>OX453066.1:19966878-21166878 GCA_949699795.1 Spicauda simplicius
CCCCGGTCGAACTACACTAGTTCTACCACCTTCAAATCTCATCATCATCATCTATTCTAAATGATGAGTTTAGTCTCTTCTGGGTCTGAGTGTTAGTGCATTCCTCTTTATGTGTGTCCATCTCACCCACGACACAGGAGAAAATCCTACTGTGGAGTATAAGTGTAAAAAGCGTTTTTTTTATTTGTTTTAATCCCTCAATGACGCTTGAATGAAATGTTTTATGGCCTTCAAGTAAGACTCTTAATTAAGTGCATTAGAATCTTGAAACTGAAATAATTGTAGCAATTATAATAATAACATTGACAAAAATAATCGAATATCCTTATAATAAAATCTAAAAATGCTACAAGTAGGCTATTTATAAATGAAAGGACATATGAACAATACATAATAAATAACAATAAAACTAACAACAATATTGATAGATTGTATGTTCATACATATTATATTATATCCAATTACGTGAAGATCTCAAAGGTATATCGAAGGTAAGTTCGACCCGCGTGACAGAGCGGTTACCGTACCGGTCTGACGCGCAACGGGTTCCGGGTTCAATTCCCGGCCAGACATGTATCTGAATGATGAGTTTAGATTTATGTTCTGGGTCTGGGTGTGTGTGTATTCGCGTATTCGTGTTAGTGTAGAAAGTGTGATAATAGTCATCGAACCCGTTGTTTTCGCGTGAACATGTGAGCATGTCTGTTAAAACGTAATATTATTACGATTACATAATAGACCCGATTTCCTTTTTAATAAACTTACCCACATATACACGTTATAATATTCCACTATTCGTCTTAATAATGTTCTCCTATTTACTAAATTTGCTATGTGCCTTTGCTTGTTGTATTTATACATAAACTAGTTGACCCGGCGAACGTCGTTCCACCTAAAAGTCAAAAATCTAAAATGATCAGTGTTTCTCCACTATATTATACATGTATTATACATGAAAACCTTATTTTTGAATAACTCTATCTATTAAAAAAAACTTTATTAAAATCCGTAGCGAAGTTTTAAAGATCTAAGCATATATAGGGACAGACAGCACAAAGCGACTTTGTTTTATACTATTTAGTTATGAAATGATTACATAGATGTATCATCGCGAACAAATTCAATAACATTGTAATCTATACTAAACACAAGTAAGGTACAGTCACATACTAAAGTGAAATGAAACAACAAACTTGAAAACTTTTACCATTAACACTTTCCTTCCGATTTTAATCTGCAATCGAATGCGGTTAAGCGGTTGCAAAGTTAAAAAAAAAAAATAAACTGAGATTTAACACGGCAGCTTTAAGGGGCGACACTCAACGTATTGCGAAATATTTGCATCGTACAAGGCGCGCATTCCGGCGTTTGCATGACAAATGGTCTCAGCAGCTAGGGTTGTCATCTACTTTGGCTGCAAAAGGTAGAAAGATTACGTAATATAATTTTTTGCTTCAATTTAAGACTTGAGGCACCTTTTAGAATGGTTCATAGTGGTGGTCACGGCAAAAGAAGGGAGAAAAATAGACAATCTTTAACCCATTTGACTCTGCAAAAAACTAAAGTTTGTTACTTTCTAAAGTAAGGTAATATTCGATGACTACCAATACTGGAATGTATATTTGACATAAATTTACCTATGACCGATTTTTTTTATTTTTAATGTCGGATTATGCAAAATGAAGTATTATAGTGTATTTTATTTTTCCAAGTATAAACCCGCATTCAGTAATATAGTTTATAATAAAATAAGGGTGACAACCACAGTAGCTGTACTCCTTGCGACTTTCCTTTCTATTGAATGCACCACTGTTTCTAACTAAACACTAGGTACTCTTGTGAGCATAGCGGTAACACCATCGTGGATAAACATAATAGAGTTTCACTACGATTTCCAAGATGTTTTACAGCTCCTATAGCATTATATTACAGTATTCGGTATACGTGTTTTTTAAATTACAAAATTTTAAAATTTGTCAGAATGTGTGTTTATTAATGTTACACGCAAACGGTGCCTGTCGGATTTCAATGAAATTTGGTATACATCTATTTATGACCTAAATTAACACATACGGTACTAATTTCCATAGTAAGTGTAACCGAAACAGAGGAATTAACCTAGTTTTAAATTTTTTCGTTAAAAACCAGTTATTTTTATAAAACCAACAAGTGACACGCAACCCACATAAAATCGGGTCGTTAAAACAACTTTGTAACTTTTGTCATTAACACTACGTTCGTGACTGTACCGTGGTACCTCCGGACTAAAATAGGTTTTGGTTGAAAGTTGTAAATACGTTTTAGGCGATTTACACACGCCACCGCGCACCGCGGCGGTAGACGGTGAAGCGGATCTCATGTTGTATTGAGGTCTAATAAATCCGTTGATGCCTGACATACTTACACCGACTAGCCGTGCGGTCCAGCGGTGTTCTAACCAACAACGCTCCTCCGCGGGACGACAGCGCGGAGGGGCGGCGTCTCACACACGGGCCGCCGCCTAACAACGCGGATCATCGTTGGTGCAATTTAATAAAATGGATTTCGATGCCGAAAAGTTTATTTCGGAGATCGATCCATCCGCGCATACAGGCGCGTAAACCGCCTTACCGGGGCACCGCTACGAAAACCGTTCTACCGCCACCGCCTTCCGCGCGGTGCGCGGTGCCGTGTGTTAATCGCCTTACGACAAGCCTGCCTAGCTATTTTAATGAAACTTCAAAGTTCAAGTCAATAACATTGAAGTGAAATTTCACGATTTAACATGTTTTTATTTTAAAATACACCACGGTGGATTTATTATGTTACTTGAGTTTTTCTCGCTTCGATTTCGATGGAGTGAAAAGGTTTTTACGTATTTTTAATTCGCTCGCAGATATATTTTACTAGTTGAATCCCGCAGCTTCGCCCGTGTTAACAAAAATTCCCGTGGGAATAAGATATTTTTCCACAGTCAAAAGTAGTCTATATGCTAGTCCAAAGTATCAGCTAACTCCCTACCAAATTTTATGAAAATCGCTCCAGCCGTTTGCACGTGAAGTAACAAACATACACACTCACAAACATTCGCCTTTATAATCTAATATACAAAATTCTCGTGTCACAGTTTTTATTGCCATACTCCTCCGAAACGGCTTGACCGATTTTCACCAAATTTTATATGCTTATTCAGTAGGTCTGAGAATCGGCCAACATCTATTTTTCAAACCCCTTAAGGGTTGTCCACCCTTTACATTTTTTTTAATTTTTTATATGGCGAAACAAAATTTGTCGGGACACCTAGTATTAGTATAGTTGTAGCGATTATAAGTATTTAAGCAAATTCAACGTGGCATATTTAAAGGTGTACTTTTATTTTTACGATTTATATTATCATTTTACCAAGTCGGATAAGCAGTATAGTTCGACCAGGGAGATACTATTTTTTACTGGGTTCGATCCTACTTGGGGCTCTGTGTTCTGTTAAGTTGCGTGATAAACTGCCCGTATACGTTATTTAAGATAAACCCAGTTACGAACTAAGTTAGGCGTATGCATTTTTAATCACCATAAATCAGGTAGACTGGAGCTTAAATTAGTTCTAAGCCCTTAAGCCCTACTTTCGACTAATACCTAAGTGAATTCATTAAGTAAGGAATGCGTAATCTTATTGTAATAAGAACAGACAGAAAAACCTCTATATAACGTAAATGGCGAAATAATGGCGGATTTGTTCTACCTTTGAGACCGAGATGAGAAATAATCATTTTTTATGCGTCTCTTCATTTCCTTAATACCCGTGTACACTTTTCAAATATTTCTCAATTACCTCATAAAGAACATCATTCTATGGCCTTAGTAAAAACGGAGACCTATAAGTCTCATTTTTACTAAATTGACTTCTACCAAAATTATTAGAAAAACAGAGACCTTTCAATAAACGTTGTTAATAAAATACCTTTAGATTAAGGGGTACAAGCCATTATTGTGCCACTACTGGGCACGGGTCTTCTCTCAGAATAAGGGAGTTTTAGGCCATATTCCACCGCGCTGGCCAAGTGCGAATTGGTGGACTTCACACATCTCCGAGAACTTTTTTTTAAGAACTCTCGGGTGTGTAGGTTTCCTCACGATGTTTTCCTTCACCGAAAAGCAGTGATAATTAATATCTAATACGCACGTAAATCAGTGGTGCCTGGGTTTGAACCTCGGACTACCCGATTGAGAGAGCAAGCTTCAACCATTAGGCTATCACTGCTCACGATTAAAGGAGTTAGATTTAATTAATCTTAATCTCTGTTTTCTAACAATTTTGGTAAAAGAACTCAGTTTAGCAAAAATAGGAATTATAAAAGTCTTATTTGAATTTTTGTACAAAATCAGACGTTTATAAGTTCAGCCATTTTGAAATACTATTTCAGCATGAATTCAAATATACTGAGCACTGGTGTCACAATTAAAGTGACAAACATTATTCAGTGATGAGATAATGTACCTAAGTGATATACTTTTTGAATTTTTAACCGCAAAAAAATAAATAATAAAAATCCTAAAGTGAGTGACAAAAAAAACAAATATCAATAAATTGCCTACGATCTTATTATATTTCATTTTAATACTTAACGGGTACTCACGATATGCGGTTTATGAATTTTTATAGATTCTTATCGTGGTCACGGCCAAACAGTTTGGCCGTGACCACGATCCATGCAACTGGGTCGAAATATCGGCAAAAAGAATTCTATAAGAATTCATAAACCGCATATCTTGAGTACCCGTTGAGTATTCTCTCGTCAACCCATTATTGTCCCACTGCTGGGCATGGGTCTTCTCTCAGAATGAGAGAGTTTAGGCCATAGCCCACCGCGCTGGCCACGTGCGAATTGGTGGACTGTTGAGTATTATAATGTATCAATTCCACGATAACACTAGTCTAAAATCATACATATTTCATTTACTAGTTTGTGACGATAATCTCGAAGCGAGCGAGCGAAAAACAAAGTTTTAAAATAATTTTTAGATACCTACTCTTAAAACATGGACACCTATAATAAGTCGCTAATGTTATAAGAGAGGGAGTGCTTCCTAAGTCGAAGTAACTTAAGTTAGTTACTTCTTTCGTTCTTTACAATAATATATCATAAATATAAAATGAAAAAGGTTACAAAAATTATGCTGAACCTACTCGTAACACTAAGCTTTTATAAATTGTATTAAGATTGAAATTATGTGAATGAGCCCACACGCTCGCAGGGCGCCGCCGTGCCCTGATGGCTTAGTTTTATGTTTTCTTTTATGTTCCAACCCAACTTAGCCCATCCTATATTAAACGCGAAATCTTTTCACAAACCATAACTTAACAAATTATGTTTTTTTTTTCATTTTACGTAAAAAAATACAAAATATATTTTAATTTCCTCAAAATGCAACCTGAGTAACTAGCCGCATACTATACCATATCACACCATACCTTAAGTTATTATTTACAAACTTAACTCCAATAAAAATATATCTTACGTTTACACTTTTTTAACTAATTGAAATAGCAAACGATCCAGTCTACCTGATGGTAAGTGGCTAGTGCCGCTCATGACCATTTATATTCAATCCGAGAAAATACCAGGGTCCTACCTAAGCTTGACCTGAAGAGCCAATGAGAGATGAGCTTTACGGTACAGACTGTAAATTGTGCGTAAAATCAAAATACATTTTACTGAACTGCAAACTCATCACAGCGTGTAATTTGCCGCATCAGCTGTCGATTCTCAGAGTATAAAATAATAAAATAAAGTAGATATTCGCTCTAATTTACTTTAACAAGGCGGATTCGTGCGAAGAATCCAATTTCGAGGAACTAATAAAATATCTTCGGTAAATTCGCGCCAGTATTTCATTTATACAATAGGTAGAAAGCTTATTACGCAGCGTCGGTCTTGAATAGAACCATTTCTTCCTTTCCTGTGGATGTCATAGAAGGCAAATAAGTGCCAATCAGCAGCAACTTTCGGTATCAACACCTACTGCGGACAATGCATGTTGGTGACAATTGACGACCCGCATGGCGGAGCGGTTACCATAACGGTCTGACGCGCAATGGGTCCGGGGTTCGACACCCAGCCAGACAGGTATCTGAATGATGAGTTTAGATTCCTGTTCTGGGTCTGGGTGTTTGTGTATTCGTCTTGTGCGTGTCCATGGTACCAACGTTACGACGACAGGAGAATATCCTTATGTGGGGCTATGAGTGAAGAAAGCGCGTGGCGTGTATTTCAAAAACCCTCATTAGAGGAGGCCTATGTCTAGCTGTGGACCTCAATAAGCTAATCAACGTTTCTCTTTATATATGTAATATCATGTACATTGTTCATACGCTGTTTAACTTTTAACCCAAACGCAAGAAAGCTTAACGCTAGAAAAGATTTGGCGGCGTTAGGTACATTTAGAACCGTATATGTTCTAACTGTACACGTTACCACCTTTTAAAAAATTCAAGTGTAAATAACATAACTTGTACCTTTATTGATTTAATATGAATAAAAATAAAAAATATATTTTAACAGGTATAGATGTGAAGTTTGTTTTATCTTAATCGAAGAAATAATCAAATTGAATCGAAAGTTTAATTGAATTTTGTGGAAAGACTTTCTATCCCTATCATCTAAAAAGCTCTGTGTAAACACAGAAATTATTTATAGGCGATAAAAAATAGGATAAATAAAATCTTCTTTAGATATTTATGCATGAAGATTGGGTGCCGAATTTGATTGATTTGCCTGAAACTGTTCACTCGGCGGCAAGGCGAGCGCGAACAGCTTTCGACAGCAAATCTCTAGCGAATTTAGAATAGGTATTTCATCAAAGAGAACTTAACTCAAAATACTTTACGTATTTTCACATTTACAATATATATTTCGTTAAAGAGAATTTCAATTCAAATACTTTACGTATGTTTACATTTACAATATAGATGTTTTTTTAGTGATTTTTACGATAAAAGAACTACTTTTATAAACAAACGAAATCCAAAAAGTTTATCACACCAACGATCCAACAAAAAAACAGACTTCTTACATCCAGCATTAAGGTAAGCATGTTTTCTCAATAAAAAAAAATAAAGATACAATTTGCAAAGTTCTTTTATACTTAGCGAAGAAAACATAAATGAGGTACGACACAGAACGATACCGATTGCTATAGTGCAAAGAAAAATGTCGAGAAGTTGTTAAGTAATAATATAAGTTTAACCGTATTGGCTTCGATAGCAACTCCACTACACATATTTCAACCATTTTTTGTTATGTGGAATTCTTACCGCACCAAAACCCCCTAGGTGGCTCTCCACGATTCGAGCTCCCACTCCAGCCGCCCGCAACCTCGAAAGCCCCTTTTAGTCGCCTCATACGACAGGCAGGGGATACCGTAGCCCTATACTGGTCCCGACGCTACAGGGACAACACATACTTCAACCTAATAACAATACTATTCGCTGTTGTATTTAGTTTGTCGTTGAACTGTCGAGTGCAGCAAGGCATTTGTCTGGATTTCAGAATCAATCATAGATGCGATCCTACGTCTGAGAACAACAACTACACCCTTCCACCGAAACGCAGGAACCATTTAACGCTACAAATAAGTGTGACGACGGTACCTATTTTATGTGTATCTTTTTTGTGTCGGGAAGAAATCTTCAAACGGTACCGAAAAAAGGTAAAAAGGTTGTGGCTGTGGTACCTTAATAAACCATGTACTTGCCTATTGCCAACTTGCCTATTATTTCGTCACGCTACGATAACGTAATTACTTTAAACATCCTTGACCTACAACGGGGAAAAATTGCCGTCTTTGACGTTGTTCCTTGTTCCAAAATACGCGGATGTCCCTAATATTCAGTAACGAGTCGGGAGCAAATTGCATTTAATACCAGGTGCGAGAAAGGCTGAAAATGTTTATCACAAGGGAAATTGCTTTGAACTCCCTTTGATCATGCACGTAAATAACCTATGGGAAATCAGGCTTTTTTATAATTATAAAAAGAGAAACTGGCTTCGAAAATGTACATTTACATATCCCTGTGAGACGTTATATACCTGCGATCTTCATCGTTTAAAGATATTTTTTTTTTATAAAACTGAGTTAACTGCATACTCGTTAGTATGCAGTCCACCTGATGGTCAGTCATAACTGGCGAGTATGGTCATCTGTAATTAGATCGTATAGAAGAGGAGTTCTACACGAAACTGATAATAGATGCGTTGCTATTCCCGAGGACTATGAAAGTGGGCCAACATTGCCAGCAACCACCGCCTTCTACTGACACGGAAGAATTGCTTTACATTAGAAATAGGTTCTGACATGACTTTTTTATATATGATTAAAGTAGCAAACGAGCATCCAGTCGACCTGATGGTAAGCGGTCACTGCCGCCCATGGACATCTGTTAACTTCATATAGAACATAGGTTCTACCTGAGGTCAACCACAGATGGGTTGCTACTTGCGATGACTGAGATGATCGCCTCATATAACAGTGTGCCGGCAACCACACCCTTCCATCGAAACGCAAGAGATGCTTCACGCTAGAATTAGGTGTGGCGGTGGTATCTCCCCGGTCGAACTCCACTGGTTCTACCACCTGACTAAGGTGTTGTATATGAGAAGTTAGGAGAGTAAGAAGTCCCAGAAAGTACATGCTTGTCTTCATTGTTCAAAAGTAGTTTAGTAGGAATATCAGTATCTTTTATCCTTGGATACTCCGAGATATGTGGTATCACTAACAAATAACATTAACTCTTTATGATGCAACAATAACCCACTGTAGACGACTAATACATTTGGATGCTGGACAATAAATACTAGCAGACTAAAAAAACTCGCTGTAGAAAACAACTATTCTCACAGAGCATTAAAGTGCAAATAGAATAAATTGTGACTAAATTAAATTAAACTAAATGTACACATAAAATTGCTAATTCTGAGCACGTAACAACCCCACAAAGCCTACCCTCTAACTCTATTCCTATTAAAAGATTGTATCTTTTGAAACGTAAAAGCCGGTTGAATTTTTATCTTATGTTATCTTATCTTAATTATTTTGTTACTACTATTATAAATACGAAGTTAGATAGATAAATGTTTTCTACTCAATCAGAATGGCTGAACTGATCGGGATAAATTTGTGCAAAGTGATAGATTAAAATCTAAATTACCGTACTGTTGTTTTAGTTTAAGGTTTACTTCGAATTAGTATGTGGACTAGAATTAGAACGCGTGTGTCTCTTGTAATGGTTTAATTGCGACTGTTTTTACTAATAAAACAACTTAAGCGTTTTAGTCTTATCTAGGAAGAATTCAGCTCCCCTGGGATACTTGTTTTTTTATTTTTAAGGAATTAAAATTAACATGAACTTAGCGCAATGATTATTAAGTAGTAACTTTTCTTCCTAAAAGCCTCGATATACAGCGAGAAAGCCGCATACCTTCTGGGCACAAAGTCAAAAAAAAATGTTTTTATTGTATTTAGGTATAATTTCCCATACGTTTATGTAGTTATAGACTTTTTTATTTAAATCATGTTTGCTTTCTGTGTTCAATGTATTAGTGTCAGTCGCTATCGATCCTTTAGAAAAATAATTAACATGAAAATTATATTACATGAATATTTTAGTAGTAAAATGAGTGCATACAAGTATCAAACGTAATTTAATTGTGGCCAAGTGTGACTCGGGCTGATTATTATTATTTATTTGTAAAAGAGTACACCAAATTAACATATTCCCCATGTCTAGATATTAATAATAACCGAAAGATATATATAAATATATTACTCGTTAGGCCTAGTCTATTGACGTCCCTGTAGCCTCGGGGTCAGAATAGGGCTACGGTATCCCCTGCCTGTCGTAAGAGGCGACTAAAAGGGGCTTCCGGGGTTGCAGACGGCTAGAGTGGGAGCTCGAACCGTTCGGTCAGGCAATCCCGGGAAGGACGGCGGTATGTGTGGTCGCATACCGTCGTAAAGACTAGACGGAGCGGTGGGCCCAGCCGCCCATCTGGGAGGAGCCCGATGCCGGATCCAATTATCCGCTTGCAAACTCGAATTACAAATTATCTCCATTTGCTAAGGAATTAGGTATAAAATATTGATCAGGCTGTGTATTGTTTACAACCCCTGAAGTGGTAGTAAAGGTTTACGGTTCGATTGTGGGTATAATGTGGAGTGAAATGTAGACGTGAGGTAGATTTTATTAAATTTACCTTGTTTTGTTTTTTTTAAGATCGAAGTAGCAAACGAGCATGCAGTCTACCTGATGATAAGTGGCTACTGCTGCCCATTGATAACTGTGAACAACTTAATACAGAACAAAGTTCCTATTTTAAGTCAATCAAGATGCATTGCTACTCCCGAGGACTATGATGGTCGCCTCATATCAAAGTGTGCCGGCAAAAAAATCCTTCCACCGAAACGCAAGAATTGCCCAACGCTAGAAATAGGTTCGGCGGTGGTCCGAACCATAGACGTTCTACCACCTTTTTACGTATCTACATAATTTTATTTGACTAACTGCAGAAGATATATAATTATATAAGTCGCTTATTCGCGTCTGAGATATTTCCTTCAACCGCATCGCAGGTTGTCTGGAAGAGATCGCTATTCTAGTGATAAAACCGCCTCTTGTACCTTTCTTTAGGGTCCTTTATTATTTGTTGTTTTTATATCTGATTTTAGTGTACAATGAAGTTGTTTGTATTGTATTGTTTTATTCCCTTGGCCCTCCGCTTTGTTTACGTTTACAGTCATAATCCTATGTGTTTATGCAGAACGTAAACAGTGTGCCAAATTTCAAAAGATGGTCGTGAAGCTTTCATATACAGATCGTATATGACGAAGAGAGCGTGACGTCAGGAAAGTCAGTCTTCATTAGTATTCATTCTTGAAAAATTCAAGTAAAACGCAGGAGTTTTTTTCTTCGGTTTATTCAAAGTTGAGGAGGTCCGATCGCTTCGACGGTTCAACAAGAATCTTTTCTTTTCTTCCTAAAAGCCTCGATATACAGCGAGAAAGCCGCATACCTTCTGGGCACAAAGTCAAAAAAAAATGTTTTTATTGTATTTAGGTATAATTTCCCATACGTTTATGTAGTTATAGACTTTTTTATTTAAATCATGTTTGCTTTCTGTGTTCAATGTATTAGTGTCAGTCGCTATCGATCCTTTAGAAAAATAATTAACATGAAAATTATATTACATGAATATTTTAGTAGTAAAATGAGTGCATACAAGTATCAAACGTAATTTAATTGTGGCCAAGTGTGACTCGGGCTGATTATTATTATTTATTTGTAAAAGAGTACACCAAATTAACATATTCCCCATGTCTAGATATTAATAATAACCGAAAGATATATATAAATATATTACTCGTTAGGCCTAGTCTATTGACGTCCCTGTAGCCTCGGGGTCAGAATAGGGCTACGGTATCCCCTGCCTGTCGTAAGAGGCGACTAAAAGGGGCTTCCGGGGTTGCAGACGGCTAGAGTGGGAGCTCGAACCGTTCGGTCAGGCAATCCCGGGAAGGACGGCGGTATGTGTGGTCGCATACCGTCGTAAAGACTAGACGGAGCGGTGGGCCCAGCCGCCCATCTGGGAGGAGCCCGATGGGGCAGCGCGCTCGGAGGATTCCGGTTGAAGTTGTTTCGAGATCCCGGAGTCCTCCTTTTCAGCGCCGAGGACGGCCACCGCGGGGGTTTTAGTGTGGTAAAAATCCCACATAACCCTTCGTCGCTCCCACGACGTAGTGTACCTTTTGAAGGTTCCCCTCGATAACAAAAAAATGCCTAATCTATTGAACCATAATGTTATTCTTCTATATTTTCATCGATAAAACTGGCGGTCGTAATACCAAAGAAAAATAATAGATCTTCGCCTTTTTTATATATACATATGAATGGATGATCATTTCGAGAGAAATTCCCAGCCAATCACGAATATTTATAACTCATCAGGCTCACATTATCATATATATATTTATGAGCTCCAAAATTACCTTTTTTGGGTTCCATATGGAAAAGGTAAAAACGGACCCCTATTACTAAGACTCTACTGTCGGTCTATCTATCTTTGAACCAGTGTAGTTCGACCGGGGAAGTACCACCGCCACACCTATTTCTAGCGTGAAGCATTTCTTGCGTTGCGATAGAAGGGTGTGGTTGCCGGCACACTTTCACGTATGGCGACCATCATAGTCCTCGGGAGTAGCAACGCATCTGTGATTGACTTCAGAGGGAACCCATGTTCTGCATGAAGTCTATTACAGACCTCCTTGTCTGTTTACTACTTTAGTTAGATAAAAAAAATACTCTACTTTCTCTATCTGTCACCTAGTTACGTCTCATGAACCGTGATAGCTACATAATTAGGTACTGAAATATTCATGAATGGTTTATTTCTGTTGCTTATATAACAAAAATATCCTTAAAATAGAGTAAAATATTTTTTAAGGGGGGCTGTAGAACAAAATACGCGATAGTTTCCCGTTTATAAATACAATGCTACGAAATCCTTATTGTTGTAATATTTGTATGTATATTATGTACTGTTAATATTATATATTACTTATTATTATAATTATTATATTATATAAGTATATATTAGTATTTCGTGTATATTTAACGTTGTATTATTTCCATAATTAATAGTTTGTAGTTACTTTTATTAGTCACCCGTGGCAACGGTCGAAATTCGACCGTAATTTAAATTAAATAACAAAACTTCATACTGTCCAAAGTAGCACCAATATTTCTCTAATTTAAATAAATTGTAATAATTTCCAAGTTATTTTGAACGCACTCGCTAAAGGTAAAAGGACGTTTATTAACTAAGCTGCATTTAAAAGCAATAGCGGGAATATTGATTGAAATCGCCCAGGGTTGACTGGCAGAGAATGCCCTTTGGCATTAAGTTTACTGTTGTCATCCTTAGGATAGGAAGTTTCAAAAACTTTAAATAAATATATAAACCCTTCGTACGCCAGTCCGACTCGCACTTGTCCGGTTTTATATATCAATGAGTAATATTTCGCAAATTCCAACCAATCGGGAATAATTATATCCGAGGCACACTGGTCATTATCGTAATCATGATATTACGAGTCTGGAAAATGCCGGATCCAATTATCCGCTTGCAAACTCGAATTACAAATTATCTCCATTTGCTAAGGAATTAGGTATAAAATATTGATCAAACTGTGTATTGTTTACAACCCCTGAAGTGGTAGTAAAGGTTTACGGTTCGATCGTGGGTATAATGTGGACTAAAATGTAGACGTGAGGTGGATTTTATTAAATTTACCGTGTTTTGTTTTTTTAAGACTGAAGTAGCAAACGAGCATGCAGTCCACCTGATGATAAGTGGCTACTGCTGCCCATTGACAATTGTAAGCAACAATTGTAGGTGGTAGAACCAATGTAGTTCGCTCGGAGAAGTACCACCGCCACACCTATTTCTAGAAGCACAATATTGTAAGTTATAGCTTAGGTTTATGTTCAATTTGTATATAAGGTTGAGATTGAATTAATGTTTCCATTTATGTATGCACTATGTTAACTCATTGATATTATTGCGATACTAGTAACAGTGAGTTTATCGTCACTAAAAAGGGTGAAAAAAGAACATACACAGTAGGTACTTAGGAGTAATCCCGAAGTCGGCGCTCACCATATTTTGCTGGATCACGACGAAACCACATGTGTCCTCTGTGAGCGCCAACTTCGAAACTACTACTAAGTACCTACTGTGTATGTTCTAAACCAACATGTATTTAGATTTTTTTTACTTTTTTGTTGCATGGAAGTCGGTTGAATTTTTCGTTTAAAATTTTTTTATGACAAAAAATTGGGTGAGGTGACAATAATACATTTATGCAGGATAAACTAAATTAACCTCTCTAGAAATCACTAAATATTGCAAATTTAATAAACAATCAATTTTAGATCTATAAACTAACTAAAATAATTATTTTCAGCAACGTGTTTTTCGTAAATATGCGGTGTCCCGCCGACATACGTGATCTATAATCCATAAAATATATCGACGTTCCAGACATTCCAAACGCTCTGGATATTTGATTATTTTCGGAATGTAGATATGTACCAATAATCTTGTAATATTTTGTAAACATTTCACTTTTATATGCCTTAACTCTTTTGTTCTATTGACGTTTTTTTGTAAGCATTACTAGATAGTCACAAGAGATATTTTATAACGCCTTCATTTTTTGCGCGATTACAAATTGATTCAGGGTTAGCTTTTTATATCCCAATTATTTCTTTTCTATTACATTTTTATTCTGAACGTACTACTGATAGTACTTTTGTTTATTAATTTTAATATCACATTATGAATATATTAAATAACTTAAAACTTAAAACGCTTTGTACACTCATAGCCCCACAGTAGGATTTTCTCCTGTGTCGTGGGTGCCATGGAAACACACAAAGACGAATACACAAACACCCAGACCCAGAACAAGAATCTAAACTCATCATTCAGATATCTGTCTGGCCGGGAATCGAACCCGGTACCCACTGCGTGTCAGAACGGCATGGTAACCGCTGCGCCACGAGGGTCGTCAAACTATCCTTTATAACTATACGTATATATAAAAGAATAACTTAAAAGTTAAAAAAAATGCCAAATTCAATATAAAATGCAGCATCCAAATTACTGTCGCTAGGAAGAGTTCCCAGAATGCTAGCAACATTACCTCGTTGAATAGCAACTAGTAACTAGCGATTCAACGAATGTTACTATTTGAACTTCCGTGAATGTGATGATGAGAATATCACTTATCGACATTCACGAATGCAACTGCGAATGTTGTTTTTTTTTTTTCATTTTCTGTTGTTAGGGCCGGAGGACCTAGATTTGGCGATAATTTGACACTTTCACATGAGGCGACCATCATAGTCCTCGGGAGAAGCAACGCATCTGTGATTTACTTCAGATGGAACCCATGTTCTGTATGTAGTTGATTACAGATGTCCATGAGCGGCAGTGACCACTTACCATCAGGTGGACTGCATGCTCGTACTTCAGTCAGATAAAAAAAAATTGGATCGTGCTTTTCGAAATGTTTGAATAGATTTAGCCACCCTTATTTTGCACTGCATTTCAATATTCACAAAACATTCATACAATTCCTACGAATGCGAATGCGGATATCTAAAATCATGCGAGTATTCGTTTATTTTTGTTACATCACTAAAACGTGAGATGTAAGTCCGGATCTTTTCATCTGGGGTACCCATTATTGTCCCACTGCTAGGCACGGGTCTTCTCTCAAAATGAGTTTTAGGCCATAGTCCACCGCGCTGGCCAAGTGCGAATTGGTGAACTTCACACACCTCCGAGAAGTTTTTTTTTTAAACAACTCTCGGGTGTGTAGGTTTCCTCACGATGTTTTCCTGCACCGAAAAGCAATGATAATTAATTTCTAATACGCACATAAATCAGTGGTGCGTTCCTGGGATTGAACCTCGGACCTCAAAATTGAGAGGGCAAGTTTCAACCATTAGGCTATCAGTGCTTTTTTCATCTACCTCCACTTTATCCCAAACTATTGAACAGAACGTAATATAAAAACCACTTAGATCTTAGGTAAAAAGAATTAGAGTAATCTGCGAAGCAAGACTCATTACTAATGAATGAACCTTTCACGCTCAAGAAGCATTCAGCAACGAAAAGGTTGCCATTTTTGAAATAAGAAATATATTTAATGATATTTTATTAAAGGTATATATTAAAGGAGTATATTTACTTACAGTTTTCGTCCTGTTATCGCCACAATATTTATGTTATAGGAGAATATAGAGAGCAGTGATAGCCTAATGGTTGTAACTTGCCTTCTCGATCGGGAGGTCCGAGGTTCAAACCCAGGCACGCACCACTGATTCATGTGCGTATTAGAAATTAATTATCACTGCTTTTCGGTGAAGGAAAACATCTTGAGGAAACCTATACACCCGAGAGTTCTTTAAAAAAAATGGTTCTCGGAGGTGTGTGAAGTCCACCAATTCGCACTTGGCCAGCGCGGTGGACTATGGCCTAAACTCTCGCATTCTGAGAGAAGACCCGTGCCCAGCAGTGGGACAATAATGGGTTGACGAGAGAGGGGAATATAATTGCTCTAGTCACTAAAGGTCACTCATTTAACGCCCAACCACAGTCGATTCCCGTTCCCAAAAATCTACAGTCCTCAGGGCTACACGGCATAATTTACTTGGTAGGCCTAGTTAGGTAGGTAGTGGTATTAAAGTTACAATCTGTCCGTGCTTAAGATTGATCGGTTTTAACGTAATGTCAAAACTTCCAAGTCCTTTAACCCTCTAAATCCTCTAAGGATTATGGTTATTGATTCAGGAATAATAAAGTCTTTAGATTCCACAAATTACGAATTATTTTTATTGAGTTTCTTCCCGGTGACTACGATATGAATTCTAAAATTGCAACTTATTACTTTATTTTATTGAATACTAGCGCTTATCCGCGGCTTCGCACGCACGGTCGGATAACATTAGCATTCGATAGCGCTATTCAGAAATTGCAAATGAATTTTACTAACGCCATCTAATAACAACGTCTGGAACTACTAAATATGTACCAACTAACAAAACACCGATACTCTCATGGGAATGAGACAGCGCGGTAAAAAGTAGCCTACATCACCCTCCTTCCTCCTAACTATCTCCCAACATATAAACCATATCATATATTAGCTATGTGGCGACGTGAAAGAGGAACAAACAAACACTCTTTCACTTTAAAATAGCGAAAAGACCGCCTATTGCATACTACAGATCTACTCTGTATGTTATTGTTATTTTTGTATGTGTTTAAAGTGTGCAATAAAGAGTATTCTATTCTATTCTAAAATAGTCTTTTATTTACCCTACTTCGCTATAAAAACAGGTGTTAAGAAAAAACGTGGAATACAGGCTAATTTTTCCAGCCCAAAGGGCAACGGAACCCAATTTAAGCCATCTCCGCCGTAGAAGCGCTTCAAAGACATCAAAGTCGTTTTGCTCCTGCCCTTTGAAGTGTAAACCGAAACGCAAAGTTTTGTATGATTTTATTGTCATTAAGTGATGCTTTGTTGTTTTTATCCGAGGGCAAAAGGGATGGATTAAGTTTGACGTATGTGTCTGCTTAACTTTGCAGGTAATTGCCCGTGGGGTTTTACCCTACTATGTGAGTGTGAGGGTATTGTTTTCTAGCATATTTATGTATGTATGTGTAACAGTATACCTATTGGCTGTTTTATAGGTGGTAGAATCAGTGTAATGCGACCGGAGTAGTACCACCGCCACACCTATTTCTAGCATGAAGCAGTTTTTGCGTTTCGATGGAAGGGTGTGGTTACCGGCACATTTTTATATGACGCGACTATCTTAATCCTCGGAAGTAGCAGCACATCTGTGATTGACTTCAGATAGAAACCCATGTTCTATATGAAGTTGCTTAAAGATGTCCATGGGCGGTGCTGACCACTTAACATCAGGTGGACTGCATGCTCGTTTGCAACTTTAATCGTGTAAAAAATGTATGTATTTAAGACCTCAGTTAAGACTGATTTTATCTGGGTTTTTACAGATAATAACAGTATTACAGATGTCTGTGGGCGGCAGCGGTCACCATCAGATGGACTGCAATCTCGTGTACTACTTCCATACTGTAGATAACTAACTAAACTCCAGTTACACAAACTGTGCCCACTTAATTAAACCCGGTAAAGCAATGGTTACGAATGAAAACAATATAACTAAGTTAATTACAACTTAGTATACATACTTAAGCCATTCGAATAGTTTCGCAAACACGGTAACTTGCCAAAACTTTCACAAACAACTAAATCCTTGAAAGTTTTGAATCTAGTGAAATGGGACGTTGCAAAAAGTTTTTATGAAATTCATATAAACGGTTCATTTTTTTTTTTTTTGCAATAACTGTATTGGACTGCAACAACAAAAATAAGATAGAAGTTTAATTTAAAACATTGAAAATAATCATAGCAAATGAGCATGCAAAACAAGAGTAATTCTAAATCATTTTAAGCTTTTATAGCGGGCTTTGAGGCCGCGACCGAATAAGAAATTCCGTAACAAAAAAATCTAACACCCCCAATCCGCCATGTAGCGCGGCCGACCGTTCGCTTAACGTGTATGTATAAGGTACGACCGTACGAAGCTCGCACGGATCGAGACGAACTGCTCGGAAATCGGACGAATATGTAAGTGAAAAAATACTGCATAAATAATTATAATTGCGTAAGTAATGCTTTTATTTATTTTCATTCTTAATAATATATTAAATAACATATTTTATATTAAAGTAAAATATAAACTAACTTAAACTAAAATATATATTTACACCATATAAATAAATATAAATATAATATGATAAATTGCATAAGTTGATGAAAAATGCTTTGCGATAGCTTTACCGCGACTGTCCCCGAGTGCGGCACATTTTTTTAATATATGTATAATAAAATGTAGCAGATGAATGCTTAACATCAAAGAACAATATAACCATTTTTATACAAAGTATTGTAAGTGAATGTAAAACAACAAAAAATACCTATAGAAAAGTTGTTAACAAGTGTTTCCTAGACGGTATTTAAGGTCTTTTTCGAAGGTTCTAGTAAGGAGCCTCTCTTTTGTTAACCAACAATAGTTAAACACAGGTTTGTCCCCTAACGGCCCAGCTTGGTCTAGTCTAATCTTTAATTAGTTTGCATACCCTCAACAGAACTTCCTAACTGCATAGTCAGGAAAACCGAGTGTCTCTCCTGAAGTGTTAAATTAAGTGAGCATCAAACGCTCCTACCTCATCCCTTTGAAACCCGAAAAAGCTATCTCTCCCCTAATCCGTTAATACAAAGTTTAATTTGGCTTAGCGATCCAACCTTATTTTTCAATCCTTTTAAGTAGAATTAATTTCCTCGGAAACTTAAAGTATTTTTAAAGGATTTTACGCGGTTTTCAGAACTTATTGTATTATGCTTTAATTAATTAAATGTTGGCTTGTTGACGGTTGGAGTTATAACCATAATTATTTTCTTAAAAGAACGTGCTTCTACAGTTTTACTTGTACTTTGTGTTAGTTTTATGACAAATTCTGTAAACGAGAAATTTATTCAGTAATTTTTGAAGTAGTATTCATGTACTAAAAATAATCAAAAGTAGGTACTTTTAAAAATATATTTTGAAAATAATATGCCACATTTTTGAAAAATCACGCGTTTTGTATTTAAACAATTTAATCACATGATGATGATAATAATAATAATAAATTGACTTTATTGACATATTTTTACATCAAAATTATATGAAGCCTCTGATCCCCGAATTAGCTCGAAACTGTGTCTCGGGTATCAGCGTCTTCTTCCAGTTTTTGTCGGTATTTAAAAATATGTTCATTACAATATAATGTGTGCAGACGTATTGAATTTTGTAGTAATGATTACTGACGGATGATACTCGTAGTATATGTCTCATATGCAGAACTAACACATAAAATAAACATACTACACTCTAGAACCTATTTTAGTTACCAAAGTTAAATCGATCAAATCACAAAAATGCACATATATACATACACATTTTTTTATAAGATTGAAGTAGCAAACGGGCACGCAGTCCACCTGAAGGTAAGTGGTCACTGCCGCCCATGGACCTCTGTAAGCCACTTCATTGAACATGGGGTTTTATCTGAAGTCAATCACAAATGCGTCGCTACTCTGGAGAACTAAAATAGTTGCCTCATATAAAAGTATGCCAACCACAACCTTCTATCGAAACGCAAGAACTACTTCACGCTAGAAATAGGTGTGGCGGTGGCACTTCCCCAGACGCACTACACTGGTTCTGCCACCTATAAATATGTTCATATTATTAATACCCAACTAAAAACTACGAGATTAAACGTACCCTGTAAATGTTTGGTTCAAGAAAATCGTTTAAAAGTAAATCTCAAATGGAATTAACAGGCTACAAAACTTTGTGTAATTAATTTCTTTGCCGTTCCAACAATTATCCGACTTAATAAACCCAACTCCGTTTATTTAGGTTATCTCCAAAAAGCTTACAGAACTTCCCTTGAACTCTCTAGGAATTTTTCAGATTTTCAACATTTCACAAGCGTAAAGGCTTTCCGGCGTTCACGTTAACACCATTAATGGAGGGCCACGAAACCTTAGTTTCGAGCGTCGTTTCATATTTGGTCGATTTTTTTTATTTATTTTTTACGTCTGGCTGAAGCAGCAAATGTTATGTAGCATTATGTGCGTATTATTAATTAATTATCACTGCATTACAAGGAAGTAAAACATCGTGAGCCTACACACCTGTGAATTGTTAATAAAAAAAGAAAATCTCTTTATAAAAGTCTGATAGTTTGAAGTCTACCAATTCGCACTGTCCTGAGAATCTCTCATCTTGAGAGAAGACCCTTACCCAGCAGTGGAACAGTAATGGGTTGACGAGATAATGGTGACGAGGTGACTAGTACATATATACTAGTCATCTCGTTCCTCGAAGTTGTATGTCGAAAACTGGAACATTAAGTAATACAAGTACATAAAACCAATATCACTAATTTTAAAATGATCATTAAGATATATTTTACCAAATGACTTAGTAGTACGTAGATCATCTAATTGAAAAGATATATATTTTTTTTTTAGATTTTGACTCTTGTATAAATTAGCATTTTTCTTAATACGTGCTCGCTTTCCTGCGTTGTGTTTAAATAAAACACAACACAAACGCTTGCAATGCCAAGCGTAAAGCGCTTGAAACAAATATATCGTTACCCTCGAATGACGCTTGAAATAAAAGTTTCCTAGCCTCCTGTTGGACTATCTACTGACGTTTTCATTTTCAAAATTTCGACCTGTCCGCTACAACGTTCCGTTTTACACGCCTTTGCGGGCGAAAATCGAAAAGTAAACAGAAAAGCGTCGAAAATGTGAACGTGAAATATAAACGGCTCAAAAAATTGTTGCGAAAATGCTTTCAATCGAATCAAAACAAATATTTATTTTAGATAATAGTTATAAGCACAGTTCTAACATACATACAAAAATTTTTCTGTTATCCTGGCACAAATGCACCCAAAATTCACATTTTAAAATTTTCTGTATGCACAGAAAATCTTTTATACCAAAGGAGATGTTTCAAAATGTATGGACCTTTGGCCAGGTATCTGTACACCATATGATAAAAATGCCAATAAACTATAGAGCACTTTTTAGCTAAGCATTTTATTATAATCGACTGGGTTTATTGGTACAAGACGAGAATTTTAAGTTAGAATTGCAACACAAAATAATGGCGGCGGTAATATTGCATTTTGACAGTTGAAGTTAATAAACAAACTGTGACAATGACAATCAGTTGTCAATGATCATCTGATCCAACGCAGTCATATTATTTAAGTGTCAACTATAATTAATAATTATGCCGTTTTAGACTTGCACTTCACACATTCATTTTACAGTTCTATTGCTTTCAAGTTATTTGATGGTCAATTTATATAGAAACTCCAACACAATACGCACACGAAAATATTCCGTGAAAATATCTAACAAGACAAATGAATGGATCTAGTAAAAGAATCAATATGACAGTTGTCAGATAATGACAACTACTTACAGTTTTATCCACAGATTGTCTAAATCTGTTGTTCCGCCATATTGGAAAATGAAGAAAGTAGTTGATTTTAATTGGTTTTGTACCAGAAAAGTACACGTTTTCATGAATTTTAAGTATTTTTTTAGGATTCTTGAGATTTTTCTCGATTTTTTGAGATGGTGTACATATACCTAGCCAAGATTGAAACATCTCCTTTATATGTAACAAATTATTTATTTTGAAGAATATTAAGTAAGTATTATTTTTATTATTAGGTTATAATTAGAAATTAAACTGCAATACATTAATAAAAGCTTAAAATTATAAATAAAATAAACCATCTAAAATGGCCGTGTGAGGCATGGTTCCCAAAACACTGGCGGCATTACCTTGCTGTACCGCACTCAAACGTTGTGCAAAGTAGCCGCCAGCTTTTTGATCTCCGGAAGCTTCAACAAGTCTGGAAATGGTTATAATTGTATTGAGACCAGTTAAAAATGTCTAACTTTAGTCATACCTGTAACCTTACTCATATGATAGTAGCATTTGATTATCAGTAATTTTTAAAATTCTGTATTTCCATTGGCACGTGTACACATTGTTCGACTGTAATAAATTTCCAGTGCTTTACCTACAAATCTCTGTCTAAAATGTGTCTTTTACATATAGAAATAAAATATATTGAGCAGAGAAGCCTGGCTTCTAATTGTCCGTCGCTTTAAAAAGAGGGAAGACAGTGGCGACTTCTCTATTCCCTATTCTCGCGCGATTGCGAGAGAGACAGATAGGGCGCCGCAATTCTTATTTCTCTTTCTAACGGTCGGACGTTTACGCTTACAGGCAGCCGTATAAGTAATACCTTTATGATTTTCCGTGACACATATTCTTTGGTAGACTGTTATATAGAATTATCAGTGCTTTACCAACAATGCCTTATCTCCAGATGTTTTGCATGCTATAAACTAATTTGAAAAACCTTGTTAGGTATATTTTTCGCCAACTGCTCCAAAAATCCGATTATTTAAAATTAAACCTGATATTAATATTACATAAAATTTCTTTTGACTTATTTTAACGACATGTTTCACGTCGGTGTCGCGTACTATGTAAATTTCTGTTTGAGTACTTGCCTGACCTGTTTTCTGAGTTCGCTCTATGAAGTCCGGTAAGTTTTAATGAATACTTATTATGCATTTCGTTTGCAAGTCCAGCAAAAAACTAGTAAGTACAAACTTGCGGTAAGTTTAAGATTAACAAGCATAGCATGTAAATTTTGGTTCCAGTTATAATTATATTTCTGTTAGTCAATTTTTGTCGCACCGAGCATGACTGTCCTCTCAGATTGAGAAGGAAGGAGGGGGTGAGTTGGAAGGTCATACTCTATCTAGAACTTTTTGTACCTCTTAGATATGTTGCTTTCCTCATGATGTTTTCCTTTACCACCATAGTAATTAATTTTAAGAAATCAAATATGTGTGAGATTCAAGTCTCGAACTCCCCGAGTAAAAGGCCAAATTTCCATTAAGTAGGCAATCAAAACAACGTCCCTGTAGTTCCGAGATCAGAATAGGGCTACGGCATCCTCTGCCTGTCGCAAGAGGTGACTAAAAGGGGGCTTCCGGGGTTGCGGGGAGCTGGAGCTGTCCAGCCAGGCGACCCCGGGAAGGGCGGCGGTATGTGTATTAGGCGTCACTCCTACGGCGTCGGGTACCTTTCAAAGGTTTCCGAAAACCTGCCCCTCGTTTCCCCTCGAAAACCAAAAAAAAAGTTCAATCAAAATTAATTAAATCGAGTAGATTATTTACAAATTTATTTTTGAGCGTCAATAAATATATTTAGGTTTATGAAAAAACAACAAATACACTTAAACTCTTTAATTGGATTAATGTTGTTGTAACCTTTATCGAATTTATTAACGTACAAGCCTTAATATTTACAACATATCAGACAGTTTACAATAAATATATAACATACTGGCTCACATCTATTTTTGCTTTATAACAGCAGAATTAATCGCTTCTATGTTTTAAGTTGTAGTAAGATACACCTACATACATGAGGTGTTCGTACTAATTCTCAAGGACAACTCATTTGTGGACCTCAGATTTGAATCCAATACCATCTGCAGCCCAATTCCATCTACGAGTATATACAATGGCCTTCAGGAAAACTCGTTTGCTCCTTCCGTATATCAAACTAATTATGTAGCCCTCTTTAGATTATCTTTATTATCACCCCAATCTTCATGCATCGAACCACAATACGAAGGTGGTTCATCATTTAAAGTAACAAATGTATCGTTTAGGTTATTACCAATTTGTATTGGTATCTTTTGCACATAGTTCCTATGCGGCATCGGTAGATTAACTGTGATTAACACAAAATATTCTCTTGAAACGATTTTAGAATAATTTAAAGACTCTCGATCCGCTGGCATGTTTATTTCCACTGACATTTCTTGCGTTTCCCCTTTTTGTATTGCTACTGTTTTCGTTTTTGTGGCCGGTATATTCTCTGTTATCACTACTTCCCTTCCACTTAGAGCGTTAAATGTATACTCTTCAATAACTTTTACTTCAACCGATTTAATAACAACATTAGTGTCATTGACCACTTCGTAATTTAACTCTATTTTATCACCGCATCGTAACACAGAGTTTGGAATATTCACTTTAATATTAACATGACTTTGCTTACTGGAAAATAATTGAGTCAACTTCTTATGTCCATTGTAGAAAGCAGGCGACGTAGGCAATCTTGGAACTAATGCTGCAATTACAATAATCTCCTTTGTAAACTGTTTGGCGAACGTCATTAAGCCAGGCTTGCTGAATCTTATTCGTACATGGTAGGATATTTTACAACTGACGTTGTGAATATTTCCAAATTTAACATATTTCAACGTCGGCGGTATATCTTGCGGTATCACCACTCTGAAGGGTAAATCATACACTCCAACTTGAAGAACAGTCAGTCCACTTTGACTTACAGTGTTCACGTCAATATAAGTCTCTGTGCGTATTTCTGTTTCTGGTTGCCTTTGGTCATCTTTCTTTAAAAGATACTCAACTTTCAAAATCCCTTCACCTTTTATAGATGCAGTTACTTCAGTTATAGTTGTTGGAACACTTACAATGTATCTAATAACTCCCGATACGACGTTACCACGAACCCCAACGAACGCTCCATTAGATGGCTTATGGAGATATATTTCACAGTGGATACCCATTTTTACCAGCCATTTAATATTATGGCTATTTGATGTAAACTATTTATGCACTGATTAACATTTGTTAAGTTAAACTTTTTATACGTTTAATTATTATAACAACTGCATCGTGATTGACTGAACGAGAAAGATAAAGTTTATCGGAAATATTTCAAGTATGGTTTTCTTTGATAAAATTGTGTGTCACTATTTACCTCTTCATATTCAAAATTCCGGCTAAGTGAGTGTCAAGCCACGGATAGTAAAGGGTTCTGTAGTAAAAATGTGACCACAATTCAAGTACAAAATTATAAATAATTGACAGAAACAAAAGCTTTTTCTAAATTCATAATATTTCTCATGATAAAAAATTATCATTTTTCAACGTTATTTTTAAGAAAATATTTATATATAACGTGTAAGTAGATGAGTGATATGACGTCAGGAGGGCCAGGAGTCTTCATTATTATTCATTCTTGAAGATTTGAAGAAAAACACAGGAGTAAACTTCTTCGAGTTATTCACAATTGAGGAGGTCAGATCGCTTCGACGGTTAAAACAAGAATCTTTTTCTACCGACAGGCGCTCGCCTTTTTATAACATTGTTTGGTGAGGTGACAATAACAAATTTATGGGGAGTAAACCTAATTACAATTCTTAAAATCACTAAATATTGCTAATTTAATAAATAAACAATTTTCGATCTTTAAACTAACTAAAATAATTATTTTCGGCGACGTGTTTTTCATAAGTACGCGGTGTCGCGCCGACATATAAAATATTTTTTACTCAGAATTTTTATGAACATATCTATAATTTAAATTATTGTTTTATAAGTCAAGGTTAGGCTATAATTTTATGACGTTGTATTATGGCTTACCGGTCATAGCTTCTTTAAATGAGTATTACAAATATCTAATATATAATATATTTATTTTTTAAGAGTTTAAAATAAAAGTTAATATAAATATCACAATATATAACCTAAATTAAATTAAAATTATGAATAATTAAATTAAAGAAGATCGTGTTGTCAGATCTTAGGACATTATCTTTTATACAATATTATATGAACTTATCGGTATAAAGTGGTTCTTTCTTTCTTCGTTCAACAATTTCCTATTGTAGGTAATTTCACCAAGTCTTCAGTGTCGCGTTAACAATCTTTTCTTCAGTCCTCACAAGAATCTGAAGTATCGTCCGCGAATGAAAAGCTCTTGAGTGTAAGTGCTTCACAAACTCGACTCGTGAATCAGCTGAGATAAGCGAAAATATGTCGTACAATAGAGCTATATTGGGAGGAGGGCAATATAAAACTTTTCCCCTCAAACGATGACAATAGCTCTGCCCAAAGAGGAGAAATAAGATGTATTTTAATTTTTAAAGCCATTATAATTTAAAATTGTCTGAACATTTCTCATTATAGGTTAACTTATCCGAAGGCCACAAAACATTCTATTGAAAATGCAAGCATCAACGTTGACTAGTAATTTTCCCGTTTTTTTTTTCATAAGATTGAAGTAGCAAACGAGCATGCAGTCCACCTGATGGTAAGTGGCCACTGCCGCCCATGGACATCTGTAATCAACTACATACAGAACATGGGTTCCATCTAAAATCAATCATAGATGCGTTGCTACTCCCCAGGACTATGATGGTCGCCTCATGTGAAAGTGTGCCGGCGACCACACCCTTCTATCGAAACGCAAGAAATGCTTCACGCTTCACGTAACTGGACTACACAGGTTCTACCACCTTGGCGTTTTAGCAATTTTCCCCTCTGTACACCAAATGTATCAAATTTCGCAACGATTTGTAGTGCAACTTCATGGCCTTATAAAGACCGAACATAATTATTATATATATTATTTAGCAAAGCCGATGTTTTCTGGTTCATTAAGTAAACATCACATTACGCGTATTGCGATTATGACCTCATTTTACTCTTCATTTTCACTATTTTTTGAAGGGTTATCTTAACTGGGTTTGATTGTTTGTGTCCGGCTGTGATTATAACATCAGGTGCTGCATACTCATTTGCTAATCACTACCTACACAGTATAATACAAACATACTTCACACTGTCTGTCCATATGTATGCTTATATTTTTGAAACTACGCTTCGGATTTTAATGCAGTTTTTGATAATACATAGAGTGATTCAAGAGGAAGGTTTTTATGTATAATACATATGAAGAGGGTGGAGAAAGAAAGCTATAGATAGGGGAATGGAAAAAGCTGGAGGAGGCCTTTACCCGAGAAGAGGTTCCAATTAACGGTAGTGAAGAAGAAGAAAATAATGATAGCGAATGAATTAGAAATTAAAACTATAATTATTTGCCTGTTTCCTAAATGTTAATGGGCTTTATTATTATTATTACATGCATAACATATAGTGGAGGAACACTAATAATTTTAGATTTTTGTCTTTTAGGCGGAACGAGGTCGCCGGGTCAATTAGTTCTATAATAAAAGAAAAAACTCCTTTTGTAACAAGCCTTACTGTAAACATTCTATATGTTTAACCGCTAACATTATACGAGTGTAGAAAAAGTCTGTCTGGAAATCCGAAGCCTTTCCCAATTTGAAAGCACTTGACTGGAGACTCTTCGACCTCGAGTCCTGAATCAACTAATATGGAAACACCATCTACTCAACAAACACCTAATTCTCGTCTCGCCCTCTCACATCTAACCTATATTTCTAGAAACTACATAACATCGTATTCTAAACTTTACCTTTCGGATTTTCGTTTCGAATAATGAGATTATTAGTTTTCTACACTCATAGCCCCACAGTAGGATTTACTCCTCTGTCATGGGTACCACGGACACACACAAGACGAATACACAAACACCCAGACCCAGAACAGGAATCTAAACTCATCATTCAGATGGCCGGGAATCGAACCCGGGACCCATTGCACGTCAAACCGGTACGTTAACCGCTCCGTCACGCGGGTCGTCGTAAAGTGAGGTTATAAATCACATGTTCAAAATTTATGATTGTGTGCATTCTTCACAAACGAATCGAGCTGAAATATCAAAATTTTGCTTATGCTATCCATGTTTATGCTATCGAAAGTTAAATTATATAGACGTGTCAAAAACATTTGAGTCGTAAAGAATAGTCGTTATAAAAGTCTGATGAACCCGACGTGGAGAATAATATCCTATCCACGTAGAGAAATAAGAAACAAAGTGAAGTCCAAGGCCTGATTGGACACGATGGTACACGTCCCCCAAGAGATGAGCCCGTGAGGGGCACTGCGCTAGGGGCCACCGGTTCGTTCCGTTGGAGTTTCCGAGTCCCCTACTACAAGCGCTGAGAAAGGCCACCGAGGAGGTTTTAGTGGGTAAAAATCCCACATAACCCTGAGTCTCTCCGAAGGATTCGGTGTACCTTTTGAAGGTTTCCTCCCCGTAACAAAAAAAAAAAGGCCTGATTTAGAGTAGTCTGGAGGCTTGCGGCAATAAACGAGTGGCGGTCTCCCAAATATTTTCCAACTAAAATAAACAATTCCTTTCAGTCGGTTTTTCTACTAGGACATGTGTGCACACATGTCTGTGCACACATAGTTAGCGTGTATGTGTTATGTTTTCCAAAATAGCTGAGATTAGCAATTACACCATATTTTTTACATAAACTTAATCCTCCTCTTGTACTAAGCTCAGGCCTATTTACAAACGTAGTTTAGACCAGAGTTACCCAAAGTGTAATAAGTTTAACCCCTGAGGTACGCCTGTTAATTGGAGGGGGTTAGCGACGAAGTTCATGTAATGAGAGCTACTTAACTAACCAAATCAAAGCTTTCCTGGAATTGGCACAGTTTTCGACGAGGAACAAGAATTCAACATATATCTATTGTTCATAATCTTCATTTCGTAGTGAACAAACTCACCTTATTTTTTAAAATCTTTATATAGTATTTTTTCCATTGATTTAGATCCAAAAAAGTATATGCAGAGCGAGATGCAGGGAAATATTCTAATTGTTAGACTCGGCCCCACAATCATGGGGTCTGAAATTCGGATGCCAGGTTGGGTACCTCTGATTTTTCCTATTTATGTGTGAATTATAAATTAATTGTCATCTTAGAGTTTTCAACAACAAAAGAAGTATCCAACAGTGTGTGAATTGTAACAATCCGCACTTAGCCAGCATTTTATACTATGGCCTAAACCAGTCTCATTCTGAGAGGAGACCCATGCACGGTCGGACAGTAATGGGTTGCAAGTACTCGGAGCAATTAAGAAACCCAGATTTAGAACACACTAAGTGGTTCATCTCAGCGTTAAATGAAACATGATACTACAGTTATATGCAAACGTTGTTCTGGTTAAGAAATTAATGTACGTATATGCTACACATCGCTGCATGGATTGAATAATGACCCAACTGAGCGAAAACCGCCGTCCCATAAGTCCCGGGGATATAGAAAACGGTCAAACGAGACCTCGGGTGGTCATTGGCAGGTCCACAACATTTTGGGGCTACCTAACTTGCTGTCGGAATACGGATTCTACTTACGATTAGCCACGTACGGTCCGCCGGTGCCGCCTCTTTCCTCTTGGATCCTGTTAAGGCTCCACACGATCCACCACACGTGCCCACAACAGCGATGAAGAGCTTCGATTTAGTCACATACTTAGAGTACAGTAATATTTCATATCTTCACAATTAATAACATAAAGTTTATCAATTCCACACATACCATCTTGTACGAGCCGGTCGGCAGCGGTCGCTTCAACAACTCTCATGCCGCCATTATGCTTTCCCGAGCATGGTGAGGGATACTACCGATTGGGCGGACCGTATAAGCGTTGTAAATAATGCTCTGCTATTGGTTGTAGAATCCAACCCCGACAGCAAGTTTAAAATCATTCGATTGAGTTAAAGCAAGTTTGATTTTAAGCAACGGTTACGATACAAGAACACAAAAACACATTTTTAGGAGAGACGTAAAAATTAATGTTTTCTTATTTTATTTTTGTCCTTGTAATGAAAGCAGTTAAATTAATACAAATATATTTATAAATCATTAACCGCAGTATAGTTAAGTTCTCAATTCTGTGATTTTTTGAATGAAACTATATCTAACTTATAATTAATGAATTTTGAATTGTGCAGTTATTCATGCAAAGTAGTGATATAGATGAATTAAGAAAAAGCTAACAAAAAAAATGAGAGAGTCAGACTTATCTTATCTTATCTTTAGTGTAAATGAAACTCTATATTACAATAATGTTATTATGTAATATGCATGCAGTCTACCTAATGGTAAGTGGTCACTGTGGCCCATGAACATCTGTAATCAACTTCATACAGAACATGGCTCCATCCGAAGTCAATCACAGATGCGTTGCTACTCCCGAGGACTATGATGGTCGCCTCATATGATAGTGTGCAATATGTAAATCCGATATGTAAATAATAATAATATGTCAATATTTGATGACCCGCGTGGCGCAGCGGTTACCGTATCAGTCTGACACGCAGTGGGTCCCGGGTTCGATTCCCGGCCAGACAGGTATCTGAATGATGAGTTTAAATTCTTGTTCTGGGTCTGGGTGTATGTGTATTCGTCTTTGTGTGTCCATGGCACCCACGACACAGGAGAAAATCCTAATGTGTGGCTATGAGTGTAGAAAGGGTTTCAATATATATGTGCGATATGTAAATGATTTACCTATTTACAGGATTAGAGAAGGGACTGTACGCGATATATGACTGAGTCTCACTGGTTCATTATACACGTATCTGCATAACAAACAACGATAACTCAGTTATAAATTCTGGGTCTAACACCTAGCCCAGGTTATGAGGGTTGTGCCTAACCCTCTTATTAATTATTTGACCTCGAAGTGATAGAGATAGTACGGTACGACTAAGGGGGTAGAAACTAATGAAGATTTTATTACGTTTCCTTAAAACGATTGTCGTTCACGTCTTCATTTTTGTTTGTACATTTTACGTTTACGTTTCATTTTTCGACCATCGTCGACCCATTATTGTCTCACTGCCGAGCACGGGTCTTCTCTCAGTATGAGAGAGTTTAGGCCATAGTCCACCGCGCTGGACGCCAAGTGCGGTGGACTTCACACACCTCCGAGAACTTTTTTTTTAAAGAACTCTCGGTTGTGCAGGTTTCTCCACGATGTTTTCAACCAGTGATAATAGATTTCTAATACGCACATGAATCAGTAGTGCGTGCCTGGGTTTGAACCTCGGACCTCCCGATCGAGAGGGCAAGTTTCAATCATTAGGCTATCACTGCTCTTATCTCTCATTTTTCGATAATACCATGCAATGTACATTGCGTTCTATAGACAACGTATTACAAATGTAATAAATTCGTACTAAGCGCACATTCTTACGTTTCGTTGAGAGCATCTGTTTTATTTCACACAAGTGACTGATTTATTTTTTAAGTGTGTTATTTTAATGATGAAGAAAAACAAACCTTATATGTCACAATTCCTAATGATAGAAAATGCAAATGTATAACATAACTTTATAAGAAAATATTTTTTGCATTAATATTACTCTATGTTATCCATTCCTTACTACACTTATATAATATTTCGTGATATCGAACCTGTTACTTTCAGATACATTTATAACGAAGATAATCGTTTGGATTTTTACTTAGTATAAATTCATTGGAGCTGAATGTTTAATATTATACTAAATATTAAATTTAAGTTTATACTCTCTCATCAACCCATTATTGTCCCACTGCTGGGCCCCGTGCCCAAGAAGTGGGACAATAATAGGTTGATGAGTCTTCTCTCAGAATGAAGTTTGGCCACCACACTGGCCAAGTGCAAATTGGTGGAAATTTAAGTTTATACATGTGTATTTAAATCAGGTGGCGTGGTTCGTGATCACAGACTATAAATACATTCAAGATCAAGAATTAAATATCATGTTTATTTTACATTAACATCACGAGTCAAATATAGCTCTTGATAGTCCAACCAAATGTTGAGAAAGCCAAATTATGCTAAGACGGAATATTTTTCCAAATTCTTTACCAAAATTCATAATACGAGTAACCTCAATTTTCGCAACATACATATTTCGACCCGCATTTCTAGTAGATTGCAAAACTGTGAAGCCATTTCAGCCGAGTTACTCCATCATGCCCCTCCGAGTGTGAAAGGTCAGTAGGTGAGACCTTAGTATTGTCACCGCGAACAACGAAACTTTTATGACGGAAACGCAGATGAAGATGTGAAGGCTTGAATTCTCAGCATATTCGACGATATTTCTTACGTATTTTTGTGAATATTTTTAACCGAATCATACTTCATACTAATATTATAAAGGCGAAAGTTTGAGAGTATGTATGTTTGTTACTTCTTCATGCGTAAACGGCTGGAGCGATTTTCATAAAATTTGTTAGTGAGTTAGCTGACACTTTGGATTAACACATAGGCTACTTTTTATTGTGGAAAATATCTTATTCCCACGGGATTATCGATACATCGATTTTTTTTACACGGGCAAAGCTACAGGGTTCAGCTAATATTTTATAATATTGAAGTAACCAACGGGCTTGCAGTCCATCTGATGATAAGTAGTCGTGCTGCATGCGAACATCTGCGAACAACTGTATATAAAAATAAAAATTAAGCGAGCCTACCTGTAAGCGAAGTCTGATTCTAATTTTATGAATGGTGATCTGAAATGGTTAGGTCTGAATTCAATCACTGATTTGTTACTAGTCCGAGGATTAAAGGGCGCATCATAATATTAATAACATGCTTTAGATAAAACACTGAAAATGTTTTTATAAGCGCTTTTTCAATAAATTTTAAACTACTAAAGATTACAGAGCAGTGATAGCCTAATGGTTGAAACGTGCCCTCTCGATCGGGAGGTTTAAGGTTCAAACCCAAGGACGCACCACTGATTTTTCTAAAATTATGTACCTAGTTATAAATTAATTAACACTGCTTTTCGGTGAAGAAATCATCGTGAGGAAACATACACACCCGAGAGTTCTTTAAAAAAAAACGTTCTCGGAGGTGTGTGAAGTTCACCTATTCGCACTTGGCCAGTGCGGTGGGCTATGGCCTAAAACTCTCTCATTCTAAGAGAAGACTCTGAAAGAATTTATGAGTAATGGATTGACAAGAGAAACAATACATCTTAGTATTTATATGATTGTACTTTTAAAACCCTTTTAAAAAACAAAACTCAAGGCAGGTCAGTGTCAAAAGCCGTGTAACAATCTTCCAAGGCACAAGCGCTGCCGAGTCACGGACCACTCGAGTCCAACGTCATTAAGTTATACACTCGAGGAACAATGCATTCTGCATAATTGTCTGATATTCGACTTCTTCAATACTACATTTTCAAAGCTTCAATACAATATTTTTTTCTATAGTTTATTCTTTTATAACCAATAAACAGTAGATATAATAGTCTGTGATTTTCTTCTTTAATAGCGAAGAAATTAGAAGACAATGCAGGTCAGTGTCAAAAGCCGTATAACAATCTTCCAAGGTACAAGCGCTGCCGAGTCACGGACCACTCGAGTCCGACGTCATTAAGTTATACACTCGATGAACAATGCATTCTGCATAATTGTCTCATTTTCAACTTCCTTTATACCGTCTTGAACAATTACCTGTAGGTATATGATCATTAAAAACTATTAATTTTTAATTTATATGTATAACGACTATAAATTAAAACTTAAGCACTAAACAATAGGCATTTTTTCTATGGTTGTATTCTTTTATAACAAATAAACATAAACAGTAGTAGATGTCTGTGATTTTGTTCTTTAATAGTCAAGAAAATAAAAGTCAATGCAGGTCAATGTCAAAAGCCGTGTAACAATCTTCCAAGGCACTAGCGCCGCCGAGTCACGGACCACTCGAGTCCAACGTCATCAAGTTACACAGTTATACACTCGAGGAACAATGCATTCTGCATAATTGTCTCATTTTCGACTTCCTTTATACCGTTTTCAAAAATTACCTGTGTATGATTATGATATTAAAAACTGTTAATTTTTAATGTACAGTCATGGGACTATAGATAAAAATTAAACATTAAAAAGCAGACGTTTTTTTCTATACTTTTATTCTTTTATAGCCAATAAACAGTAGAAATTATAGTCTGTGATTTTCTTCTTTAATAGCCATGAAATTAAAAGACAATGCAGGTCAGTGTCAAAAGCCGTTTAACAATCTTCCAAGACACAAATGCTGCCGAGTCACGGACCACTCGAGTCCGACGTCATTAAGTTATACACTCGATGAACAATGCATTCTGCATAATTGTCTGATATTCGACTTCCTTACATACTGTCTTCAAACACTTTTAATGAATGATGATAATACCTGTAGATGATTATCATAATAAGAAAGGTTTCATGTTTTGATTTATTATCTCGTACGTCACAAAATACCACACATTTTTTATCACTTTGAAGTAGCTAAAGTCCATGCAGTCCATCTGATAGTAAGTGAATCCTGTCGCCCATAGAGATCTGTAAGCAACTTCATATAGGTTCTATCTAATGTCGGTTGCAGATGTGGTGCTACTCCCGATTGGCCGAGGACTAAGATGGTCGCCTTATTTAAGAGTATGCCGGCAACCACAACCTTCTACCGAATGCAAGAACCGATTCACGCTAGACATAGGTGAGGCGATGGTATCTCCCTCGAACAAAACTTGCTGGCAAATACAAATTTTCTAAGGTTTTATTTTTTTATAACCAACAGCCAGTAGATATATTAGCTCGTAATTTTGTCATTTATAGCCAACAGAAATAAAGGTAATTGTAGGTCAGTGTCACCTGCTGCATAACAATCTTTCGAGACCCAAACTTTTCTGAGTGACTCGAGTCTGACATCATCAAGTTATGCGCTTGAGAAATGAGGCATTCTGCATAATTCACAATTTTTCAAATTTGATGTGACCATTTAACGAATTTATAACGTTTCCTCAAATAAGTTTATTTTGGTGTTAATAAATAAATAAGGTAATTGTCAACCTTTTCTGCCATTATTGCAAAATATATTACAGGGTATGGCTGTATGGGTACAAAAACGTACGATAAAATGATCGGAAAACGGACAATCAATATGAAAGAGAAGAGATTTGTAACCTAACCGGTTTAAATTTCTGGGAAGAAAGATCTTTTTTTTGCGGAATTTTTGTTTTAATTTTGAGCAAGTTTATTATATTGCCTTATTAATAAGATGTGTCATACAGAATAAAGCCAGGTTTAAATTGTTGCTTAGCTTCTAAGAAATGTCTATTGTTTTATAAGTAGTTTAGTGACATCAGAAGACTTATTAACTCCCTCAGCAGAACTGCTTAATTGATCAATTTCGAAACTTCAACCATACTTGGCTCATACAGCTAAGTTTCAGTACTAATTTGACTCCACAGACCAATTAGTATTGTTATATGTAGCAACTTAGAAGTATATTACCGACAAAAGTTCAGTTTTTTAATATTATTGAAGTAGTAAACGAGTAGATCATTTATTGGTATGTGACAGAGTGGTATCTGTTATCATTTTCAGAGTAGAATTTTGGATTCGTAGGTTAATAAGAATTTCTTGGAAAACTAATTTCAAAAGCCTCAAATTATTATGTTCCCTTTATTATCACACGGTTTTTTTTATCAGACTGAAGTAGCAAACGAGCACACGGTCCACCTGCTGGTAAATGGTCACTGCCGCCCATGGGTATCTGTAACCAACTACATACAGAACATGGGTTCCATCTGAAGTAAATCACAGATGCGTTGCTACTCCCGAGGACTATGATGGTCGCCTCATGTGAAAGTGTGCCAGCTACCATAGGGCATCCATTCTTTCCTTCCATCCATTCTTTCCTTATTTTGAAGTCCACTACTGGAATTAAGCCTCCTCTAATCAGGGTTTGGCCAATGGTCACCACGCATCTGTTGGCCGTCGTCTGGATATTGACCTTAAGTTGCTGCGACATCCACGGAAAGAAATGAAGTGCAATACCAACACCACGCGGTAGACATGTCATAATCCACATATGTTACAACAGCAATTTGACTGCATAAAAAAAACACGCCTTCTAAACTCATAGCCCCACAGTAAGATTTTTTCCTGCGTCGTGGGCACAATGGATATACACGAGACGACTCAGATACCTGTCTGGCCGGGAATCGAACCCGGGATCCATTGCGCGTCAGACCGATATCGTAACCGCTCCGCCACGCAGATCGTCATAGCATGCAAAGTATATGCCATGACTACAACTTTTTATAAAAGCCTGGTAGGCGTATGTTTCCTATTGGAAAGAAAATGCGTACCAGTATTATTAGTATTAGAAAGTATTACCTTGAGAAGTCTTGAAGAAGTCGAGAAGAATACTTACTCACTCGAATCTCACTATAATTTGCAGTGAAATTTACTCCCCTGATAAGAACGTATATATGTGTGGCGACCTCCCGCTACTCATCAAGAGATGGCGCTACTAGTATTCTGAAACACGCTATCGAATCATTCTCAGAATCCTGCATATATACAAGTTCCGAACATCAACTGTCGGAGTACGGCCGCTCCCCAGGCATGATCACCTAGCCTGGCGGGAGATCGCCCTTTGCCAAATATGTATTTGTTTCTTAATCTAATGTTTGCCGTTTATCTCTTGGGACTAACCAACTGATAAACGCTTAAATCAAATGTTTCGCGGCCCTCGACTAAAAGTTTCTTATGAACAAATTTTCTACCACTAGACGACAATATGTTCAAGACTCCGTTCATTACGCTACAGAATTCTTTTTATTTTTACTTCTTTAATTTTCGGGTTCGTTATCGGCATTCCCGTCGCCATTTCTAACACAAAGCAGAAGAAATTCTAGGGTAAGATTAACCCAATTTAGTGGATTAGGTTTGTCGAGACACTGAGAGAAATCCTCTTAGCAATTTTTTCGTTATTTTCCTCAGACTTAGTTCGAGCTTATGCGCATCAATTACGTGGTAGTGGGATATTAACATTGCGGTATGTACTACTCGCAATACAGTACGGTAAGCTTTATTAAATAACCTTTGTCTTTTTCTTATATTTAAGGAGTTTGTGAGGTTGCAAGTTCGCAAGATGGTCCCAGCGGCTAATACCCGTAACTTGAGGATTAACGCTACTACGCTAGTCTTTCTTTTTTTTATCTGAAGTAGCAAACGAGCATACAGTCCACCTGATGGAAAGTGGTCACTACCGTGCATGGACCTCTGTATGGAACTTCATACAGAATATGGGTTCCATCTGAAGTAAATTACAGATGCGTTGGCTCCCGAGGGCTATGATGGTCGCGTCATGTGAAAGTGTGCTGGCAACCACACCCTTCCATCGAAATGCAAGGAATGCTTCACGCTGAAAATAGGTGTGGCGGTGATATTTCCCCGGTTGAACTACACTGGTTCTACCACTTTTCTGAAGGTCCTGTCAGTTTACGTTCGCGTATTAAAAGATATGATAACTTTCTTCCCCCTTGTCTAAAAGGAATCTGTCGGATGCAGTCGACCTGTTAAGACTTTACCGGGTACAAATATATCTCAAATGCCTAGAATTCATACGCTCCTGGGCGTAGGATATCACAGAATATGAAACAATTTTCTCCCTTTTACATACTCACTTTTTTGTAACGTTGCCTGCTTATTTTTATGTAAGAAGAACATCTTGGTCCTCGGAAGTAGTAACGCATCTGTGAATAACTTCTGATAAAACCCTTGTTCTGTGTAGTGCTTTTATATGTCAATTAGCAGCAAATACCACTTACAATCAGGTGGATTGCTCGTTTCCTGCCAAAATATACTAATAAAATACTAGCACAGTGCACTGCACTAGTACTTGGCTTTCGACAGTAGGAAATCACACCAGCTAGTCCTATCCCATGTCTGGAATGCCAAAATGCCAGCCAGCAATATTTGGAAAGATGAGGTTTGCAACCGGCCGGTTTTTAAAAGGCCGACTTGATGGTCAAAGAACCTAACATCTAGCCGGTCTTCTAGGATCAGTTCTTCTCATCCCTGTAGTTCCGGGATCAGAATAGGGCTACGGCATCCCCTGCCTGTCGTAAGAGGCGACTAAAAGGGGCTTCCGGGGTTGCAGGCGACTAGAGTGGGAGCTCGAACCGTTCGGTCAGGCGATCCCGAGAAGGACGGCGGTATATGTGGTCACATACCGTCGTAAAGACTAGACGGGGCGGTGGGCCCAGCCGCCCATCTGGGAGGAGCCCGGTGGGGCAACGCGCTCAGAGGATTCCGGTTGCGGTCGGACCGAGTTCCCGGAGTCCTCTTTATAGCGCCGAGGACGGCCACCGGGGGGTTTTTAGTGCGGTAAAAATCCCACATAACCCTGCGTCGCTCCCACGGCGTCGGGTACCTTTTGAAGGTTTCTCCCTCGAAAACAAAAAAAAAGGATCAGTTCTTCTATCTTCTACCTTCTACAATACTATGCGTAACCATCGTATCGCACATATAAAAAGTATTTTAATTTTGCCAATATTTCGGCCGGGTAAATGGATGGTGGTCACGACTAAACTTGCAATCATAACTTACTCAAAAACTGCATATCGCCACTACCCATTACAAATTCAATTTCAAGGTGGTAGAACCAGTGTAGTTCGACCGGGGAAGTACCACCGCCACACCTATTTCTAGCGTGAAGCATTTCTTGCGTTTCGATAGAAGGGTGTGGTCGCCGGAACACTTTCACATGAGGTGACCATCATAGTCCTCAGGAGTAGCAACGCATCTGTGATTGACTTCAAATGGAACCCATGTTCTGTATGAAGTTGATTACAGATGTCAATGGGCGGCAGTGACCACTTACCATCAGGTGGACTGCATGCTCGTTTGCTACTTCAGTCAAATAAAAAAAAAATAATAATAAAGTGCCGATATTATTCTAAAGTCATATAAAAGTTTTAATCAATACTAAAAATTATAACTTTAGACAGCACAGCAATTTACACAGCATGGTTGATAAGATATTAAAATATTTCTCATATCAGTACACAATAACAATTCATATATCCGATGGGACAGTTTATCCGTCCGGAATCGTGGTCATCAAAGATGAATTACGTAGTTGAGCTGGGTATCAGGGGTCGAGAAAAGAGATTAGGCAATAAAAACATATTCAAATGCCTCGGATGCCATCATAGACCCGAAGATCAGGGCTTTCAGCACACAAATGGAATTTTAATGTGAACATAACATAAAAGCGTCCTCAATCCATTCGAATATAATTGCTTTGCATAATATATGCGGTTACCTTTCAATGATAAGGAGGTATAGAATTAGAAATTGCTTATTTATTTAATTTACACGACAACGTACACACACAATTCATCAAAATTCATAACATCATAAAATTATTATATTTATATATTTTGACGACCCGCGTGGCGCAGCGGTTACCATACCGGTTTGACGCGCAATGGGTCCCGGGTTCGATTCCCGGCCAGACAGGTATCTGAATGATGAGTTTAGATTCCTGTTCTGGGTCTGGGTGTTTGTGTATTCGTCTTGTTTGTGTCCATGGTACCCACGACACAGGAGAAAATCCTACTGTGGGGCTATGAGTGTAGAAGGCGTGTGTGTGTGTTTTTTTATTTAACATTATTACATGTATATCAGTATATTGGATTTTTGTCTTAGGCGCGTCTTATAACAATTACCCATACATTTTATGTATACTCACCTTTTGATTCAAATGATTCTCACCTACGTCCCACTCCATGTCGCGATGTTTTTAACACAAAATTACAACGAACATGCAGCGCATATGATGGTAAGCGGCCACTGCTGCCAATGGACATCTGTAAGCAACTTTATACACAACAGGGGTTCTATCTAAACTCATTCACAGATGCATTGCTACACTCGAGACCTTAAATGGTCGCCTCAAATAAATTGCAACCACATCGTCCCACAGAAAAGCAAGAATTGTTACACGCTGAAAAAATAAACCATATTCGATCTAGCATCTTAAATATTCACGTATTGATACATGCGACAAATCCGCAAAGTAATATAAAAACAACAACAATGTATCATCGCTATTTCTGGAGTGATTACTCTGAAAACGTGCGATATAGTGAATCACTACATACGATCGCTGCGATACAGAGATAACGCAATAATACGTAAAACCTATATCTGTATATCCTATACAGAACCAGCATGCAATATCTAATCTAATATTGGCTCGTTATCATCTTAATTCTTAGATAATGTACGAATTTATGATGTCAGTCGGTATATAAATATTCTTTGTTTCAAACGTGCAAAAATCTTTAATTCGAGTGGTTGAAAGTATTAAAAGTAGCTAAATCAAAATGGGTATTTATTGCGAAATAAACCTCCACAAACCATCCAACGGCGCATATGTAGGGGCAGCTGGGACTATTATTTCCGGAGATATAAAATATGCACTGGACGAAGACACTGTTTTCAACAAAATTACAATATCTTTAAAAGGTCTTGGAAGGCTATATGTTGAAGAAACTCAAAGTGGTAAAAATAGGACTCCACGGAGATATACTAAAAATGAAACATACATCGATGTGGATAAGGTAATCCATAATGATGGGAAGAAAGCAGTTGTTCCAGCCGGATCACACGAAGCTTCATTTTCGTTTGAATTACATGGCAACACACCGCCTTCGTTAAATTACAAAAAATATATCAATTTCCATCATGTGAAATGTAAAATTTCTTATTATGTACGGATCAAGTTTAGCAGAGCCGGGTTTATGAAATTTTCCAAACGCTTTAAAAAAGAAATAACTATTGTTTCGAGTATCTTACCACGATTACCAATAACTCCAGTGATTCACGGAGGACAAAAGAAGCTGACACAATTGTTTACAAGTAAACCAAGCGTAATCAATGTCAAAGCTAATATTTTAAATTCTGTGCTCAAATGTGGTGATAAAATAGAGTTACTCTACGAGATAACAAATGATTCGGACGTTGTAATAAAAGCTGTTGAAACAAAATTAGTTGAAATATACAAATTTCCCGCCGGGATACACGACTTGAAAGCAGAAACTGATGTTCCAGCAACTGATTCAAAGGCAGTTTCTATACAAAGTGGAGATAAGCAAGAAATGTCCGTTGAAATTCCACTCCCTTCAGATCGAGAATCTTTAGAATTTTCAAATCTGGTTACACGAGAATACTTTGTTTTTATAACTGCCAATTTGCCAATGCCACATAGAAATTATGTGCTACAAATACCCGTTCAAATTGGCAATATTATTGAAGAAACTACGGTAGAAGCTAGTACTCATGAAGATGAAGCGCCTCCTTCATATTTTGAGTCTATGTATGAATACAATGGTGAAAAAAATGAGTTAGATGATACTAATGATGTCGGTAACGCAGGGACATCCCGAGATAGCAATTGAGATAGTACAAAAGATTTAGCTATAAAAATAAACGCCTTTATCATAATGAGAGGCTATGAATGAAAACAGCACTGATAAGATTACATTGTACTACAAAATAGGGGTTCCCCTAGACAGTAATAACATTTATTAGAAACTGTTATACATGTAGATAGAGGGTGATTTATTGAATATAAGTATATATTTTAATATAAGATACTACAGCGATATCAAAATTGATGTATCGAGATCTTAATAATTAAAGTGTTAGTTAAATATATCAATTAAACGTAAATGTTTGTTTCCGGTTGTTATTAAGTATATAATATGTGATAGTGTTTAGAAGATCACCTTTACTTTAATGTTCAAGGAAAAAACAGTCTTAACTTATTACAATTTGAAACTAGTATCCAGCATATTTTTTTCTAATAATATGGAAATAGCACCTGATCATGCAGTCCGCGATGGTAAGTAGACTCTACCGCCCATTGATATCTGTAATCAGAATCTTACCTGAAATTAGTCAATGACGTTAGTACACTTCAGGTGTAAGTCAGAACCTTGAATGAGTTTGCCTCCTTATAACACTGTTTCTCTCTCATCAACCCATTATTGGCCCACTACTGGGCACGGGTCTTCTCTCAGAATGAGATTTTAGGCCATAGTCCACCGCTGGCCAAGTGCGAATTGGTGGACGGCCAAGTGCGAATTGGTGGACTGCTATTCTTACAAGGCAGAAATAATCCAGTTATTTTCCTACTATCTTAATTAGTAGGAAAATTGACACGATTAATAGCTGTCAGCTACATCAAACACTTATTTAAATGATTGGCAGATAAAAGATGTCTTTGTTTTGTAAAATGTATACAACGATGTTCACAAATAAATGTATTTGACTTGATACGTTTCTTTCAATCATCCCATACATACATAATAGGACTGCGTCTTTAACATTTTTGTGTTCAAAGGGTAAGAAAACCCTATTTTAACCATCTCCGCTAACAAGGGCTCAGATCAAAGACATTGCCGCAACTCGCTCCCTTTAAATGCGTTTCGTTTTGCCCCGAAATCTCCATACTCCCGTATTTCATTGAATTTGGCACTTTTTCGTTTCTTGTTTTAGTAGTTATTCATTTCGTATATTTATAGATTTCCAGTATTGTTTAACGAAAAATGCAAATAATATCTTAAAAGTATAACATTTTTAATCAATTAAAACTAAGATCTAACTTCGGGAACATATTACGCCTAAAAATATTTTTTTTGTGTCTCGTATATTGTCTAGTTTTAGTAAAGCGGGAGAATGCGTGAGGCAACTTCCACGTAAGATCTGAGGAAGACAGGAGGGACTGAAAATCAGCGCTATATTGGAGTCCCTCCAATCTCGTGATAGCGAAAGCTGAGTCCTATCCTTTTGCCTATGTTTAGCTTTAAGTTCTTATGTATCTAGTTATTATTGTAATATTATAAGGCAATAAATCTATTTTATTATTGTTATTTATTATTATTATTAGTTTAACAGAATTAAAATCATGAAAACGCTGAAAACTGTTGTTGAAAGCAGAAATATACAGACGAAAATATAGAAGAATCATAATTCATATGCATGCATATAATAAATATGAAATACAAAAACTGTTTCACACTAGAAAAGATGTACCTTCCAGGACGAATTATACTTGTTGTTGTTGTAACAAATGTAAAAACAATATAGCAATAAAAAAGATATACAAAGAAAAAAGACAAACCCACTGAATTTCTTGCCGGATCTTCTCAGTTGAGGTCGTGTTCCGATCCGGTGGTAGTGTAAAAAAATATATATCAGTTACATATATATTTTTACATATATATATATATATATTTTTTTACAATTTGTAAGTGTCTCTGTAGGCCTATGCAAAATAAAGACATTTCATTTCATTCCATTTTTTCTACTACCTTTCTAAGCGTTTTTACGTATAAACAAAGAATTTTCTCTAATCCGTCAGCTTTAGCAAACTTAAAACGCATTTTAAATCCGCTGACGAACAACCTTGCAAACCCCGTTTTATTTGAAACACTCGAGCCGAGCGGAGTAAGTCAGCAGTTTTCATGCAAAATTGGCCCATTATGAGACACTCGAGAAAACTAAGGCCACATCTTGGCCCGCGATTACGATAAGCGTGTCGTTATACAGTGTCATTAGAATAAAAAATCTAGTTTTAAATTGGCATTATAAATCATTTTATGAGAAAACCAGATATTATGAAAAAAAAAATCTGCTTAAACTAATACGAAATCATATTTTCTTTGATTTCATAGTTTCTATAATTCAAAATTTTAAATTAATTAATTAATTAGATAACCAGGATCCATTTGTTAGTAACAACACTTATTCCTATTGTTAATAGAAATTACCACATAATTATTTAATTATTTAACAAATTAATTAGATCAATAAATTCAATAGTCAATAGTCAATGTAACGCTTATGTAACGTTAATGTAACGCTTTTTTACACTGTGCCAAAACAGAAAATTAAAAATATTTTTTTAAACAAAGACGCTTTTACACCCATAGCCCCACAGTATATTTTTCTCCTGTGTCGTGGGTGGACACACAAGAAGAATACACGTTTGTGTATTCGTAAAGACCCAGAACACAAATCAAAACTCATCATTCAAATATCTGGCCGGGAATCGAACCCGGGACCCATTGCGCGTAGGCCTAGACCATTTTTTCTCTAAAAAGTGACTGTATATGACATTTCAAATTAATATTTGTATAAAAACTAATGTAAGTCACTCTTCTTTAACTAATTAGTATTTACATTAAGAAAAATATCGAGTACATTTTACAACAGGTCATATACGTTATTGCATAAATTGAGATGTTTCAAGAATTGTCCTATACATTAGCGTTCCGTGAGAAGGTGCAAATACCAAGCCCCTTACATTAAATTGTGTCTCAAATTATCAAACTCATATTGACATTTGTGTTACTCTTTGCAAAACGTACTATTGGAATTTTGCTGAAATATAGCACACAGAAATTTTCTGGATTTCACAGAAAATTCACAGTTTTGACCTGGATTAACACATGGGTACATTAGCATGATAAACGTGCAGCGGGCGGATCTGCGGCTTAAAGCTAGTGTCGATTAATTTCAAGTCAGTGTGGTTTCTCTGATCACTACGGCCGTGACAGAAGGTACATAGAAGAGTTTATATAATATTTTTTGACCGATTTAGCATACAATACAATACAAAATTTCTTTATTGTACACCAAAACATAGGTAACAAGAACAGAAGATACAATGTAAAGTACAACAGGCGGTCTTATCACTAAAATAGCGATCTCTTCCAGACAACCTTAGTGGTTGAAGGAAAACATTAAGGATGCAAGAGTGGGCAGGGGTGTACAAAAGTATGACACACCGACTTAATAAAATGCATAGTAATTAGTCAGCGTACATTTCCATAGGTGGCAAGGGCAGTTTGCAACTACGAGAACTGTTAAGATGGCAGGATTACGTTAATTTCATCGCACATTTATACTAACAAAAAATACATTATATACGAAAATAATTTACATTGAAAAAAAATCATTTAGTATTATCATTTTTAATGTATTTTTATCAGTAAACCCAATCAGTTGATAACCATATCTATTTTCTCTTGTTCCAAAATAAATCAACTTCTATGTGCAAAGTGTTATCATTATTCAAAGTATTATCATTAGTCATTATTCAAAACATTTAAATTGGTTAGGAAAGAGTCATTGTTTTTTATAGATCTGATGATTTTAATAACCGCGCAATTTAAAACTAACCAATTTGAAATTAAAAATCTAGTTTAACAAATTAAATAAAATTTGCTATTTAAAAACCCAACGGTATAAACATTCGCGTTAATGAAGTACAATTTACCGAGCAAATGTTATATTTCTATATGTAAAATATAAGTGTAACTCGTTCGAATTTGATGGCTCATCCGAAGATATGATTTTTTATCCTTTCAATGTTCCTCAATTATTTTTACAGCGTTTTTTTATATTTTTATTTTTATTTTAACTTTATTTATTAAAAAAAATAGGAAAAAGCGATGTTTGATTTTTTACAGACTTCTGTATGTCGGCGCGACACCGCGTATTTATGAAAAACACGTCGCCGATAATAATTATTTTAGTTACTTTAAAGATCGAAAATTGTTTGTTTATTGAATTAGCAACATTTAATGATTTTTGGAATTGTAATTTAGTTTACCCTCCATAAATTTGTTATTATCACACCACCAATCATTGTTATAAAAAGGCGAGCGAACGCCGGTAGAAAAAGATTTTTGTTTAATCGTCGAAGCGATCGGACCTCATCAATTGTGAATAAATCGAAGAAGTTTACGCCTGTGTTTTACTTGAAATATTCAAGAATTGACAGTAACGAAGACTCTTCGACCATCCTGATGTCACATATCACGTTTCACTTCGTTATGTATAATTAGCGTCTTTGTGTTGTGTTAGTGAATTAGTGAATCCAAGCTGCCACAACACTATTCCATTTTTTTACAGTAACGTCATTAGAATTCTTAATACTGGGTACCTTATAGACTTACTGTTATTCATCCCAAAAAAGGTTTCCAGTACAAAATTTATTCACAAAGTTAGGAAAATATCAGCCCAATTCACACTCTCGCTACGCTTGACCAAAAATGTTTTCCCTTTTATGTCGTTGCAAATCTCTGAATACCTTTGTATTTTCGTTTGGATTTCGTATCTCGTCAGCATACGTAATCTTCTAACCTGTTATGTGTAACCAGCTATTGTTCTTCTGGAAACATTACATAGTTATTGTTCTATCATCTATTAATTTGATCATCTTAGATCATCATGATTCTCCTATTTTTGGGCAATCATTTCTAGGACCGATCAAATTTCTAAATAATACTTGAATGCAGAATTTTTTCGTCAATTATTTATAAACCTTTGAAGTATTCATGTAAAACTTTTAGAAATATCGATGTCCGCACAGTATTTTCATACACCATCATTCAATACGAAACAACAACAACACGTTTTGTACACTCATAGCCCCACAGTAGGATTTTCTCCTGTGTCGTGGGTAACATGGACACACACAAGACGAACACACAAACACCCAAACCCAGAACAGGAATATAAACTCATCATTCAGGTACCTGTCTGGCCGGGAATCGAACCCTGGACCCATTTCGCGTCAGACCGACATAAGCGCTGCGCCACGCGGGTCGTCGAAATTCAATTCCTTATATACACCCAATTTCGAAAATCAGCTTGCAATTCTATCATCAACTTAAATTCCGTAGCCATGGATCATATACGTGATAAACCACCATGCAGTTGCTTAATTTTCTTCCATTGATTAAATCCAATTGCCCTTGACTTAACATAGACTTATGTCTATTCGTCCCTGTAGTTCCGGGATCAGAATAGGGCTACGGCATCCCCTGCCTGTCGTAAGAGTTCGGACCGAGTACCCGGAGTCCTCTTTATAGCGCCGAGGACGGCCACCGGGGGGGTTTTAGTGCGGTAAAAATCCCACATAACCCTGCGTCGCTCCCACGGCGTCGGGTACCTTTTGAAGGTTTCCCTCTCGAGAACAAAAAAAAAAGACTTATGTCTATTACAATGTAGGAATCCATCACAACGTACTTAAAAGGATCTTGTTTAGTCCCCGTAATAAAACTATTCGTGTGCCGCAAACGGGATACGAATAAATTCACAGGAAGATTTTTGCACGTCTCCTAGATTTAAGTGCTAAGGCTGACCGCCCATTGGCAACTGACTCTAGATCTTGCGTTTCGGTGGAGGCTAATTGCCAGCTCACTTTTATCTCAGTACTTCTCAATACTTGGGAGTAGCAACGTATCTTTTAATCTCAGCAGATAGAACGTTCGTGTTCTATAAATTGCTTACAAATGTCCTTGGGCGGCAGTGGACACTTACCATTAGGTGGACCACATCCTCCGTTGCAGCTTACAACAGATAAAAAGAAATCATATGAATCACATAGGGTAACATCTTGTAACTTAAGCTACTAAGCAGTTACGTAAACCAATGCCGATTTTGCGTTAAATTTGTTGATTGCAGAGGATATTATTATATAAAAGGTGGTAGAACCAGTGTAGTTCAACCGGGGAAGTTACACCGCCACACCTATTTCTAGCGTGAAGCATTTTTTTGCATTCGATGGAAGGGTGTGGTTGCCTGACGACTTTTATATGAGGCAACCATCATAGTCCACGTGAGTGGCAACGCATCTGTGATTGACTTTAGATAGAACCCATGTTCTTATAGATTTCGATGGGCGGCAGTAACCATCAAGTGGACTGCATGCTCGTTTGCCATTTCTATGAGATAAAAAAATGAATAAATAAAAACCGCGTCTTAACCGGTCTTTACGCGACTGTATAGTTGCATAAGAAAATAAATAGTTGCCAAGGAACTTATACGATGCAACTTCTATCTGGGTATAGATACTTGATCGCTAAATCAAGCAATTGCCCAAACATTAGTGGCCAATGAGTGGCCAGCCTTTGCTACCACATATGATATTCACAAGAAGAAAGGGGTTGGTGATATAAAAAGGAACCATAAACAGCATAAAACCGAGATATGAAGAAAAACTTGGATATATTTGTGAGGTGAGAAATGTTTGATAAGTTACCTAGACACTAAAGGTAGGGTTGACAATTGGAAATAACATGAATTATTAAATTAATATTTTATCTCTATACTAAAAGTAATGTATACACACAAACTCAAACTAACCATGACAATCTGAAATATATTTTTCTTTAACTAATAGAAATTTTACAATTGAAAATAATATACATGATAGTAAAACGAATACAAATAAAAAATAAATAAACTAATACTATTTGAATGGAGATACTACTGTTATCATTCATTTCGATGTAAAAGATCTGAATACCGTTTCATTTCCATATGTGGTGACCATGTTAATCCATAAGAGTGGCCACGCATCTGTGATCACCCTTAAAGTAGAACTGCCGTACTGGTGTGGAGTTAGCTTGAGTTCTATGACAGACAATTACCAATTACCATTAGGTGGATTACATAATGGTTGGCTACTAAAATCTTATTTAAACAAAATATTCAGAACGTTTTTGGTAAAGGTATGTTTGTATTATAAAATGGAGTAGAAAAATCAAATCTATTTCCGATTCCTAATATATATACACCACAGTATATTTTGCCACAGATAACGAAAAGAAAGTTGACACAAGCACAAAGCATCGTAGCAGATTATTTGGGAGCGGTAAATAATAAATGAAGGGAGAGTCGCGCGTGACAGCCCTACAGACATATGAGCTCCGGAATTACATTGTAACGAGATCACAGATCCGAACTCTGGACAAACATTATTTTAATACAACATTGTTCATAAATAACAATGTTAAATTAATAAAACAAAGATCCGACTGCTTCTTAACAATTGATTGGATAAACTTTAATAACATTGTTAAATGTTAAAATAACAATGTTAAAAACGGAAATAAATTGTTAAATTCAATTATAGTAAAACTAAATTTAAAATTTTTTGGTATTTTAGACAAAAAGTATTAAACATAATTATATTTCATCATATTTTATTAAATAAATAAATATTCAAATTTAATAAGTTTTAAGAAGCTGTTACAAATTTCCCAAATCCCTGTAATGGAAACGAATAAATAGATGACAAAAGATAATAAGTATTTAGGTGGTAGAACCAGTACAGTTCGACCAGGGAAGTACCACCGCCACACCTATTTCCAGCGTGAAGCATTTCTTGCGTTTCGATGGAAGGGTGTGGTTGCCGGCACACTTTTATATGAGGCGAACATCATAGTCCTTGGGAGTAGCTATGCATTTGTGATTGACTTCAGATAGAATCCATGTTTTTTATAATGTTTCTTACACATGTCTATGAGTGGCAGTGTCATTTACCATCAGGTTGACTGCGTGCTCGTTTGTTACTTCGAGTAGATAAAAAATACACCAACAGTTAAAAATATTAATAACTTATCTTAAATAAAAATACGAGACGAAAATATCTTCAAAGTCCTTAAGGTACAGCTCCTTCCAAGTTATCAATCACGATAATGATGACCGAACTTAGCTCATAACTTTCTGAAAGCAAATTAGACATTAACAAAACAAAAGTACGTTGTTCATATCAACACAGCGCTTAAGAATAAAAATTAAAAGTGCGAGTCGGTGTTGCGCACAAGGGTTCCGTGCCATCTATGAAAAGGGCAGAAAATCATGTTTTTTGTATGAACGTTGACGACCCGCGTGGCGGACCGGTTACCATAACGATCTGACGCGTAATGGGTTCCGGGTTCGATTCTCGGCCAGACAGGTATCTAAATTATGTGTTTCGATTCATGTTCTGGGTCTGGGTGTTTGTGTATTCATCATGTTTGACCATGGTACCCACGCTCAGGAGAAATCCTAGGTGTAGTGTAGAAAGCGTGTGTTAAAAAAGAAAGTCCCCTTAAATATTTATTTTACTCTGTTTTTAGTATAGCAGTATTATTATTATTATTATTAAGAGTGCGGCATTACCTAGCTGCTGCCCCGGGTGGCTGGGTATCCATGAGGATTACTCACTTAAAAAAAAGGTATTCGTTATAGCGGCAAGTGAAATACATAATCTATGAAAATTTCACTATCTAAAAAATTTCACTGCCTAGGTATCAGCGTTGCCAGATTTTTTTGCTAAGTCGAGATTTTGGAACTTTTTGGGTGACAAAAGCGGGATTTCACAGTCAAAAGGGGGACAGCCATCCTTGGTGTAGGAGGGCCAGAGATTTCGCAAACTTTTTTTTATTTTTTGGTCGACAAACTGCTGATCGACTTAAATTTGTATAGGTTTGCCGACATTTTTTTGGTCGACAAACTTAAGTTCCACTTATGTTTGCAATTGGTGACCTTTTATTGCAAAATTCCGGTCCTTCCCGATAAGCTGACTGTGCCTGTCCCACGCGGGACATATAATTGTGATAAAAAAATCGGGATGTCCCGCCAAAACCGGGACGTCTGGAGAACCTGCTAGGTATTCATGAGATACAGCCTGGTGACAGACAGACGGACAGCGTAGTCATAATAATAGGGTTCCGTTTTTATCCTTTGTCAAGCTTTGTTTTTCCTTGGCCAGTGCGGTGGACTATGGCCTAAAAACTCTCATTCCGAGAGAAGACCCGTGCCCAGCAGTGGGTCAATAATGGGTTGACGATTTTATCCTTTGCGTACGGAACCTTATAAATGATGATACACATTCATGTCATTATCAAATCTTTGACAAACTTTGTTGATCCTTCGTGATACGAGCTTGTGAAACGAACTCCTGTTGTGATTCCACAACTTTTGGGTAAAGCAAATATGAAATAATTTGCATGTTTAGAATTTGATACTCAAACTCACTCAAATTTGATACTACCATGTTTTCTTTTATATCAAAATCGTGGATTCCCGTAAAACCAAATAATTAAATATTTTAAGTAGTGTCTGTATATTTATAAAGAAGATGAGTTGATAAGGGGTATTTTCCGGCCATCACACTCTGGAAAAAGAAGTTCTGATTATCAACTAGCATTAAATGCCTTTGTACACTTAAACATGTATTTTTTATATAATTATTCCTTCTTTAAACATTTGGGATGTGTTTGTTTTTTAATATTTTTTATAAACACAAATAGAAAGAGGCTGTCTTCGTCAATGCTTCGCTCCAAGTCATCATATAATCGCAGTATAATCAATAATTATATCTTAAAACTTAAAAGATTATATTCTACATACAATAAACGTGGCCGTGTGGTGTCGGCCTTTTAGAATAGCACCACTCCCTCTCTTCCCGTGGATGTCGTACGAGGCGACTAAGGGACATAAATCCAAGAGATGGGCAGCAGCATCTCCTTGTGTAACTTACACCTACTGCGGTCACCAACACGCTTGCCAGGCGCGGTGACTATCGGCAAAAACCCCCAATGGAAGGTGCAGAAGAACCCCGGCCCCCAGTCCCCGGCAGCCCCGCTATTCCAGGCTACGGTAGCGGCCTAGGTAACGGCGGGGCAGGGGGTGCTAAGAATCTCCGGCAGAGATCCGGCTACCGCAACCGACGACTTCTGCACCTGGCAACATACAACACCAGGACACTGAGGACCGACGAGAAGATACAGGAGCTGGAAGAAGAGATAGACAAGTTGAACTGGAGTGTTTTGGGATTGTCTGAAGTCCGAAGACAGGGTGAGGACACGATAATCCTCAAATCGGGCAACTTGTTCTATCACCGGGAGGGCGACCACCTGTCTCAGGGTGGTGTCGGGTTCCTCGTCCACAAATCCCTCGTCAACAACGTGGTAACAGTCGACAGTGTGTCGTCAAGGGTAGCGTACCTTATACTCAGAATATCTAAACGGTATTCGCTGAAGGTCATACAGGTATATGCGCCGACTTCGACACACCCAGACGATGAGGTCGAGGTTATGTATGAGGACGTAAGTAGAGCCATACATACCTCAAAGACCCACTTTACCGTTGTTATGGGGGATTTTAACGCAAGACTAGGCACGCGGAACGATGGCGAGCGGAAGGTGGGGCCCTTTGGAATTGGACAACGGAACCACCGAGGCCACTTGCTTGCCAACTTCTTGGAGAGGGAAGGCCTCTTTATGATGAACTCTTTCTTCAGGAAGAAGGCACAGCGAAAGTGGACTTGGATAAGTCCTGATGGTTCATCTAAAAACGAGATAGACTTCATTTTAGCAGACAAACGGCACATATTTAATGATGTCTCTGTGATCAACAGGGTGAAAACCGGAAGTGATCACCGGATGGTAAGAGGCACATTAAATATCAACGTAAAGCTGGAACGGTCACGCCTAATGAAGTCTACGCTCCGACCAACACCTGTCCAAATCCAGGGCTCCGAAGAGTTTCAACTTCAGCTACGAAATCGTTTCGCGTGTCTCGATTCTTGCGTTTCTGTGGACGAAATTAACACCAAGGTAGTAACAACTGTCCACGAGGTGGGGTCTAAGTACTTTAAGACCCACTCCAGTGGTAGGTCTCGGATTTTCTCAGAACATACTCTCGGTCTCATGAGGGAGAGGCGAGAACTATGTGTGCAGTCTCCAGCCTCAATGTCGAAATACAGACTGCTCAATAAACAGATCTCTCAGAGTAGGCGACGCGATTGGCGTGCTCATAACACCCATCGCGTAAAAGACACTATTGAGCGAAACCAGGGCTCGAGAGTGTTCGCCAGGGATCTGTGCGTTGGGCAGAGCCTGCTGACGAGGTTGAAGACCGAATCGGGCACCATGGTTTCGTCTAACTCCGATGTTCTGAGGGAAATTGAGAAATACTACGGACAGTTGTATGCTTCCGCACGAGCTCCCGCCCGTAACAAGGCGGGCGACAAACGTGCCAAACTGACCCGACACTATACTGAGGACCTCCCGGACGTCAGCCTGTACGAGATTAGAGAGGCTCTCAAACAGCTGAAAAACAACAAGGCACCGGGCGATGACGGAATCACAACAGAGCTGCTAAAAGCTGGCGGTAAACCCGTACTAGTGGCGCTCCAAAAGTTGTTCGATTCCGTCATTACTAGCGGGACAACCCCGGAAGCGTGGAGCAGAAGCGTAGTGGTGCTGTTCTTCAAAAAGGGCGACAAAACTCTTTTGAAGAACTACAGGCCCATTGCGCTTCTGAGCCACGTGTATAAGCTGTTTTCGAGAGTCCTCTCTAACCGCATTGCACGCAGGCTAGACGACTTCCAGCCTCCCGAACAAGCCGGTTTCCGAAAAGGCTACAGCACCATAGACCACATTCACACGCTGCGGCAGATTATACAGAAGACCGAGGAGTATAATCTGCCGTTATGTGTTGCTTATGTGGACTATGAGAAAGCCTTCGATTCTATCGAGACCTGGGCGGTGCTGGAGTCCCTTCAGCGATGCCAGATCGACTATAGGTACATCGAGGTGCTGAAGTGTGTATACACTGCCGCCACCATGTCAGTCCGAGTACACGACAGAAGCACAAATCCAATCCAACTGCAGCGGGGAGTCAGACAAGGTGATGTTATATCGCCGAAACTGTTCACCGCTGCGTTGGAAGATTTGTTCAAGCTGATGGAGTGGAAAGGTCTTGGTATTAACATCAATGGCGAACACATCACGCACCTTCGATTTGCCGATGATATAGTCATCTTGGCAGATTCGCTGGCGGACCTCAACACAATGCTAGGCGACCTCAACAGTGCCTCACAACGGGTGGGTCTTAAGATGAACATGGACAAGACGAAAATCATGTCTAACGTCCATGTCACACCCGTACCGGTAGTTGTTGACGGCACTCCTCTCGAAGTTGTCGACGAGTACATTTACCTGGGACAAACGATCCGGATGGGTAAGTCCAACTTTGAGAGGGAGGTCACTCGAAGAATCCAACTCGGCTGGGCTGCGTTCGGGAAATTTCGTAGTATCTTCTCGTCCACAATTCCTCAGTGCCTGAAGTCGAAACTATTCGAGCAATGTGTGTTGCCAGTGATGACCTACGGCGCCGAAACGTGGTCCTTCACTGTAGGCCTCATTCGGAGACTCAGGGTCGCTCAGCGTGCTATGGAGAGGGTTATGCTCGGAATTTCGCTACGAGACATGATTCGCAACGATGAAATCCGTAGACGAACGAAGCTTACCGACATAGCTCTCAAAATTAGTAGGCTGAAGTGGCAATGGGCCGGCCACATCGCTCGCAGGACCGATAACCGATGGGGAAGGAAGGTCCTCGAGTGGCGACCACGTTTAGGCAAAAGGAGTACAGGTCGCCCCCCTACCAGGTGGACCGATGACCTGAAGAAGACAGCGGGAAACCGTTGGATTCAGAGGGCACAGGACCGGTTGGAGTGGCGCCATTTAGGGGAGGCCTATGTTCAGCAGTGGACATCAAAAGGCTGATGGATGGATGGATGGATACAATAAACAACATTTTTCACATCTAGTCTATGATAATCCAGAATATATAAGCCGACGAGTCAATTGCTGCGTAGTGTTTGTTTTACGGTTTGTTACGCAATAATGTTCTGCCTTCTTATTAAGAGTACACATGTATCGCACTTATAACATTAATAAGAATAAAATTCACTGTTTTCGTCGCTACTTTAAAAACTTGAAACTTACAAACTTAAAAACCTAAAACGCTTTCTACACTCATAGCCTCACAGTAGGATTTTCTCCTGTGTCGTGGGTGCCATGGACATACAAAGACGAATACACAAACACCCAGACCCAGAACAAGAATCTAAACTCATCATTCAGATACCTGTCTGGCCGGGATTCGAACCCCGGACACACTGCGTGTCAGACCGGTATGGTAACCGCTGCGCCACGCGGGCCGTCACTTTGTTAGAAGCATCTAAAAAAATCTGTATCCACCTCAATCGTCGGTAACAAAATAACGAAGTCCGTCCCTGCGACTGCGTGGTACGCGTCCATTACACGCGAGTATTGTCGGAACCGCACTCCAGGGCACGTCCGGGGAATGAGATACTGCTGCCGACACCTGGATTATGTTCACAATTACACCTGTACGTATTACCAGACTGAACTGGTGCTAATTATCCTGTCAAAATCAAAGTTTTATTAAGAGGTTTCTTGTTGAAAATTTAAATGGTTTATAAATGGAATTGGAATCTTAAATTAGGGTAAATAACGAAAACTACTTGAATGTTAATGGTTATAAATAAAAAATAACGTATTAACGATACATTCTAAATTAAAATCAATAATATAGAATCAATAATAAATTTAAGACCAAGTTATTCCAGCGTCTCCCCCCGCTTCGGTCACGTTTACCAAGAAATGCAGTACTATATTTATAAATCTATGTCATAAACTTTATATGCACCAAATTTCAGCGGAATCCAACCAACAGTTTTTGCGTAAATGAGTAACAAACAATCTTTCGCACTTATAAATCACAAACTTTTGCACTTATAACATTAATAAGAAAATGAGGATAAAATTCTCTGCATTCTCCGATGCTATGAGCCCCTAAAACAAACTGTGTCCACCTTCAATCGTCGGTAACAAAATAACGAAGTCCGTCCCTGCGACTGCGTGGTACGCGTCCATTACACGCGAGTATTGTCGGAACCGCACTCCAGGGCACGTCCGGGGAATGAGATACTGCTGCCGACACCTGAATTATGTTTGCTATTACACCTCTACGTATTACCTGAATGAACAGATGCTAATAACGCTGTCAAAATCAGAGTTTTATGAAGAGGTGTCGTGTTTTAAAATTAATTTATAATTTAACTAGCCCTTACCCGTGGCCTCGCCCGCACGGTTAAAGGGTATTAACATAGGCATTTATAGGGTGATTCTGAAGTTGCAGATGAATTTTACTAACGCATTAACAACATCTGGAACTACTAAATATGTATCGACAAACAAGACATCGATATTCTCATGGGAATAAGAGAGCGCGGTAAAAAGTAGCCTAAGTCACTCTCCACCCTCCTATCTCCCAGCACAGAAACCATATCATATCATAACTATGTGGCGACGTGAAAGAGGAACAAACAAACACACTTTCACATTTATAATAACAGTATAGTAAGTATGGATGTATGGATTAAATTCGGTCGCGTCTACCACGGTTATCATATGTGTTAATCTAGGGCGAGGGGGTGGTGAGGGGGCTTAGTAATTGTGGCTTGGAACACCACAGTGAATCCAAGAGGGATCCCACGGAGGGAACGCTCTGAGTGTGCCTGTCCATGGGACCGCTCTGGATGCATCTGAGGGGTTTTCTGGCCTCTGCAGCCGGGATCGCGAGAGAAGAGTCTCGGTGTGTCGTTGCCATCCTCCCTGTTCCCTGCGGTCGTTTGGTGGCATGTGGCGGACCCAAAGAACGGATCCGCCGCTGAATGTGAGGTCGATGCTTGTAGCGAGTGGAAGGCTTTTTGGATGTCGGCTTGCCCATACCCACGTCCCCTGGGTGGCAGCCTCGGGGTTGGTCTGTCGCCCTGCGGATGGGGGCTTTGGAGGTAAGGCGCGCAACTGGAGTCCTCTGAGCGCGTTGCCCCATCATGCCACAACTAGGTGAGCGGCTGGGCCCACCGCATCGTCTGGGTTTTACGACGTCATGTGACCACACATAGCGCCGTCAACCCAAGGGTCACCTGGCTGGACGGTTCGAGCTCCCACTCTTGTCGCACCCAATCCCGAAAGCCCGTTTCAGCCTCTTACGACAGGCAGGAGATACCGTAGCCCTATTCTGATCCCGAAACTACAGGGACGACATTGTACGCTTACATTTTCGTTTAGGTACAGCCATAACTTGCAGTGTACTTTGAAAGGATGTGATGTGCCACAAAAATGCTTGTTTTGAGAAAACCTGATAAAATTGTACTAAGGGTACAGGAGGACGGCACGCTCGTTTACTACAACCATCTCATAAAAACCAGAAAATAAGGGACTAAAAACGTTTCCAACAATGATTAGATAAAAGTCCGCACGCCTGCCAGATTAATTAAGCAAATCGTGACTTATCTCACGACTTAATGACCAGGACTCATTGAGATGATTAAAGTACTTATTTAAATCTATGAAAAGTTTAATGGAAGGATTTTAATTTAAGATTAAGGATTTAATATGACATTTAAATTTAAAAGGAATACCTACTTGTAACTTCTTAAATAGCTTCCTAAATTATGTCTGCGGGAATGATTTTTTAAGTAAAATTCGAAATTAAAGTCAAAAATAGGTAGAAAAGTAGGAATAGAAATTCCCGAAATGACTTAACTGTAACTTGAAATCAGCTCATTGGTCCACGGACCTCTGTATACGCTGAGTGCCGACCCCTTCTCGGTATACTGCAGCACAGCTATACGTAGGATTAGCTACATACCTACATTTATACTTTCTTTTTATTATTATTGTTATACTAAGTTAGTTAATCGTTTCTATTTTTTTTTATCACAATATCGGTGTATTGTGTTGTTATATCGTGAATAAAAATGTTTTCTTTCTTTCTTTCTTTCTATTCATGTCTTAATCCCATAACTGGGTACCGGTATTGGTGGATATGGATGTATACGGGTTAGTGATTAACTCAGTGTTAGGTCCTTCATACCACCGGTCCTAATGATTTATTCATTCATCCATCCATCATCCCTTTGAGGTCCACTGCTGGAAATAGGCCTCCCCTAAATGATGCCACTCCAACCGGTCCTGTGCCTGTGGAGGATGATGAATTGTTGATGAATGATTTATTACCCAAGTGCAATCACACCCCTGGATAAAAATCGGAACAAACGGTTTAAATTCGAAGTACGGAAGACAAGACAACTGACATTCATGGAGTTAAAAAAATCTGTCCACTTTATTTATTTATTTATTTATTTATTAATTTAACTAAATCCACAGCTATTAAACTAATGTATACAATACTTACTATGTTAAACTAATTAGCCAATTATGGATTTACATTTTACGGACTATAACATTCAATTGCACTGCAACACTAAGTATAATTTGGCGTTTTGTGCGCATAAGTAAATATTATAAGGCTATGTGCGTGCGTGTGTGTCACCGTGTGTGTGTGTGTGTGTGTGCGTATGTGAATGTGCCATGATTTTTTTAAAATAAGTAATAATAAAGAATAAAACATAACAAACTTTTTTTTATATATCTGACGCATGTCGCATAACGCAAAACGCGTGGTGTTTTAGCATTTGGGTTAAATTTCATCAGAATTATTTTCTTATGGTGAAGTTTCGTTAGAAATGAGAAGTTATCGGCTTGCTTTAATTTGAAGCGATCATTTTAATTTTTGGGATAAGCAGCGCATGTGGTATTGACTTCAGATACAACCCCTGTTCTATATAAATTTTCTTATTCTTTATCAGATGAACTATGTTTGTTTGCTACTTCAATCGGATAGAACCTATTTCGTTTTAAATAAATTAAACTGTACATATGGTCCACCAATTCGCACTTGGCCAGCGCGGTGGACTATGGCCTAAAACTCTTTCATTCCGAGAGAAGACCCGTGCCCAGGAGTGGGATAATAATGGGCTGACGACGTACATATGCGAATTAAGAAAACCGTTTTCGCTATTTCCTTTATTATCATGGAACAGGGTTTAATAAAGCTAATAACCATGCTAATTAGTTGTTAAAATGGCGGTCGTCGTCCCACAGTTCAGTTTAAGCATCACGGACATCCCGCTTTCAAATGAACTCACTAAATTAACTCTGATCCTGATTTAAATACATTAGAGCATACAGAAATATAATTACACTTTGAAATAGCTTTTTAAGTGTGTTTTGTTTTATATGTTGCTTCAAATTGTACTTGTCGAGGTTGTAGTATTTTTCCCTAGTGATTTATCTTTAAAAAAATCTTAAAACAAACGATTTATCTTTAAAAAAAAACGCTCTGACCCTTCATTATAAAGGTTTTTTATTATCAGCTGATATGAAATTTCAATACTAAATTTAATTTCGAAGTTCATAATACCAAAGTAATAACCAACAAAATTTTTGTTTACCTAGTCTTAGACATCACAAAATTATTTTCACATATCATTTCGTATTCTATCATATGATGTCATATATTTTTTTGTTATATATAAAGTATCAAATAATAGGGTACTTCATATTAATTACAATCTAGCCTTATATAAGGCTATTGAGCAATTGTACTCTAACTTAAACTGCTAAATAATTGTTTATTGAAGGAGGCGTCCATTGACACTGCACTTCTTTGTTCTAACATAAAGGGGTAGACACATTGTTCTTGTGTTCTATGATTTTATTTCACTAACACTACATTGTGTTATATCACTAGCTCAAATGGCTTAGTCCGTTTGAGTCTTCTCACTAGATCCGTCGTATCCGTCGTCGTATGATGTCGTATGACGTCGTATCATGTCTTGTGGCATCTTGTCGTATTTTATCGGATCGGATCAAATCGAATCGTATCGTATAATATCATGTCTCTTATCAAGTAGTAATCGAATACTATTATTGTAACGTAACGTAACGTCCTCAACGTAACTGTTCTCAATACAAAAAATCCTAACGCCGATACTCAATTTCCTTCTCATGGTGGCATTAAAAATATTTCACTTTATAATATGTACAGAGTAGTATAACCCAAATATCACGTGCATCAAAAACGTGACGTTATTTCTAAATTGAAAAAGCCTTGTTCTCAAACTCAATTGCTTAAGAAATCTCTTTGAAGCACACTCTAAAGAAAAATGAGAAAATTGTTCTAAAGAAAAGGTTTCTCGCAATAAAAACTTTGAGGTGGTGACAAGAAAGAATTTGCTACACGAAGAGTTAGCTGAAGTTGTAAAACTAATATTCTACTCGGTCCTGGCGTTTAACTTATATTTATGGTGGTACAATTTGTCATGAAATTTTTTAAGAAATAAAGCACTACCCTCCGCTTGGCCATGAAACATGCGTTTGGCGCTCCAAGCGACAACATTTAGCGGATTTTAACACATTTCAATACAAGTTTCTGCTAAATGGGTTGGATTGTTGCGGGTCATTTACCATCCGTCACACACTCAAAAAAAATTAGATTTACAACTATTATTTAGTATTTAGTTTCCTTTAGACTTATACTTTTGGTTTTAATATCCACCCGTTACGCGTGTAACAGAGTGATGTTAAGTTTAAAGTTGATGTTTCGTTGATTAGTTAAATTTGACTAGATAAACTATATGTGGTTGCCGGCACACTTTTATGTGAGACGACTATCTTAGACCTCGGGAGTAGCGACGCATCTGTCATTGATACCAAATAGAACCATAAGTTCTTTATGAAGATGCTTAAAGATGTCCATGGTCGTCAGTGACCACTTACCATCAGGTGGACTGCATGCTAATTTGCTACTTAAAATATCTAAAAATAAATATATAACTAAATGCAGTCCAATTTCCTGATCTTATACGATTGCATAAATACCTTTATACTAACACTGACGCAAATAATTAATGCTCGAATTTAATGTTTCACGACTAGCGTATTTCAAATTTGGTTACAAATTGTTGAGAGATCTCTTGAACTCACAAGATCAAACAACTGCATTTATTTTAATTCTCAATGCTGACGCTTGAGCGATAGACGCTTGTGAATGTTTCGTTGCCTCTGGGCTAGTCAAATTTTGTAATAAAAGCTCTTGACCATATAATATTAAACAAATTTATTTCTTTAAGCTTGAAGTGAACGTTTCGTGGCTTCGTGGTTATTCAATCTCTCTACAATTTTCAGCGAGTTCTAGACCATGTGAGATCAAACAAGTACTTATACATTTACTTTAACGCTCTACGCTTACACCTGTACAGTTGATGCTCGAATTGTGTGTTTTGTGGCCCTCACGTTCGTTCCAGAATTATTCAAATTCACATAAGTGTGATGGATATGCAAGGTTACATCGTAGTCAAGGATATTATTTATAAGCGATACTGTTTTATGTAATTGCATAATTGTGCACTGATGAAGTAGTCACAAAACACCATTTTATTAACTGATATTTAACGTAGGAGACCGCTACAGTATCTTTCCAAGTTGTATAATAAAGACGCTTTTTCGCTCGTGCTAGAAATATTATCCTGTATCGATCGTAAGTCATGGATACGCTCACAGGGAAATAAGTGAACACCCAGTTTCTAAACAGAAAGTCTAAATTTATTATTCTGATATATATCTGTATAATAAATTTATATGTCTGTATTATTTATATGTCTGTATTGATTTCCAGCCGAACAAATGTTACGTCAGGGTACGAACCCGGAACCCAATGAGCATTGGATCAGTACGATGACCGCTCCACCATTAGGGTTATTAGTTTCCTTCGATATGAGATACTAACTTACTCGTACTTAGTATTAATGAGTACTAACTTACTCGTATTTACACCTATATACTTCGACCGAAAAGTTACCATCTCCACACCTATTTGTAGCGTGAAGCAGTTCTTGCGTTTTGATGAAAGGTGTGGTTGCCGGCACACTTTTATATGAGGCGGTAATACTTCCCCGGGTGAAATACACTGGTTCTACCACCTGTAACATCTTTGTTCTGAATATTACAGATGCCCATGGAAGGCAATGACCACTTATGACCAGGCGACCATCATAGTCCTCGCGAGTCGCAACGCATCTGTGATTGACTTCAGATGGAACCCATGTTCTGTATGAAGTTGATTACAGATGTCCATGGGCCTCAGTGACCACTTACCATCAGGCGGACTGCATGCCCGTTTGCTTCTTCTATTATAAAAAAAGGAACCTTAAAATGAAGAATACGATTTTCATTTGAAAAACGTAAGCGCGACATGTCAACAAAGTATCCGATCTCATTTATAAATCTAAAGCCCTTTCGATCCAAGTTCTTTCCTAGTTTTTCAAAAGAAAACCCTAATCCGTTAACTTAAAGTTTCAATCCGGATTACTAACCGCAACTTTAGATAGGGGACTTTCAATCCTTTCTTCAAGGCGAATTCGCGTCTTTGACAGGCCAAGGCTTCTAACTTGTTATTTCAAGAAATATAAGCTGTTATGTAATACAATGTCGTCAATACAGCCGTCGTAATGAAAAAGAAGTAGAGATGTGCAAAATTATAATTTCAAGAAAGCGCTTCACTCTTCAGGAAGTGTGATAGTATCTCTCTCCGGTATGGGAGAAGGATTTATCTTACTATCAAGTTAACATCAGCTAGCTCCCTTCTTCTTCCTTCTAAAACAAAATGAAACAATGCTTTTAAAAACAAAATGAACACAGAACAAATAAAGAACAAAGAAAACAAAGAACAAAGTAAATGAACATAGAGCATGTTAAATTGAATTGTTTTCTTTTAAATTCATACAAAATAAAGCTTTGATGAGCAGAATGAATGATCAATTGATTGTACTGCATTTGTTTGCTTCGACGTGCACGTAACCAACGTGTGGACAGATAACATGTAAATGTGTGGACATTTACATGTTACTTGACTGCGTTAGAAGGAGACTAATGTATATGTATATTCGGCCGGATCTACGTACATTTGTATGTACTATTTCTTTAGCACTTGCTACAGCCCAAACAGCTTTATGGACAATAACAAATAGCATAACATTTGAATCTTCTTAGCCTACAGAGTGACAAAGGCCATATTATTTTCAAATATGGCGTCTCTGATCAGAGAAAAATGGAGGATTGGATGTTTTTTTTTTAATTTAGGTATCGAATAAAAGCTAGTAAATAAACCATTAATAAAAATAAAATGTAGTTGCACTTAGCTTTTCCGTATTGTATACTTTTGTTCTTTTTATATTATAATTGGTGTAAACTATGTAGATGATCAAAAATAAATAAATTACATAATGCTCGTATTTTCATATATGTTTCGTCAAATGTGTTTCTATTATTTTTTTGCTACAAAGAATGTAGTTGAGTAGACCGTCAAGACCGTCTAAATCGACTTAAAACTTTTGCTCTACCGGCCCTTTTATTTTTTTTCTGACTGAAGTCGCAAACGCCCATGGACATCTTTAATTGACTTCATACACAACATGGGTTCCACCTGAAGTCAATTACAGATGCGTGGCTACTCCTGAGGTCTATGATGGTCGCCTTATCCACATCCTACCATCGAAACGCAAGAAATGCTTCACGCTAGAAACGGTCGAACTACGCTGGTTCTACCACTTTATATACGAAGCAGCCAACTCGCCTCAACACACGGGAGTAACAATACATCTCGGACCTCATGATGAATTTACTAAAATAAAGCTAACTCCTAACAGAGTAAAGTTGTTCTATTATGCCTAAAATAATTGTCAGACGCCAGGAGAAAAAAAAAATAATTATGTCTCTTCTATTCCTTAAAAAAAATCTTATGAGTCAGTTTTTATGCAAGTCTATATTATTATAAATATAGTTGCGGAACAAAATGCTACTGAACAATTAAATTCTTACAAAGTTCATAGAGTTATTTTGTAACAATTTACTGCTATCTAACGTGTATGTGATTGACTTCGGATTGAATCCTGGTTATATACGAAATTCCTTACAGATGTTCACGGGCGGCAGTGACCACTTACCATCAGGTAGACTGAAAAAAGAAGAAAAATTTAGGTTCCTAGGTACGATTTTGTTCAAAGGTAACTTATAAATGGTCAACAAAATAAAAACGCATATATGGCAGTAGTAAGCGAAGTAAAATGCCCGAAATTATATAATTACTTAGAGACGTTTGACGAGGGCTGCTTTAAAAATTGGTTGATGTATCGGTTAGAAATAGAAATGAGATGCAATAAAAATCAATACTTAAAAAAAATCCAAGTCTCGCAACTCAGTTTTTCTACAGAAAAAAGATGTGAGATCCTTGAGTTTCAAGTCGATTATTATTTTATTCCGTCCCCGCTTAAGGGACTTTCTGTCTTAACTTGTTACGTAATATTCTAACCTAACAACAACTTATAGTGACCATGTCCATATTAAAATCTTTAACGTTTTAAATAAATAGATTGACTTGGCAACCGCATCAAACAATCTAATTTATATATGTATTACTTGTGAGATACAACACATTGTATTTCCATGCGATTGCCGAGTCAACCTTTTTATTTAAAACGCTAAAGATTACTGCACTAAAGAAGTTACTATCCCTTTTTTTTGTTTTCGAGGGAGAAATCATCAAAAGGTACCCGACTCCGTAGGACCGACGCAAAGGAACGCAACCTGAGTCCTCTGAGCGTGTTGCCCCATCGAGCTCCCCCCAGATGGGCGGCTGGGCCTACCGCTCCGTCTAGTGTTTTCGACGGTATGCGACCACACGTACCACCGTCCTGGGATTGCCTGGCTGGCTGGACGGTTCAATCCTCTCGCTGTAGCCGCCCGTAATCCTGGAAGCCCTTTTTAGTCGCCGTTTTCGACAGTCAGGAGATACCGTAGCCATATTCTGATCCCAAAACTACAGGGACGAAGTAGTTGTCCCTGGTCTTTACTAAAGAAATGTTTCCAACAACCGACCGATTTCCGTCAATTTAACTTTTCAGTGAGGAAGATAACGAAGGTTTACCATTATTATAATATTAACAAACTTAGTGTACCTTCGTCAACAAAATGTCGACAAGGAACTGAAAGGAAGGAAATATTTCGCAAACAGATTCGTATTTTTGAAGATGTTGATAATTTTAATGTACCCCAAACATAAAATATTGTTTAAGTTAACTAAACAATCTAAAATATCAGTATAAAGATACACTAGTCACCAGTCACATCGGTCAAAATTCGACCGTAATTTATATTAAAAAACCAAACTTCATATTGTTAAAAGTAGTGCGAATATTTCTCAAATTCAAATAAAATGTAATCCTTTTCAAGTAATTTTGAACGCACCCGTTGAATATAAAAAGAGGTTTAATTAGCTAAGCCGCATTTAAAAGCAATAGCGGGTATTTTGACAAAGGCACTGACATTTCTGATGTTATGTGTTTTCATAGTAAGACATTGAATGTTCCATTTCGTTTATTATTTATGTGTTTGTGACAAATGCACGGTAGTGCGTGTAATGTATTTTTAGTTGATTTTATGTATGATATATGCATCATTTGAAAAAAATATTAACATTTTGCACTCCGTCTCTACGTCCACTATAATCGTGCAAAATTCCATACTGATTCGTCCGCAGCAAATTGCTTAAAAATGCACCACAAGTTTTTGCTTCGCGTATTAATATATAGATATGCTACTCTTTGGGACTAATGTTTATACACGCCATTTGGAACAAAGATATCAAAAGATATTTATATGTTGATAATTTTTGTTAATTTATACCCACAAATTTGTTCGCTTAAGTATTTATTATATACTTATATATATTTTCCCTTTTTCTTGACGACGTAGCTTACTTTATCTTCCTCACTTTTTTCATCCTTTCTCCGGATATTTAGCATTAATACCACATTTATACCACGTTTTTTTAGCCAATGAAGAGTGAACAAACTGTACAAAATATTGAACAAACAACCGAAAAACCAATAAAAGGTACAAATGAAAAGCCTATCTCAGCAAAATACAGTTGAAAGTTAGCGTTTCTGCAAACTAGGCATTTCAGTTTAACTTTTCATCGTTACTATTAATACAAGTTTGCCTTTAGGAACAAAGGTCGAGCTGAGTTGGACCGGTTATTTGGAATTATAGTTTTACAACTTTGGATATAAATTGTTAGTTTAGTTTAGAATAGGTTCTTAAACTTTCAGTGATGAGCGACCATTTGATAAAATTTCTTTCGACACATGGATCACCAAGTGTAATATAGAGCAAAATGAAAAATTATAATAAATAAAGCGTTATTGTTTTTTTGTGTTTACCGCATACAATATTAATATATAAATTTGCATCCCAATATAAAAAATTGCATGCCTTAACAGGTGGAATTTGGCGATTATGTTTACTATTGACCATCTGTACTTACCCATTTTCAGGCAATAAATGATTTGATTTGGATATGCGTTAAAAATTTGATAGCAAACTGTATTTTAAAAAATATTACAGAGACAAATACAAACATTTTATTCCACTTTGTGTGCTATCGGTACAGTTCAGTGACTGTCATTGTATCCACTCCTAATTATAAAATACCAAGAGCACCAGTAGTCCGCGGACCACTAGTTAGGAACCACTGATTTAGAATATAAATGCCCAACTAAAACATACTTTATTATATTCAAAGGTCGAATTTGTATGACTTTAAATCAAAACAAAATGAACGTTTGAGTCTACCTTTCTACCACCTCCTTTGATTAGTGTTCTGAGCAGCGATCTAAACCCTAACTCTGAGAGAATAAATAAACAGGTTCAAGGATGCGAGTTCAAGGTTTTTTTTGAGAACAAAAAAGGCGTGGGCGTAGTGGGTCAACTCCCACGGCCTCGCACTTAAAAGGGCTTCGCGAGTCCCCTTTGGAGGAGGAGGCGTAGGCGTAGTCTTCAAGGGCACCGTCCAATGGAATCAGGAAAAGGGGCCTCGCTGCTAGAAGTTTCTAACACCTCCTTTGGTTTGTGTTCTGGGCAACGAAACCCTAATTCTGAGAGAATAAAGAAACACGTGGAAGGATGCGAGTTCAAGGTTTTTTTCCTGACAAATATCGATATGGACTAGAATAGGGACTAATCCCTGTAGTCGGGGGATAAGAATAGAATTACAGTATCTAATAGGTAACTAACACTGGGCTTTTGGAAGTGTGGGCGGCAAATATGGGAGCTCTGCTCGTCCAACCAGGGTACACGCATATCGTCGTCGACACTAGATGATGTAGTGTGCTTCCCCATCTTCTTAGAGGCCATTATATATATATAAATATAAAGAGCTTAGAACCCATCTGGGCAGAGTCCGGAAGGCCAAACGCGCTCAAACGACTTCAGTAGTTGCGTTGGAGATCTCAGAGTCCTCTTCGCAGCGCCAAGGACAACATACGGGTTGGATGTAATATGGTTATTATCTAACTTTTTGTCTGAGTGGAAGTAGCAAACGAACTTGCAGTCCACCTGTTAGTAAGTGGGCACTGCCGCTCATGGACATCTGTAAGCAACTTCAAATAGAACATGGATATACCTGAAGTGATTGACAAATGCATTGCTACTCTCGAGGATTATGATGGTCGCCTTACACAAAATTGTGCCGGCAACCATACCCTTCCTTCGAAACGCAAGAAATGCTTTACGCTAGAAAAAGGTGTGGCAATGTTACTTTCCCAGTCGGAGTACACACAGTTCTAAATGTCACAAAACCCGGCGATCTCTCTTGATCTCCTCGTTATTTTTTGGAAAAATCTAAGGACTTTACTTGATTCTGTGTCTATAACTCTCACGACACGATCGTAGGGGGAATATGCGACTATAGAAAGTCTGTAAATGTATCATTTCAATAAAAAAAAAAAAACATTTTCTACACTCATAGCCCCACATTAGGATTTTCTCCTGTGTCGTGGGTGCCATGGAAACACACAAAGACGAATACACAAACACCCAGACCCAGAACAAGAATCTAAACTCATCATTCAGATACCTGGCTGGCCGGGAATCGAACCCGGGACCCACTGCGTGTCAGACTGGTACGGTAACCGCTGCGCCATACGGGTCGTCAAATAATATAATATCTATTTACGTCCTTAATGAGTGTGAATCTGCCCTTATCACTTAAATTGGATCTCGATCGGTCCGATAGCGGCAGTCCCGTGGGATGTGACATAATCTTGTATTATCCCTTGTCTTATTTAACTTTTCCTGTTAGAGCTGTACAAAGTTTTATCCCGGTCCGGAACAGGACGTTATACCAGAAATTATGTTTTAATAGTTTAGGAGCTTTAAATAGTTTAGGACTAAATCTGTTTCAAGGTCATGGTTAAGCGTGGCTTTGATGATAAAAATAGTTTTCACACATGTCCCTTGTAATGAAAATCAAAAATTCCTTTACTGACAATAATGGGTTAGTTACCCGCGTGGCAGAGCGGTTAACATACCGGTCTGACGCGCAATGGGTCCCGGGTTCGATTCCCGGCCAGACAGGTATCTGAATGATGACTTTAGATTCATGTCTGGGTGTTTGTGTATTCGTCTTGTGTGTGTTCATGGTACCCACGACACAGGAAAAAATCCTAGTGTGGAGCTATGAGTGTAGAAAGCGTATTTTTTACCAAGTCATACAATGTATGGGATCTCCCCTGGTAAGATTATTAAGAACCTGTAGTAGGGGAGCCCACTCTTCTCTGTGGTCATCAGCCATATATTAATAACTAGCTGTGCCCGCGACTTCGTCCGCGTGGCACGCAACGCAAGCCCTCAAGGATGAATAATTTTCCCCGTTTTTTTCACATTTTCCATTATTTCTTCGCTCCTAATAGTTGCAGTGTGATGTTATATAGCCTAAAGCCTTCCTCGATAAATGGTCTATTCAATACAAAAAGATTTTTTAAATTCGAACCAGTAGTTCCTGAGATTAGCGCGTTCAAACAAACAAACAAACAAACTCTTCAGCTTTATATATTAGTATAGATAAATTCTTATTTAATTTTGAATTCCTTAAATACTATTATATTTTATGTTATATTTTATTTTTTAGTTATACTTACTTATGAAAATATATAAATAGATATACATATATGGATCGAATAGCCTATGTAATAGGAAAGAATAGCCTTGTAGTATGTACAAGGAACTACCTTTTTTATAATTATACCTGACGATTAGACATACGGGCCACCTGTTGGAAAGTAGTCACCGTCGCCTATGAACATTTGCAACACCAGAAGAGTCGCCAATGCATCGCTGGATTTGAAGAAGAGCTCTTTGTACCCCTTACTTGAAGAGCCCTATGTCATAACAATCCGGGAATAACACAGGAGGAGATTCATTCCACATCTTGCATGTTGGCGGCAGGAAGGAGCACGCAAACCGAATCGTGGAGAATCGCCACAGGTCCAGTTGATGTAGATGGAACCTCACCTTGTCTACTAGATCTTTACCAGGTGGTAGAACCAGTGTAGTTCGGCCGGGGAGGTACCTCCGCCACACATATTTCTGACGTGAAGCATTCCTTGCGTTTCGAAAGGGTACGGTTGCCGGCATATTTTTATTTGAGGCGACCATCCTAGTACTCGGGAGTAGCAACACATCTGTGATTGACTTCAGAAGAACCCCTGTTCTATATGAAGTTGCTTACAGGTGTCTATGGGCGGCAGTGACCACTTACCATCAGGTGGACGGCATGCTCATTTGCTGCTTCATACTTAAAAAAAATGTTATAAGAAGCAACTAAAAGGTTAAGTCTTGGAAAGTAGTCACTTTCTGTAACTAATTTGCACACTGGAGCCTCTAATGTCAAAATACAGCGGCAAAATCTCAGTTTGCAATAGCAGCTCAACAGTTTGCAGTCAGCTAGACTAATGTGAAACTTACCGTTCTTTACTTAGAGAGTACCGTTATATTTATTTAGTACTATCGTTAGTAACAAAAGGTCAAGTTTTAAAAATTTGCCAGTCAAAAAGAATGTTACTAACGTCTCTGTAGGTTTCAACATCCTCTTGAAGTATTTTAACGAAATATCACAAAATATTATGTACGAACATATCACAGCTCTTTGAAAGTATAATTTCTGGCGTGACCTTTGCCGCTCAGGAAATTGGTTGACAAAAAAGGTCTGTAAATTTTTCACATACGAAATCTTACATCATTTTCCTACATCTTTATTTAATATTAAAATAGCAAACGAAAAAACGAAAATGCAGTCCACCTGATCATAAATAGTCACTGACAGCCATGTACAAGCAACTGTGTGTAAGCAACTTCTAAAAGAACGGTTATATATGAAGTAAATTACGGGTGCGTCGCAACTCCCGAGGTCTAAGGTCACCTCATATAGGTAAAAGCGTGCCGGCAACCACATCCATTAAAACGCAAGAACTGCTTTACTAGAATTAAGTGTGGCGGTGGTACCTGCACAATCAAACTACATTTTTTTATAAGATTGAAGTAGCAAACGAGCATGCAGTCCACCTGATGGTAAGAGCTCAATGCCACCCATAGACATCTGTAAATAACTTCATACAGAACAAGGGTTCAATCGGAAGTCAATCACAGATGCGTTGCTACTCCCGAGGACTAAGATGGTCGCCTCAAATGTAAGTGTGCCAGCAACCACACCCTTCCACCAAAACGCAAGAACTGCTTCGCGCTGGAAATACGTGTGGCGGTGGTACCTGCCCGGTCGAACCTTCGTTCTACCACCTCTACATTAATGGAGAATAGAGCAGGTTAACGAAGTTCATTAAATTTTGCATACACATTGTCAGGTGTCCAGAAAAGAACATAAGGTAACTTTAATACGAAATTCATTAAATTGTACATACACATTGTCAGGTGTCCGGAAAAGAACATAAGGTAACTTTAATACCGGTAAGAGAACTGTTCCTGACCGATACATAAATGTACTATTACCTATTACCTCCTTTTTTGTTTATGAGAGGGAAACCTTCAAAAGGTACCCGACGCCCTGGGAGCGACGCGGGTTATGTGGGATTCTTACCGCACTAAAACCTTCCCGATAGCCGTCCTCAGCAATGCGTGGAGGACTCCGGAAACACCAACGGAACACAGCCTTAGTCCTCCGACCGCGATGCCCCTTTCGGGCTTTTCCCTAGTTGACGTGAAACGCGCACCTTCTGGTCTTTACGGCGGCATGCGACCACACTTGCCGCCGTCCATCCCAGAGTTGCTTGGCCGGACGGTTCAAGCTCCCACTCTTCCCGCCCGCAACCCCGAAAGCCCCTTTTAGTCGCCTCGTACGACAGGCAGGGAATACCGCAGCCCTTTTCTGGTCCCGAAACTACAGGGACAATACTTATTACCTCCTAACATGCCGATTAACGAATCCCGCGTTGACGACCCGCGTGGCGGAGCGGTTACCATACCGGTCTGACGCGTAATGGGTTCTGGGTTCGATTCCCGGCCAGACAGGTGTCTGAATGATGAGTTTAGATTCATGTTCTGGGTCTGGGTGTTTGTGTATTCGTCTTGTGTGTGTCCATGGTACCTACGACACAGGAGAAATTCCTAGTGTGGGGCTATGAGTGTAGAAAGCGTGTTTCTTTTTTAATCATCGACACCATTCATCGCAAGTTAAAGCTAGAAGTCACATAAAACAGTTCGCAAGCTTGTTCGATGCCGCCATTGCGTAAGCACCTTTAGTATTAGTACAAATAATATATTACAACGAAACAAGACAACAAAGCAATCGTCAAAAGTTCTGAGCTTCAAAGCTTTCACAATTACGCTGAAACTTTCACACGACGTTTTTGATTTAGCTATTTGATGTTTCGCAAATCGAATTCGAGACTGTTCCATTTGAAATGAGCTTCTTTGATTTATGAATGACAAAAAGACATGCTCCTGGTAGATGTTTACAAAGTATCTTCCATTTTATATCCTCTATACAAATAAATTAAATTAATGTGTTTGTTTGTACGTATATTATCTAAATCTCATTTTTTTCTATTTTTAATTAAGATATATACGTAGCTATGATTCAAAACATTATGTTGTGTTTTATTTATCATTTTATTGGAGGCCTGCGCCATGTTATTTTTATTATCATAATATCATCATGCTTCATACTAATATTATAAAGGCGCAAGCTTTAGTTGAGCGAGAGTGTATGTTTGTTACTTCTTCACGTGTAAACAGCTGGAGCGATTTTCATAAAATTTGATAAGGAGTTAGCTGACACTCTGGATTAACATATAGGCTACTTTTACTGTGGGAAATTATCTTATTCCTACGAGACAATCGATACATCGATTTTTTAACATGGGCGAAGCTGCGGGGTTCTGCTAATTATTTATAAGATTGAAGCAGCAAATAAGCATGCTATCCAACGGATGGTAAGTGTTTACTTCCGCTCATGGACATGCAGGCGTCATTATACAGAACGGAGTTTCTGTGTTAAGTCAATCACAGTAGCGTTACTACTGCCGAGGACTAAGGTCGTCATATGAAAGTGAGATGGCAACCACACCCGTCGACCGAAATGCAAGAACCTTCAAATAAGTGTGCAGATTGCCCCTGTATTACCTCTCCGATCGAACGTTATTTATTTTCTACCAATCTTAATGAATAATTAAAGCTCTTATACGTCACACGCAATGGATATAGAAGTACATGCATATCGTAACAACAAAATATTTCCTTTATAATTGTACTAAAAATAGCTCAATGTTTATTTAAGTTCATTTCTTGAAAACCAAAACTACATTGTTGCAATAATATTACGAATCAACAAAACAAGTTAATAAATTCAGCCAAAATTCCGGCAGTGTTTTTAGAAACTTTTCCTAACTACACTAAAACTTTGTATAGCGGGCTCTTGCACCAAACTGTTTAGTTTTGTAGTTTTAGTTTCCAGAAAACTAATCCTAGTTTTAACTTACAATTTTACTGACTGCGAAACCCTAGCTTTCAGACCACAACACACAGACGCTTTCTACAAATCACCATAATAAACACGATATTTATAGAAAATTAAAAAAATGTCGTGAAGACGTAGACTCAAATTTTTCTCAAACTGAAAACTGTCATTAAGAACTTTAAGGGAATCCTCACATATCGCTCAGAAAGAGCGAATAGGACTGAACTCAAAATTTCCGCAAATTGAGTTTCATTCCTATAAACTACGAATAACAGTGTATCATCAAGTGAATTAACAAGTGATGATTTCATACTAGACTTAAAAAGTTGTTATGCGCATTTAACTTAGGAAATTCTAAGTTCCCGCACTTTAGGAAATTCTCAAAGCTGGGAACACAATTTTGTCCTTTCACTAAATGCAAATTTCGCGTAATTTCCCTTTTATTCTCACCATACAATGCTCTGGTGTAGTTTATTTTTTATCTGACTGAAGTAGCAAACGAGCATGCAGTCCACCTGATGTTAAGGGGTCACTACCGCCCAAGGATATCTGTAAGCAACTGCAAATAGAACATGGGTTCTATCTGAAGTCAACCACAGATGCGTTGCGACTCCCGAGAACTATGATGGTCGCGTCGTGTGAAAGTGTACCGGCAACCACACGCTTCTGTCGAAATGCAAGAAATGATTCACGCTAGAAATAGGTATGGCGGTGGTACTTCCCTGGTTGAACTACACTGGTTCTACGATCTTGTAGTACAGACAAGGCACCTAAAGGCCGCATGTTTTATTGCAATCGTCCATCAGAATAATTCATCGGATCTCCAACGGAACGTTACCTTAGTCTATTCAACGCGTCACCAGTGTAGAGACTACAGGACACCACTACCTGGAGAACATACGGTCTTACAGACTTTCCTCCTCCCCTCCGCCTCCCTCCCGGGAAAAACGACAGTATGCAGCTACACATACCGTCTTGCCACTCCCAACCCAGAAGGCATTAGTCACGTCTTACGAAGGCTAGAGATACTATAGCACTGTTCTGTGACTAAAATAGTTTTAGTCGCAACTTTTTTTTTATCTGACTGAAGTAGCAAACGAGCATGCAGTCCACATGATGTTAAGTGGCCACTGCCGCCCATGGACATCTGTAATCAACTACATACAGAACATGGGTTCCATCTGAAGTCATTCACAGATGTGTGGCTACCCGAGGACTATGATGGTCGCCTCATCTGAAAGAGTATTTGTAACTAACGACATGTATGGGATACCATAGCTCTATTTCGGTCCAGAGACTACAGGAACAAGGACAAAGTTGCCCTAATATCCTTAACACCATTACAGCGATGTCAATTACACATAAGCTTCCTCCGACGTGTTGCTACATCTGCTTTGTAATTCAAATTAGGACAATCGCGACTTTGGCTCGTAATGGACCGCTGGAGACAAAAACGAATCGTTTGTGACAATTTTATACGTGTTTGTACTTTGAAAGTAATGCTCCTTTAAATTTTGTTTGTTATCTTCTAGCTAATGTTAAATGCGATAATGGATGGATGTTTGTTACTATTTTCTCTACTAATATTATAAATATAAATGTAAGTTCGTTTGTTAGGGTACTGCCACACTACTGCTTAAAATGTTTACTAACATTATTAAACATCAGTTGAGAAACATATAAAACATGCTTTCTACACTCATAGCCCCACAGTAGGATTTTCTCCTGTGTCGTGGGTACCATGGACACACACAAGACGAATACACAAACACCCAGACCCAGAAAAGAAATCTAAACTCAACATGCATATACCTGTCTAGCCGGGAACCCGGGACCCATTGTGCGACAGACCGGTATGACAACCGCTCCGCCACGCGGGTCGTCATATGATCACAATGTTAGAAAATGTTTTCATGTTAGATAATTTTAGTAAACAAATTATAACAAAATAAAACATGTGTTATCATCGAGTGTTTGAGGCATCCAGATATTGCGTTTTTTTTCCTTTTTTAAAAACAAAAATAAAAACTAATCCAATTAGTAGATCTTCTACCATTTTCATGTACATTCGTGCCTAAGTTGTAAAGGTTTTGCAGGAGGTAGAACCAGTGTAGTTTAACCTTTACCTACATAAATTGTACCTTTTCTCACCAATATGATATATTTTTCTTTCTCAATCAGAATGTTTGAATGCATCTGGATGCAATTTGGTGCATAGATGGTAGAACTAATATATGGCGGTATTGTGGCAACACCGGAACGCCAGCGCCATCTAGTGGCGTTCGATGAAGTTAGGGTTGTACCAGTTTAATGGCCGACACCTCAGTCTATCGTTGACGGTCGGCGGAAGCAGACGACTCTAAAATCATCCCGCGTTCTTAGTGCTACGATTACTTGCCTACTTAATTTAGTTTGATTAATTCAGTGATTGTAACAAGTTTAATTCGGCAATATACTGTGTGTTAAAATCAAGTCTGCAATTTATTCTCATGCTTACATTCCCTATCAGAGCCCACAGTAGGTTATCCTGATACGACGAGCGAAAATAATCACCCCCTCCGTCATACATTTCGACAGAAGAGATACTACCGCCACACCAATTTCAAGCTTAAAGCAAATCTGGCCTTTCGATAGAGGGGTATTTTTCGCGGCTCACATCTCAGTTCTCAAGAAAAGCAAGTTGCTTTTGGCTTCAAACAGAACCCCTTATCTACATAAAATTTGTTAGAAATGATGTATACTTACTGCATGCTCGTTTGCTAACTCAACGTGATAAAAAAGAGAGTGAGTAATATTTAATTCCAATATTTCGATAGGCGGGCGACAGCGATAGATATAAAAAGCTTGTAAGACTAAAAACCGATTCGTAATAACTTTTATCTTATGTGACTTGAATGTACAAAGAGTTTTATTGAATTCGTTCACGATGTTAGAATAATGTGATCTCGATTTTTTCATTCAGAATCCTAGACTAGAAACTACAGACTGAAACTCCAAAAACATTAAAGGATGACGAATTTTCAATCAATGTTGATTGTGTTTGTAGATTTGGTCCATGAAATCTCTTTATAAGTGTTAGTTGTGGCGAAGTTCCACAATGCGACGAGGTGTAGAGAGACAGGACCCTTAGTCGTGATATGAAGGTTTTTCAACCATGCATATCAGATGAAAAATGCAAATGTACATATATACAAGCTCTAATAAGAGACTAGCAGACGTTACAGGAGGTGCCCTTGGGTCCAGTCACGATCTCTATTTTTACTAGAGGTACAAGAGGGCCTTCTTTAGTTAATTCCCTAAAGAAATGCATAGGCTTACGAAGGCCGTCCCTGTAGCCTCGGGGTCAGAATAGGGCTACGGTATCCCCTGCCTGTCGTAAGAGGCGACTAAAAGGGGCTTCCGGGGTTGCAGACGGCTAGAGTGGGAGCTCGAACCGTTCGGTCAGGCAATCCCGGGAAGGACGGCGGTATGTGTGGTCGCATACCGTTGTAAAGATTAGACGGAGCGGTGGGCCCAGCCGCCCATCTGGGAGGAGCCCGATGGGGCAGCGCGCTCGAGGATTCCGGTTGAAGTCGTTTCGAGATCCCGGAGTCCTCCTTTTCAGCGCCGAGGACGGCCACCGGGGGGGTTTTAGTGCGGTAAAAATCCCACATAACCCTGCGTCGCTCCCACGGCGTCGGGTACCTTTGGAAGGTTTCCCCCTGGAAAACAAAAAAAAAAAAGGCTTACGAAGGCACTTACAAATTGTCAGTTACATATATGTTTTTTTACACTACCACCGGATCAGAACACGACTTTAACTGAGAAGATCCGGCAAGAAATTCGGTGGGTTTGTCTTTTTTCTTTGTATTTCTTTGTATATAGAGTAGGGCTACGGTATCCCCTGCCTCGTAAGAGGCGACTTAAAGGGGCTTTCGGGGTTTTGGGTGGCTAGAGTGGGAGCTCGAACCGTTCGGTCAGGCAATCCCGGGAAGGACGGCGGTATGTGTGGTCGCATACCGTTGTAAAGATTAGACGGAGCGGTGGGCCCAGCCGCCCATCTGGGAGGAGCCCGATGGGGCAGCGCGCTCGAGGATTCCGGTTGAAGTCGTTTCGAGATCCCGGAGTCCTCCTTTTCAGCGCCGAGGACGGCCACCGGGGGGGTTTTAGTGCGGTAAAAATCCCACATAACCCTGCGTCGCTCCCACGGCGTCGGGTACCTTTGGAAGGTTTCCCCCTGGAAAACAAAAAAAAAAAAGGCTTACGAAGGCACTTACAAATTGTCAGTTACATATATGTTTTTTTACACTACCACCGGATCAGAACACGACTTTAACTGAGAAGATCCGGCAAGAAATTCGGTGGGTTTGTCTTTTTTCTTTGTATTTCTTTGTATATAGAGTAGGGCTACGGTATCCCCTGCCTCGTAAGAGGCGACTTAAAGGGGCTTTCGGGGTTTTGGGTGGCTAGAGAGGGAGCTTGAACCGTCTAGCTAGGCGATCCCGGGAAGGACGGCGTTATGTTTGGTCGCATACCGTCATAAAGACTAGACCAGCAGCCCATCTGGGAGGAGCCCGATGGGGCAACGCGCTCAGAGGATTCCGGTTGCGTTCCTTTGGAGATCCCGGAGTTCTCTTTGTAACGCCGAGGACGGCCACCGGGAGGGTTATAGTGCGGTAAAAATCCCACATAACCCTGCGTCGCTCCCACGGCGTCGGGTACCTTTTGAAGGTTTCCCTCTAGAACAAAAAAAAAGTTTATAAACTATGTGTGGGCCAAATTTAAGTGAATTTCGACCAGTAGCTCTTGCGTGTAAGAAAAACACACACATCCTCACAAAATTGCATTTATAATATAATATTAGTAAAATTTCTATCCGGACCACAGATGCTATTCCCGTGTAAAAATAAGATCGGTCATCATTAAAAAAACTCTTCCTTTTTTGATAAAAGTCTCAAAAAACAAGGATCAGCTGTTAATTTTCGCATTCTCGTCTTGCTCCCTATATTGACAGGCAGGCCGTAGAGACGTGCCGGTGGAGGCTAAGTGCGAAAGGGCTAGAAATTCCCCAAGGCTTTGGTTCGTGAGAAACATCGCTAACAGTGAACCGTATGAATAATACACAGCTGTGGCTTTGATGAGTAAAGAATTTGATTTTCTTAACTTGCGGAAGACCGCAAAGAATGCGTAGCTACTTTTAATATATTTTCTAGTTGGAAATTTACCTCTCTCTCACCTCTCATCAATCCATTATTGGCCCACTGCTGGGCATGGGTCTTCTCTCAGAATGAGGGAGTTTAGGTCATAGACTACTGCTCTGGCTAAGTGCAAGTTAGTGGACTTCACACTCCTCCGAGATTTTTTTTTAAAGTTATATTTTCTGAAGTAGCTAAAATAGGTCAAGAATCAAAAATGCGTGATCAAAAGACAGAACTGCAGTTTTATTTGTAGTGTTTCGTCAACTATTACTCGCATTTTCTCACTATTTCGTCTCATTTCGTCGTTACAGGGGTAGGGAGCGGCTGAAAAACAGCGCTGCATAGGACGATAGGCCTATGTCAGCTCAAGCTGAGCCGCCTCCTGTTGCTCATATACTAATTATTATATAAGATATTTTTATTTTGTAATTTTATGTGTGGTATGTAGCAATAAATTGATTTTTTATTTATTATTATTATTTATTTATTTCCGCAATCCTGTCACTTCTGAGAAAGACCGAGTTTAATAAGACATAGTAGACTAATTGTCGAGAACTATAATATTTCTCAAGATATAATTGAAAAAAGAAACTTAAAATTGTACCCTGTGTTACTAAATTATTCCCGCGATTCTACTCGCCTTACTTACGTCACTGTAGTTTTTTTATGTAATTATTTATTGTTTTTTTATGTAATTATTTATTATTTTTTTATGTATTAGTGTGCCGCCAGAAATACTTCACCCTAGAAATAACTGCAGCGGTGGTAGCTCCCATTCGAACTACACTAGTAGTAGTACTGCCGAATAAATAATACTAGTACTACTACTATCTGGCGAATAATATTACCTAGTAGTAATGAATTTTCGTGTTAATCCAGATCAACTGTCTGTGTGCCAAATTTCTGCGATATTTTGTGTGAAAGAGTAGCAAACATACATGAATTATTACAAACTCCGCGTTTATGTCTTCATATAATATTTCTATAGAATATTTCCGCGTTTATAGTTTACTTTCTGACTCGGCGAACTTCGTTCCGCTTAAAAGTCATTTTTTTTTTTTAATTTGACTGAAGTAGCAAACGAGCATGCAGTCCACCTGATAGTAAGTGGTCACTGCCGCTCATGGACATCTGTAAAAAACTTTATATAGAACATGGTTTCTATCTGAAGTCAAACACAGATTCGTTGCTACTCCCGAGGATTATGATGGTGGCCTCATGTGAAAGTGTGCCGGCAACCACACCCTTCTATCGAAACGCAAGAACTGCTTCACGCTAAAAATAGGTGTGGCGGTGGTACTTCCCCGGGCGAACTACACTGGTTCTACCACCTTCAAAATCTGTAATTATCAGTGTTCCACCACTATATTGTGCAGGTACTATACATAAAAACCTTCCTCTTAAAATCAATTTGTTTAAAAGATCTAAGCATACATAGGGACAGACAGCGAGAAACGACTTTGTTGTATACTATGTCGTGATAAGATTATATTTTCGTTCTAATTCTGTATAATCAAGGAGGTATGTTTCCTTGTTGTTTAGGTTAAATCGTGCCAGTTGAATTTAACTCGCTTTTCTGTCTAGTAAGTAGTAGTACTCGTAGTTATTCAGTTAGTGATTAAGCTGAAATTTGGAATTCGCGTATAGATCTATAGTGACAATGCAAATATATATAATGGGCATTGTTGTTAATACAAAATTGCCGCCACAACAAAATGGTGGATTACATATTTTTGTACAACCTATACGAAATGAAGAGTTTTATTTATACATTTCTCTATTATTCTTAAAAAATCCAACATGGCCGCCACCAAAAAGTGGAAGATTAATCTGCAAGCTACCCGATATGGGTATGAAATGAAGGAGCTTAGATTGTAGGACACAATGCGCCATGAATAAAATTCAAATCTTAAATGGCCGCCATCATAAAATTTAAATTTACATATTTTGATACAATCATTTCAATATGGGTATTATATAAAAGGATGGTATGTTCAGGGGCCACAAAAAATATTTATAATAAAAAAATGGAAAAGACTGAACGTTTTCAGTAAGCCAGCAGAAAAGATAAAAAAAATCTGTAGTAGTCAAATTCTTCATTTTGCGGCACTGTATAATATTATATCATATACCTAAAAGCTTGTCGCGAGAGTAAATCAAGAAATCACAGACCTAGACTGAATAAATCTACTGTGGAAAATCTCGTCACAATGTTCGTTCCCGTACTCCTCCGAAATTCTCATGAAATTTTGTGAGCTTATTGAGTAGGTCTGAGAATTTTTAAAGATTTAAAGATTTATTTATTATCACCAAAAAACAGTTATACATTTATATTATCGTAAACAGCGGCAATAGTATAGACTGTGACGCCACTATTTACGCCCACCTCGGAGTACAGAATTAAATCAAAGACTATGTAGAAACTACAGAACAATTAAAGTATTATAGCTATAGAATTGTGTGTGTGTGTGTGTGTGTGTAAGGGTGAGTGTGAGTGTGAGTGAGTGTGTGTGAGTGAGTGAGTGTGTGTGTGTGACATATCTAGTATTTAGGAAATAAGTGACTCAGTCTCATTATATGTCAAATTTTGCAAAAAAATCGATAATTTAGATTTGCATTCCCCATACCCAAGTGGATATAATTGTAGGATTTTATTTAATTTATTGTATACAACGGTTGCGACATAGTCAAAATGTCGCCTTGCCAGTGCACTTCTACAACTGCTAAGATCGAATATGCGAACAGACCGTCGTGAACTACTTATTATTTGGACATAAGGAGCACTCAAATGCTTACGTAGTGTAATCTGCCGAATGAACAGCTGGCGAACAGACAGAACCTTAGAGATGGAATATAACTCAGTCGTAGGGAACCGAATTGGTTTTGAGTGTATCACCTTTAAAACTGCACGTTGCGCTCTTTCCAAACGGAGGAAACTTGTTTTCCCAGCTCCGCCCCAAGCTGAAAGACAGTAAGACATAACGGACTGTGCCAATGAGTAATAAACTGTCTTGAGTGTTTGCTCGTCAGTGATATTCTTTAAAATCTTGAATATATAGATTAATTTTCTTAATCTCGAGGCAGTTTGGTCGACCTGTTCCTTCCAGGTCATCGGCCAACATCTATTTTTCAAAAGTGATAAGGATTGTCGACTCTTAATATTTTTTTTTAATTTTTATATGGCAAAACAACGTCTGCCGGGTATGTTAGCATGTTCTAAAAACATTATATCTTTCGTACTCGGTTAGTAAAAACGTGTGAAAATTCTGAAAAAAAAATTAAATTCAGATTTGCTTTTAATGGGTCAGGTCCTTTTATACTTTTACCTTTATGTTCACGATGCACTGAAAGCTGCTTTTATTTTATTTATTTTTTCATTTTTTTTATTACCTCCGAACATACTATCCTTTTATCTAATACCCATATTAAAATGGTTGTATCAAAATATGTAAATTACAATTTTATGATGGCGGCCATTTAAGATTTGAGTTTTATTCAAATCTTAAATGCGCTTTATGTCCCAAAACCTAAGCTCCTTCTTTCATACCCAATGTATATAACGAAGTGAAATGGACGTCAGGATGGTCGAGGTCTTCATTATTGTCCAATCTTGAAGATTTCAAGTAAAACAGGAGTAAACTTCTTCGATTTATTCACACTTGAGGAGGTCCGATCGCTTCGACGGTTTAACAAGAATCTTTTTCTACCGACAGGCGCTCGCCTTTTTATAACAATGTTTGGTTAGGTGACAATAACAAATTTATGGAGGGTAAACTTAATTACAATTCTTAAAATCACTATTGCTAATTTAATAAACAAACAATTTTCGATCTTTAAACTAACTAAAATAATTATTTTCGGCGACGTGTTTTTCATAAATACGCGGTGTCGCGCCGGCATATATGTATTTTAACAAAAAAAAAACGCCGACTTCTATGAGATAAAAGTAAGATAAAATGTAAGTTTAGGATTGTTTTGGCGTCAGCACGCAAGTTAGACATAGTTTACACTAATTCAGCAAAACTATATGATTTGTAGCAACATCCTGTCCTTACCGTGTGACGCTATCGCGTTTAAAGAAGTAACAAGTTAGATATACTACGTGACTAAACTAACAGTTCAGAGGTTCTCAAACTAGCGACGACCAATAAGTTTCGGACATCTAACAAAATGAGACATAAACGTGTTAGAAGAACTTTCTGTCCAAGCCAATACTCGTAGACGGTCGTATCAATTAGGGTTGTCAACATTTCTCGGATGATTCTAAAATAATGAGAAATAAAAAATCTATTTATTGCCACATACAACACTATCTTATATAAAAACGAGACGATTGCATGAGCTTATGGAGGTAACCCAGCTTGAACTAATATTCCTTACGCAGCGCTGTTTTTCAGGCACACTCTATACTTGTGCTGATGAACGGGGGTAAATAAGACTGCTCCCCAGCTCCTTCGTATATTTTTAAAATATTTCCAAAAAAGTACACTGCAAAAAATATATAAAAAATGGTAGAAAGAGTATCGTTTACGAGGAAATACCGCTGACATACATATAGCATGAAACAGTTCCTGCGTTTCGGTGGAAGGGTGTAGTTGAGGGCTTACTGTCATAGGTATACCATAAAAATATGAAGCAACGTATCTGTGATTGACTTCAAATAGAACCTCTGTTGTATAACCTCCGTTGTACGTTGACGACCCGCGTGGCAGAGCGGTTACCATACCGGTCTGACGCGCAATGGGTCCCGGGTTCGAATCCCGGCCAGACAGGTATCTGAAAGATGAGTTTTGATCGATGATGTGATTATGGGTGATTGTGTATTCGTCTTTTGTGTGTCCATGGTAGCTACGACGCAGGAGAAAATCCTAGTCTGAGGCTATGAGTGTAGAAAGCGTGTTTTTGTATAGTTGCTTACAGTAGTTCATGGGCGGCAATGACCACTTATCAACAGGTAACTAAATGCTCGTTTGCTATTTCTATCGAAATGTAATGGCTTTTTAACTATACGCATATTTAGTATGTAAGTCCGATATATAGTACAATACGTTAAAATATCGTTCAACCCTATTATCGGTGGAACTTAGTCATGTTACAGTCTACAAGAGGTTCTTAACCCTATTATACTGTTAACCCTGAAGATTGAACTAGATTATATCCATTCTAGAAAAATAAAATATATTTCGAGAATGGAATATAAATATATGAGAGATTCAAATGGGTAGCTTTATACCGAATACCCATGGTGTCATACCTACACCATAAGAGTAAGTCTATGCTCGTCCCTGTCGTTCCGGGATCAGAATAGGGCTACGGTATCCCCTGTCTGTCGTAAGAGGCGACTAAAAGGGGCTTCCGGAATTGCGGGCGGCTAGAGTGGGAGCTTAAACCGTCCAGCCAGGCAATAGGTGTGGTCAGACATAAGGTCATAGTGTAAAGGGACGGAGGGATGGTTTTTTGATTATCATAATTATATAGGTATTAAATGAAAGCTGATAAGTAGATTCCAACATTCAAAAACAGCATAAAAGTAAATAAATAATTTTAAAAACTCAAGCATTTTATATTTATTTATTTATATCAGACTACAAAGGCCCATAGAAACTAATACACAAATACAAGTAAATAATATAACAAATTAAGACATTTAAAGCAGACGGGTTTTGAACTTTACAATATAATTCAATACAGTACAAGTTCCAATTTTACATAAGATTTGTCCTACGTACCGTATCGATTCTCGTAAGCCTCCATCTTAAGGTATTTTTTTTTTTTTTTTTTTTTTTTATATTTCAATTAAGTAGCAAACGAGCATGCAGTCCACCTGATGGTAAGTGGTCACTGCCGCCCATGGACATCTGTAATCAACTTCATACAGAACATGGGTTCTATCTGAAGTCAATCACAGATGTGTTGCTACTCCCGAGGACTAAGATGGTCGCCTCATATAAAAGTGTACCGGCAACCACACCCTTCCATCGAAACGCAAAAAATGCTTCACGCTAGAAATAGGTGTGGCGGTGGTACTTCCCCGGTCGAACTACACTGGTTCTACCACCTGTTAAAAGGTAAGGAGAATCTGCCGAAAATATAAAATCTGTACATTTTTTGTAATCCGCCACTTCGTCCAATTTCACGCTTAACGCGCCTAAAGACAGATTTCAAAGGTAACATTTGACATACTTCCAAAGGGCCTGTTCCTTAAACGGTTTAGAAAATTTCTCCGAAAATATTATAGTCATACAATTTCGTATTTACCACAATGAAGTTTGATTTCCATGACAGTATTTAATACTGAGCAGTGATTGTGAGCATTGATAGCCTAATGGTTGAAACTTGCCCTCTCGATCGGGAGGTCCGAGCTTCAAACCCAGGCACGCACGCACCACTGATTTATTAGAAATTAATTATCACTGCTTTCCGGCGAAGGAAAACTTCGTGAGGAAACCTACACACCCGAGAGTTCTTAAAAAAAAAGGTCTGGGAGGTGTGTGAAGTCCATCAGTTCGCACTTGGCCAGCGCGGTGGATTATGGCCTAAACTCTCTCAGTCTGAGAGAAGACCTGTGCCCAGCAGTGGGACAATAATTTGCTGACGAGATTTAATACCAGCTACGCTCTGCGTTTGCACTCGCATTTAAAGGAGCAACATTGTTAAATTATTTAAAAACTCGACTCCTTTAAAACAATTGATTGCCTTCAGATTCAGTTGATTTTTTAAGCAAATTACTTTTTTTCTTTTAAAAAAACTATTTAAATCAACATTTGTTTTGGTTTTTGAATAGTAAAAAAGAGTGCCAAAAATATATTATTATTTTGTAGTGGTTTATTTGCTAGCTTTCATTTGATACCCTTATTATTATCAAAATTAATTGATCAAAAATTTTAAAACATGTATGTTACAATCATCTATCCGTTTAAGCTATAGCGCATGTAAAAGAAAATGGACAAACATACATACGTTGAGTATGATGATTATACAAAAGATATCACCATCATACACAATCGAGTAAAGAAAAAACTAAAATTCTAAAAACGTTCAATGGAATAGATCAATTTTAATAAAATTGACGTGAACGAAAATTTGTTTTGGCGATATACATAAATTTATTTAATAACCTATTAGAATGTTCTCATTTGAATCCAAATATCAGATAACATGCGAGAGGGGAAAAAAGCGAAACGCAATATCCCACGTGTAAATAATACATCAATCATTTTACCGAATTTGGGCCAAAAATAATAAAATTATTAAATAAATTATACATTTACGAAGGATAATCGTATATAATTATTTGTATTACGTTCATTTATGTAATAACTATCATTTTGTAGTAATTATCATTTTGGACGGCGCGTGAGGCGCAGCGGTTACCGTACCAGTTTGACGCGCAATGGGTTCCTGGTTCGATTCCCGGCCAGACAGGTATCTGAATGATGAATTTAGATTTATGTTCTGGGTGTTCGTGTATGCGTCTTTATGTGTCCATGGCACCCACGATACAGGAGAAAATACTACTGTGGGGCTATGAGTGTAGAAAGCGTGTTTTTTTGTCTCAAAAAATATTTCTTCATTAAAGTGATCGACGTATTGTCTACTCCTCTAGTGCTGTCACTGTCACACTGTTGGGCTCTGGTCTCCTCTCAGATGTAAAAGTATTTAGGCCATAGTGCTCTGGCCAAATTCCAGTTGATAGGCTACAATAATTAATTACTCTTCATTAGATGGCATGTTTGACATAACCTTAAGTTATATTATGGGTATCGATAAGGTTTAAGCGGACGTAAATATAGCAAAGGCAAAAAAGAAAAACGTTTCGTCTTCTCGTCGATAAATTGTACCTATAGTCCATTCCATTTTTCTATTCTATTCTATTCGGGGGCTCCTTCCTAATAGCATAGGGTTTGAAAGAATTATAGAAATGATCTTTTTTTCGTCAACCGCTTTGCTAGGGACCCCTTAACAAACCTATATTGGTAAAACTATACTCTACTATCAATTTTAAAATAAACAATACCTATTTTTTATCTTGTCTTTGGGAGAGCGGCAGTAAAAATCCAACATACAGGGCAGTCTTCTTGAAAAACCATTATTAATCCAGTGCGTTCATAAGTACAGTGAGCTGAACTCAATACTCCAAATTCTGGAGACTATGTCCACCGATGAGTAAACTGATAGGCGCACGTAATTAACAAGTTTATTTACAGTATTTGGCTTGCCCCGGATGATATATACGTTTTACTCCAAACTAGACTCTTGACCTGAATTCTCCGACCCGATTCAGTACACAGAACTGATACATAATTTAAGAGTCGGATGACTGTTTTCGAGTAATATCGGCCAATACTATCTGGGATATCGATATCTGGGACTCAGGAAATGTCCTCTACTACTCGAATGAAACGAGTTAGTTACAGGAATTTTTCATGAACTCAAAATAGCGAAGCTCATGTGACCATGTTCACTATATGTCCATCAACTTCCGCTATGTTTTGAGTTCTCACATAAATAAATAACACTAAAAAGGGAGAAATGAGTACCCGGTGTGCATATTTTTTATATTTACCCTTTTTTGAGACGTTTTACATGTTAAATAGCTGATATTTTTCATCTTAGCGTAGTGGGCTAAAAAACGAAATATTTTTAATGTCAACCATTAAAAAAATGTGTTGAAAAAGTCTTTTTTATACATCCAAACTGCCTATGCTAAGTTACAAACATTTAACCTATTTGAATATAGGTAATAAAAAAATATAAAAATATTTTATTGATACAAAACACATTCACATATGGTCGTCACAAGGGCCCTGTAATTGGTTCAAGACCTGTGTTTAGAAATGAGCGAAAGGAAAACCTTATCAAGATTTTCAAATGTCGTAACCATCTTCAAGTACATCTTTCTCTTTGATCACTTAAATACCCGTTGACCACTTAACAGCAGGGTTTAAAGGACTCATAAGTGTTCCCATACCCGAACCAATACACAATCATGACGCTTTAATCCCAAATCCCTTGCAAGGTAACGGGAGAGCTTGTCTTATCTTAATAATCCCTAATCTGCCCCAAGGGATACCCCGGAATTCATTTTAGTTCCGGACAATGGCGCACTCGACCCCATGATATTAAAGAGGATATAACCAGGAATTGGGTAGAACTTTAAGATAGTATAATCAAGAAAAAAGGAAAATGGCCAATAAAGATTCAAGCCTTAATATCACAAAAGATAACATTGTCTGTTTTGGGATAAACAGTTTGATAGTCCTGTTAAGTATCGTCTTTCAAAATATAGTGATAGAAAATTTTCGTGCATCAATTTTGACCCACCGCCACCAATTTGCACTTGGCCAGGTGGGTGGACTACGACCAAAATTTCCCTCATACTGAGAGAATAATGGGTTGAAAACAATGGCCTTTAACAGTAGTGTGACGCTTCGGTGTTCTATTTGAAGAGTCGGAGAGACATTGATGAACGTTTCAGCTTAGTCTTCAGAAGAAGTAATAAATCTGTGTCCAACCTTCATTGAGACTTCCATTCTATCTTGGATTGATAACAGATACGTAGAACAGAAGGGTAGCCACTTACCATTTTTACTAAAATAATCGCATTTTTTTTTATTTGGCTGAAGTAGCAAACGAGCATGCTGTCCACCTGATGGTAAGTGGTCACTGCCGCCCGTGGACATCTGTAATCAATTTCATACAGAACATGGGTTCCATCTGAAGTCAATCACAGATGCTACTCCTGAGGACTATGATGGTCGCCTCATGTAAAAGTGTTATAAATCATATTTTTACGTAGTGCCTTCAAAAATATAAGTTTCGTATCGTATCGTCAACCCATTATTATCCCACTGCTGGGCATGGGTCTTCTCTCAGTATGAGAGAGTTTAGGCCATAGTCCACAGCGCTGGCCAAGTGCGAATTGGTGGACTTCACACACCTCCGAGAACTTTTTTTAAAGAACTCTAGGGTTTTCTCGTGATGTTTCATTCAGCGAAAAGCAGTTATAATTAATTTTTAATACGCACATAAATCAGTGGTTTGAACCTCGGACCTCCCGATTGAGAGGACAAGTTTCTACCATTAGGCTATCACTGCTCGAAAAATAAATGTTTACAATCTATCATTTGCGGATACATACTTAATTCGACTCACTTTCATATTAGACGACCATTTTAAGCCTCATAGGAAGCATTTAATGATTGTATTCAGATAAAACTCTTTTTCGATATAAAGTTTGCAGACGTCCATGGGGTTTTCATCAAGTTTTTCAATAATCATCAGGTTGTTTAATTTAAAATAATTTTGGCGGAGCGGTTACCATACCGATCTGACGCGGGAAACGAACCCGGGACCCATTTCCCGGGTTCGTTTCCCGGCCAGACAGGTATCTGAATGATGAGTTTAGATTCATGTTCTGGGTCTCGGATTTTGTATATTTGTCTTGTGTGTGTGTCCATGGTAACCATGACACAGGAAAAAATCCTATGGGGCTATGAGTGTAGAAAGCGTAAAGCGTAAATGCAAAATAGCATACGAAGTTTATATTAGGGATGCTCGTTGAACGTTGAACATAGATGTTTGATGATCATCGATGTTGAAAGAAAAAAACATCGATGTTTTAACATCGATGTTGCTATACGAAAAGTAACGTAACATCGATGTTAACGGAATCGCTCATCAATGTTACTTAACGGTCTAACATGACCAATGCAACTTACGAACAAAATATATCTTTTGTGAACGCATCCACAAATCGACTTATTAAAATTCTGAAAGCGTATTTATTAACTGTGCACAGGTCGTTCCCTTCTTTCGTGAAATATTTGAGTACTATCGCAACATCAACGCTATCCGAAAGACTGTTCTAAAAGCAGGTTCTACTCTTAATCAACAAAGAAATACATTAAAAGATTGTCCTTTACCAAAATTACTTTTTCTTTAGTCAGTTGATAAAAAATATCGGAATATGTAACAATTTGTTTTTTTCTAATTTTCACTGTATTTTATTCCTCAGTCAATTATTAATGTAAAAATCATCGATGTTATCCAACATCGATGTTTGGTTTTCGATAAATATTTAACATTGATGTTGAGCTTTTGATTAAGACATCAATGTCAACATCGATGTTTTTCCAATATCGAACATCCCTAGTTTATATCCAAGATAAGCGCTGTTATCGACAGGGTTTCAGTATATTCAAATACGTTAATCGACCGACTCCCACTCACAATAGATTATACGAGAGCCGAGATAGTTCAATATTAATGCTCTAAATACCTATGTAGCGCTGTCTATTATGAACTAACTTATTCATGATACATATCTATGAATATTCGTTACAGTATTTATAGTCTAAGAACCGACTGCATAATTTCTAGATACATCACCTCGTTTATAAATTTTCTATATACTTGCTTGCTTGTTTTTAGTTGGTAGAACCAGTGTAGTTCGACCGCAGAAGTACCACCGCCACACCTATTTCTAGCTTGAATCAGTTCTTGCATTTTGCAATTTAAGCCCCTTCATTTAATATACGTATTGAGTAGGTTTTACAAAAATATGTAATCTGCTATTTTTTGATGATGACCTTGGATTTGATTTTTGTAGTATATTATATTCTACAAATGAAGATATTTCATTGTCAATATAAGGGATTGCTTTAAAAGTATATTACACATTTTATTTTTTATCTGACTGAAGTAGCAAACGCGCATGCAGTCCACCTGATGGTAAGTGATCACTGCCACCCATGGACATTTGTAATCTACTTCATACAGAACATGGGTCATGGTTCTATCTGAAGTCAATCACTGATGCGTTGCTTTTCCCGAGGACTAAGATGGTCGCCTCATACAAAAGTGTGCCGGCAACCAAACCCTGCCATCGAAACGCAAGAAATGGTTCACGCTAAAATAGGGGTGGCGGTGGTACTTCTTCGGTCGAACCACACTATTTCTACCACCTGTAAAATCATCCTAATATTATAAAGGCGAAAGTTTGTGGGTATGTTTGTAAGTTACTTCTTCACGTCTAAACGGATGGAGCGATTTTCATAAAATTTGGTAGGGAGTTAGCTGACACTCTGGATTAACATATAGGCTACTTTTTACTATGGAAAAATATCTTAATACCAAGGGACAATCGATACATCGATTTTTATAACGCGGGCGAAGCTGCGGGGTACAGCTAGTATTTAATAAAGGCAACATAAACCAATCCCCCAACAGATGATATGGTATGAGAAGTCTGATCTCATCTCAAACGCCATCTGTCGTCACGATCGTTACACGATCCACGTTCAGCCCATGCCCTACAGTTTGTTGTTATCAGAAAACCGGTCAAGTTCGAGTTTTTTATGAAATACAAGTGTTCCGTACTTATTGATTATGTTTATTTTAATTTATTTCGCGTCCGAATTTTCGTGTCGTCGTTATTGTACGATTATTGTCCCACTGCTGAGCACGGGTCTTCTCTCAAAATGAGAGAGTTTTAGGCCATAGTCCACCGCGCTGGCCAAGTGCGAATTTTAGGACAGTTTTTGTGTATTTATGTATTAATACCAAAGTATTTATATGATTTAGCTATAATTCAGTAAATAATTTTCAAGCGCCCCTATTTTTGCGTAAAAATAGTTAATGAATAAAACATAAGTATCGTCAGATAAAACATGTTTAAAACATTGCATTTAACATATAACAATAAATAGATGAAGAATGGAATTCAGATGAAACGAAGATTTTATATTGCACTCATTGAACGACGTAACGATTTTAACATTTTGTTCAAATTTATATACCTTTATTGTACCTGCTAAAGTTACATCAAAAACGAAAACCCCAATCGCACATAGCGCGTGTGTGGTGGGGATTTTGGTTTTAAATAAATGGATTTGGTGGTAATAAATTACCAATATGCCGATTGTACCAAATCTTTGAACGAAACATTAAGTAAAAATCAATGTATTATTTACCCGCTAAGGTAAAATCAAAACCAAAAACTCACGCCACACGTGCGCTGTGAATAAATTACGCAAAATAATGCCACCGAACACCGCTGGGAGGAAATTTATTCTCACGAGGAAATAAACCGTACCCTTGATTTGCAGTATTGAGCCCTGGAATAAAATTACGAGTACAATCACGTTTTTTTTCGTTACGTAAATAAAGTCAAGGGTGTGATGATTTTACCAAAATGTCGGTAAAGAGTGACTCAGCTCACTTTTATATAAGGGAACCATCTTACTTCTCGAGAGTAGCTTCTTTGATTGAGTACTGATAGAATCCCTTTCCTATATGAAGTTGATTGTGAACGGCCAGTGATTACTTACCCCCAGTTGGACTACATGTTCGTTAGCTACTTCAATCGGCTTGCAAAAAATAAACATCTGAAATAAAATGAAAACCACAACCCCGATCCTACATGCGGTTTTATTAAAATGCCAAAATAAATGGTAATACATACATGTTTAAATTTACAATTTATGAACGAAGAATGTACGCTCAGACTTATATTTTTTGATCGAAACACTAAGTAAAAATCTATTTATTATTTACCCGCTAAGGTAAAATCAAAACCAAAAACTCCTGCCACACGTGCGCTGTGAATAAATTAAGCAAAATAATGCCACCGAACACCGCTGGGAGAAAATTTACTCTCACAAAGAAATAAACCGTACCCTTGATTTGCAGTATTGAGCCCCTGGAATAAAATTACGAGTACAATTGCGCGTACGAGGTGATTTTACCAAATTGTCGGTAAAGAGTGACTCGGCTCACTTTTATATGAGGCGGCTATTTTTGTATTCGGGAGTAACAATGCGTCTGTTGATCAACATCAGATAGAATCCGTGTCCTAGATGAAGTTAATTGCAAACGGCCAGTTACCACTTACCAGATGGAATTCATACTCGTTCGCTACTTTAATCGGATTTTAAAAATACTCTCTGAGATCTTAACAAAACCAATAACTCCAACCGCTCTTAGTAAATTGTCTAAATAAATGGTAATAAAGAAGTATTTATTTAAATTTACAATTAATGACGAAAAATTTATGTAGGTACGATCTTACAATCTCTAAACAAATCTAAGTAAAAAAAAATTACCCGCTAAGGTAAAATCAAAACCAAAAAGTCCTACCATACGTGTGTTGTAAATAAATTACGGAAAATAATTCCGCTGGGAGGATTTTTTTATATATTATTTACCCGCTAAGGTAAAATCACAACCAAAAACTCCTGCCACACGTGCGCTATGAATAAATTACGCAAAATAATGCCACCGAACACCGCTGGGAGGAAATTTATTCTCACGAGGAAATAAACCGTACCCTTGATTTGCAGTATTGAGCCCTGGAATAAAATTACGAGTACAATCACGTTTTTTTTTCGTTACGTAAATAAAGTCAAGAATGTGGTGATTTTACCAAATTGTCGGTAAAGAGTGACTCGGCTCACTTTTATATGAGGCGGCTTTTTTTGTATTCGGGAGTAACAATGCGTCTGTTGATCAACATCAGATAGAATCCATGTCCTAAATGAAGTTGATTGCAAACAGCCAGTTACCACTTACCAGGTGGACTTCATACTCGTTCGCTACTTTAATCGGTTTTTAAAAATACCCGCTGAGATCTAAACAAAACCAATAACTCCAACCGTATGTGTGCTCTTAGTAAATTGCCAAAATAAATGGTAATAATGAAGTATGTTTTCAAATTTACAATTAATGACGAAAAATTTATGTACGATCTTACAATCTCTAAACAAATCTAAGAAAAAAAAATTACCCGCTAAGGTAAAATCAAAACCAAAAACTTATACCATACGTGTGTTGTAAATAAATTACGGAAAATAATTCCGCTGGGAGGATTTTTTTATTTATTATTTACCCGCTAAGGTAAAATCACAACCAAAAACTCCTGCCACACGTGCGCTGTGAATAAATTACGCAAAATAATGCCACCGAACACCGCTGGGAGGAAATTTATTCTCACGAGGAAATAAACCGTACCCTTGATTTGCAGTATTGAGCCCCTGGAATAAAATTACGAGTACAATCACGTTTTTTTTCGTTACACAAATAAAGTCAAGGGTGTGGTGATTTTACCAAAACGTCGGTAAAGAGTGACTTGGCTCACTTTTATATGAGGCGGCTATCTTTGTATTCGGGAGTAACTATGCGTCTGTTGATCAACATCAGATAGAATCCGTGTCCTAAATGAAGTTGATTGCAAACAGCCAGATACCACTTAGCTTAGCTTTCATACTCGTTCGCTACTTTAATCGGATTTTAAAAATACCCGCTGAGATCTAAACAAAACCAATAACTCCAACCGTATGTGTGCTCTTAGTAAATTGCCAAAATAAATGGTAATAATGAAGTATGTTTTCAAATTTACAATTAATGACGAAAAATTTATGTACGATCTTACAATCTCTAAACAAATCTAAGAAAAAAAAATTACCCGCTAAGGTAAAATCAAAACCAAAAACTTATACCATACGTGTGTTATAAATAAATTACGGAAAATAATTCCGCTGGGAGGATTTTTTATTTATTATTTACCCGCTAAGGTAAAATCACAACCAAAAACTCCCGCCACACGTGCGCTGTGAATAAATTACGCAAAATAATGCCACCGAACACCGCTGGGAGGAAATTTATTCTCACGAGGAAATAAACTGTACCCTTGATTTGCAGTATTGAGCCCTGGAATAAAATTACGAGTACAATCACGTTTTTTTTCGTTACGTAAATAAAGTCAAGGGTGTGGTGATTTTACCAAAATGTCGGTAAAGAGTGACTCAGTCACTTTTATATGAGGGAACCATCTTACTTCTCGAGAGTAGCTTCTTTGATTGAGTACTGATAGAATACCTTTCCTATATGAAGTTGATTGTGAACGGCCAGTGATTACTTACCACCAGTTGGACTACATGCTCGTTAGCTACTTCAATCGGCTTGCAAAAAATAAACATCTGAAATAAAATGAAAACCACAACCCCGATCATACATGCGGTTTTATTAAAATGTCAAAATAAATGGTAAAACATAAATGTTTAAATTTACAATTTATGAACGAAGAATGTACCTACGCTCAGACTTATATTTTTGAACGAAACATTAAGTAAAAATCTATTTATTATTTACCCGCTAAGGTAAAATCAAAACCAAAAACTCCTGCCACACGTGCGCTGTGAATAAATTACGCAAAATAATGCCACCGAACACCGCTGGGAGGAAATTTATTCTCACAAAGAAATAAACCGTTCCCTTGATTTGCAGTATTGAGCCCTGGAATAAAATTACGAGTACAATCACGTTTTTTTTTCGTTACGTAAATAACATCAAGCGTGAGGTGATTTTACCAAATTGTCGGTAAAGAGTGACTCGGCTAAAGATAGCCGCCTCATATAAAAGTTATATGTGGCGGCTATCTTTGTATTCGGGAGTAACAATGCGTCTGTTGATCAACATCAGATAGAATCCATGTCCTAAATGAAGTTGATTGCAAACAGCCAGATACCACTTAGCAGGTGGACTTCATACTCGTTCGCTACTTTAATCGGATTTTAAAAACACCCGCTGATATCTAAACAAAACCAATAACTCCAACCGTATGTGCGCTTTAGTAAATTGCCATAATAAATGGTAATAAAGAAGTATTTATTCAAATTTAGAATTAATGAACGAAAAATTTATATACTATCTTACAATTTCCAAACGAGTCTAAGTAAAAAAAACATTACCCGCTAAGGTAAAATCAAAACCAAAAACTCCCACCATAAGTGTTTTGTAAATAAATTACGGAAAATAATTCCGCTGGGAGGATTTTTTATTTATTATTTACCCGCTAAGGTAAAATCACAACCAAAAACTCACGCCACACGTGCGCTGTGAATAAATTACGCAAAATAATGCCACCGAACACCGCTGGGAGGAAATTTATTCTCACGAGGAAATAAACCGTACCCTTGATTTGCAGTATTGAGCCCTGGAATAAAATTACGAGTACAATCACGTTTTTTTTTCGTTACACAAATAAAGTCAAGGGTGTGGTGATTTTACCAACTTGTCGGTAAAGAGTGACTCAGCTCACTTTTATATGAGGCGGCTTTTTTTGTATTCGGGAGTACCAATGCGTCTGTTGATCAACATCCGATAGAATCCATGTCCTAAATGAAGTTGATTGCAAACAGCCAGTTACCACTTACCAGGTGGACTTCATACTCGTTCGATACTTTAATCGGATTTTAAAAATACCCTCTGAGATCTTAACAAAACCAATAACTCCAACCGTATGTGCGCTTTAGTAAATTGCCATAATAATGGTAATAAAGAAGTATTTATTCAAATTTACAATTAATGAACGAAAAATTTATATACGATCTTACAATTTCCAAACGAGTCTAAGTAAAAAAAAAATTACCCGCTAAGTTAAAATCAAAACCAAAAACTCCTACCATACGTGTGTTGTAAATAAATTACGGAAAATAATTCCGCTGGGAGGATTTTTTTATTTATTATTTACTCGCTAAGGTAAAATCACAACCAAAAACTCCTGCCACACGTGCGCTGTGAATAAATTACGCAAAATAATGCCACCGAACACCGCTGGGAGGAAATTTATTCTCACGAGGAAATAAACGGTACCCTTGATATGCAGTATTGAGCCCTGGAATAAAATTACGAGTACAATCACGTTTTTTTTTTCGTTACGCAAAAAAAGTCAAGGGTGTGGTGATTTTACCAACTAGTCGGTAAGAATATACTTGGCTCCCTTCACTTTTATATGCGGCGACCATCTTAGTCATAAGTAGCAACGCATCTGGGACTACAGATATATTGTTCTATATGACTTACATCTACCTAAGTACCACATTCCGTTCTACCTAAGTACCACACCTTCCGTTTAGGTACATGGTGTTACCTGTTGTTTAACTTTCATATAAAGCTACCATTTCAGTCCTCAAAAGTAGTAACAGTGATTGACTTTACATATCACCCATATTCTATCTGAAGTTTCAAGGTGGTAGAACCAGTGTAGTTCGCCCGGGCAAGTACCACCGCCACACCTATTTCTAGCGTGAAGCATTTCTTGCGTTTCGAAGGGTGTGGTTGCATTCACACTTTGATATGAAGCGACCATCGTAGTCCTTGGGAGAAGCAACGCATCTGTGATTGACTTCATATATAACCAGTATTCTGTATGAAGTTGATTTCAAATGTTCATGGACGGCCGTGGCCACTTACCATCAGGTGGACTGCGTGTTCGTTTGCTACTTCAGTCAGATAAAAAAAAAGTTGTTTTCATATGTACATAGGCAGCACTGACCATTTATTGCCAGTTCTGTATGCTTGCTTGCATTTAATTTGATAAAAAATTCTAATTAAAATATTTTAATACAATCGCAAAGCTTCTAAAGTTCACAAAGCTTGATGAACTTGGTGGCTCGTAAATCAAACCGCACACCAACACACGGAATGAAACCGCAACAGAGAAATCCGTGTTACGGTATAACGCAAATAATTATAAATAGTCTGTATTTTAATTTATATAATAATACGTGAAGCAAAAGCTTGTGTTTCGCTTTTATGATACTTGTGTCGCAGGCGGAGGAGTACGAAATTATCATGGTTATAGTTGATGCAGAGAAGGATTGCGCAATGATAATATTTTTTTCAAATAATGCATAAAACATGCAATTTAAACACATATTAACGTGTATTTGACTCAAACAAAAACTTAATAAACGAAATAGAAACATGCAATTTAAACATATTACACATATTAACGTGTATTTGACACAAACACATACATAATAAACGAAATAGAACATTCAATGTCTTACTATGAAAATATAACGACAAAAATGTTGTCTTTGTCAAAATACCCACTATTGCTTTTAAATGCAGCTTAGTTAATAAACCTCTTTACCCTTAACGGGTGCGTTCAAAATAACTTATAAAAATATTACAATTCATTTGAATTTGAGAAATATTGGTGCTACTTTGGACAATATGAAGTTAAGTTTTTTAATTTAAATTATGGCCGAATTTCGACCGTTACACCGGGTGATTAGTCGAAATAATTATATCTAGGAAAGTGCACCGTTCCACTCTGGGAATTAAAAGCTAACATCGGAGCACAAATAGAAAATCGCGCTAAAATCAATTCTGTTTAACAGGAAATTACGGTGGCCGACGCTTGAACGGATTCACTCTTCGGAGATAATTATGTTATTTAACTTGAGGGTGGCCTACAAACTCTCTAGTTGCCTTAAATAGGCCACTTTTCTTCACTTTGATCATATTTTCTTCATAGGCGGCGATGGCGTAGTCGTTTGTTTAACTGGAGTATCCGGAATTTAAATTCTAGGAACTCAAGTCTTATTTAACATTACTATATACATGTAATATATAAACAGGTAAAAAAATCGTGCGGCACTCGGGGACTGCCGCGGTAAAGCTATTGCATAGCATTTGTTACCAACTTATGCAATTATAATTATTTATTTATGCAGTATTTTTTCTTTGATATTAATTCAAGTTGTTTTTCTTTGATACTATATACTTTCTCACAAACAGCTGCTTATAAATTCGTTCGATTTCCGAGCAGCTCGTCTCGATACATGCGAGCTTCGTACTGTCGTACCGTATATACGTTAAGCGAACACTCGGCCGCGCTACATGGTAGGCGGAGTGGGGGGTGTTAGGTGTTTTCGTTACGGAATTTCTTGATTCGATTGCTTATTATCATAATATTTTTCTTAATAAATGCACCTAATATTTTTGAACTTGTTAGAAGCTAGTAACATTGTTAAAAATGTTAAAAAGAAAAAACCCGACGAGTAGAGTAGTGTATAAGAACGAGAATTTATCATATTATTACGGCTACAGCCGGCCCCAGCGCGGGCCATTAAGTGGCCAAAAAAACAAATGTTTCGATATGAGTAGGTACCCATACCATACTACCATCAATGTTCGATACATTGATGGTAGTATGGTATTGGTAGTATCGAAAAAATAATTGAGTACTACTCATAAGAATAGGTTTCGATACCTTAGGAGTATCGGAACATCCCCTGACAGCGATGATCCACTCCCCAGTGGCAATTTATCTAAGATTAAGTAAAATGATGAAACTGATTTTAATCTTAAATAAATTCCCAGAATGTTCAAACCGATAATGATGAGCAGGAAATTTCCAGTTTTCGCCAAAGCGAAGAAGAAATTTTCTAACGTTTTATCAAGTTTACTTTGAATAGAATTTATTTTTGTGAATTTACGCAATAAATTGTACACCTACATATCAATTTGTGTCGTGTTACATATAAATTTGCCCTTAGTCGAAATAAATGCTATTAACTCCGACAAAGGAATTGTTGTTTCTTACTTCTTTGTCACTATATTATTGTTCCTCTGCCGGTACATGTCTTCTATCTGAATGAGATAGCTCAAGGGTTGTACTTCACACACCATTGAAAACTGTTTTGGAGATCTTTCAAGTGTACTGTCACCATTTAGAAACGCAAAAGTCACGACTGCATAAATCATCCGGGTGGTTCTTCATTTTTGCACCACTGAAATCTGAACCAGACTTAAATCCTTCCCGGAACAATATCCTGACTACGCCAATTCGCATCGCATCACAACACTTACAATTAATATCTATATACCATATACAAAAAATTACTCCATACAACTAAAAAGAAAAAAACTTAGCCAAATAAATTTAATTACAATTTATATAACAGTTGTCTGTGTTTTGTTGATAGTACAATATACTCATAAAAATAGTCTTTTAACCTATAAAAATGATTAAGATAAATAAATTAAAAGTTGGTTTGTTGAATCCAGGCTCTTTAGGCACCAACCACGACGAATTTATAGTAGCTATGATGCGTCACTCGGTTGACATTATGGCGATTAATGAGACGTGGCTCCGAATTGGGGAGGAGGGTCGTGCTCCAGCGGTCCCGGGATACCGGCTACGGCATATTCCGCGACCAGCTGAAGTGCGAACTCGGGGGGGAGGAGTTGGTTTTTATTTTAAACAACATTTAAAGGTACATATACTCCAACATCCAATTTGTCCTTCCGTCGAGCAAATGTGGGTGTGTATTAAAACGTCCGGTAAATCTGTACTCGTTGGTACCGCCTATCGGCCTCCATGGCTTGATGCACAATTGTTTCTCGATGCACTAAGTGAATCCTTAACTTCTTTTGCTCAATACGATTACATACTACTAATGGGAGACTTTAATATTGATTATTTGAATAATAAACATGCCAACTCCAAAATGCTTTCCGAATTTTTTAACGTTAACAACCTTTCACAGCTAGTACAAGAACCTACGCACTTTACAAGCACCAGTGAAACTCTTCTGGATCTTGTGTGTAGTAATGCGCAGGTATCTTGTATTCTTGTTGATCACATACAAGAATTGAGTAGCCATGCATTTGTTTCATGTATACTTGATCTCCCTAAAGTTTGCACAAAGCCTAAGTGGGTTGCGTTCAGATCGCTTAAAAATATTGACACTGATTGTTTCAACGAGGACTTAAATTATATACATTGGGATTTAATATTGACACTAGATAATATAAATGACATGATCAATTCCTTTAATAGTATTGTATTACAAATTTTTGACATATATGCTCCGCTTAAAATGGTTTACACAAAAAATAAAAATTGCTATCCTTGGATCACATATAATATAAAGGAAATGATGAAAAAGCGGGATGAGGCGCAGGTCAGAGCGAGGAAATCTAAACTGGACTCACATAAATCGTATTATAAAGAGCTTAAGAATATAGTACATTCCGCTATTGATCGTGAAAAAACTGCATATTTTAATCCTACTAATATTATAAATGCGAAAGTTTGTGAGGATGTATGTGTGTTTGTTATTCTTTCACGCAAAAACTACTGAACGGATTTGGTTGAAACTTTACAGTAGTATAGGTTATACATCAGAATCACACATGGACTATAATTTATACCGATTTTTTTGTAATAAGGTTATACTATAACGAGAAATATCAGATTAGTCGCAAAAAAAGTTGTCCTCTGAGAGCTATCTTCGCGTACGCTGCCTAAACCGTTGGAGATATCCAAACATAATGTACGGTGGGATTGTTTGGCTCACATAGATCTAAATAAAAGTCCGCGACAGCATATATCTATATTTTATGTATGACCCACAATAACTCTTTTTATACTTTGAAAATTTAAAATATATGAAGTTGATGTTTCCATGGGTTTTATACAAACTAAATATTAATCCTTATCAAAATAAATGATTTCAAAAAATCAAGCATCTAATACAGATTAAATCTACTTTTTACACCATGTAAATTGGATAAGTAGTTTAGAAGATATTACGAGTATAACATATTGCGTACTCAATTGATTGACCGGCAGTACGCGCCGTGCGACGCCGCCATATACAACGAAGTAGAAATTAATATTTAAATAGTTATAAATCACGGAGCAAAATGGGAAAGGTCGATGTGAATGACGTCCCTATAGTTCCGGGATCAGAATAAGGCTACGGTATCCCCAGTCTGTGGTAAGAGGCGACTAAAAGGGGCTTTCGGGGTTGCGGGCGGCTAGACTGGGAGCTCGAAACACCCAGTCAGCAACTTCGGGAAAGATGTCAGCATGTGTGGTCGCATGCTGTCGTGAGAGCCAGGAAGCAAGGAGCTTGAACAGTCCAGCCAGGCGATCCCGGGAAGGATGGTGGTATACGTGTGGTCGCATATCGTGGTAAAGACTAGATGGAGTGGTGGGCCCACCCGCTTACTTGGGAGGAGCCCGATGGGGCAATGCACTCAGAGGACTCCAGTTGCGTTCCTTTGAAGATCCTGGAGTCCTGGTGCTATAAGAAACCCACATAACCCTGCGTTGCTCCCACGGCGTATGGTACCTTTTGAAGGTTTCCCCCTCGACAAAAAAAAGGTCAATAAGAATGAAACAGTGGAAAAGGTTAGATATATCATTCAATCGTCATCGACCTTTTAATGTTACACAACTCGGCACATATGTCAGATTAGCAGTAGTATGTGTCATAGTTGACCACGCTAGCCAACTGCGCGTTGGTAACCGTCACGCGTTTTGAGACCCTTTCTTAAAACTTTTAATTTCAGAATAAGTATTAATATCCGTTGCCGACAAAACTAATTCAAATTAATATACGTGCCTGTGATTTGAAATTTGAACACACAGATTTAGGAAGTAGGGCAAGGGTTCAAACTGAAGTCAATCACAGATGCGTTGCTACTCTCGAGGACTTTGATGATCGCCTCATATAAAAGCAAGCCGGCAGCCACACCCTTCTAATGAAACACAAGAACTGCTTCACGGTAGAAATAGGTGCGGCGGTGATAACTCCCTGGTTAAACCATTGCTCTACCACCTTGCAAACTTTATGTGGCAGACTAAATTCCACGCGAGCGAAGCCGCGGGCAAAAGCTAGTAATTTAATAATATCTTTAAAAATTCACCAACAACTTAAACTAACATTATAAGGAAAAACATTATCAATGAATTGAAATTATATAATTTCAAAGCAAAACTTAACGACGTGCTGACTAATTTAAACACAGAGGATACATGAATGCGCGTTACGAGGGGACGCGCGGGGACAGAAACGAGGTGCGGGGTTAGGAACCGCTTTTGTTTCATGCGCCTAATTGATGTGGACCCGTAATAGGTATATGCATTTTTTTGGCACGCGCTTAACACAAACAACCTGATGGATTGTAACATATAACATAATTATCATTGGATTCGACTCAGTTTTCAGCGATGTAGGCTATATAACTTTTGAATATGGCACTTGCGATCAGAGAAAAAGGGAGAATAGGACGATATTTAGTAACAACATGGGTATTAAATGAAAGGCAATAAATAGACCAGTAGAAAATTGTAAGTATCCTTTTTACTATTTTGATACAGGTTCGCCATTTCAAAAACTATATATATGTGCAAATTCGGTCGATTCAAACATACATACATCTTTATAAAATTTCGCATTTTTATTACATCACTACATAGTATAAAACAAAGTCGCTTCTCGCTGTCTGTCCCTATGTATGCTTATACCACAGTATTAATATCATACAGTACTCTAACTCTGCCGTGTCCTTGAATTTTATACCTACGGAGGCGTTGGGCGAAAGATTGCGTTAGGGCTGCCTGCCTATAGTATTTTAATAACATCAACCAGTATGAATAATTTCTTTCTGACAGTAATTAATATATATTTTTATTAGCTTTTTATTAGCTTCACCTGTATGTTTGTTTGTAACCGACTTCTTTGGGCGCGATTTTGACCCACTTTAAACGGCCAGATTTCGTTCAAACTTTGTAGATTTATTGAGGACCGATGACAATACACTAATTTGATAAAATTATTCCATGTTTTATTTTGACTAAAAAGTAGGAAATAAATAATAGTTAAAAAAACTAAAAAGCACGCTTTTTATAGAAAACCGAACTAAAATATAGGAAATAAATTTAAATGAATTTAAATTAAGAAAATAGTGTTAAAAATGTCAATGAATATAAATTAATAATAGTTCATTAAAATTTTTAACACTATTTTCTTAATTTAAATTCATTTAAATTTATTTTCTATTTTTTAGTTCGGTTTTCTATAAAAAGCGTGTTTTTTAGTTTGTTTAAACTATTATTTATTTTTTAAACAAATACAATTCATGTGAATTGTATAGGAAGTGTTGAATACATGTAATGTTTTTTAATTAGTCGATTTAGGTTATAAAAAAAACCTATTATTTTAATATGTGAGACTTTTAATAACAAATCATTATTTTACTAATAATAATTACAAATTTGACACTGAAAAATATTTTCGCCTCGACTGAGACGTACGAAAAGCTTTATTATTAAGTTTAATAGTATAGAAAATTCGCATTCGGATAAAAAGCATAATAAAAAATAATTTTGGGAAATATTGACATGGTGGAGAAAAAGGAATATCTTTCATTTGGTTATAAATACCTGCAGCTACTTTACAATTTATATGTGTTGTTTTAAATGAAGTTCGAAATATTTCCTCCAATTTTTCTACATATTGCACAAAATCATCCCTGGGTATTATTAAAAAACTTTGTAAATTATTTTTGCAGTAGTCTCGGTAGGTTAAATACCGACTCTCTTCGCTGAAATTATGGCTTCTTTGATCGGGCTTTATATATGACTTCAAGGCTTGACAATCATCTTTCTCCAAACAACGTTTTAGGAGATATCCACAAATATAAAAAAGAGCTTTTTTTTCAGGCAAGTCTGTCATCCCTGTAGCTCCGGGATCAGAATAGGGCTATGACATCCCCTGCCTGTCGTAAGAGGCGACTAAAAGGGGCTTCCGTGTTTGCAGACGGCTAGAGAGAGCTCGAACCGTTCGGTCAGGCAAACCCGGGAAGGCCGGCGGTATGTGTGGTCGCATACCATCGTAAAGACTAGACGAAGTGGTGGGCCCAAACGCCCACCTGGGAGGAGCCCGATGGGGCAACGCGCTCGGAGGATTCCGGTTGAAGTCGTTTCGAGATCCCGGAGTCCTCCTTTTTAGCGCCGAGGACGGCCACCGGGGGGGTTTTAGTGCGGTAAAAATCACACATAACCCTGCGTCGCTCCCACGGCGTCGGGTACCTTTTGAAAGTTTCCCCCTCGACAAAAAAAAAAGTTTAAAAATGTAATTATAAATTTAAAATGATTTATTTATTTTATGTAGTTATTTATTTATCGAACAATATTCTATTTTTGCAAAAAATATCACTTACCTATAACTATGTACTTTATTGAAAAGACTTCGCCAATGGCATGTAGGACACACATACTTACCTATGTCACTTCCCTTTATCATAATATCCTTTAATTATTTATGGATCCAGGTATTACATTCGATAGAAAAGCTAAAAACCAATTTATTAAAAAAGAAACAAAGAAAGAAGGTAGTTCTAGTACATTAAAAAACATTATAATTGTCTTACCTTTCGTAGTTTCAAGGCAATTTAAAAAATGTTATCTTTGGATGTGTTAATGTAGAATTCAAACAACCAAAAACAGCACAATATCTACAATTCTTCTTCGCCATATTATTAGTAAAATAAAAAAACCACTGCTCAAAAAACCGTTACACCGTCCGCTCGTCTCTACGGCACATTCGGGTCTGTTTGTATACCGAATGCAAACCGAAATCGAGGCGCGTAGGTATAACTTGCGTTTCGTGCGCTTCTAAGGAGTTAGACTACCGTAGATATTTATACCGTGCTTATACCTTTAAAACCACGCTACGGATTTTAATGCAGTTTTTTTAATAGATAAAGTGATTCAAGAGGAAGGATTTTATGTATAATACATGTATAATATAATAGAGAAACGCCGGTAATTTTATATTTTTCACTTCAAGTTTGCCGGGTCAACTAGTATTAGTATAAAGACGTTGGTATCCTTTTATCTACCTTTATGTGTTTGTTTTATATCCTACCTAATTTATATTTTACCTTATAAACCTCTTTTTCCAATGAAGATTATCTTATTGATCTAGATTTAATTAAGAGAGCTCTTTGTCACGCTTATCTAATCCGAACAAAGCCTTACCTATGAACACGTCGCACTCTATATCGAATCTTCATCTTAATAGATTAAGAGTACCAGAATACTACGTAATAATAAACATACTTAGTTAAGAAACTAAAAAAACACCAACGACACCGTCATACTGAAACGCAAGAACGGCTTCACGGTAGAAATAAGTGTGGTATTGGTACCGGCACAGTAGAAATATTGGGAACAGTATAGAAATTGCCTATACGCGTTCGACAATGGCACACTCAGACAAACACTCGCATAGACGAGGCCGCTAAGGGGTTTTCGCAGTGCGAGAACCCCTTAGAAACATCGCGAGAAAATCTACACCCCGTAAAATTCTTTAAAAATAGTACTCAAAGTTGTTTAATATCTAATCTGCATTTAGTCAGCGCGCTGGTCTTAAATTTTCTCATTCTGAAAGAAAGGTTCAATTATTGATAGTTGACCATTCCACTTATTAACACTGTCACGTTTCCCATTTTTGCGACTTGTTAGTTTATTGTTGTTTCAACATTTTCCAAAACTCTAAATTTCTAAATCCCACATATAGTAAAATACGTCATACTTGCCTGACCTTTAAATTACTTACGTAATCTAAATTTATAGACTAATGTATATTTAAATACGTTATCTCTTCATTTCTAGTGACCTTTACAATACAGTTGACTGAATATTGACAATTAACATTACCCTCAGATAGATTCAAGCATCTACCTACATATGAAAGTGATTAATAATAAAGAGATTTATATGATAAATTATTTATTTCATCACTAAGCTATATTAGATCAGATAATCCATCATGCCTATGTTTTGTAATCCGAAGAACTATATACAAATACTATAACATTAAACTAAGTGTAGACCGTCCCTGTAGTTCCGGGATCAAAATAGGGCTATGGTATCCCCTGCCTGGCGTAAGAGGCGACAAAAAGGGCCTTCGGGGGTCGCGGGCGGCTAGAGTGGTCACTCAAACCGTTCCCTCAGACGACCCCGGGATGTGTGGTCGCATACCGTCGTAAAGACCAAGCGGTGTGGTGAACCCATCCGCTCACCTGGGAGGAGCCCTATAGGGCGACGGGCTCAGAGGTTTCCCGTTGCGTTCCTTTGGAGATCCCGGAGTCCCCTTTGTATTGCTAAAATCCCACATAACCCTGCGTCGCTCCCACGGCGTCGAGTACCTTTTGAAGGTTTCCCCTCGAAAACAAAAAAAACGGTGGTGGTGTAGATATACTCCATGTGTTACTCGCTTTGCGTAATCCGGCGATGGGCGCCTCTAGACGCTTGAATTTAAGTGTCGTCGCACAAGGGCCGCCGCCACTAGCCTATATAAAATGTATAGGTTGACCGCTAGTACTATAGGAAATATGCCATCCGGCGGCGTTTTCTGGTTGTGGCCGGTGACCCGTGTGCAGCGACGTGACGCTTAGTATGTAGGTAAGAGTTTAATATACCCCTTTCACTCGCTCAGGTAAAAAGGATTCCATGAGGATTTTGCCGCGTTAAAATAATGGGCTCAACATTTCTTATCCCAAGAGACGTTTTTGGTTATGAATAGGAAGTTTTACAGTATAAAATAAAGAAACTAAAATGAATCCACCTGACATATTGACATATATATATCAGGTCGATTTCACCCCTTAACATCAGTTATTCAACATAGATTAAATTAGCATTCTAATTCAGATTGACCACAGATGTATTTCTACCGTTAAAGACTAATTTAGAACTAAAGTTAGTTAGTTGGTCAAACCAGAAAATTGCATTGCATGCTGTTATCAGCATTGGGATGGATACGACCCATTATTGTCCCACTGCTGGGCACGGGTCTTCTCTCAGAGAGAGTTTTAGACCATAATCCACCGCGCTGGCCAAGTGCGAATTGGTGGTCTGAGCATAATACTTCTGATATTTTGAAAAATGATTGACTTGATTGTATCTTACAAAAGGATTAGATGATATATGGTAGACACTGCATGTTGTGGAGAAATATTAATTTAAGTTACTTACATAGCTCTAAATAAATAAGTTTTTTGCTAACGCATGACCGTGATTTTTTTGTTATTTATATTCAAAACATGGAATCTATTCTGATAAAAGTGATTTTTTAAATATATATCACAGTACACACACATACACACTCACACACAGTAGTATCATAAGTTTGTTGTATATGATCAACTAGTGTAGATTCGTAGTGAAACTGCGTTACAAATAATGAATAAAGAAAAATACAACAAAATAACAAAATTAAAACAAAGATAAACATCGTAAAGAAAAGAAGATTCCGTTTGTCCTTAAGACAAACTGAAAGTAAGATTACAGCGACAGATATTGAAAAAGCCGGTTATTGCAAGCATATATCATCCAAAATTGTTTCAGCTTGTAGTCTAGATGCAGCAAAATCCAGCGCAATATACAATGTCATAACCGTTTAACCTTTCTATCGTCTCATATTCTGGATTCTGGAAATAATTTCCGAAATAAACATAATGGTTTATCTCCTGACTTTTATCATACTAACTGTCCTGGGAATATATCGAACAAATCTGAATATTAACAGTAAAGTTACTACTAGCTTACTATATATTATAAAGGTGTATTCTATGGAATGTATAAAAGGTGGTAGAACCAGTGTAGTTCGACCGGGGAGGTACCACAGCCACACCATTTCTAGCGTGAACCACTTCTTGCGTTTCGACGGAAGGGTGTGATTGTCGGCACACTTTATATGAAGCGACGATCTTAGTCCTCGGAAGTAGCAACGCATCTGTGATTGACTTCAGATAAAACCTATGTTCTATATGTAGTTGATTACAGATATCCATGGGCGGCAGAGACCACTTACCATCAGGTGGACTGCATGCTCGTTTGCTACTTCAGTCAGATAAAAAAAATAATAATAATATGTAGGAAATTACCGTGTAGTCCATCTTTATACGTCTTAATTGCTTAATCTATTAGTCTATAAAAATAAACTACCTTTATCTACTAAATATATATTAGATTAACTTTCATTGACGACCCGCATTGCCGAGCGGTTACCAGACGCGCAGTAGGTTCGGGGTTCGATTCCCGCCCATACAGGTATCAGAATAATGAATTTAGATTCTTGTTCTGGGCCTGGTTGTTTATGTATTCGCCTTTGATGTGTCCATGGTACCCACGAAACAGGAGGAATCTTGGTGTGAAGCTATGAGTGCAGAAAGCGTTTTATTTAATAAATAACAATTACAATGTACATGTATGTACATTGTTAATATTTAGCATAGATAATTTGATAAAATGTTAAGCACGCGATGAGTAAATGTATCTCTTATAATACTTAACGGGTACTCACGATATGCGGTTTATGAATTCTTATAGAATTCTTTTATAATATAATATTTCGACCCAGTTGCATGGATCGTGGTCACGGCCAAACTGCGGTAGCGGGGAGAAACCGTTGAAAGCACCCGGAAATAGCTGGGTCGAAATAACGGCAAAAAGAATTCTATAAGAATTCATAAACCGCATATCGTGAGCTACCATGAGGTACCCGTTAACTATTATAATGTATCAATTCCGCGATAATACTAGTCTAAAATCATAAATGTTTCTCTTTTGTTTCAGCACAGTCGGCGCTGATCGCCGGCCTGGCATGAGGCGACCGCCGCGGCCGCCTCCTACCCTATACCTTCACTGTTCACCCCTTCGAGAGCCCAGCTTGAAGATATCCCAACTTTCCCGTCCCTTCTCCTTAATTCTCCTTCTTATACCACTTTACAATACACAAATGGTCGGAAACCTCTCCTACATATCAAAGACATACGTAACGACTGACCTACCACAAACAATAAGTACGGAAAATATTAAACCGAATGGATTCAATTACGTTGAAGATGTACTCAAAACTTACGAAAGTGATTTCAACACGAGCACGCTTAGTAAATATCAAATATTACTCGACAGGTTTAGGAGAAAAAGCAATTATGTTCCTGATAATGACACCAAAAGTATTATTAGAGCATTAGAAAGTAATATCGTCTCTACGTCGAAAAGTTTTAATGATACTCGAAACTTTCTTAATCATACCAAAGACACAGAAAACGACACAAATGACATAAAACATACTAAAATATCAGAGATTATTGATGAAAAGAACATAATACCAACTAGTCCAACAAATTTGAAAACGAACGAGTCTATAGGTCGTAATATTAATATAGAGACGCTAAATTATAATGATAATATAAAAGTAAATTCAAAAGAATCAGTTGATAACGATCCCATGGCGAAGTATAAAGTAGACGATGCGACGCGTACAAAGATATTTCACGATTATTTCACAACCGTAAACAAGGATTCTAGAGCAAATTTTACTAAAAAGGTAAATTCGAGCGTCATAAAAGGCGACGTTGATGTTAATGAGATATCGGGTGAAAATAATTCAACCGGAGCTGAAATTAGGGGTACAGTGATTGAACATGAAGTGACCACGCCTGAGGGCTTCGGAAATGAATCCATAGTCTATCCTTCTAACAAATCCCTTCATACTTCTCCAATTACGAGTATTTTGCAATCAACACGACCCACGTTTCTCGGTAAGTGAAAATAAGCCTTATTTTCTTCAAATAGACTGGAATATTGAGGTCACAGGTACTTTGTGGGCAATCCGAGGGACCTTTTTGTAATTGGTTGAAGGGCGTGCGCCCTTGTAATTGGCAATAAATTGACCTACAGTTAGCAGTGAAGCATACTTGACTCGATTGCTTGTCGATAAAATTTAAAGGGATGCAATGTAAATATTGTGTTTTTAGTAACAAACGAGCATTTTTTTTTTATCTAATCGAAGTAGCAAACGAGCATGCAGTCAACCTGATGATAAGTGGTCACTGCCGCCCGTGGACATCTTTAAAGAACTCCAACTCATATAGAACATGGGTTCTATCTGAAGTCCATCACGGATGTTTTGCTACTCCCGAGGACTAAGATGGTTGCCTCATATAAAAGTGTGCCGGAAACCTTCCATCGAAACGCAAAAATGCTGCATGCTAGAAATAGGTGTGGTGTTGCACTTCCCCGGTCGAACTAAGCTGATTGTACCACCTTTAAAGAATAGCGTCAAGTGGTCACTGACGCCCTTAAACTGTAAGTAACTGCATAATGAAAAGGTTTCTATGTTAATTCAATTATAGATGCGTTGCTGCTCCCAAGGTTTTAAATGATCGCCTTACTTTACGCCTTATTCCACTGAAACATAAGTACTAGTACTTTAGAAATAATGTTGTAAGCTATAAGTCATGTGAAATTACATGTCTTTTAAAAGTGCCTTAGTAAAAATATAAAATACACACACTCTAATAATTCTAAATAGCCTGAGGTATAAAAACACTCCCCTGCGTATCGCAAAAAAGTATTTGTTCATAATTTAAAATACCAGTTTCAATCCCTATGGGTATTTATATTCTACAAATATAGACATCAAATGGGATATTCAATCGATCCTTAATCGACAATGTTATCTACTATACACGTGCGAAAACGTTCGTTCCTGTTCATTTACGTTATTATTAATATAACCCTCAGTAATCTTTAAAATAAATGTGTGCGTGTACTAGCGTACACTCGTAAGAAGTGAAACTTCTTTATGACGTTATTTTTTAAAAAATAATTTACTATATGCAACTTTACAGAAATTGGTTAAATAAAGTTAAATTGAGTTTACAGAAATTGGTTAAAAGTTAAAGGCTAATAAAAGCCTTTTATTAAACTTTATCTAATAATCTAATCTATAATAATCTATCTAATATCACGCGTGGTAGGGATAAGAAAAAGATGGCGCGTAACGAAGAAAAAAAAGATGACGCGTAACAGAAAAAGATGGCGCGAAACTAAATTTTTTTCCAACCCCGATAAAGAAGTTTCACTTCAAAAATCGGTTACCTGTAAAACCCGTAAAGTTCGTCCATGACAATATGAAACCGTAGTCTTAAGCTAGCTTATCTTTCCTGATAACTAAACATAGTAATAGAGTAATACTCCATTATTATGTTTAGTTACATTATTACGTAAAGTTTATAGCAAATTGTACAAACCAATATCGTTCAATAGGCAAGTAGTAAGCGAGCATGCAGTCCAGATGGATAATAAGTGACCACTGTCGCCCATGGACGTCTGTTATTATCCCCTAGAAGATATTTTTACCTGAGTTTAGCCAGAGACGCGATGATTCCTCGAAGACACACCTATTTCTAGCGCGAAGCATTTCTTGCGCTTCGAAGGAAGGGTGTGGTTGCCGGCACTTTTATTTGAGGCGACCATCATAGTCCTCGGGAGTAGCAATGTATCTGTGATTGACTTCAGATTAAACCCATGTCCTATTTGAAGTTTTTTACAAATGTCCATGGGCGGCAGTGATCACTTACCATCAAGTGGACTGCATGCTCGTTTGCTACTTCAATCAGATAAAAAAATCTAAGTTGGACCGCGTTAGATACGTATCTATATCTCTCTTACAGCACTCTTGAGACCAAACACACAGTAGCGCTTAAACCGTTGTTATTCGACAGAAATATAATTATATGGCTGTGGTGCTTATCGAATGAAACCACAAAGAGAGCCTATTAAATCGGATGATCCGATTTATCATTCCGCCAAATATATCCGCACGACCAAAATATTTTATTACGACGATGAAAAAAACAACGTTGAATCAATTCGCCAAACCCTCGGAATATTTGTCAAATCAAATCCGAAACAGCGCGAACGAGCACGCGTCACTGACTACAAGGAAATCGCATTATGGTGTGAACAAATCTCTATTTGCTCCCGTGATACTTGAAATTGGATTATCATAAGTATTTTCGATAATACATTGTAGTAATGTTATTATCTAATATGTACATATGCGAATGCGAATGTTAGTTTTTTTCTGTTTTTGCAGGGTGCCGGACGATGGCGCCCTGTAGTTCCGAGACCAGAATAGGGCTACGGCATCCCCTGCCTGTCGTAAGAGGCGACTAAAAAGAGCTTCCGGGGTTGCGGGCACCTAGAGTGGGAGGTCGAACCGTTCAGTCAGGCGAGCCCGGAAAGGACGTCGGTATGTGTGGTCGCACACCGCCGTAAAGACTAGACGGTGCGGTTGGCCCACCCGCCCATCTGGGAAGAGCCCGATGGGGCAACGCGCTCAGAGGATTCCGGCAGCGGTCCTGTGGAGGTCCCGGAGACCTCTTTATAGCGCCGAGGACGGCCACCGGGGGGGTTTTAGCGCGGGTAAAATCCCACATAACCTTACGTGGCTCCCATGGCGTCGGGTACCTTTTGGAGGTTTCCCCCTCGAGAACAAAACAAAAGGGTGCCGGACGATATTAATTATGGCGACCTTTCTTTGTCGACAATCTTCAGTTAAACTACATTTTTATAAGTTTGTCGACCTTTTTTGCAAAACACTGCAATTCAGTAATCGCAAAACATTTACACAACTTTTGCGCATGCTACTGCGAATGCGAGTATTCGTTACATCACTAATACATTGTTACTCTATATGATTTTAGAACGATATTATCGCGAAATTGATCCGTCTTAATTATTCCGCGTTTAGTGAGCTACGTACATACGTAGCTCACTAAACGCGGTTTTTAATTGACTGACAATGTTTTGACCCCGTAGCATAGATAAAAATTGCCGTAACTACAAACCACCGTGCGCGATATATATTATTACTGTTTGTACACTCATAGCCCCACACTAGGATTTTCTCTCATGTCGTGGGTATCTGGGACACACACAAGACGAATACACAAACACCCAGATCCAGTACATGAATCTAAACTTATTGAGATACCTGTCTGGCCGGGAATCGAACCCGGAACCCACTGCGCGTCAGACCGGTATGATAACCGCTCCGCCACGCGGGTCGTCAGAATACTTAAAGTATTAAATAGTTCCTTCACCATTCTGTTAATATACCAATGTTATATAGGAAGTAATTCCGTAAAGATCATTATATAGAAGCTTCAATCTTTGTTAGAGCAGCAGAGAGCAGCAGAGAGCTTTTTTTTAACATTAAAACATTGACATATTTTTACATTTAAATTATTTGAAGCCCCTGATCTCTGAATTAGTTCGAGACTGTGTCTCGGGTATCAGCGTCTTCCCCCAGTTTTTCGTCGCTATTTAATAATATGTTGATAATTTTATTAATTTTCAAATAACAATATGAATATATTAAATAACTTATTTTATAACTATATGTATATATAAAAGAATAACTTAAAAGGTAAAGAAAAAACAAATTGCTAAATTAAATATAAAATGCTGCATCCAAATTACTGTCCCTAGGATGAGTTCCCAGAACGCTGGCAACATTACCTCGTTGAATAGCAAGGCTAATTCGTTGACCGAGGTATGTGCCAGCTTTCTGATCATTCGTTGACTCTATCAAACGTTTGGACAGATGCTTAAAAAATAATATGTTTGTAGTATTCACCAGCTTGAGGATGTTGGTAGACCGGTGAATCTTGTAGATGGGAATCACAGGATAAAAGATAAATTGAAGTATAGGTATTTATTACGTTTTAGATATGAAGATGACACAACGTCTTTAATCAAACTAGCTTAAACAAACTTCTTAACCTCTAACTATCTTAACGTCTAACTATTTTTACGTCTATCTTATAACTTCTTACTTCCGTCTTATCACTTCTCACTTCTTACTTCTCACTTCTCACTCCTTACTGACGCCTAATCTCTGCGTACAATCTTATAATACTAGCGTCTTACCCCCACCTAGTCGTACTGACCCTTATTTTATTATTTCTGACAATATTGTGTTCGGCTTCTTTGCAACACGCAGTTCCCATGCAATACACCCTAAAAGCTATTGCCCATTTACAATCTTTTGTCTTTTGTCTATCTACATCTGTACAGTAAGTCTTAACACGATATTTTCTAAACGCTATTATCTAACTCTAAACTTTACAACTCGTTGTTCTTATTCAACTACATCTGCGCACAACATGATCGTACTAACAATATTACGATTGTATTCTATCCTAAACCCGACAAGAAAACCATTACCGTCATAAAAATATAAACTTAAATACTTAATTACGCTCTACAATTATTTTACAATACTACACTCGGCCATCCTACGAAAAATTCGCCCTCGAATGTCACCACTCCGTTTTTTTCTTATTTTGTAATTGTTTTTACAACTCTCTACTGCTTCATGCGGTCGGCCGATGTCGAAGTCCGCTGCAGCCATTCGTGCTCCTACTTTCTCTATCCAGTAACGGTAATTTCGCAGAACTTGAATAATCCAATAGGGAGCCAATAAATGTCCTTTTAATTTAAGACCTGGTCCAAATTGCATCCTCTGAATCGCCAACAAATCTCTCTCTTCGTATTTTGTCGCCAACTTGTTTTTATTAAACCCGCGACTCTTATCTTCGTGGACTTTCACAATTTGCTTCCTTGAAGTCTGCTGTATCCAGTCTTGTTGCAACAACTTAACGCCAAACTTCAATTGACATTTCGCTCTTCCTGTGCTACGACTGGGCATTGCATTCAAATATTTTCGTACAGCATCCGTGTGTCTGTACAACTTCTCTCGCGTTGGAGCAGCTAATTTTGTCATTACAGGTATTGAAGTGCGTCTCAACTTCTCAACCTGCGTGTTACACCTAGGAACCCCAGTTCCTATCACAGAATGCTCGACTTTTATACTCGTACAATAATCTTGTAAATCTTTCGATATAAATGCTATCTCTCTATCTGAAATAGTTTGTGCAGAATTTTCGAACGAAGTCATTATATTCTTGTCATCTCTACTCTCTGAAGGAGCTATTCTACGCGGCTGCGAAATAACAGGTGTCTCGTCTTTTAAGATTGTTTGGGCTTGTATGCCGACGTCACGCTTTGCTTCCGGTTTATCGTTTTCAATAACCTCAGTCAACTCTTCTTTAGAATGATCCTCTTTAATATGCGATACATCACTTGCTTTATTTTCTTCAAGGGTATTTACTTTGAAAATGTGCGTCTGTCTAAATGACCCTGTCGTTTCATTTATATCGGAGCTGTTCAAACATACCTGCTTATTTAACAACGGAGGAGACCCCAAAGTTTTGCACTCACTTTCCTTCATCAACTTTAAATCACTACCTGTGTCAACTACGGCTAAAACCTTACAGTCTTTAATTATCACTTCTTTTGGGTCTTTTTTAGGTCGCGACACTAAATACACATGTTTGGACTTAGTTTTACATTCAGATCCTACATGTCCAAAATCACTACACTTAAAACACTTTTTTCCTTTTTCTTTTTTAGGACACTCGCTACTTATGTGATTAATTATACCACTGTTGAAACATCGTCTAGCCGCATCAGTTATTGAAACCCCAGACGTCCTCCTTTGTTGATTTTCCTTGTGTCTTAGTTCGTCACTCTTCTCGTCGATTAGTCGTGTTTTATTCCTTGATATCTCCTGTTTCATTCTGTCATACTGATAGAATCTCTCCTTCAGTTGTTTTATATCTTTGGCACCGTAAAGCACTGTTTTATTAACAACATTATCTGGAATACCTTCTATAATGTACTGAATTACTGTACGCACGTCTAGATTTGCCTGAGCAGCGATTTGCAGCATGTTGTAAGTGTATTCTTGATATGTTTCATCAGACCTCTTCCTTCTTTTAGTCAACTCTCGGTGGACTTGCAAACTATCCACCACTTCTTCAAACTCTTCTTTAAGTGCTTTTTTCAGCATAGGCCAAGTTTTTGCGCATCTTTCATAGTTAACAAATAACTTTGCTGAGCCAGTCAACAGGCGCTTAGCGTATACAATTTTTTGCACCTCATTCCATCCGCAAAGTAGAGCCATCTCCTCGAAGTCGTTCAACCATCGCTGCACGTTTAGATGGTTATCACCACTGAATTTCTCCAAGGACTCTTCCACGTCTTTAAATGTTAATAATACGCGTTGTGATTCGTAACGTCGATGAATCGCCGGCGTTTTATAAGGAGTACGCTCGTCATTCGTACTATCGTCTTGAAAATTGCTTCGGCCACCGTTTACAGGATTTAAAACACGTCCGTCTTTGTGTCTAATCCCTGCGTGCACATTTTCGGCTAGTGCATAGGTGGCTTCAGCGTCTAAGTCTTTGTCTTCGTCGTTTACGTCGTCGTCAACTTGTTCATCTTCCTCTTGATTGTCGGTGATGCGTTCTCGTTCCAGAAGTAATGCAGCCCTTAGTCTGGCTAACAATTCCGTCTTTCGGCCTGTCACCCGGAGACGCCGTTGCCTGAGCTCCTCTTTGAGCTGTGCAACCGTCATCTGCGGAAGCTGGTCGTCTTCCAACTCTACCGCGTTGACGCCTCTGGTAACCTCGCCAATTGCGCCTTCCATGACTTCACACACAGCTGAACTTATGAAACGCAGCGCACTGACACGTCGTCACCAACACTTCTATTATTTTTATTTGCTGTGATCCCGGACGAGCCCCCAAAATTATGGAGCTATTAATCAGCTTGAGGATGTTGGTAGACCGGTGAATCTTGTAGATGGGAATCACAGGATAAAAGATAAATTGAAGTATAGGTATTTATTACGTTTTAGATATGAAGATGACACAACGTCTTTAATCAAACTAGCTTAAACAAACTTCTTAACCTCTAACTATCTTAACGTCTAACTATTTTTACGTCTATCTTATAACTTCTTACTTCCGTCTTATCACTTCTCACTTCTTACTTCTCACTTCTCACTCCTTACTGACGCCTAATCTCTGCGTACAATCTTATAATACTAGCGTCTTACCCCCACCTAGTCGTACTGACCCTTATTTTATTATTTCTGACAATATTGTGTTCGGCTTCTTTGCAACACGCAGTTCCCATGCAATACACCCTAAAAGCTATTGCCCATTTACAATCTTTTGTCTTTTGTCTATCTACATCTGTACAGTAAGTCTTAACACGATATTTTCTAAACGCTATTATCTAACTCTAAACTTTACAACTCGTTGTTCTTATTCAACTACATCTGCGCACAACATGATCGTACTAACAATATTACGATTGTATTCTATCCTAAACCCGACAAGAAAACCATTACCGTCATAAAAATATAAACTTAAATACTTAATTACGCTCTACAATTATTTTACAATACTACATGTTAAATACAGTGAAGTGTGTGCAGACGTCTTGTATTTGAAAACTTGTATCTTGTATTGTATTTATTAGTCTTTGACTGTCGATCGTACACAGAATACGACATCCCATAGGATTTACATCGTTATACAAGCTATTTTTATAGGTTCCTTTAGCCCTTTAGCCACATTTTAGCCTTTAGCGATTTAGATACAAGACCCTTTTGTCGTGATAGATTTATCTAAAACGCTAGTAAAGTAGACTTTGACCAGCAATAGAGGGACTCGAAGGTGGTAGAACCAGCGTAGTTGGACCGGAGAAGTACCACCGGCACACCTATTTCCGGCGTAAAGAATTTCTTGCGTTTCGTAGGAAGGGTGTAGTTGCCGGCACACTTTCACATGAGGCGACCATCGTAGTCCTCGGGAGTAGCAACGCATCTGTGATTGACTTCAGATGGAACCCATATTCTGTATGAAGTTGATTACAGATGTCCCTGGGCGGCAGTGGCTACTAACCATCAGGTGGACTGAATGCTCGTTTGCTACTTCAGTCAGATAAAAAGAATAAAATAAGTAGACTTTGACCAGCGATAGAGAAACAAGGAACGTATACATAAATAGTTGAGACCTGTTGATATCTCGAAAAACAAACTTGCCCCATTTCAAAGCCCTTTCAGAGCGCCGTACAACGCTGAACGGCAAAACTAATAAAAGATAGAGCCCTAAGTAGCTCACTTTAATACAACTACGCTTTGACCTTTATTCCTCGTTCTGACATTTTTATTCTCTCAAGAATCATTTATGTTTAAATGCCTCGGCAAAGTGAAACAGAGGGACGCTTTTATTATATTCCCTTTGATAGAATTGAAGAGTAGTTTAATTTGAAGTTATTTAAATATAAAATGTTTTCACGATATCCTATTGTTATCCTGCGTCAGAAGAAGGATATTGTTTTTCGAGCGTTGATAATATGTACTTATGCTCATTGCTTTGGCACAGCCCAAACTTCTTTACAGATTGTAATATTTTACACTGGTTGACCCGGCGAACTTCGTTCCGCCTAAAAGTCAAAAATCTAAAGTTATCAGTGCTCTTCTACTACATTATGCACGTATGATACATAAAAGCCTTCCTTTTGAATCAGTCTATCTATTTAAAAAATGCATTAAAATCCGTAGCGTAGTTTTAAAGATTTAAGCATACATAAGGTCAGACAGCGGGAAGCGACTTTGTTTTATACTATTTTTTTTTATTGCACCAACAAAGCAAACAAACTATGTAGTGATACCTAACATTAGTGTCGACTAAGTTGTCAAATGTTTTTTTTTTAATTTGACGCTTAAGAGCAGAGAAAAGCGGGACAGGACATTTTTTATAAAAACATAGGTATCAAATGAGTTACGTCCAAGGGTAGCCATAATAAAAATAAATAAATATTCAAAAAATATTTGAAAAATAAGTTGACAAATTCATAATTTTATTGCATCATTGTACGTATATAGAAATTAAATATCATTTTATACGGTGAAGAACAACCTCGTAATGCTTGACCTGAGTTCTGGTTGTTTATAAAAGATCCATCCAAGATTCCAATATATTTTCCAGGCAAGTACCGTGTACGTAGAATGCACAGCAGTGAAGGAAATCTGCTTGCCCTAAGAGTTCATTAAAAAGTTCTCAAATGTGTGTGAAGTCTGCCGTAGCACTCGGCCAGCGCGATCGACCATGGCCTTTTTTTTTTTTTTTGTTTTCGAGGGGGAAACCTTCCAAAGGTACCCGACGCCGTGGGAGCGACGCAGGGTTATGTGGGATTTTTACCGCACTAAAACCCCCCCGGTGGCCGTCCTCGGCGCTGAAAAGGGAGGACTCCGGGATCTCGAAACGACTTCAACCGGAATCCTCCGAGCGCGCTGCCCCATCGGGCTCCTCCCAGATGGGCGGCTGGGCCCACCGCTCCGTCTAGTCTTTACGACGGTATGCGACCACACATACCGCCGTCCTTCCTGGGATTGCCTGACCGAACGGTTCGACTTACTCTCCCACTCTAGCCGTCTGCAACCCCGGAAGCCCCTTTTAGTCGCCTCTTACGACAGGCAGGGGACACCGTAGCCCTATTCTGACCCCGAGGCTACAGGGACGATCGACCATGGCCTATGGCTCTCTAGTTCTGAGAGCAGATCCGTACCTAGCAGTAAAACAGGAATTTTTACACGAAATATTACGATTACATTATTAGTATATATTTTAGTGAAAACTAAAAAACACGCTTTTGTGAAAAAAAAAATGCATTGTCTTCTGAAACGTTAACCAGTCGCGACGATAGTTCTCTGCAGAACCGTCGTGCTTGTGCCCATGGACCTAAAGTCTCTACCGCAAACGGCAAAAAGATGTAAATGTAACCCTCCCCAAGAGCTACATATTTGCGCCGCTTAGTAGATTCGGCCGTTTCTGCCGACCACATGCTCGCGTCGAGGTCACCGATATGTGAGTTAGAGCCAGCGTATAAACGCATGTTGCATCCCATACAAGTGACCTCCCCAATTTCCAGGGAACGAGTGTCATACAGGCCTCTTGCCATCGTCACGTGCTAATAATCGCTAATTCTCATACATAAATTAAATATTAATTACCCTTTCATAACAACTGAGTCGAGTACGAGTCGAGTCGAGGCGAGTAACTTCACGCTTCCAGAGTAAATAAGTGAACGCTAACCGTATTTTCTCTTTAAGTGGAACTTAAATATAAGTAGTAAAATTTCACTGATTTAAACACGCGTTGTATGAATTTTGGAGTTGTTTTATGAAGTTTTAGAGAAACAATTATTGTTAGTCCGTATTCGTAATCTGAATATTACAAACGCAAAAGTTTGTGGGGTAAATTTGTGTTTGTTACTCTTTCACACAAAAACTACCGGTTGGATTTCACTAAAATTTGGCGCACAGGTAGTTTATGATCTAGATCAGTGGTTCCCAACCTTTTGGTGACGAAGGCCCATTTAGCAAAATGTCTGTCGACCCATGGACCACCTGTATAAGGGTGTAATTAAAAATAAAAATAAATCTGAAAATTAATATGGGATTATTATTTTTTTAATAAATCACGCGTATATTGTTGTTCAAAGCAAACAATATTTAATACGCTTTCTGTATACTCTTTACTAATTCCTGATCCTTGGTTCAGGCACGGCTGTCCGCTACTTCACTGTCATTGTGATAACTTCTTATATTACAATATTTTTTTGATGACTTCTCGGACCACTTCAGGTGCTTCCAGGGACCATCAGTGGTCCGCGGACCACCGGTTGGGAACCACTGATCTAGATTAACACATAGGATCATTACCATGGTAGACGTGAAGCGAGTAAAGCCGCGGGTGTAACCTAGTATTTCCATTACTTCCAGTATAGAGGTTGTTTCCTTGAGCTGTTAAGATAAAATCACTGTCAAACTTTTTTTATCTGATTAAAGTAGCAAACGAGCATGCAGTCCACCTGATGGTAAATGGTCACTACCGCCCAAGGATATCTGTAAGCAACTTCAAATAGGACATGGGTGCTATCTCAAGTCAAAACAGATGTGTTGCTACTCCCGAGGACTATGATAGTAGCCTCATGTGAAACCACGCCCTTCCATCGAAACGCAAGGAATGCTTCACTCTAGAAATAGGTGTGGCGGTGGTACTTCCCCAGACGAAATACACTGGTTCCACCACCGTGAAAGATGAGAAAGATATTAGAGGAATCAGAAGAGTTGTCATGCAAGTAAAAAAGCAAAATTCTGATATTACTGTTAAACGACTTGTGATCATTTAAGATCACAAGCCTTGATACGTCATATACGTCATAGGTACACTGCAAGCACGGTGAGAATGAAAAGGTCCTTACGCAAAATTTTGCGTCCGCATTTTGGGAAATTAATTAAAGGTTGGTTATTATTCGTCAGCCCATTATTGTCCCACTGCTGGACACGATCTTCTCTCTGGAATGAGAGAGTTATATGCCATAGTCCACCGCGCTGGCCAAGTGCGAATTGGTGGACTTCACACACCTCCGAGAACTTTTTAAAGAACTCTCGGGTGTGTAGGTTTCCTCACCATGTTTTCCTTTACCAAAAAGCAGTGATAATTAATTTCTAATACGCACATTCATCAGTGGTGCATGTCTGGGTTTGAACCTAGGACCTCCCTATCGAGAGGGCAAGTTTCAACCATTAGGCTATCACTACATATAATAAATAAACGGGTACTTAGGATACTGGTATGTCAATTTCCAGGTACCTTTTTGCAAGTATTGTGTAACGAGCTTCGACATGAAGCTTTTAAAAAAGGTAAAAGCTCACCTTCAAAGCCTTCGCTTTGAACTTCGTGTTATTTGTGTAAATAACTGTTTTGTGTAACTTTTATTGAGGGTAAAATGCGAAAAGCTTATGTAAATAGTTACTTAGCTATATAATGAAGTTATGTATATGAGTACGTTGGAATTACAACTAAATCATATCGATAAGACAGTCTAGTCCAAGGTTCGATTCCCAGGCATCTAATATTCTAAAACGATGTGTGTTAGAAATTAATTACTATCTCTACGCACCGTTAATGGCTTTACGGTGAAAAAAAACATTGCGAAGAAACCTACACATGTGACACTCATTAAATAAGTTGTCATCGCATTCGCATGTCTTAAGACATTTGCATTTGCAAATATTCACATGCCTTGAGATATTCGCATTCGAAAATATTCACACGTCTTGAGATATTCACACGTCTTGAAATATTTGCATTCGCGAATATTCACACGTCTTGAGATATTCGCATATCTTGAGATATTCGCATTCGAAAATATTCACACGTCTTGAAATATTCGCATTCGCGAATATTCACACGTCTTGAGATATTCGCATATCTTGAGATATTCGCATTCGCATTCGCGAATATTCACATGTCCTGAGATATTCGCATTCGCGAATATTCACACGTCTTGAGATATTCGCATGCTTTGAGATTTTCGCATCCGCGAATATTCACACGTCTTGAGATATTCGCATGTCTTGAGATATTCGCATTCGCATTCGCGAATATTCGCATGGCAAACCGGTACAGTTTGAGCGGGGAGGTAATATCGTTTTTTTTATTTTTATTATAACACAAAAACTCCACAGACTGATCGTCCGCGCTTTTTGTCACAATAGTTCTTCTTTTTTTCAACAATAAGTTTTTATTTCTTAGCTCCACGTTAGGCCATCGCTGTCACCATCACACTGTCGTGTGCGGTGACAACGTTGGCAATTAAAGAAATCTTACAATTACGCTTAATATATATAGGATCATTTATCCTTTTTATTCACGTGGTATGTATAATTCAGTGCATTGTACATAGATGTATAAGGTTCTATCGTTACATCTATTTCTAACGTGAAGCTGTTCATGCGTCGTTAAAAGGTATGGTTGCGGACTGATTTTACAAGAAAACCAATTTTGCTGCCGGAAGTGACAACAAATCTGTTATCAGTTTGAACTACAATTTTTATTTTATTAGTTAGGTGGTAGAACGAGTGTAGTTCAACCGGGGAAGTACCACCGCCACACCTATTTCTAGCGTCAAGCACTTCTTGCGTTTCGATGGAAGGATGTAAATGCCGGCACACTTTCACATGAGGCGACCATCATAGTCCTCAGCAGTAGCAACGCATCTGTGATTGACTTCAGATGGAACCCATGTTCTGTATGAGGTTGATTACAGATGTCGCAGGGCGGCACCGACCACTCGCCATCAAGTGGACTGCATGCTCGTTTGCTACTTCAATCAGATAAAAAGTTAGTTGCATTACATTACATTACATTGCATCCATAGACAGAGTGACTTCTTCGTGATCAGCTGAACTGATTCACATTCGCTACTCCATTTTACAATAAACAAAAAAATGGATGAACGGACAGACGAATTAATTTAACATGTGGCAAAACCAGTGTAGTTCCAACGGGAGGTACAACCGCCACATCTAAAAAAAAAACAATAATTTTTTTTTTTTTTCATTGTGATGTTAGCTTTGCCAAGCTTTGTACCAGGAACCTTCCGTTTAGAAAACAAACTACGGCATACATCGTTTATGAAAATAACGAATAGGTAATAAGTACACATTTTAAACGCAGCACGTTCATAAAGAGTGCATAACTTTTTGTTCCACTATAATAAAGTGGAACAAACATGGCCATAATAAAGTTCAACATAAGTATTGTTCCAACAGTAAACAAACATTGCTTTATGACATAACTTTTGTCCTCGGGTGTATAATTTTAAGATTTGCTGATTGAATTGTTAGCGTATTTGAGTTGAATTTTTACGTTTGTTTGAAATATATTTTTTATACTTCAAACAAACATAAACTCAAAAACGCTTGCCTATTTATTAGATACGTTTTAGATCGTAACAATCAATGAATTAATAAATCAATATTATTCATTGTGACGTCAGCTTGGCCGAGCTCTGAACCCAAAACCGGTCAGAAATGTAAGTACACCATAACGTCAATTAACGTAACAAAAAAAGTACACATTTAAAACATCGAGTTAACTACCCCATACAGCGTCAAATAAAAAAGCGAATAAAAAGTACACATTTTTCACGCAGCTCTTTCATAAAGAGTGCATAACTTTATTGTGCCATGATAATAAAGTGGAACAAACATGGCCATAATAAATTTGTTCCAACATAAGCATTGTTCCAACTAAACAGTGAACAAACATTGCTTTATGACATAACTTGTGTCCTCGGGTGTATTTTTAAGATTTGCTGAGTACTAAGTACTGTGTATGCTCTAAACGAACATGTATTTTAATTATTTTTTACTTTTATGTGGCTTGGAAGTCGGTTGTATTTTTTTTATATTTCAAACAAACAAACTCAAAAACGCTTGTCTATTTATTAGATACATTCTAGATTAGCTCGTAGCAGTAACAACCAATGAATTCTCGTCAACCCGTTATTGTCCCACTGCTGGGCACGGGTCTTCTCTCAGAATGAGAGAGTTTTAGGCCATAGTCCACCGCGCTGGTCAAGTGCGAATTGTTGGACACCAATGAATTAATAAAAAAAACATGCGTGCGTACAAAGTACACATGTCAGAAGTGAAACTTCTTTGGCGAACTAATTTATAAATCTTGTTTATATTTATACAAATCTAAAACTTTAAATTTCCAAGATTAAGAGGAAGGGAAAAAGGCGTGATACGACGTTCGCTCTGTCTCACTTTTTCTCTCAATCTTTCTCACTCGCTTGCTCCCTACTCTCTCCACGGCTAGTTGCTCATGCTACGTTCGCCCTGTCTTACTCTCTCTCAATCGGTCTCGATCACTCTCTCTCTCTCTTTTCCGACACTTCCGTTGCATACTGGCGTGACGTTTCATCTGTAAAAATTTTACCCTCATGCGCCTAAAGAAGTTTCACTTCAATGAATATTATTCATTGTGACATCAGCTTGGCCGAGCTCTGAACCCAAAACCTTGCGGTCAGAAAGCTAAGTACACCATAACGTCAATTAACATAACAAATAAAGAATATACATTAAAAACAAAGAGGTAACTACACCATACAGCGTAAAATAAAATAGGGAATAAAAAGTACACATTTTTCACGCAACTCTTTCATAAAGAGTGCATAACTTTATTGTGCCATGATAATAAAGTGGAACAAACGTGGCCATCCATAATAAAGTTGTTCTAACGTAACTATTGTTCCAACTAAACAGTGAACAAACATAGCTTTAGGACATAACTTGTGTCCTCGGCTGTATATTTTAAAGATTTGCTAATTGAATTGTTAGCGTTTTTTGAGTGTATGTTTGTTTGAAATATAAAAATACTTGCCTATTTATTCGAGACGTTCTATATTAGTTCGTTGCAGTAGCAACCAATGAATTAATATTAATCAATATTATTCATTGTAACATCAGCTAGGCCGAGCTCTGAACCCAAAATCCTGCGATCAGAAAGCTAAGTACACCATAAAGTCAATGAACAAAAGTTAACTACGTCATACAGCGTAAAATAAAATAGCGAATAAAAAGTACACATTTTTTACGCAGCTCTTTCATAAAGAGTGCATAACTTTATTGTGCCATGATAATAAAGTTGAACAAACATGGCCATAATAAAGTTGTTCCAACATAAGCATTTTTCCAAGTTAACAGTGAACAAACATTTTTGTTTGTTTCGAATATAAAAGCTTGCATTATCCGAGAAGTTCTAGCTTAGTCTTTAGTCATAACAGTACATTTTAGAGTGACCTCAGGAAGAAATGTAAACCTATCTGTAGTTGGTCATCCGTGGTCAACAGTGGCCACTTATATTATGACTATGACTCGCGTTTTTATTATTTTTTTATAAAATTGAAATAAGAAACGAGCATGCATTTAGCCTGATGATTAGTGGTCTCTGCCATCCAGGAACATTTACAGTCATTTTCGCAATTTCATACAGAACATGGATTCTGTCCGAAATTAATCGCAGATGCTTTGCTATTCTTTAGGAATAACATAGTGGCCTCAATTAAAAGTGAGCCGGGAACCACATTCTTCTCTATCTATCTATAGGTTTACGTTCTACCTTGCAAACTATTATAATCGGGATCAGAAGTATGATTAGTTCGAGCACAGTGCACGCTCGTTATGAAAATGTAATTAATTGTTGAACGACTTCTGTTACCGACCTAATCGTCAACTTTGTACGGCTCTTCAAGTCGTCAAGTTTGTTTAAGTAGAACATAACCACTCTTACCGTCAGTTTTAATTTATAGTGTACAAATTACATAGTTTAGTCGCCAACCCATTCATAATACTATAGAATTTCATTTCATTTCATGTAAAGAGCATTGACGTTGCAACGGTCAAACGGACTGTCGCAACGACAGTTCGATCACCACACATACTTTACGACTCAGTCGTACAGACGGTTCTACAAAAATTCGATGGTATTTAATTTGTCATTACAAATTCAATACCAACTATACATACACTACACTACATTCACTATACACTATACTACACTACATTCACCATACTACACTGCATTCTTTAGCTTTTTTATTAGCACTTCATACGTTAAATTCCGAGCTGTTTATTGTCATTAGCAGAAGTTTAGGCAGACACAAATATAAATGATGTTCATAGCATATACAGGAACTCGATAATAAACTTATTTTCATTTCATTCCACCATGAATGAAATGAAAAGAAGTTTACGTCTTTCCAATAGCTCGTTTATTTAAACACTTAGCTTGGTCGAATGGACCGTCTCGAACTCGTCTCCATACGACCATAGTTCGTGCGACAGTCCGTGAGACCGTTGTAACGTGAATGCCCACCTTTAATAATGATGTTCTGCCAAATGTCAATCATCGCACTTCTCCTCACCTCATCCCCTCTGTCACATTAAAGCATTTCATCATTTATTTCATTTTAGGACATATTCCTAGCCGATCAAGTGTAAATCGGTAGACGTCACACACCTTTGACACCTTCATTTTAAAGACCTATCAAGAGAGCAGGTCTGTCGATGTGTTTTCTACACTGAATGCAGCAATAATTATTTATAGTGCGGACATCATCTAGCCGGGGTGATTTTTTTACCGTCAAATGTTCATTTGAACCTATAGGTTTTTGTTGAAATTTAATGGTTATTTATATTGTTTCTAAATGGGAATTTGTGTATTGTAATATTAGATAATTAGCAGCTCGATTGTTACTTCAGTTTCATTCAGAAAAGATTAAAAACTTCACTATTTTATATGTGCATGCGTGTGTGCGTATTTATATGTGTATCTGCGTTTCTATTTATATGTGTCTCGCAAATATGTGTGAAACGCAGTTTCAGTTTTGCTGACCTCGTAAAATGCACTATCGATTAAAAGCCAGCTATCTTCTGAAACACCCATAAAACACATCCGCTCGAAAACAATTTCAACTCCAAGAAGAAACTCCTAAATTACAAAGCTGTTCTGGTAATATAACGTAGCTTATGCACTATCCATCTTTACCCATGTATGCTGATCTGCACGTAAAATTAATTTCGGGACTAATTTTTATAGTATTGTAGAGTAGGTACAATACTATAAAACATAATTAGTCCCGATATTGTAGAGTACAATACTACATACAAGCGACAAAATGCAGAAGATGGGTTTTTTACACGACTTCAATTAGCTTGCCTTGTTTTTTTATTTCTTTGTTTGGGTCAAATTCAATCAATGAAATTTGAGAGATTCCAACGATTTAATTTTTTGTTTGATCAATGCCCTATTTTGATGCGGAAAGTGGTTTGATAACTGTTACCTAGAAGCTGAAGAAGAACTATTTTCAAGCTTTTATTACCTTACCTACCTACATAATTTACCCGTTACTTTCAAAATAAAACAGTTTAATAAAAAAAGTATTTTCTTAATTACTTACTTATTGTGTTAAGGTCTGATAGGTGCGGTAAGGCATATATATCCGAAAAGCTTATTCCCCAAGAGTAGCAACACATCTGTGGTTAACACTTTCGCCACGGTAATAGTATCTACAGTAATCTAACTTCTTACAAACGCACGAAACGCAAGTTGTACCTTCGCGCCACGATTTCGGTATGCACTCGGTACCCAACAGCTAGAGAATGTGCCGAAGTGGCGAGCGGGCGATGTGACGTTTTTTGAGCAGTGGATCTTTTTATTTAAATAATAATGTAGCGAAAAGCGGTTGTAAACTATATTAGGTGTTTTTGATTGCTTTAATTGTGCGTAAACACGTCCAGTGTTAATAATTTTTATTTTGGTTGGTAAAATATTATTCAGTGTGAAATTTATAACTATTATTTGTGTACGATTTATTATTAAGTCTCTCAAATATTAAAAGAACGCGTTGTTTTTTACTTTAATCTACTGAATAAAATGCATAATAAGTAAGAAATAAAGTCAAGTATACAGATGTATTAAAATACTTTAGGCAGGTTGCCCTAACAAGAAATCTCGTCCAGCGCGTCTGTAGGTATAAAATTCAAGGACACGGCAGAGTTAGAGTACTGTATGATATTAATACTGTGCTTTCGCGGACAGTACCGCTTGAGTTTTTGTTCTAGAATGACACAGTAAATCTCATACATGACGTAAAAATACGTAGAGTCCAATGATATCATACATTTTAAAGACGCCATGACAGAACCGTGACAGTAAAGTTTCTAGTATTTTACGTGGTGTACAAGGTAAATTTAATAAAATTTTAACTTGAAAGTTCGTCAGAAATAAACGTTCTGTCGTAAATAAAATTTTATATTTGAACATCATCGTAGGTTGTGCCACATCAAAATCTCAAATTATGACGTACAATCACGTTCTGGCCGTGGAAGTGTTAATATCTTATTATGGTCTTATGTGAATTTGATTACAGATGTCTATGAGCAACAGTGGCTGCTTACCATCAGGTGAACTGCATGATAGCTCGCAACTTTCATATTATAAAAACTCAGCGCATAAACCGCATAATAGTTTCACAAAGTCAGACACAGCACTATTCGTGTTCTTTTTGCACATAAACAACATCATATTCAGTTACAAACTTCCTTCACTTCGCGAACTTTGTACACGAGAGCCAACAAGGCATGCTTATAACTTTACATAAGAAACTACGTTTTAATATTCCTACGGTGGTCGGAAAAGAGGTTTTTAATATTCAAACGGTACCAGTTGCTCAAGTATAGGACGGTAACCCTTTGTTGTTAAAGTGTGGACGCATCATCGTACCTAGGTCTGGTGTTACATGGCTATAGTCTTTTTTATAATTTTAAAGCAATCGAGCATGCTGTATACCTGACGACCAACAGATACTATCGCCTATGGCTATTTGTAACTACCCCAGGAGAGAATTCGAGTTGTGGCGACCTCCCACAACTCGTCAAGAGATGGCGCTATGGTAACAACTTCCCGCAAATCATCAAGAGACGGCGCCACTAGTATTTCTGAAACGAGCTATCGAAGTATTCTCAATACCCTGCATATATACTATAAAGAGTCTTAACTGACGTTAACTACAAATTCGTTGCTTGATTACCCATTTGCTTCCCCACTAGAAACCTTCGCGAGCTCATGAATAACAACTTTGCTAAAGATATTGCATACAATGCATAGGTTACGATTTTATAGGACATTTTTATAAAGAAGAAATAAAATGATAAGTAAGAAAGTCGTAATTAAATTATGAATAAAAAAGTCGAATCCAAAACCTTCATGTAATCCTATAACTTACGTTACGTTACGGTTAGCGCTCGAAAGTTAACAAATCTTTGATTCAACCCTCTGTAGTATTTAGATACTTACTGGCATGACTCGTAACAAATAAAACTCGAAAGGAAGGCTTAAATGTTTTCCCCAGTAGGGATGCGGAGGGATCCAACTAGCTTTGCTCCCGCTTTTGTATTGAATTTAGAACAATAGGCTTAGTGTACAGAACTACATTCGTAAGCTAACGATGTAAACGATTAAGCTCAGCGCAGAATTGCGTATCTCTGTGGTACAAAAATCGTTCTTCGTCAACTTAGGACCTTAATTACATATTGAATAAGTGTGCGTAGAGATAATTAACGGCGGACAATGGCGTTTTACACGCGAGGCGGACGACGGGTTAATACGTGCGTCGGGTGGCTATATTCAACATGCGCAGCAGGCGAAAGGTTGCACGCGAGCGGCGGGCTAGTTTGTTCACACTCGGTATTAGACGTATTATTACGTGCGCGGCGGGCGATGGGTTTATACGAGAATTGGGTGACGGGTTTCTGCTGACGGGTAGGCCCCGAGTTTCTACACTAGGCGAGCGACGGTTTTCTACACGCGCGGCAGCTGACGAGTTTTTACGTGCGCAGTGGGCGACGGATTTATACGAGCTTCGGGCGACGAGTTTCAACACGCGCAGTAGTCGAAGGGTTACACAGGTGCGGTGGGCGACGAGTATTTAAACGCACAGCGAGCGACGGGTTTCTACACTACATAATATCAATCAATACTTAGTAATTACGTACACTACCTGAGACCGTTTTTACTTACGCAGCAAGCGACGGATTTTTTTTAATTTATAATAATGAAGTAGCAAACGAGCATGCAGTCCACTGATGGTAAGTGGTCGCTGCCGTGCATGGCCTATTTCTAGCGTGAAGCATTTCTTGCGTTTCGATAGAAAGGTGTGGTTGCCGGCACACTTTCACATGAGGCGACCATCATAGTCCTCGGGAGTAGCAACGCATCTGTGATTGACTTCAGATGGAACCCATGTTCTGTATGAAGTTGATTACAGATGGGTGGCAGTGACCACTTATCATCAGGTGGACTGCATGCTCGTTTGCTACTTCGGTCAAAAAAAAAACCATTGGAAGCAACTTCATATAGAACATAGGTTGTATCTGAAGTCAATCATAGATGCGTTGCTACTCCCGAGGAATAGGATGGTCGCCTCATATATAATAAGCCGGCAACCACACACTTCCATCGAAACGCAAGGGACAGTTCACGTTAGAAATAGGTGTTCTACATGCGCAGTCGACGATGGGATACCATCGTAGACTACAACGTTGTACGACTGTTGATTACAGTCAGCCGCAGATACTACAGATTTCTAACCCAATACCAATTACCTAAATAGGTTTTAAATTTTGTGGGTTACTATTTTGTGGAATTTTTGCTTTGCCCTTAGATAAGTAACTGTAAAACCACGATAATAGTATCTACAGTATTCTAACTTCATACAAACGCACGAAACGCAAGTTGTACCTACGCGCCTCGATTTCGGTATGTACTCGGTACGCAACAGCCAGCGAATGTGCCGTAGCGACGAGCGGTATGACGGTGTTTTAAGCAGTGGTCCTTTTTATTTAAATAATAATGAATAAAGTGCGTCTGTAGGTATAAAATGCAAGGACAGGGCTGAGTTAGAATACTGTATGAGACTACTACTGTGGTAAAACTGAACCCTTTTTAATACGTGATGGAGTCTACCACTAATCACTTCTTAGGTCACCTATTCATCACTGAGCCAGGTACATTATATACTCGTCTACATTGATTATATAAAGCAGTGATTATAAACAGAGATTAGAAAAGAACTTTTTTATATTAAAACTCCTCCCGGTCCGTCTCTCCGTAGGGCGTTAATTGAATTAGCGTATAATGAACATAATTAGTATACTCCACCTTCGTGTAATTGCGCTATTAAACTTAATTCAACACTCTACCTTATTGCTCGTACTGTTATTAATGTATTTTATTTTATGAACGAATTATAAAAAGCAGTCTTTGTTCTTTTTTTTTAGAAAGTAATTTTATTTGATAAGTAGATGGTAAAATAAGTGTGATAATACAACAATGCTTAGTCTCTTTTTTAAAAGCTTTTATTTAACTTACAATGTTTATGGGTAAGTGTGTAAGTATGTAAGTATTTAAGTATGCGTATTTAGGTAAAATCTTGCAAATACCCACAAAATGATTGACAAAATGTACACATTCGCATACATTACATTCGCTTTCTACATAATCTATCCAAACACGCATATCCCACACACACATATGCACACTCACACACACACTGGTACAGACACTGTCGAATTAGACGAAATTATATTTTGTAATACAAAAAAAATCTAACTTACCTCTAAAATACTGTTGCCTCATGCCAATTTTATAGAATGTTTATCGTTTATAATGTTTATTGTTTGTAATATATGTCTTTCTTTTACAGTAGCGCGAATCTACATAATACCTTCACCTATTATCGTACTACACATGTTATTTAGTCATGTTTTAATTTTAAGTATTGTTGTATCTTTTCTCTATATTATTTTGCCAAAACACCACTTGACCGAGCTGCTCGTCGAATTGGGACACACTGAAAATCAGTGGCCGTGGTTCGCCGCGGTGATGCTGAGTGTGAACCCTTTTGTAAAATTTTACTTCAGCAATGGTCTTATTAAAAAGTGCATTCTGTTAATTATGCCACATTATGTTGTAGTATTTTTGACAATTAAATATTTCTTTCTTTTTTTCTTTCTGTATTTGCATTTGCATTCGCGAATGTGCATATAATGACATTCGTTACATCACTTTTGTAATATACCTTTAAAAAATTATCTGAAACTACGCTCCAAATTGTGAAACTAGCCGAAATCAGCATTGTGGAGTATTTTTTATCATCCAACGGAATATGACCGCAATGCTCTGGCCGTGACACGTTCCGCCGCAAGATGTATGATGTTGCTAATGGCTGCTGTATAGTTCTATAGCAATGCATGGAGCAGGGCATGTCACACACTTGTTCACACGAATCCATAGGTGGTAGAACCAGTTTAGTTCGCCCGGGGAAGTACCACCGCCACACCATTTCTAGCGTGAAGCAGTTTTTGCGTTTCGATGGAAGGAGGTGATTTATTTTTTCCCAAAATTTCTAGTTAGGACCATCTTCTGTGGAGGCTCCGGGTCAGTTACACCAGCCACTTATGCCAGCTCTCGATTTCTTATTTATCAGATCGAAGGAGCAAACGAGCATGCCGTCCACCTGATGGTAAGTGGCTACTACCCATGGACATCAGTGAGCAACTTCAAACAGAACATGGGTTAAGGACTATCGTAGTGGCCTCATACAAAAGTATGCCGGCAACCACGCCCTTCCATCGAAACGCAAGAAATGCTCCACGCTAGAAGTAGGTGTGGCGGTGGTACTTCCCCGGTCGAACTACACTGGTTCTACCTTCAAAACAGATAACAAATGCTTAGCGTATAGTAATGTTCACTTCAAATTTTACCCGACTGTGTCAGTAGCAGGGTAATGTTTCGAGCGTAGGTATGTATGTTTGACCATTTCTTTTACATACGCTACAGTCCAAATGACTTCACGCATTATTACAAATGACATATCATTACAATCGACTCAGTTGTCAAAGTTAATAGGCTATGTTTGACGACCCGCGTGGCGGAGCGGTTACCATACCGGTCTGACGCGCAATGGGTCCCGGGTTCAATTCCCGCCTAGACAGGTATCTGAATGATGAGTTTTTTTTTTTTTTTTAAATACACACACACGCTTACATACTTTCTACACTCATAGCCCCACAGTAGGATTTTCTCCTGTGTCGTGGGTACTATGGACACACACAAGACAAATACACAAACATCCAGGCCCAGAACATGAATGTAAACTCGTTCAGATTAATGTTCTGGGTCTGGGTGTTTGTGTATTCGTCTTGTTTGTGTCCATGGTACCCACGACACAGGAGAAAATTCTACTATGGGGCTATGAGTGTCGAAAGCGTGCGTGTGTGTGTTTTTATGTAAAACAAAACACTGGAACAGAAGGCAATATTTTTTAAGTAGACGGGTTTTTGTTTTCTATAATTATCTGTTACCTTTTAGGAACGAAACTCAATAAAATAGCACATCACCAAAATCACCGCAACATTAAACAACCCACACAGTTGTAAAGTAAAACTTTAATCAACAAAGCAAATTACACGCACTGTAGCATCCGAGATGATTTATCACTGGGGATATATTTATCTTTGTCTGAGCTCTGATAACTCCTATATCAACGTTTTTTCAAGGTCTGAATGGAGCCATTATTACGAGAACTCGCCCCATTTTTTCATTAGGGTGACCTTTAATTGTTTTTGGATATAATACACGAGTAAAACATGAAATTATCCCGTATAATATATATTTTTTATAAGATTAAAATAGTATACGCGCGTACAGTCCATCACGGACGTCATTAAACAACGTTATACAGAACAAGAGTTTATCTGAAGTCAAACACAGATGCGTTGAACTCCCAAGGACTCCCAACCATACCCTCCTACCAACGCAAGAACTGCTTCACCCTGGAAATAAGTTGTCAGCACCCTTCGAACTACACTTTTTTCACCATCTGGTGAACTCGAATGAGTTCACTAAACAGTGAATCATTCGATTAATTTCTTGTAGAAGGTTTTTGAACAAACTGAAACGAAACACACTGAGCGATAAAACAATAATGAATTTGATAACCAATTGTATTTGCCCGTCAATGTTCGCTTAACTGCATCGACATACAAACACATTCTGTTATTCAATCATACGCCCCAGCTATTAACAAACATTCGTCACACAACTAATGTTGTCATCCGCACAACGATCGCTCATCGCTCAGATAATCCGACACGGTAGTGTGCTCACTTGTTTCACTATGGACGAGTAACTAAAAACGCTAAAAATACATAATCGTATTTGGACGTCAATGTTGGCTTTTTAGTGCATGTTGTGATTACTTGTAATTGTAAGATCAGTTAGCAATAGTCCATATATTACATTCTGTATTTAAAGATTGTATCTGCTGATTCTTGTGTTAGTAAGCCAATAAATAAATAAATATCTGATTGAAGTAAGTGGACACTGCCGCTCCTGGATAAGTAATTCGAAATAGAACGGCTTCTATCTGAGTTCAAGCACAGATACTTGCGAAGCTTGCTACTCCCAAAGACTAAGATGGTCGCCTCATATAAAACCACACCCTTCCATAGAAATAAGTGTTTCGGTGGTACCTCCCCAGTCGAACTACACTGGTTCTACCACTTTCCTGCGCCGATATACAAACACATTCTGTTATTCAATCATACGCTTCGACTATTAACAAACAACTAATGTTGTCGTCCGCACAACGATCGCTCATCGCTCAGATAATCCGCTCGACACAGTAGTGTGCTCACTTGTTTCACTACCGGCGAGTAAATGTAAGCGCTAAAAAGTCCTTGATGTATATTTTGCGACGCGCGAAGCAATCGCAATACCTGTCTAACACGCAAGTGGATTCAAAGTTCGAGACCCGACTAGACAGATGTCTGATTTTTAATATTCGTCTTTGTGTATATCATTGGCACCGATGATACAATAGAAACTTTTGGTGTGGGACTGTATAGTCCGAAAAACGCACAAATAAAAAATGCTAATTTTTGTTAGTTAAATTTAATTTTGAGATATATAATTAATTTTGGGGAGTGTGTACGCTACGCGTCTACTATGCAAACAGCGCGCTCGCGCTAGGACCACGCTTGTGCTGACGCAGCACTGTCCATTGTACGTGTTGTGCACCGTACAGGGGCTATGAGTGTAGTAAGAGTGTTAAAGTTATTTGAATGGAAATCCTAGCAAAGGTTGGCAACATATAGGTTTAGAGGTAAAATATTAAAGACCGAACTGATTTTACTTTAAATTATTAAACTAAATACCTACCTGTACTGTATTTGGTTGCCAGTGTTCGCTTCCTACGTCGATACACAAACACATTGTTATTCAATCATACGCCCCAGCTATTAACAAACACTCGTCACACAACTAATATTGTCATCCGCACAACGATCGCTCATCGCTCAGATAATCCGATCGACACTGTAGTGTGCTCACTTGTTTCACTACCGGTGAGATACTAAAAGCGATAAAAGCGCTAAATACACAACATTGAAATGGCACTTTTACATCTTCAAAAAGACTTTATGTAACTTCATACATAATAGAGGATCTATCTGTCCTCAGGGATGCGATGCTTCCCACTAGGATTAAGTTAGTCGCCGAACATGAAAGTAAACCGTAACTGCGCCCTTCTACTGTAACATATGTACTTCTTCGCCTTGCTTGTACCGTGTCATAAACGTAAAAATAAAATCGCCAATCGCTTATCAAGCCGGAATAAGACATATCGGTCAGTGTACGTACGTCGAACGCTCGGTTTTAAACGATGAATTGACATAAAATTGATCCTTTGTTCCACAAAATGGCCATTTTATGATACTATAAAATAGGTAAATAGATAAAGTGATTATTTTGTTTAACAACCGCGTTATAAAAGCAATAATTAACTACTTTAAAACTAATTACGTGACAAAATGTCAACGGTCCTGAAAATTCGTTATGTAATTTATTTTTGTTGAATATTAACGTGTTTTAACGCACATACAATAAAATGAGAATGTCTCTACATTGCATAAACTTGCAAAAAGAATTTGCAAGAATTATTTGGAATCGAAAAATTAGTTATATTAGTTATAATAGAACTGTAACTGTCTGTCCGTATATTAGAAATCACTTTAAATTATTTACACCCACCACCTCCACATATATATGCGATAGTGACCACTTACCTTCAAGTGAACAGCAAGATTTTACTATCACTACATTGTATAAAGCAACGTCGCCTCCCACTGTCTCTACCTATGTATGCTAAGATCTTTAAAACTACGCTATGAATTTTAATGAAGTTTTATAAATAAAGTGATTCAAGAGAAAGGTTTTTCTGTATAATACATGCATAATAAAGTGGAGGAATACGGGTGATTTTATATTTTTGAGCTTTTAGGAGCAACGAAGTTCGCCGGGTCTACTAGTCACATTATAAAAAGCTATTACAGTATAAAAAATATGTTGCATTTTAAATGCAAATTAAATCGGGTGAATTCAAAATATAGATGTCGGTAAAGAGCAAACTGTCCACCTAATAATAAGTAGCCACCTAGACCCTAGGTAAGAATGCAACTCTACTTAAGGTAAACTACAGTTACGTTGCTAACTGATGACTAAGTTAGACTGCCTGATCTAAGTCCCTTATATATTTGACATATCTTTTATAAAGCGGACAAACATAAATAAAAAATAAAATTTCAGTTAACGAAATATAAAGTATTGAAATTTAAGTATTTGTGTCTTGCGGGGAAAAAAATCAGTTTCCAACTCTTGAGGTGGTATTTTATCTTCTATCCAAATAGATACATAAGAAACTCATACTCTCTGAGAAACGAATTGACAAAATTAAAAAAGACAGTCGAACAGAATCTCCTTATTTTGAAGTTCAACCATTAATTGGACAACAATTAATATCTTCATTCGAAAAGTGTAGAAATTCATTTACAAAACGTAATTTCATTGTGCAAAAACGAGAAATATTTTAATTGGAATATAAACGCATTATTTATTTCGCACCAATAAATACTAACCATTTTCACTTTGTTCATTTATGCTAGTAATTGTTTTGTCGCAATCAGAAACATGTGTTTATCTCAAATTAGGGTATATACCCATGAGCGACAATTCATAACAATAAACCTGTCGTCAGCGACCGTCAACGATTAAAGTCGACTATCACCTGTCTTCATGGACCGACGTCCAAATGACATCAACTGTCACCACCTACCATCTATAACTGAAATCAACTGATTATCAACTCAAAATATAAGTATAGATATAAACTCATTATCCCTAAGTCAATTCAAGCGCTCAATCATAACTGTAAATTAAGTATTAAAAACCTTTTATTGTTTGAAACTGTATTACATTAACTTTCTTTTTTTTAACCTATTACATATAGCTTACATAGTTTTTTTAATTATAAGGTTTTGATATTCAACTATAAGTGATTGTACATTTATTGCAAAACTTTTGTACCTTATGTAACTATGTCATATGTAAATGTAATAATCGTTGGTGAATTTATATGTAAATGAATAAATAAATAAATCAACATCAACATCATCGACACATGTCTTCATCGACAAACGTCCAACTGTCATCTACTTTAGCCGCCTGACGTCAATGTTTATCGCCTATCGTCAAGGACCGGCAGCGACTGATTTCGATTGCCAACTGTCTTCAACGACTGACGTCCGACTGTCGCTGCCTGTCGCGAGAGTGACCGTCAGTTTACAAGGTTGCAGTAGATTACCAACTGTCTTCAACGACTGACGTCCGACTGTCGCCGCCTGTCGCGAGAGTGACCGTCAGTTTACAAGGTTGCAGTAGATTGCCAACTGTCTTCAACGACTGGCGTCCGACTGTCGCTGCCTGTGGCGAGAGTGACCGTCACTCAGTTTACAAGGTTGCAGAACGAGTATGGTTCTACTGGGGAGGTATCACCGTCACCTTTATTTCTAGAATGAAGTTCTTACGTTTCGGTGGAAGAGTGTGTTTGCCTGTTAACTATCATAATGATTTGAACTCAGGAATAGTAACGCATATGTTATTGACTTCAGATAGACCCCCTGTTCTATTTGAACATATTGATATCTATGGGCGGCAGTGACCACTTACCAACCGGTCAAATACAAAGTAGTCAAAGTTTGCTACTTTATTCGTATTAAAATAAAAAATATTACAGTAAAAGCTGCTTATTCGTGGGGATTGCATTCCACCGATATTCCTGGAATGACCAGCAGTACTCGCCAAAAGCGCACAATTTTTTCACTTCTTCTGACTACATCCACAAATAAAGCAATTTTAAGCCGTGAATACTATACTGATATTCATAATTTCTTAATTCGCGAACATTGAAAAACGCAATTGCATAAACCGTGAAGTTTTGCGTGTACATTTTCCTGTCGTTCGTGTATCATCTTCCTTAGTCTCAGAAACATGACTGTATTCAACTGAACATTTACGGCAGCGTGGCGTAAATCGCTCGGAATCGCATTCGGAGCTAAATGCAACGAGGTGTACAGGGGAGCAGACGAATTAACGCTAAGCGCTGCGGATCGTTTGTAGGATTTCAGCGTAGAAACTATATCTATGCAGGAGATATATGAATGAAATGTCTTTATTTTGTATAGACCTTACAAATTGTCTGTTCAGTATAATCTCTTACAGTACCGCGGGATCGGAACACGACATTTTTTACCTAATTGAAGTAGCAAACGAGCATGCAGTCCACCTGATGGTAAGTGGTCACTGCCACCCATGGACTCCTAGAAACAACTTCATATAGAACATGGGTATAGAACCCATGTTCTATATGACGTTATTTCCTGAAGTCATTCACAGATAAGTTGCTGCCCGAGGACTAAGATGGTCGCCTTCTTCCAACGAAACGCAAGAACTGTTTTACGCTAGAAATAGGTGTGACGGTGGTATTTCCCCGGCATTGGTTCTACCAGCTCAACTGAAAAGATCCAGCAATAAACTCAGCGGGTTCGTTTTTTTTGTCTGCTCATACACAATTATCCTCCAAACGTTATATCTATGTACTCAAATTATAAGAAATATAGTCTATTTAAATTATATGGAGCGAATCAGTCCTACATTGCTTTTATAAAGCAAAAACATGTTGTGTTTTGTGTTTATATTAAAATATTATTTACTTTAAGTAGTTTACTCTCATTATGGGACAATAATGGGGTGACGATAATTACATGATACACAAATCCATACATCTGTACGTATGTAGTACCGAGTTGCTGAGTAAACATCCTGTGAACTTTGACATTAGTGCTTTGGGGTTTATAGGTCAGGTTCTGAATACTATTTCAGTGATAGAACGCGTATCGCTCGACCAGAGAGGTACCGCCCCCTCACTTGATTCTCGTGTGAAGCAGTTTTGTTTTTTTTTTTATCTGACTGAAGTAGCAAACCAGCATGCAGTCCGCCTGATGGTCACTGCCGCCCATGGACATCTGTAATTCATCTGAAATCAATCACAGATGCGTTGCTGCTCCCGAGGACTATGATGGTCGCCTCGCTGAAGTGTGCCGGCAACCACATCCTTCCATCGAAACGCTTCACGCTAGAAATAAGTGTGGCGGTGGTACTTCCCCGGTCGAACTACACTGGTTGAAATCATCACCTTGAAAAGTTAAGAAGTTAAAAATTTTGAAAGCCACGGTTAAGTATGTCTCTCATACATGCCGCGACGCTTACTTTACTACGCACTGTTATTATTTATGAAAAATAGATAAGACAATGGTACCAGATTCGAATTTAATAAGTCAGTCAGTTCTTTGATAAGTAACCATAGGCAATTCGTTAATGTTTATTACCTGGCGTAGCTTTTCAATTATATTGATTTACAAGGGTCTCTGGAATCTCACATCTTAAAGCTGTGAGATGCTGGTAGAACGTGGACCTGACTGCCCACAATAGTGAGAAAGCCACGCCAAGCTGTACACAAGCGGAAGGAAGCCGACAAACCCAATTATAATGTGACCCAGAAAGCCGGAATGCCAAAGGTCACAGGATGCACTTTACCTCGTTACCCGTACACTCCGTACAGTATAGCGCTGATAGTTTCTAAGCGAATATGCTAAAAACAATAAGCCAGAGTAAAAAATGATTCTCGTGATTGCATATTATCTCGAAAAATACAAAAATAACCCAGAGGCGATAAAAGTATTTAAAAAAAATTCAACGACGGTACTGGTACCTATATTGTTATATGTATATATATTGAATTGTAATTTAAAAATAAAGATATCTATTCTAATTGTTTTTTTGTTTTTTTTTTTGTATATAACTTAAATTCATATTTTCTAGAGATATGACAAGTTCTTCTTTCCGCGCACCTATATCCGGGGAGTAGAATACGGCTACGGTATCCCCTGCTTGTCGCAAGAGGCGACTGAAAGGGGATTTTGGGGTTGCGGGCAGTTAGAGTGGGAGCTCCGACCGCCTAAGCAACAACCCTGGCAAGGGCGGCAGCATGTGTGGCTGCACGTTGTCGTACACAGGACGGTGCTGGTGGACAGTTACACGTCCCCGAAGAAATGAGCCCGTAACAGTCACCGTGGTAGAGGGTACCGGTGCGTTGGAGATCCCAGGATCCCCTGCAAGCGTAGAGGAAAGCCACCGAAGATGTTTTAGTGGGTAAAAATCCCACATAACCTTGAGTCTCTCCCAAATCTTCGGTGTACCTTTAGAAGCCTTCCTTCCCGTCACAAAAATGTCCTCTTTTCCGCGTCAACATAACATATGTTGGATATAATTATGGTGGTTTAAATTTCCACAATTTCTTGTAGGTAGGGTTTTATTTACATTGAAGAGAATGCAGTAATTACATCTCATTGTAAAGCGATCAGTACAGCCAAGCCCATAGACAGCTGTAAGCAGATGTAAAACAGAAGTTACTTCAGTCAAACTCATATGCGTTGCTACTTTCAATGATTAACACACATGTTACTCGTACATATATATCTTGTCACTATACACAATAATGGTACGTATGAAATATATGCGACATGAAAAATTTTGCGGTTATAATTGAAACATTTGAAGTCATTAAAAGTTTTGATTATGTTTTAAAGTGTGGTTTTAACCGTTCTCAGCGTAAAGTTCCACTGAAACGTTTCGGTACGGTGACAAAACACACATAAGTAAAATTGAAGAATTTGTTTATCTAATATATAAAATTCTCGTGTCACAGTTTTTGTTGCCATACTCCTCCGATACGGCTTGACCGATTTTTACCAAATTTTAAATGCTTATTCAGTAGGTCTGAGAATCGGCCAACATCTATTTTTCATACCCCTTAAGGGTTGTCCACCCTTAACATTTTTTTTTTATTTTATATATGGCAAAACAACGTTTGTCGGGACAGCTAGTAATATCTTTTTTTTTTTTTTTGTTGTCGAGGGGGAAACCTTCAAAAGGTACCCGACGCCGTGGGAGCGACGTAGGGTTATGTGAGATTTTTACCGCACTAAAACCCCCCCGGTGGCCGTTCTCGGCGCTAAAAAGGAGGACTCCGGGATCTCGAAACGACTTCAACCGGATTCCTCCGAGCGCGTTGCCCCATCGGGCATCTTCCGGGGTTACGAGCGGCTAGAGTGGGAGCTCGAACCGTTCAGACAGGTGATCCCGGGAAGGACGGCGGTATGTGTGGTCGCATACCGTCGTAAAGACTAGACGGAGCGGTGGGCTCAGCCGCCCATCTGGGAGGAGCCCGATGGGGCAGCGCGCTCGGAGGATTCCGGTTGAAGTCGTTTCGAGATCCCGGAATCCTCCTTTCCAGCGCCGAGGACGGCCACCGGGGGGGTTTTAGTGCGGTAAAATTCCCACATAACCCTGCGTCGCTCCCACGGCGTCGGGTACCTTTGGAAGGTTTCCCCCTCGAAAACAAAAAAAAAAAAAGGTGTTCCCCGTAGTTCCGGGATCAGAATAGGGCTACGGTATCCCGACATTGATATAGGCGAGATTGACATAGGCTATAGAATTTTTAACCAAGAACAAGAACCAAAAACGCGACTGATTCATTTTAAGCAGTCGAGTACTTTAATAATCATTCATTCAACATATTTTTTTTCTATCTACCTGTAAGTGACAATATGGTCTTTTATGAGAAATAAAGATCTTTAAACCTAATAATTATCAATGTTACTTGTTAAAATTAAAGTTAAAGTAAAAAAGTATGAGAAAAGTAATATGTATGTCCGGTTATTTTCTATAAGTGCTGTTGAAACCGCGGGCCAAAGTAACGACATAAAATATTAAAGGCACGAATAAGAGACAGATAAAAAGGATGTAATCAAATTGGTATACTAAGAGCTTCCAGTCCACCTGATATAAAGTTAATTATAGATTTCCTTGGTCAATAGTAACAATATTAAATCAGACGAATCGCATTCTATTTCCTACTAGTATTAAGTGATAGTAAACCAGTATTTTACGTGATAATTTAATGTTATAATTACCTATTATACTGTAATATTAAAAAAAATATCCTAACATTACTTTTTCCCGACTGCGTCAAAAAGAGTGTAATGTTTTTCGATCGTATGGATGTATATTTGTTTGTTTGTATGTATCTCCTAATGCTTAATAGTTGAAACTTGCCCTCTCAATCGGGGTTCCCAGGTTAAAACCCAGGCTACACCACTGATTTATGGGCGTATTAGAAATTAATTATCACTGCTATGTTATGTTTTCCTTCACCGAAAAGGTGAAAAAAAAAACATCGTGAGGGAACCTATACACCTAAGAGTTAAATTAAATGTGATATTAAACGTTACTATTAAACATATTTTAATAGGTTAAAGCAAACTAGTTGATTGTCACCATTTGATGGTAAGTGATAATTGCCGTCTCTAAGCAACTTCTTACAGGAGCAGGATTCTATATAAAGTCAATCACAAATCCGTTGCTACTCCGACGACTATGATGGTCGCCTCATATAAAAGTGTGTCGGCAACCACACCCTTCCATCGAAACGCAAGAAATGCTTCACGCTAGAAATAGCTGTGGCGGTAGTACTTCCCTGATGGAACTAACCTCCAAACCTTCACCACTTATTTATCATAGGGTGGACTGCATGCTCTTTTGCTACTTCATCTATTAACAAAAACTGAATATTCAAAGTTTATTTTCCTTACATATCGTCGTCTTTCAAGTAAAACTGTATAGATGTTTTACGATAAAGACAAGAGAATTTCAGAATAAATATTGCGTGGGTGCTAGGATTAGGGTGTTGTCAACACGCCGCGTCGACGCATCATTTGTTATGATAAATGGGTTGTATTGCCTTCAAAATGGCGTTCAAAGGGTCTGGAGAATTGTTGGGAAATTGGGAACACATACTTGTAAGCACTGACATTGACATACGATACAATTTTGTAACATACATTAATGTTGTATTAATATGAAAAATTTTAAGGACAGCGTTAAGATTTCACTTTAGCCAATATGTTACTATGTCCAGTTATCAGCCTCTTGATGTCAACTGCTGAGTTTTGGCCTTTTTTAATTTCGTCCATGCAGTTCCGGGACCGTAAACGAATAGCACAGCTAGACTTCGATAAGGACAATGGTATATGTGCCACCCGAAGATCTGTAAGAGCGTAACTTCTGCAGGGTTATACGTTTAGCGCACAACAGTTAAGTTCAGTGGAAGACACCGGAGTCCTCTCTACGTAACGTGAACCACAAAATTTTAATAGCTCGTAGGTAAATCGGCACTAACACGTACCCCTGTTAAAGTTTCCAAGTGACAGCGAACCCCCCCCCACAAAGAAAACAATAAAATTTACTGTTGAAGGAAATAATGTTTTTAATAAAAAGTAACAATAAAGTGCCAAAAGAAATATGTTTTTACTGCTATTAATGTGATGGGTGCGCTTGTTTGTTGTCACAAATGGAGTCCATTTTAGGAATAATTTTGTTTTTTTATTACGTAAATTTTGTCGCGAATCCCCTGCCATCGAATGGCAAACCTCTTTGCTTTTCTTTTGCGAAACCCTGATATAAGGTGACCACTTAGTCCACGGAGTAACAAAACATCTGTGATTGACTTCAAATAGGACCCCTAATCTATTTGAAGTTGCTTACAGAAACCGATGAGCAGCAGTGACCAGTTACCATCAGGTGCATGTTCGTTGGCTACTTCGATCAGACAAAAACTAAGTGCACTAAAGACGGTGCTTTTATGTATCTTTTCTCCTGTATCTATTGCCTCTTGTACACAAAGATCTAAATAGTTAATAGGATTAAAACCAGCGTCGTAAAACCACCTATGCGTACTACATTCCGGCTATAAATAATTTCATATTCGAACGTCATGTCGCATTCAATTCTCTGGCTGTTGTCAGTCGCTTGGAATGGCATTTCGCCGAATGTTTGTCACATATGAACCTCGTCAAGTTAGGGCAGTTTTCCACTACAAGTATCAGTTTGATTAAATACCAAAGCTTCGATTTTATAACAAGCGTACGCCATCATAGCAAACGAGCAGTCTTCCTTGTGGTAAGTGATCACACATCTTCCGAAAACATCTAAGCAACTTCATATAGAAAACAGTTTATATCTGAAGTCAATTACAGTCGTGTTGCTACTCCCGAAGACTAAGATGCTCACCTTTTTTTAACAATTGAACCTGGCGATAAGGTAGACGGGCTACCTGAAGGAAAGTAGTGACCGTCGCCTGTGGACATTTGCATCCAGAGGAGTTGCCAATGCATCGCCGGCTTTGAGAACCTTTTTTGAAAAACCCCAGGTCATAAATCTCCGGGAATACCTCAGGAGGAAGCTCATTCCACATCTTGCACACCCGTGGCAAAAACGAGCGTGCAAACCAAACCGTGGAGGACCGCTATGGGTCCAGTTAATGTGGATGGAACTTCATCCTTCGGCTAGTAAAAAGCGTCGTATAAAAGTGAGCCATCAACCACCGCAACGCAAGAACTATTTCGCGCTACAAATAATTTATTTTATGTTTCTTATGTTGAATGTAACAAACTAGTTTATCCCACATTTCCGCCCGCTCGGATCATGTTTTATACTGTGAAGCGTATCGTATCGTACGGCCATAGATCTGTTTGCCTTTGCCAAATTCAATCAGAAGTTTTTTCATGAAAAAGAAACGATCATTCATCCATCTTTAAAATGTTTGCTTTTAGACATCTCTCTCGTCAACCCGTTACTGTCCCACTGCTAGGCTCGGGTCTTCTCTCAGAATGAGAGAGTTTAGGCCATAGTCCACCGCGCTGACCAAGTGCGAATTGGAGTTGGTGGAGTAGAATTCCAGTCCAATAACAGATGTATTAAGAGGCGCTATATTTTTGTTTGACAGATGTAGTAAAAAAGAGATACTCTATGATCGGCGAAAATCAATTCAATAAAAAAAATATGATGTTTACATAAAAATTTGATGTCAACTATACTTATGTTTACAAGTAAGAGAAAATTAAAGATATGAAGTGATCTCAAGGATAAAACTGTTTTTATAAAGACGATTAAATACAAGACTTATTTATTGATTGTATTATATAGGTTCCTGTGGAATACCACCTTAATTCATCGAAGCTGTACAGCACCCACTGTTTAAACTTACCGTTGATTGCGTCCATGTTCCAGTATAAGGAAACGTCAATTAATTTATCGAACTTCCCCTTCAATAACAAGGAAATGCCTCTATTTCATAATTGACTGCTGTGTGGTCTCCTTTTGAACAACGTTCTGCTGTTAGCGTGATGAGCTGGTTTTATGCTAATTAATAAATCACTACATAGTATAAAGCAAAATTTTTTAAACAAAAAATAACAACCGACTTCCATGCCACATAAAAGTAAAAAATAATTTAAATACATTTTGGTTTAGAGCAAACACATTACATAGTCCCGAAGTCGGCGCTCATCATATTTCGCTGGATCACGAAGAAACTACATATATCTTATATGAGCGACATTTTCCTATTTTCGGAAAACTGCCGATAGGTTTTCATTTTCCGCAATATGGGACTACCTGTGAAACTAGCCGATTTCTGGCCATTTCGCCCGAACATACATAAAAAGAAAAAAAAAATACGTGACGAATAGATAACCTCTTTCCTTTGGGAAGTCGGTTAAAAATCGCTTCCCGTTGTCTGTCCCTATGTATGCTTAGATTTTTAAAACTACGCTACGAATTTTAATGCAGTTTTTTAATAAATAAAGTGTTTCAAGAGAAAGGTTTTTATGTATATAATGCATGCATAATACACTATAATAGCAACATCAAAAATTAAATTCATTATTATAGAAATATAACATCTGACTGCTCAAACTAATATCAGAATATTATGCTCTAAAATTGTCTAATATTTAAATTGAAATTATAATCTTATCCTATCAATATTATAAATCCGATAGTTTGTATGGATGTAAGAAGATTGAAGATGGAAGAACCAGTGTAGTTCGCCCGGGAAAGTACCACCGCCATACCGATTCCTAGCATGAAGCATTTCTTGCGTTTCGATGGGATGGTGTGGTTGCCGGCACACTTTTATATGAGGTGAACATCATAGTCCTCGGGAGTAGCAACGCATCTGTGATTGACTTCAGATTCCATGTTCTATATGAAGTTGATTACAGATGTCGGTGGGCGGCAGTGACCACTTACCATCAGGTGGACTGCATGCTTGTTTGCTACTTCAGTCAGATAAAGAAAAAAGTGTGACGAGACCAAAACTGGCGAAGTCGCGGGCATCCATTCATCCATCAGCTCTTTGATGTTTACTGAACATAGGCCTCCCCTAAATTGCGCCACTCCAACCGGTCCTGTGCCCTCTGAATCCAACGGTTTCCCGCTGTCTTCTTCAGGTCATTGGTTCACTTTGCCTTAAGGTGTTTGCCACTCGAAGACCTTTCTTCCCCATCGGTTATCGGTCTGTCGAGCGTTGTGGCCGGCCCACTGCCTCTTCAGCTTGCTAATTTTGAGAGCTATGTCTAGCCGCGGTCATAACCTAGTGTAATATAACGTGCTATCAAACGTAGATATAATAGATTATTATGAAATGCTTATTTTTCCCCGGCTAAATTTAGAAATCTATACAAACATGTGGCCAAAAATAACAATAGGTTATAGGTACCTGTTTACACTTTAAGCCATTATTTTAAGCGCAAAAAACGAAGGAAAAAGGTAAGTGTTTCTCATTAAGCCTCCGTTGTTTTTAATTAAATTAGAAATAACGAAGTGAGGGGCTAATAAAGCAGGGTACTGTCGCCTCCGCCTTTAACATAACAATTTTATTACGAAATTACAATTTTATTACCTCTCAACGCGTAAATCTCATCGAGAATTTCTTACAGAGATTTATTTTTCGACACAGCTATGGCGGTGTCTTTGTTCACATTTCAACAAATAGAAGAGAATAGAAGTATGGTACTAGCGGATCAGAATAGGGCTACGGTATCCCCTGCCTGTCGTAAGAGGCGACTAAAAGGGGCTTTCGGAGTTGCGAGCGGCTAGAGTGGGACCTCGAACCGTTCGATCAGACGACCACGGGATGCGTATATGCGTAACCGCATACCGTCGTGAAGACCAGACGGAGCGGTGGCCCCAGCTGCTCACCTGGGAGGAACCCGATGGGGCAAATCACTTAGAGGAGGCGAGGTTGCGTTCCTTTGGATATCCCGGAGTCCTCTTTGTAGCGCTGAGGACGGCCACCGGGGGGGGGGGGTGGGGGTTTAGTGCGTTAAAATTCCACATAACCCAGCGTCGCTCCCACGGTGCGGCGTCGAGTACCTTTTGAAGGTTTCCCCCTCGAGAACAAAAAAAAATAATTAAAAAATAAAGTTCCGTACCAGCACACCTACTTCTGCCATCAAATCCAGGCGCAAGTAACAAGTTACCATCAGGTGGACTGCATGTACGTTTGTTACTTCAATTGAATAAAAAGTAGCCAGATTTCATAACATACATGCAAATTTGGAATACAGAAAAGGACTAATGGCACTTACAATAAAATAATTTCACTAAATATCATTAAACAAACTGAAAAAGAAGACAGACCGAAGCACAGACGATAAATCCTTCAAACTCGTAACATCTCTTTTGTGTCGCGTTAATGACCGTCTTAAAGCTTTGAAGGTTTTTTGGTCTTATTTAAAGCCGGAAATAGTTGTCCGTGGACAGCAATGATCACTTAACTGAGTGGTAGGGTTGCCAGACGTCCCTTATTTTACAGAACATTTAGTTCTTCAGGCACTCCATATTTTTTTCAAAATGAAAGAAGAAAGGTAGATCGGGGATGATTGTAACGTACGCTTTCTACACTCATAGCCCCACACTAGGATTTTCTTCTGTGTCGTGGGTACCATGGATACATAAGACGAATACTCAAACACCCAGATCCAGAACATGAATCTAAACTCATCATTCAGATGAGTTTAGATTCATGTTCTGGCCGGGAATCGAACCCGGGACCCATTGCGCGTCAAACCGGTATGACAACCGCTCCGCTACGCAGGTTGTCATGAACAGCTGTAAAAATTCAAATATTATTGACAAATTGTTACAACCGACCCTTGTCTACTTAGGGTAGACCGTATGTACTCTTACTTTACTTAAAAGTTAATTAATAGCTTTACATATTTAAGATTATAATTGTGTTGGTATATTCATCGTTGATATGTCACTTGTCCCGAAGAAAGTACTGTCGTCGTCTTCAACCCATTACTGTCCCACTGCTGGGCACGGGTCTTCTCTCGGAATGAGAGAGTTTAGGCCATAGTCCACCGCGCTGACCAAGTGCGAATCGGTGGACTTCACACACCTCCGAGAACTTTTCTTTTTTTTTTTTAAAGAACTCTCGGGTGTGTAGGTTTCCTCACGATGTTTTCCTTCACCGAAAAGCAGTGATAATTAAAGTATAATACGCACATAAATCAGTGGTGCGTGCCTGGGTTTGAATCTCGGACCTCCCGATCGAGAAGGCAAGTTTTAACCATTAGGCTATCACTGCTTGAAGTACTGAACTGTCGTATATTTCAAGCATTTATTTTGTACAAGCGGGAATAAAACTGGCAACCCTACTCGGTGTGCTGAGTTTTATGTCGGCTCTTCAAGCTATCGTAACTGAACGTGACATGGACGCACATAGGTACCAACTTGGTAGTAAATACGGCTATGCTGGATACTGTCACATAATCCGCGTTTCATTATTTCAAGCTGGTAGAACCATAAACTCAAATCACAGGGTGAATATGACTTAACGCGAAATTGCTTTTTGTGAAAATAAAATGAATCTATTATTTTTTTATCTGATTAAAGTAGCAAACGTAGCGAAGTAAGTGGTCACTGCCTATAGACATCTGTAAACAACTTTACACAGAACATAGGTTCTGTCTGAAGTCAATCACAAATGCGTTGCTACTCCTGAGAACTATGATGGTCATATAAAAGTGCGCCGGCAACCACACCGTTCCATCGAAACGCAAGAAATGCCTCACGCTAGAAATTGGTGTGTCGGTGGTACCTCCCCTGTTAAACTACACTGGTTTTACCACCTATAACCAGATTTGGGGACTTCTTTAAACCACCGTAAAGGGCGTAATATTTAGTTTATCCGATTCTTATCCGAAATCATCCATTTTCAGTCCCTTAGCCCGTACATTACATTATTAAAGCCGTTGTAATTATCTCTATTAGAAATCTGAGTTCCGTCTCTTTTATTCTTATTGTGCTATATATGTTAGAGTTTAGGTGAGTTCACTCACTGAGGTGACTCTCCTTTTAACATAGGCGAAAAGGGAAAAGTTTTTAAATGGGCTAACTTTTTGTTTTTTTGGCGACATTTTTTGGAATCTGGATCCGCCGTAAGCATGAAAATAATTTCAACCGCAAGACGACCATTTTTTATCCGACTGTGTCAGAAGGAGGGTAATGTTTTTCGAGTGTGTCACTACATAGTAAAAAACAAAGTCGTTTCCCGCTGACTGTCCTTATGTATGCTTAGATCTATAAAACTACGCTCCGGATTTTAATGCAGTTTTTAATACATAGAGTGATTCAAGACGTAGATTTTGATGTATAATACATGCATAATATAGTGGAGGGACAATGATAATTTTAGATTTTTGACTTTTAGCCGGAACGAAGTTTGCCGGGTCAGCTAGTGTAAAATGTAATATATGTATAACGGCTTAACGGATATTGATATAATATGACATGCATGCATACTATAACTGGTGTTTCAACTTAGTTCTCAGTTCTAAATGCACCTATATTCGACCACAGATAGTACACACGGTACGGTAAGACGACAATGCTTATTCTACATCGTAGAACCCGTTTTAAATGCAGTCCAAAAGCATCAACACCACACCTAATTCTGCTCTAAAATAGCCGTGTTAAACGCCACTGTGTTGTGGCGACATCCCGTAACTCATCAAGAGTTGGCTTTGTGGCAACTCCCCACAACTCACCAAGAGATGGCGGTATGGTGACAACTTCCCGCAACTCAGCAAGAGATGGCGCCACTAGTATTTCTGAATCACGCTATCGAAGTATTCTCAATACCCTGCATATATACAAGTTCCGAACAACGACTGTCGGAGCACGACCGCTCCCCAGGCATGATCGCCTAGCCAGGCGGGAGATCTCCCTTTGTTAAAGTGTTTTAAAGGTGGGTTAAAAAAAACTTATTGAGGCATTGTAACTTCATCAATAGCAACATTTCTGTGACGAACCTCCGACGAGGTTAGGTCTTGGGTTGATTTCTGATGTACACGGGCGGTAGTAGGTACCCATTTACCATCAGGCAAACGGCATGCTGCGGCATGCAACTGTGACTCACTTCACAAATTTTCGAATTAGATACTACATGATCACCCTTTATCAAAGACAATTTGAGTAATGGTGGTAATAAAAATACCTACATTTTTATTAGCTCTTACTCTGTAAATCTCTTCAGATTGTTGCGAAGCTGAAAAAATATTGTATCCGAAGATTCATGAGTTATTAAAAGTTAATTTTCTAAATGGGTATTCTTTGTCCGTGATACAGAGTATGTTTATCCCGGTACTCTCTTACAAAGATTGAATGATTATTGCTTGCAAGCCATGAAATTGGAAACGTCATTTATTTCTGAGTGCTTTATGCGTAACTGCGTACAAATCTTTATAAAGCTACAATTGAGAGTATATTCTATATATTAACACGTGAAGTAAAAACTTGTCATTCGTTTTTAAGATACTTGCCGCAGGCGGAGGAGTATGAAATTAAACACGGTTATAGTTGATGTAGAGAAGGATTGCTCAATGCAAAGAGTAGAGTAAATATATTGGCGCAATGTTAATATTTTTTTCAAATAATGCATAAAATATACATTAAATCGACTAAAAACACGCACTACCTTGCATTGGACACAAACATTTACATACTAAACGAAATAGAACATTCAATGTCTTACTATGAAAACACATAACGTCAAAAATGTCAGATGTCTTTGTCAAAATACCCGCTATTGCTTTTAAATGCAGCTTAGTTACCTTTAACGGGTGCGTTCAAAATATTTAAGTTAAATTATTAAATTTAAATATTTAAAATATTTAATTTATTTTATTAACATTTGAAGCACTAAACGCGATGATTAAATTGAATACAACGACATCTACTGAGCTTTCAAGTAAATAATGTATAAAGTATATAACTGCTAAAGCTATTTAAGGATTACAATAAAATTTTATTCGCTCTAAGCCCGCAAATCTCATCGTCTTTTGCAAAGCTGTTAAAAAGATTTCATCCCGTTTTATGAGACACTTTAAATCTTTTAAGGTTAATTTTCGTAATGAGCATCCTTTGTTCGCATTATACGAAGTTATTATTTTATGAAGATTGAATGATTATCGCCTGGAGAATGTTAGATTGAAAACCTTTTTTACTTTTCTTGCGCACTTACAAGATTGTTACTGAAAAAGGTAGCATTTACATTTTTGCATGATATTTAAGTGATAAACGGGATGAATTTACAAAACGCGGTGTTTGGTGAGATACGAAACTAAAAGATTAGCGAAAAATGCTAAAACATCACTAGGTAATTTGATAAAAACTAAAATTGTATAATTAGTTTTCACAAAATCTATTACCTTAGCTGGTGATCGAACTGTTAGTACATATTTATTTAGTAGTAGATACATACAGTTAATTTTACAAAAAGATGCAAGAGGCAATTTTGTAGATAATATCACGACAAACATTTTTTAAAATGACTTTCATTAACCTTCTAGCAATAGCTGGCGAAATATTCCCAAAAATGGGTTTCGTGACCTTTGTCCTTTATAAGTTTATTAGCCAGGACGACATCAATGTCGATTCCACATATCTTCATCGCTACGCCGTAATAAATGTGTAAACAAAAATTCAGCTAACTAGGATTTTTTCCGCAGGTAAAACCTAAAATGACTGGACTACTTGAAAATTTCAGATTATTAGCTACCTTACTTCCATACCATGTTGAAATTCTAGCAGAGACATTTTCGTTACCGTCCTTAAATTACTTTGCCGTACTCCAGTTTGTACGATAACTAGAGAAAACTCTCCCACGTGAAACTCATCAAAATCTATTCTGTCGTTTTTCAACATAATCTAAAACTTGATTACTTGCACTTTGCAAACAAGGCTGACTATGACCTTAACCTTTTCTCAATCTGGTGTATCCCCACCAGAGGAAAAATTTCCAGATGAAATCTAAAATTAATTAATCCTTTAAAATTAATTAATTCCTATCTTCCCTCAGATTTACCGAAACCAACCACAAACCGTATAGTCTCTATCCTGGGTCTCTTCGAGCTGTCAGTCGGAGATGCCCCTCGGGCTGATGGCGCATCAGAACTGGCTGCAGCGAGACTTGCCGTCCAACACGTCAACCAACGCACCTTACTGCCTGGTTACAAGCTACATCTGATTACAAATGACACCAAGGTAACGTTTTTTAGCAAAGTAAGACTTCCTTAAAAGTTCCATCTATTCACCGACTAGTCGTTAAATGTCTACACCAGATGATGATGTTCCGGAAAATAGAAGATTTTGGCGGTTTTGAAGTGGTCACTTTGCATGTCGGTAACAACGACGAAACAAACTTTATATAAGCACGTTTTCGCTCATCTATTGGACTTAAACTTTTGATCATCGATCACCCATATGAAAAGAGAGTTAAGTGAATGGCTTCCTACGAAGACAGTCAGACCAATCTCTATAATTAAACTTAAATTAAATTAAATTAAATTTAAATTTCGACCAGGTAAAAAGGAACTAATTTGTTATAGTTAACGGATTCTGATGTGATATGTATTCAAAATGTCTGATGCTGCTTGTCCTTGTCTGTCACTGGCAAATGTCTACTATATCTATAGTATCTAGAACAATTGTAAAAATGCTATTAGCAAATGTCAATATCAAATTACCAATTGATACACTTTTGTCCTCAGTGCGATCCAGGTGTGGGCGTAGATCGCTTCTTTCACGCTCTCTACACTGAACGGGAGTCCAGAATGGTGATGCTACTCGGCACAGCCTGCTCCGAGGTCACGGAGAGCATCGCTAAGATCGTGCCTTATTGGAACATCGTCCAGGTATTGTTACCTACCCCGAAGTACTTTTTTTCCTGTCCACAACCCACATCTTAATTGAAGATTTACTTCCACGGCTATACCGTGGTAGATCGAGGCGCTTACTTTCATTTCATACAGGTTTAACCATCTGTCGTCGTCGACGTCTACTACTGCAATGTCTCACCTAAGGATTAAGGTAGACACTTCTTTAACTTTCCGGCATCTATTCAGTTCCACCGAAACACAAGAACTGCCTCACTCTAGGTCACAAAGGTACATCTCAGTTCAACTAGTTGACCTTTAAGAACCTGTAAGTACACACAACCAACAAGCATCTATATAATTGATCCCAAACCACCCACTTAACAGTGGGGATGGTAAATATCTTTTACATTTGTACATAATATTACAATGTTTTATTAACATTGTATTATTAGTATAAATGTTAAGGATCCGGGAGGTATTCGACCTCCTATAGAATTACCCGTGTAAAGGTACCCTCGAAGCCCGAATTTCCTTGCACACCGCCCTTATGTTGACATTGCCTTAGCATATGAGAGTCCCCTAGGGTAAACCGTCCCCCGAATGATAAATCGACCCCAGAAAGGATACAACTTAAAAGTCGATACTATTATCTGAACTTCACTATAACTTTCAACATGGACTTATAGTTAGAATCATGAATCCGATCGTTACTAAGGAATCTTGACGGGGACAAAAAGTTCGTCACCGCGAAATTCGTTAAAAGTTGTAGTTATAAGCTGTAATTACTGTTCCAACATTGTTCTCTCAGAACAAAGGAACAAACAAGAGAACTTGGCGAACTTGTAAAGAATTTCGCTCTTTCTTCGATAATTTGCAACTCACCGCAAAGTTCAAATAATTAACTCTTTTGATTAAATTCATTCTATTACCGTTTCCTTGGTTATAGATCAGTGTTTTGCAAAGTATGGATTGAGGCACAATAGAGCCTATGCTTTATCAAGGGGTCGCGAAACAATTATAACAATAATATACTCGTAACCTAACAAAACATATTTTACTAATAATTTTAATGAAAGGCAAGGCAACGTGTACTTTAATTACTAAGTAATGTATATAACTGATACTTATTTATATAGTAAATAATATAATCTATGGATTTTATATTTATAACATAAAATACACCAATTCGCACTTCGCCAGCGCGGTGAACTATGGCCTAAACTCTCTCATTCTGAAGACTGAGACTGAAGAAGAGAGAACCCGTGCCCAGCAGTGGGACAATAATAGGTTAACGAGAACATAGAATAAACTATTAATTACATAAAGCAGAAGATGCGGGGAGGGTCGCGAAATATGACATTTTATACATAAAGATGTCGCGAAATATTTTTACATGATATTTGGGTCCTGTAATAAAAATGTATGAAAAAACTGTTTTAAAAAAAAATCATTGTGTATAGTAAGTGTCAATTTATGTATTTTATTATGTAACGGGTACTCACGATAGAGGTCGTAATATCGGCAGAAAGAAATTCAAAATCTCATATCACGAGTACGAGTACTCACATAACAAAATATATAGTAACAGTGATTTAATGAAATCAAATATTTGTTATTATTGGAACTGCATTATCAAATGTGTTCCGGATATGTCAAAGTTTGGCTTAATTAAACTGTCATCAATGATGCGATGGTGTAATTAGAGAGACAATCAAACTCCGTTTAACGCCACACATCAGTCGTGCGATATCGTGCATTAATGAGTTTTGGTGTAAACATGTTTAGTATTTGTAGTATGCGATTATACTATACTATGTTACTATATTATATACCAATTTTATAGTTATTTTAATTTAACACCTGCCACACATTTTCCAGCCATCCAAGGTTGACTGGTAGAGAATGCCATAAGGCATTAAGTTTACCCTATTGTAACTTTTTTTAAGAGGTGCAATGAAATAATAAATAAATAAATAAATATATTATACTATATTATACTATATTATATTATAGTATATGAATTAAAATTCAATTATCGCTGTATTACTTAACAACTTGAAAAACGCTTTCTACACTATAGTCCCACGGCAGGATTTTCTTCTGTGCTGTAGTTGCCTTAACACACACAAGCACGAATACACAAATACCCAAACCCAAAACAAGAATCTAAATTCCTCATTCAGATACCGGTCTGGCCGGGAATCGAACCCGGATCCCACGCCATGTCAAACCGGTCACGTCATCGTCGTCACGTCGGGTTACTCAACCATATTAAATTTTATAAGATTGAAGTACCAAACTTAACTAAAGGAGGTAGAACCAGTGTAGTTCGACTGGGGAAGTACCACCGCCATACCTATTTCTAGCGTGAAGCATTTCTTGCGTTTCGATGGAAGGGTGTGGTTGCCGGCACACTTTCATATAAGGCAACCATCATAGTCCTCGGGAGTAGCAACGCATCTTTGATTGACTTCAGATGGAACCCATGTTCTGTATGAAGTTGATTACAGATGTCCATGGGCGGCAGTGACTACTTACCATCAGGTGGACTGCATGCTCGTTTGCTACTTCGGTCAGATAAAAAAAAGTACTGATAAAGTAATGACCAAGTGAACGGTCACGACATTCAACTAATAGACACCAAAGTCCCAAAACGCATATTTATCAATGTTTGTATTACTTAGGTTAAAACGTATCTTGATCTCTTTTGTAGATACTTGAATTAGCAACCAATTAGGGCTCGAAAACGAACCTAATATTTTAGCTACATAATAGACTGTACCTTCACAAGGTACAAAAAAATCCTCTTAACCGCTGAAAAAATCACAGCATGGATAGTCATCAAAATTACATATCATTTAATTACATTGTTCGCACTAAATGTAAATAAATGAAATATTCCCTTTATGTGCTTAAATTAGCAATTAAATGGTACTCAAGAGCGAACTAATATTGGGTACAACTACACAAAGGGTTGTAACCCCACAAGACACAAAAAGTGGGTTTACTTCCTCAAACCATTCATATTCAACTACTATTCATCAAAACGAAGAAAATAATTACCTTTATTTTTTAAGTTACTTAGGGTCAAAAATATCTTTATATATTATCTCTCTTGTCGATACTTGAATTAGCAACTTAGTAGGACTTACTAGTAAACTTATTGCGACTACATAAAACATTGTTTCTTCTGAAGATACAAAAGAAATGAGTTTCCTCGTAATCGCTGATAAACACAGCAAAGATTAAAGTATAATACAGAATTTCCATTCTTCGTATTTAAAAAATCAAATCTCTATTATAGATTCTTAAATTAATAACCAATTAGGAGTCAATAGCAAAGTTCACTGCATATTATAAAACAAAGTCGCTTCTCACTGTCTGTCCCTATATATGCTTAGATCTTTAAAACTACGCTACGGATTATAATGTAGTTTTATTTAATAGATAGAGTGATTCAAGAGGAAGGTTTCTATGTGTAATACATGTATGTATAGTAAGGAAACACGGATAATTTTAGATTTTTGACTTTAAGGCGGGATGAAGTTCGCCCGGTCAACTAGTTATTTATAAAAGGGTGGAGGTAAAAGATTTTTTCCAAGACGATACAAAAGAAAAATGGGTTTATTCCTCATAACCGCTGACAAAGTCACGGCAAAGTGGGCGCTCAAGAGATTCAACCGATAGTCATCAAAGTCCGAAAGCCCTTGAGTCTTCAAGGGGTTCGGGATTAAATCCATTCTAATATCGTGATCTCGGTTCATCTACATACATATATAGAAAAAAATGTCTGTGTATGCTTATTTTATTTGAAAATTGGTACTTGAGTTTGCTCCTTAAAAATCGATTTGCATATTTATGGGCCAGGTATGAGAAAAATGTGAGGAGTAAAATCTACTGATGAATGACCGCGTTACGTTTTTTTAGTTCTAAAGTTTTATCTAGATGGCGTTATACTCAATAACGCCATCTTTTAAATGCTAAGAACTATGTGTTTAAACAAAATATTAATACAACAACGCTTTAGATGGCGTTAAAATCAGTTTACAAGCATTATGATTTATGATGGAGACTTCTCGCAACTCATCAACAAAAGGGGACAGTACTTCAAAATAAATTAAGATATTATGTTTTACATCATTATTAGAGAAAAGTCCAGTTAAATAAACTCTTTGCGTCTGTTTAGACAATCGGACTTAAGGAGTAAACTCCAGTCGTGCGTCGGAGCTGACACTTATTTTTTGTAAATAACGATAAACTGCAAGTAAAAATGCTTTATAACATAATCATATACTTTTTATTATTACATTGATGACTGCAAACGTGGTGTCAAAAGCGGTAGTCACCAGTAAAATAAAGTTTGCTAGGTCATTCCCGCGTTAGTTCTTTGGAATTTTGTCTGTCTGTCTACGCGATAGAAGTGATATAAATCCATATCTTTAGGTTACATATAGTTTCTTATTTCGTCAAAATCCATCAACTCACTCAAAAATTATTACAAAGTGAATATATGTGTAATTTTTAAACGCGGGTGAAACCGCGGGACACTGCTAGTGTCAAAAATAAATGCATGCATACATATTTTGATGGAAAAATTATGGCTTTCTCTTTCACTCATTTTTAACAAGCCAGTATAGTGTTGCCAGATTTTTTATCATGGCGGGTTGATGTCACTTTTGAGTGAAAAAAGCGGGATTTCATAGTCAAAAGCGGAACAGCAAGGGCGGTGTAAGGCGTGGGCGGTGTGTGCCTCCGCCCACGGCCTCGCGGTGTAAAGGGCATCACGCCTCAGAGACACAGAAATGTTAAGTCTTCTCCAAGATGGTGTAGGGAGCCTTTTTTTCTGGTCGATGAACTGCCGATTGACTTAAATTTGTATAGATTTGGCGACCAATTTGTTTTTTTTTTTGAAAAACTGGTCGGCAATTGGATATTTTTTCGGTCGGCCGCGGAGGCAGATAGAGGATATGCCAGACCCCTACCGGCTAAAACCCCACAGTGTCCCTCTAAGCGACCTTTGTCATGACCACGGGAATCCGGTGGCGATCCCCGGCCTAAACTAATTAACGTTTTTGAAGTCAAACTTCTTTATCGGGGTTGGAAAAAAATTTAGTGTAACATTTTTTCGTTACGCGCCATCTTTTTCTGTTACGCGCCATCTTTTTTTTCCGTTACGCGCCATCTTTTTCTTATCCCTACCACGCGTGATATTAGATAGATAGATAAACTTTATCTAATTTAACTTTATTTAACCAATTTCTGTAAAGTTGCATATAGTAAATATTTTTTTGAAAAATAACTTCATAAAGAAGTTTCACTTCTTACGAGTGTACGCTAGTACACGCACACATTTTTTTTTGTTTTGCGTATTCGTTCATTCCTCTATCTCTGTACATAACACCCACGACACAGTATACACATAGTCTAAAAAGCGTTGTATTTCATACTCACTAGTCAAATACTTTTAAAGATATAAAATATCGTAAAAATTCTGTAACCTACTTTTTCAAGCTGTTCCAAATCTAAAACAGATCGTTTGTGTCAGAGATTGATCTGAAGTACCAAAACCCCGCTCAATTTGGCTCAACACCAAACTTTTCGATATCTGTACTAATTGCTTCTGCAAAATTGTGTTAGTTGGAACGACGTAATTATTCATACTGCACCCACTTAGGCTGGATAGGATCAGAACTATTGAGGTCTTAACGGAATATATTAATAATAATAATAAATAATAAAATGCATTTATTGCCACATAAAAAGAAAGTTCAAAAAAAATAACGTATTCCAAAAGATTACGGGCAAAAGGTTGTGGCTCTGCTTCACCTGCCACAGGACCAAGTCCCATGCAGCGCTGTTTTTCAGCCACCTCCTTCTCCCTGTGTTGTTGGGCGGGAGTGATTTGAGCTCACCGGTTTACCGCTTATACAATCTATACATTATACTCATATTACTTATACACCTATAACTGATATTAAACAATGTAAATGGCATATAATTTAAGCACCTACCGTTACTCGAATGTGTGAGCATGTGTGTGTGTGTGTGTGTGTGTGTGTGCGTGTGTTTGTGTGTGTAATTATACTTAGAACCTGCACGCTTAGTACGAGTATTTATTTATTTAAAGTTGTACTAACAGAGTAATCATTGATATATACATTTAAAAGTATTGCGTATAGACTAGGAGTAAGTGTTACTCCACTAACAAGTACAATCGACATGCAAGTAATAACTAGCAAGCAAAAACAATGGTATAAAATGATAATAAATTAAATTAATATTCACAATTAAATTAAACAAAGTGGATAAAATATAACAAAAATAATAAAACAAAAAATCCTTTAAAATTATTGCAATGAAAAATTTTAAAATTGAGAAAAAATCACAAAGCAAATATATTCATAAAATATACACCTCTTCATAAAAATAATGATAACTTATAAATAAATTACAAATTAAATTTAATTTCATTGAGGTTATAAGAAAAAAATATAATAAATTAAATACATTTAGTATAACGATTTCCTCAAAACAATCTCCGTTTATTCACCCATACCTCTTAATGTTGATGTGTGTTATATGTTGAGATAGTAATATTGGTATTTTGTGAGTATGAAGGGAACATATGAGTAACTCACACCAAACTTGATTTCATACTGATTTATTATAATAATAATAATAATATATAACGAAGAGAGGCGTGACGTCAGGGTCTTCATTACTGTCCATTTTTGAAGATTTCAAGTAAAACACAAGAGTAAACTTCTTCGATTTATTCACACTTGAGGAGGTCCGATCGCTTCGACGGTTAAACAAGAATCTCTTTCTACCGGCAGGCGCTCGACTTTTTATAATAAAGTTGGGTGCGGTGACAATAACAAATTTATGGAAGGTAAACTAAATTAACGTCTTTAGAAATCACTAAATATTGCTAAGCAAACAATTTTCGATCTTTAAAATAACTAAAATAATTATTTTCGTCAACATGTTTTTCATAATTACGCGGTGTCCCGCCGACATGTATATAAAATACTGTAATTACAGTACAAAGTGCATTCACAGGTTAATGCTACCACAATATGAATATTTTTTGCGAAAATGCAAACGGTAATCGTTTCGAAGAAACTAATGGGTTGAAGCCGTCATGTGGAAAAATAATGGTAACTCTACTGTTAACTACTTTGTTATTCGAATACAAAGCAAACATTGCTACACTTATTTTTTAAAAACAATTTTGCAAAGGATCTCGCTAGGATTTTTAATTGTTTGAATTGAATTACAGTTAATTTTCACTTCATTTTTTTATTCTTTGTGTTCATGTTGATTTCAACATACATAGCCCATACCTTTGTATAAATAGTACAGTACTATAACTCAAATCTTCTTGATAGTTACATGTAGTTTTGTTTGAAATATAGCAAGTCTACGCTATGTGATATCGCTCTTCCTCTAAAAAACTGTCATAACACAAGAAATCATTGATTTTTTGTGTTATGACAGTTTGATTCCATTTTTTCTCTTCTATCGATCGATAAAACCGCCACAATTTTAGTCTGAGTTCACAAAAGATGGTGTAAATGTCTGTAAGTGAGCATTAGCGTTCATTGAGGAACAAAATAATAAAATATCAGAGGAGGAACGATATTACTTACTACTAAGAGCCAAAGCATTTTTCAAATTATAATGCAAGCAATTAATAGTGAAAATTCAATTTTGGTGTGGAGCCAAAAAGTACCCTGCACGCTGGTAGGAAACTTGTATCAGTTTATTTTGAAGGCTATTGTATATTTAAAATGTAAAATTCTGCGATAAAACTGCTGCAATTCAGTGAAATTTTTTAATTTCGTAAAACGAGCAATTAAACGGAAAATTTACCTATTAATTTACTTCGAAGAAAATATGGCATTCACGTTAGGACGGTCGCACGGACTGTCGCATGGTCGTATGCGACAAGTTCGATCGTGAATGACTTGGTCCTAAGGCGGACTGTACGACCAAGATCATGTCGCAGGTCCGTTGAAGTATTCAACTTGAACTGTCGTTGCGACAGCCCGTTCGACAGTCCGTGCGACCGTTGTAACGTGAATGCCCACCTTTAAGAGATTTTCTGAGATTCCTTAACAAATATTGTACATTTTTTTGTAATAAAGATTTTGTTTCGTTGTTTTTCATAAAAACTTAAAATTTATTAATGTGCATATTAAAATTTCATTGTTATCCGTACATTAATAAAATACAAGCGAGCAGCTTAACGGTTCAGAATAATATTTTAAACCGACATATGATAAATAATTCTGCACCGAGCGTGAATAAGTTGATAAGTAGATGTACATATATATTATTATTAGTTGTGAAATCGGCTCAATGTTGTGTATAATTATTAAATGTTATATTAATATATTGTATAACTATATGTTATACTCGTCACATATGATATGTTATATTATATCGGGATTAGTGTCGCGTCGTAGAAGAGGCCTATGTCCGGCAGTGGGCTAAGACGGGCTGATGATGATGATACTTTAATATTTAATATTATGTTTTATATATTTAATTGTTTAGTATAATATTGAGCGTCAAATTCGGGTCTTAAAAAATGTGTAGTTTGACTTAGAAATTTATTCACGCCTTCTACTGAATTATTCTATAACATTACAGAAATATTTTATTATAGGATTGAAGTAGCAAACAAGCTTGCAGTCCACCCGATGGTAAAGGATCACTGCCGCCCATGAACACCTGTAAGCAACTTCATACAGAACACGGGGTTCTATCCGAAGTCAATCACAGATGCGTCGCTACTCCCGAGGACTAAGATGGTATAAAAGTGTGCCGGCAACCACAAATTATTCTTACAGGCATGTAAAATCTACCAATCCGGACTAAGCCAGGATACTATAGTCTAAGCCTACACTTTTTGAAAGACACCCACGTCTCGCAGTGACATGGGTCTTTCGATAGCCCGGAACCTAAACAATTTTTCTTTCTTTAATGCCGTACATTAGTCCTCTCTACATTTTTTACCCGAATGCGTCACAAGGAGGTTATTGTTTTTTGAGCGTATGCGTGTTTGCATGTCCATGTCCTAACGACGTGACTTGTGACATCATGCTAATATTATAAAGGCGAAAGTTTGTGAGTGTGTATGTTTGTTTCGGCTTAATCTACACAATTTTGTCTTTTCAGTTTGAGCAGAAGTTATATTTATAATTTTTTTTTATATTTATATTTAATAGTGGGTCCTTTAACGACCCGCGTGGCGCAGCGGTTACCATACCGGTCTGACACGCAGTGGGTTCCGGGTTCGATTCCCGGCCATGCAGGTATCTAAATGATGAGTTTAGATTCATGTTCTGGGTCTGGGTGTTTGTGTATTCGTTTTGTGTGTGTCCATGGCACCCACGACACAGGAGAAAATCCTACTGTGGGGGCTATGAGTGTAGAAAGCTTTTAAGCGTTTAAGTTTTTTATTGAATTTCTTTTACTAACCTTGAATAAACTTTACAGGTATCATTCGGCTCCACGTCACCAGCGCTCAGCGATCGCTCCGAATTTCCACTCTTCTGCCGAACGGTTGCTCCGGACTCCTCCCACAATCCAGCCAGGATTGCTTTTATCAGGTACGTATTAGTGTACATACCAATGTAGTGTAGTGCTATTTATAGCGGGAAGCAAGGGTTTCGGTGGAAGAATATATTTAAGAGGCGACTATCTTAATCCTCGGAAGTAACAACGCATTTGTGATTGACTTCAGATAGAACCCATGTTATGTGTGAAGTTGTTCACATATGCCATGGGCGGCAGTGACCATTTATCAGCTGGACTGCAAGCTCGTTTGCAAAGGCGTACCACTGAGTACGCCACATAATGCATTATACAGACCACACATTTCCACCCTCATCTGGCAAAGCCGTTAAAGTTCTAAACTTATTAGAAAATGCGTTTAAATATTTAAGAAAACTAGTCACCCGTCGTAACGGTCGAAATTTGACCCCAATTTAAATTACAAAACCTAAACCTTACATTGTCCAAAGTAGCACCAATGTTTCTCTAATTTAAATAAATAGTAATAGTTATTACAATATTGTATTATTAAAGGTAAAAAGAGGTTTATTAACTAAGCTGCACTTAAAAGCAATAGCGGGTATTTTGACAAAGACATCTGACATTTTTGACGTTATGTGTTTTCATAGAAGGACATTGAATGTTCTATTTCGTTTATGATGTATGTGTTTGTGTCAAATGCAAGGTAATGAGTGAATATGTTTTTAGTTGGCTTTAGTATATTTTATGCATTATTTGAAAAATGTTAGCATTACGCAATCCTTCTCTACATCAACTATAACCGTGCGTAATTTCATATCCCTCCGCCGGCGGCAAGTATCTTAAAAACGAATATTTTTTTTGCTTCACGTATTAATATATCGATGTTACCTTTATGCCTAGTACTTTTCGCCACTAAAACGACTCTATTACCCAGGCAATTCGGATGGGACACGGTGACCGCGTTCTCCCAGAACGAGGAGATCTACTCGCTGGCGGTGAACGAGCTGGTCACACAGCTGGAGGCCGCCAACATCACCTGTGCTGCTTCCATCACCTTCGCGGAATCGGATTTTAAAGAACAACTGCAACAATTGAAGGTTTGTACTTAAAGTAAGGAAAAGTATTATACATTGCTTTCACATGGAACAAGCACAATCTCTCTGCACATGTTACTCGTCTTCACAAAATTAATAATTCTTTTATGGGTCAATGTATACGCTTTTATAATAAACTTCCTGTTGAAATCAGAAATTTGTCAATGAATAAGTTCAAAGCATTGATTAAGATTAAACTTTGCCGTAAAGCGTATTATAAAATTTCTGATTACATAGAAGACAAAACAGCTTGGGACTGAGCAATAATATGCATTACTGTAGTATATTTAATAAATGTCAAAGTGTAGCGTATCTTACCAAACAGGGCTCTCTTTTACTGAAGTGCAAGGCAAGATACTGGAGCTAACTTTCATTACCATGTAAAAAAAAACATGATTGTAATAATATTAAAAAAATGAATATAAATAAGAAAAAAAGACAAACCCGCTGAGTTTCTTGCCGGATCTTCTCAGTTGAGGTCGTATTCCGATCCGGTGGTAGTGTAAGAAAAAAAATGTAACTGACAATTTGTAAGTGCCCCCGCAGGCCTATACAAAATAAAGACATTTCATTTCATTTCATTTCATTTCATGGTGATGACCATGTGGCGACCTCCCGCTACTCATCAAGAGATGGCGCTATTAGTATTCTGAAACAGGCTATCGAAGTATTCTCAATACCCCGCATATATACAAGTTCCGAACAAATACTATCGGAGCACGGCCGCTCCCCAGGCATGATCACCTAGCCTGGCAGATCTCCCTTTGCTAAAACTACATTCAGATACTGAGCATTTGTTGATCACAGGGCTTACCTATTGAAGGTGGTAGAACCAGTGTAGTTCGACCGGGAAGATACCACCGCCACACATATTTCTAACGTGAAGCATTCATTGCGTTTCGCTGGAAAGGTACGGTTGCGGCACACTTTTATATGAGGCGACCATCCAAATCCTCGGGAGTAGCAACGCATCTGTGATTGACTTCAGATAGAACCTATGTTCTATATGAAGTTGCATACAGATGTCCACGGGCGGCGGTGACCACTAACCATCAGGTGGACTGCAAGCTCGTTTGCTACTTCATTATTATAAAAAAACCTACTTTCCTACTAATATTATGGAGTTCCATTACAATCATTTCCAAACACAGAACAATTAATTTTAAACACACAATAAAGGATCAACTCATGTTTATTTCGGCCTAACCCGAACAGTTTAGGGCCTATCCGAGGTCCCTTATCATGCCGCCGGCATTTGCGTAAACCGCATTGAAACGGTTATGGCTGAATTTATGAAGCTATCCTAAATATATACCACTGACCTAACGGACAGTAGGTTTGAGATTCTATCTTCACACCTATTCTAGTTTGGAGTCATCTTTACGTTTCGATGATACGGTTATTATTTTACACTTATTTCGACCCTGAAGCAGTTTTTGCGTTTCGATGGAAGGAGATGACTGCCGGCCAGGGTTACCAGATCTTAAAAATGTATTCCCTTAAAGCCTTCATTAAAAACCCCTAAAATTCCCTAAAATAAATTCTGAATTAGAATTTTGGAATTCTTCAACCTACAACCTGCCCTGACGACGAAAAAAAAGGTCTTCGGGTGTAGCGCATGACCTTTTTTTCGTTGATCGTATAGCCGGAGATTTCCACTTTAACACACCTATATATTGAAATTATTAACACCCCTAAACAATCCCCTGAAATTATTACACCCCTAAAGAATCCCCATTCTACTTATTTATCCCCTAAATTTTGGGGAAAATCCCTAAGCTGGGAACCTTGCTGCCGGCACACGTTTATATGAGACGGCCTTAGTCCTCGGGAGTAGCTACGCATCTGTGATTGACTTCAGATAGAAACCATGTTCTATAACAAGTTGCTTACATGTTTCCGCGAACGGTAGTGACCACTTACCATTAGGTGGACTGCTGTATGCGCGTGTATGCTCGTGTGTATACTCGTGTGTATGTTCGTTTGCTACTTCATTATAAAAAGTTTGTGAATGATCGAATTACATATTCCGACCAAAGCGATTTCTTTAAACATTAGGAGTAGCAACTTATCTTTGACTGCTGCAGTGACTTCATTGGCTTTTTCTACCAAAATTTATAGCAAAACGGCGGTATTTTGATAGATCTATTATGTTTTCTAACAATATTAGTAAAAGTCAATTTACGAAAAAAGATATACACTCGTTTTCAGTTATGACACAAAATAATTCTACCACTACAAATTATTATGTATTTATATCATACTAGCTCTCACCCGCGGCTTCGCCCGCACGGTCAAAGGGAATTAACATTAGAATTGATAGCGTGATTCAGAACTTGCAAATGAATTTTGAAACGCCATCTACTAACAACGTCTGGAACTACTAAATATGTATCAACTAACAAAACATCGATATTCTCATGGGAATGAAAGAGCGCGGTAAAAAGTAGCCTACGTCACTCTCCGTCCTCCTTACTATCTCCCAGCACATAAACCATATCATATAATAGCTATGTGGCGACGTGAAAGAGGAACAAACAAACACACTTTCTCATTTATAATATTAGTAATGATAGTATGCATACGAACTAAATTTCTTTATTGTACAAAATGGCTGAAAATAAATATAACACGTACACATAATCTAAGCCATAATAGCAGACAGTCGTATCACCAAAATAGCGATCGTTCCCAGACAACCTCTGAATTATTGAAAAGAAAGCGTTTCAGACATAAGACATTAAGTGAGAGAATAAATCTGGAAATCAAATACCTAGGTCTGAATAAATCTAATTTAGAAAATTTCACGACGAGCTTTTTACCCGAGTAGGTAATTTGTTTTTTTTTATATGACTAAGGTAGCAAACGAGCATGCAGTCCACCTGATGGTAAGTGGTCACTGCCGCTCATGGACATCTGTAATTAACTTCATACATAATATGGGTTCCATCTGAAGTCAATCACAGATGCGTTTCTAGTCCCGAGGACTACGATGGTCGCCTCATGTGAAAGTGTGACGGCAAACACACCCTTCTATCGAAACGCAAGAAATGCTTCACGCTAGAAATAGGTGTGGGGTGGTACTTCCCCGGTCGAACTACACTGGTTCTACCACCTTAAAAAATGTTATATAAGATGGTAAAATGCAAAAAACGTTAAATTTGTGTACTACTAAACTTATTTCCTTTTTATTTTCATTGAAATAAAAACTTGTTATAACAGTATTTGTTTAATCAATTCATTAACTTATTTTTAGTTATGTCTGATCACATTACCCTTTCAGTTGATAACTGCGTGGGTTGTACAATACTATGCAATTCGTCATTTTTGATCACGCCATCTCGTATTTCAATTTTTTTTCATGATGTTTTGCCTCCTACAAATATAGCCTTTTATTAATGTAGTTCTACCTGAATTGTACAAAATATGTATCCAAATATTAATAGCGGCGTACATTTTGGATTAACAACAATATCGATAATTTATTATTTTATGAGCATCAGAAACAAAGGTATACTCCACATTTCAGCTCATTCGAACAGTGAAAAAGGAGTTAAACTCAACTTGCAAATACCTAAACAGACAACCAGAGCAAATTAAAATACGCTTTCTACACTCATAGCCCACACTAGGTTTTTCTCCTGTGCCATGGGTACCATGGACACACACAAGGCGAATACACAAACACACAGACCCAGAACAGGAGTCGAACCCAGGACCCATTGCGAGTCAGACCGGTATGGTAACCGCTCCGCCACGCGGGACGTTGTCGTTAAATAAAACTTTAAATTAAATTAATAGAACACCGAGTTTTCGTTTAGAAAACAGCCTACAATCAATTCATTTCAAAACATCAGACAAATCAGAAAATAAGCAGCTACATTAAACATAAATGGATCTAAAAGTGAGGTTTCCGCTGTCAGGGGATTTAGAGGCATTAAGCTGATATTTCAATACGATAAAACATTATAACGAAATCATTTCCGACTTGGTTGTGATCCGCTTAAACGGGTTAGTCGTATTGTAAGTTTAATTACTCATTAATATTTAGGTGTCGCAATCAATCATACGACGCGGACGCCTCGGTGTACGAGTCGTTATGTGTGTATGTGCGTTCTCATCAGAGCGATGACGGCGACATTCGTCCGCGAGTGACTCTCAGCCGTCCCTGTAGCCTCGGGGCAGAATAGGGCTACGGTATCCCCTGCCTGTCGTAAAAGGCGACTAAAAGGGGCTTCCGGGGTTGCAGATGGCCTTGAGTGGGAGCTCGAACCGTTCGGTCAGGCAATCCCGGGAAGGACGGCGGTATGTGTGGTCGCATACCGTCGTAAAGACTAGACGGTGCGGTGGGCCCAGCCGCCCATCTGGGAGAAGCCCGATGGGGCAGCGCGCTCGGAGGATTCCGGTTGAAGTCGTTTCGAGATCCCGGAGTCCTCCTTTTCAGCGCCGAGGACGGCCACCGAAAAAAAAAAGGCGTCGCAACCAGCTAAATAGTGATAATAATAATAATAATCTAATCAATCTGGAGCTTACCTCGGTCAACAACTAAGTTTAGCAATTCAGCGAGGTAATGCTGCTAGTATCGTGTGTACATTTCCACGGGACAGCGATTTGGCTCATTTATTATAATTGTAAATAGTAAATTAACTTTTATGTTAAATTGTTAATTATTATGTTAACGTACAATTATATTAAAATGTAAGAATTAATTGTTTCAATTGTAATATTATGGCACGCTGAATTGTTTTTTTTTTTAATTATTGGAGCAACAAACGAGCATTCCAGTAAGTGTTACTGCCACTTGTGGACATCGATAACTTCCTACAGAAGGGTTCTATTTGAAATCGGAGGCGACGCTACTGTTGATTATATTATTATCTAAGATTTTTGAAGACGGTAGTACCGTTACGAAGGAGGAAGTACGGCGGTATGTGTGATCCCGTACCGTCGTAAAAACCAGACGTTGCGGTTTACCCAGCCGCTCATTTGGATAGAACAAGACGCTCAGGGGACTCCGTTTGTGTTCCGTTGGAGATCCCGGAGTTATCTTCGCAGTGCCTAGGACGTTACCCCCCGGTTAAATTTTAAGTGTGGTAAAAATCCCACATAAGACAAAGTCTCTTTCACGACGATGGGTAACTTTTGAAGGTTCCCCCCTCGATGTAAAAAAAAATATCGTTTGTGAATCGATTTTGGAAGCAACACCGCCCTCTCTTTTTGCCTAATAACGCAATATTAGGCGCTGATTTGTTATGGTCTAAAGGGCGTTGAAAGAGAGATATACTTATCGGAGACGAGTACGAAGGCATCTATGTGACGTTTCTCTAAGACTCTGATCTTATCTAGGGTTTACTACGTATGTCCGTGGGTGGCAGTATACACTTACCATGAGGTCGACGATATGCTCGATTGTTATTTCAATATTATAAAAAAAACGTGCGGGCCTCGAAGACTACCGAAGAAGCTATTGAATAGCATTTTTTATCAACTTATGCAATTATAATTATTTATTTATTTATGCAGTATTTTTTTAATACTTACATATCCGTCTTACATATCCGTCGTATAGCTGCTTACATATCCGTCAGATTTCCAAACAGCTCGTCTTGATCTGTGCGAGCTTCGTACCGTCGTACCTACCATATACATACACGTTAAGCGAACGCTTGGTCGCGCTACATGGTAGGCGGAGTGGGGAGTGTTAGGTTTTTTTCGTTACGGAATTTCTTGATGCGGTCGCCGCGATCAAAGCCCGCGATAAAAGCTATGCAATAGCTTAAAAGATGATGATTGTCTCTTATTTAAATCAACAAGTATCTTTCCACCGAAACCTACTGTTTCGCGCTAGAAAGGTGACATTTTGAAAATACGTACATTATTGGTATGTAAATAGAACGAAATTAAAAAGTTCTAAACAAATACGCTTCTCTCCTAAGTCAAGTCTATTAACAGGGTAATGGTCTAATCTTTTAAGATTTTCCATCGCAGAATTATTTAGGACTACGTAATTAGGTCTGAATTTGATCGAGTTTATGTTTGAGAACTTTGTTTATGACGCTAATTTTATTATTGTCGGAGAAAGTTTATGTAGGGTTTCTATAGACCCCGATTTTTTATTTGATATAATTCTATGTATATATCTGCAAATTTTTGGATAAATTTATTAAAGGTAAATAAAACATAGGTACATGTTTCTACATACATTTGTAGTTTTGTATTATCACATTTCTTTTGTGTATTATCAAATCACTATTACGGATAGGGAGAGATTGTTTTTTGTTCTCGAGGGTACCCGACGCCGTGGTAGCGAACCAAGGTTTATGTGGAATTTAACCGCACTAAAACCTCCCGGTGGCCGTCCTCGGCGCTACAAAGAGGACTCCGGGATCTCCAAAGGAACGCAACCGGATTCCTCTGAATGCGTTGCACCATCGGGCTACCTTTTGAAGGTTTCCCCTTCGATAACAAAAAAGTACCGTTTGTGAATTGACTACGGAAGCAACACCACCTCCTCCCAGATGGCCAGCTGGGCCCACCGCTCCTTCTAGTCTTTACGACGGTATGCGACCACACATACCGCCGTCTTTTCCGACATCGCCTGATCGAACTGTTGGAGATCCCACTCTAGCCGCCCGCAACCCCGGAAGACCCTTTTAATCGCCTCTTACGACAGGCAGGGAAAGCCCTCCTCTATGTATTGAAAACTCTACTCTATCTAATTACTCTATCTATTGAAAAAAACTGCATTAAAATCCTAAGCGTAGATTTAAAGATCTAAGCATATATAGAGACAGACAGCGAGAAGCGACTTTGTTTTATACTATGTAGTGATTATACAGACCAAATGAGACATAGTCTGGCTTTCAAGTTTAATTGAAACATATGAAATCATGTCACGTTTTCCGTAGACTTACTATACGAATCTTGTGTTTAAATTGGCTTTGAGTCCCACTAAGGGTAATCTACGACCACCTATTACAGTAGGTATTACAATATTTAGCCTTATTAAATTATTGTCTTAAATTCTAATCATACCGACTTAGACGTATACATGAATACTTTTAACGACCCGCGCGGAGGGGTTACCATACCGGTCTGACGCGCAATGGGTCCCGGGTTCGATTCCCGGCCAGACAGGTATCTTAATGATGAGTTTAGATTCGTGTTCTGGGTCTGGGTGTTTGTGTCGTGTCTTGTGTGTATCCACGGTACACACAGAAGAAAATCCTACTGTGGGGCTATGAGTGTAGAAATCGTGTGTGTTGTATTGACTTACTATTTATTGTCAAGTGTCCTTAATTGCAGTTTAAAGCACTTTTATTTATTCCAGGTCATTTTTAAATAAATCTTTCTTCTTATCTTTAACTCAAAATTGAAGAATTCTGTGGTTGTGTGCAACTAGCTGACCCGGCGAACTTCGTCCGCCTAAAGGTTAAAAATCCAAAATCAGCGTTCAAATAAAAATCAAATTATCAGCGTTCTTCCACTATGTTATGCATGTATTATACACAAAAACTTTCCTCTTGGATCACTCTATCTATTAAAAAAACTGCATTTAAATCCGGAGCCTGGTTTTAGAGATCTAAGCATACATAGGGACAGACAGCGAAAAACGAACGAAACGACTTTGTTTTATACTAAGTAGTGAAGCAGCGATATCATATGATTGTAATAGATAAGAATATCATCGAATAATGTTTCTTACTAGAAAACTTCGGAATCACTTACACCAGAATAAAAGCAATATATCTTTGTTACAGAAGCTAGACACGAGGATAATAATAGGCAGCTTCTCTCAAGAGATGATCCCGAAGATATTTTGCGAGGTGAGTGTTTATTCGACGACCCGCGTGGCGCAGCGGTTACCGTACCGGTCTGACACGCAGTGGGTCCCGGGTTCGATTCCCGGCCAGACGGGTGTCTGAATGATGAGTTTAGATTCTTGTTCTGGGTCTGGGTGTTTGTGTATTTGTCTTGTGTGTGTCCATGGCACCCACGACACAGGAGAAAATCCTAGTGTGGGGCTATGAGTGTAGAAAGCGTAGAATTCTTGTATTATTTGATAATACAAGTATGTGGTAGATTGATAGTTACAATAGTAAGGTATGTTTTTAACTTACATAATCGAAAAATGACAGAGCAATGATGGCTTAATGGTTGAAACTTGCCCTCTCGATCGGGAGGTCCGAGATTCAAACCCAGGCACGCACCATATCGATAAAATGTTTTGATTAATGTACAACCATCGACCAGCACTTTAAACTGTATTGTCTCGACCAAACAATCGATCTGCGACTCTATTAATATATTCACGATTGTAAATCGCTAAATACTGGATTAGCTATATTCCCATAAAATTTGACCAAACAGTTCGATCGTCAAGAAGTCATTGACAAGTTGTATGCTTGTACATAAAAGCACAAAGTTACAAATCCTTCATTTTGTGAGGACATCGTTCAATTAACCTCGTCGACAGGTATCATCAGTGGCCAAATAAAGACAAAACTCTATTCTTCTCCAGGGTTAGTTACGAATTTCCGTGGGCGGCAGTGCGTACTTAACATCAGGTGGACTGCAATTAATAAAAGAGTCTTAAAAAAAATATTAACTTGAAACGCTTTCTACACTCATAGCCCCAAAGTAAGATTTTCTCCTGTGTCGTGGGTGCCATGGACACACACAAAGACGAATACACAAACACCCAGACCCAGAACATGAATCTAAACTCATCATTCAGATACCGGTCTGGCCGGGAATCGAACCGGGGACCCACTGCGTGACAGACCGGTATGATAGCCGCTGCACCACGCGGGTCGTCGATTAAACATATTTGAATTTGAACATCGAGTAAATTGTTAACAGGCCTTCAAGCTTGGTATGTTCGGAGCGGAGTACGCGTGGCTGGTAGCGGGCGCTCCGCCCCGCATCCGCGGCGGAGCGCCCTGCGCACGCGCACAGCTTGCCAGGGCGCTGGAGGGGCTCGTCTCTGTCACCGCGCACCGCGGCATCGTCGGCGATGTTGTATCGTTCTCTGGACTTGTAAGTATCATTTTTATTATATCCTTACAATATCTTGCCTATAGTTATTTTAAAGGTGAATATTAGTGAGCAGCGATTGCCTAAAACTAGCCCTCTCAATCGGAAGGTCCGAGGTTCAAACTCAGGCATGCACGCACCACTGATTTTTCTAAATTATGTGCGTATTAGAAATTAATTATCACTGCTTTTAAGTGAAGGAAAACGTCGTGAGGAAACCTACACAACCGAGAGTTAAAAAAAAAGTTCGCCAGCGCGGGGGACTATGGTCTAAAGCTCTGTCATTCCGAGAGAAGACCCGTGCCCACCAGTGGGACAGTAACGGGTTGACGGTATCTATATAGGTATATATTTGTGAAGATATATGTTTCATAAGCAACCACGTCAGAAGGGCTCAAAGGATCTGAATACTTTTATTCAGATGCAACTTATCACCATGACAGACTATAGGTTGAAGTAACAATATGTGGGCAATTACAAAAACGTCAACATTGTTTTGAGGAATCTTCATAAATTTAAAGGTGGTAGAATCAGTGTAGTTCGACCGGGGAAGTCCCACCGCCACACCTATTTCTAGCGTGAAGCAGTTCTTACGTTTCGATAGAAGGGTGTGGTTGCCGGCACTCTTTCACATGAGGCGACCATCATAGTCCTCGGGAATAGCGACGCATCTGTGATTGACTTCAGATGGAACCCATGTTCTGTATGAAGTTGTGATGTCCATGGGTGGCAGTGACCACTTACCATCAGGTGGACTGCATGCTCGTTTGCTACTTCAGTCAAATAAAAAAAAGGTTATTATAGAAACGTTGACACCTAATTGAAATTGTAAGCGAAGAATTGTACTACGATAAAAGTTTAAATTAAATTCATCAATTCCGAAGAACATTCTAAACAAGCTAAACTTTAACTCAACACTTTTATTTCCCGGGAGTTGAACTCGACTGGTTAGTGCGGTAACATCACTTGCTTTGCACGTTCCAATTAACTTCAATGCTTAACCTTAAGAGTTAGATTTGAACTGATGTTAAATGCTTTTAAAACTGCGGTACGCGTGTGGATAGGTGATTTTGATATCATTAAAATCGCCTGAACGAAACGAAATAAGTATGAAGAAAATCAACGCCTTTTTATATATTCTTACCGCAAAGTTTTTGTCCGTTCATTATATATAACTTAAAAGAAAATAATAGAGATCTTCATTCATACATAGTACAGTGAAAAATAAAAGGCATCGAACTAAAAATTTCGACAATTTAATCAAATACTTGAAAGTAACTCTTATTAGGTTTAGCGAAGTAAAAGTAGTCTAGTGAATGAATATTTGACGATTTCGGGCAAGAGGAGGACAAACATATATTTCATCCTCTTATTAAACAACGCTTTATTACTCCTTAAAAATACGAACATAGTTTTATTTCCCACAAAAAGCAATTATCGCATTAGAGCTACTTTATTTTCATTGACGATATCTACAGTAAATCATAGACAATATCTATTAAATGAAATATCAAAACGCACCGTTTTTATTTCTACAAAGATTAGGGCTTAAGCTTAGCCAGAGGATTATTTCTCTTAAGATGATAAAGATCCGATGATGTAGACGGCTAAGTATAAGTAGATTTTATTCACTATAATTCGTCAAATAGATAGTAATTTTTCATGATTTTAGGTTAATATGTAACAGCTCGTTTGCTATTTCAATCAGATTGATTTTTTTTTGGCAACCACCGTGACGCAATATCACACACGCACGCTTTCACGCTTTCTACACTCACAGCCCCACAGTAGGATTTTCTCCTGTATCGTGGGTACCATCGACACACATAAGACGAATAAACAAACACCCAGACCCAGAACAGGAATCTAAACTCAACAATCAGATACCTGTCTGGCCGGGAATCGAACCCAGGACCTATTGCGCGTCAGACCGGTATGGTAACCGCTGCGCCACGCGGGTCGTCTTCGGCAAAAAGAAATTGAAAAACCGTGTATCCTGAGTACTTGTTACATATTTAAATCCTCCCATCTTCTTGGTTTTCAGACAAACGAGATGTTTTACCGGGAAATGCAAAGTAAAGGCCCGGTGTCACCCTTCGCTCCTCACACCTATGACGCGGTGTGGGCAATAGCTCTAGCCCTGGGTAAGGCGGAGCTTCTCTGGAGGAGTATGGACGAAGAGAAAGGCGCTAGACTGGGCCTTGGCCACTTTGATTACAATAGGAAGGATATGGCTGAAGAGTTCTTGTACCAGCTCGGGAACTTGAGCTTTTTGGGTATATCGGTGAGTATTTTGTGATAATGGTTAAAGTAGCTCTTACCCGCGTCTTCGCACGGTCAAAGGGAATTAACATTAACATTTATAGCGTGACTAGCTGTCCCGACAAACGTTGTTTTGCCATATAAAAAATAAAAAAAAATGTTAAGGGTGGACAACCCTTAAGGAGTATGAAAAATAGATGTTGGCCGATTCTCAGACCTACTGAATAAGCATATAAAATTTGGTAAAAATCGGTGAAGCCGTTTTGGAGGAGTATGGCAACAAAACTGTGACACGAGAATTTTATATATTAGATTCAGAACTTGCAAATGAATTTTACTACCGCCATCTATTAACAACGTCTGGTACGACTAAATATGTATCAACTAACAAAACATCGATATTCTCATGGGAATGGGATAGAGCGGTAAAAAGTAGCCTACGTCACTCTCCACCCTCCTAATTACCTCCCAGCATATAAACCATATCATATAATAGCTATGCGGCGACGTGAAAGAGGAACAAACAAACACACTTTCACATTTATAATATTTGTATGGATTTGCAATTCGACGTCACTTTCGACGACGAAATAGCTTCAGATGTTGCATTTGGTTCTTGACCAGTGTGATAGATTATTTAATGCTGTATATGGTATTATGGGGACAGAAGGTAGGAAACGAGGGAGATTTAAACTCTTTTTCTTTTTTTTATCTGACTTAAGTAGCAATCAAACATGCAGTCCACCTGATGGTAAGTGGCCACTGCCGCCCATGGACATCCCATACAGAACATGGTTCCATCTGAAGTCAATCACAGATGCGTTGCTACTCCCGAGGACTATGATGGTCGCCTCATGTGAAAGTGTGCCGGCAACCACACCCTTCTATCGAAACGCAAGAAATGCATCGCGCTAGAAATAGGTGTGGTGGTGGTACTTCCCCGGTCAAACTACACTGCTTCTACCACCTTGAATACACGTACGTCTTCTCCCTTACACGTACTATTTATCAACATTATTCCTTATATTTGGAACTTGAAAGACATTTGCCAACCACTGAATAGCCCCACTTAGGCGTCGTCTCAAAACCATTCAATCGTCAAGTAGGATCATCGAATTGCTTCTAAAAGCAAACCAAACTCACGAAGTTAGTGAATGCTTAGTTCCGTATAATCCAGTTTGTGTTGCTACTGACAGCGTTAGAAACAGGGAGCAACTCTGAAATATTAATTCGTGTTCGATTTTGAGATCTGAACTTTAGTTGTAACTAGGGATTGCAATCCGGCCTCATTTTCAATCCGGCTGGATCCGGCCGCTTTTTTCTCAATCCGGTCGGATCCGACCGGATCCGGTCGGATTAATCGAACGATTAAAACAGTGTAAAAAAAGGATCGATTTCGAACGGTAATTATTTTTGTAATATGAAATCTTTGTCAAAATATACAATCGCCGGATCCGGTGAAGGTCCGGATCCGGTGGTGAATTGGTACCGGATCCGGTTTGTGTAAATTTGTGCCGGATCCGCCGGATTACCGGATCCGGTTTTCCGGATTGCAATCCCTAGTTGTAACCCAGTTGTTCGTTGGAAATAAATTTGCGAATACCTGAAAAGTAGGATACACTGTTAGTACGACGGAACGCCACTTAGTTTTGGGAAAGAACTTGAAACAGGTCAAAGACAGAGCTAACGAGTGTAATCCGCTTTTCTTTGTACCTTCGTTTTCTAAGTAACTCGTTTGTAAGATACCAAATATACAATTTAGTTAGGTACCTACTAGCGGAACCGAAATGCCAACATAGCATTTATGACCCACATTAACACATAGGATACTTATTATGGACATTAGACGAGACCAAAGCAAGATAAGTCATAGGAATACACTACTATTCCATAGTTAACATAGTGCTAACCCATTATTGTCCCACTGCTGGGCACGGCTCTTCTCTCCACCGCGCTGGCCAAGTGCGAATTGGAGAATTTCACACACCTCCAAGACCTTTTTTTTAAAGAACTCTCGGGTGTGCAGGTTTCCTCACGACGTTTTCCTTCACTGAAAAGCAGTGATAATTAATTTCTAATACGCACATAATTTAGAAAAATCAGTAGTGCGTGCGTGGGTGTAAACCTCGGACTTCCCGATCGAGAGAGCAAGTCTCAACCATTAGGATATCACTGCTCTGATAATAATAAACATACCCATGTTTAATTTCAAGTGATATCGCACTAAACTTGTTTTGTAAAGAAAGCTCAAAATTTAATCGCGTTCCATTTAGAAAGAGGTCAGTTGGAATAAAGAGATCTGTAATTGAATTGCCTTTTGAGAGTACGTGAGGATTGTAAAGGACGTAAAAAGATTTCCCTTTACGGTTTTGACTTGAATGTTCTCCTTAAATAGAAAAAAGAGTACCACCAAAAGAAAGTATGGATCATAGGAATAGTTGGACTTGTTTTTTCTAGATACCTACCTAGTATGCCAACTCTAGGGGATAACGTTTATGATTCGGTTTCCAATTTTTTATGGTTCATTACTTTCATTACTTTTGGCTAATCACCGAATACCTCATTCGATCTTACCGGATTCGTTAACAAAATTCGGTGGGACACCGAATCGATGTCACGATTTCATCTATTTTATGCACCTATTCTTTTCTTCCCGTGGATGTGTCTCTACTTTTAGGAGGCGCCTAGTTCGAGGCGATGAGTAGCAGCGTCTTCCTGGGTAGTATCAATATCTAGTGTGGTCATCAACAGGAACGCTAGACTTGACTATTGGATAAAATCTTTATTACCTAGACCCCTAGGGAGTGACCCTATGTCCACCATTGAATTTCAGAAGGCTGATCGATGGATGGATAAAACGATAATGTTGGATTGAACGATTAAATTTCAAATATCTATGCGGTCTTGCGTTACAAAAAAAGTATTGGCTACATATTTGAGAATAATTCAAAAAAAACTTTAAAGATAAATTGTACTCAAACTTACATCGATCACCGTAAACGGGACAAATTCGAATACTCCTGAATTTGCAATAATAATTTGCACAACAAATTACATCTGTGACCGCAAATCGGGTACATTCGAATTCGGAAAATTAAATCGCCGTTTAATATAAATTCGGTCAGTGATCGAAAACGTTTAAAATCGCATACAACCTATCTGACTTAAATATACGCCACATTAATTCATGGCTTCCAGTTGGTCTCACTGGGTGGCAATCGTTAAAATTTCTTTAAGGCTATATGAATGACACATCAAGACTTTCACATGAGGCGACCATCATAGTCCTCGGGAGTAGCAACGCATCTGTGATTGACTTCAGACTGAACCCATGTTCTGTATGTAGTTGATTACAGTGGTCCATGAGCGGCCGTGACCACTTACCATCAGGTAGACTGCATGTTCGTTTGCTACTTCAGTCAGATAAAAAAAATGTGTGCGTACTAGCGTGGACTCGTAAGAAGTGAAACTTCTTTATGACGTTATTTATCAAAAAATAATTTACTATACGCAACTTTACAGAAATTGGTTAAATAAAGTTAAATTAGATAAAGTTTAATAAATGGCTTTTATTAAACTTTATCTAACAATCTAATCTATAATAATCTATCTAATATCACGCGTGGTAGGGATAAAAAAAAGATGGCGCGTAACGGAAAAAAAAGATGGCGCGTAACAGAAAAAGATAGCGCGTAACGAAAAAATATTACACTAAATTTTTTTCCAACCCCGATAAAGAAGTTTCACTTCAACAACCCCGATAAAGAAGTTTCACTTCAAATACAAATCCCAATGATGTCTAACACTAAGTAGACCCTTCATCAATATTTGACAATATGATTTTGCTTCCAACTTTTCCCAGTTGATAGGAGACATCATCGATAATCTGTTTGTTTTTAACTTTCAGGGTCCAGTTTCCTTTAACGGAGCTGATAGAATCGGCATGTCAGCGTTCTACCAAATACAAGGTAAGGTAGACTAGGATTACCTGCATCTTTTAAAAATGAACTATTGTGTACTTTTTTTTTGTTCTCGAGGGGGAAACCTTCAAAAGGTACCCGACGCCATGGGAGCGACGCAGGGTTATGTGGGATTTTTACCGCACTAAAACCGGTGGCCGTCCTCGGCGCTATAAAGAGGACTCCGGGAACTCGGTCCGACCGCAACCGGAATCCTCTGAGCGCGTTGCCCCATCGGGCTCCTCCCAGATGGGCGGCTGGGCTTGTGTACTCGTGTACTTACTTGCATATATTTCTATGTTAATTCCAATTTCACTGGCATTGTGAACTTACTGATTTAAATTTCAATTTATCATTAAACATAGGAGGTCGTCCCAAAGCAGTGGCTCTTTACACCCACGGCCGAGAGATGGCGTGTCCGGAGTGCTCCAAGCCGCAATGGGCTGGTGGAGTACCAGCTGCGAGGAGAGTGCTCGTCTTGCGGGTGGACTCCGTGTGGGCACCAGCAAGACTGGCTGTAGCTGCATTGTCCGCTGCTGGTGTCGCCTTGGCCTTGGCGTTCTTGGCGTTTAACTTACATTATAGTAAGAGGAGGTAAGCACATTAATGTCACACCTCCGTTCAATTCAAACAAATGATTAAGTATTCACATTGTACTTCATAATATAGGAAGTATTTTTTTTACACTTACACATATAATTTCTACATTGCACTGAACTTTTTTTAGTTTTAGACTTAAGAGAATCAGTAGTTATTAATTGTAAAATACGGTTGAAATATTAAATGCATATCTCCATCTCACAAACATGAAAATTGGTTATTTTTAAAAGTGATGGCGCGCACTACGGTGTTCTGATTTAAAGGATGCGATAAGAATGCATTCCAATTTATTTTCCGGAGTGTTACGTATTTGCCGTTGACGTCAGATAGGAGTCCTAACCTTTTTTCATTTTATAAGCCCTAGTGACCCTCTACATTTAAATGGAAATCATGTTCGCCTGCTACTTCTATTTCCTTCTACTTTTCTGAAAAAATATTGGGTTTTCTTATTTCAGGTCCATCAAACTGTCGTCTCCTCGTTTGAACAACATGACTCTGATTGGCTGTGTGTTGGTTTACTCCGCTGTGGCCATGTTAGGCATTGACAATTCTATTCTACCGTCCTACATTCCATTCTCAGCTATGTGTACCGTAAGTTTTTTTTTCTTCATTAAACTCTGTTTAGCTTAACTTCTGAGGGAATAACGATGTAAAATAATTACGTGTCAAATATGTATTCATACGTATTAATTGTACCTTGTATTTGCAGGGTAGAGTCTACATTCTGTCCGCTGGATTCTCTTTAGCATTTGGATCTATGTTTGCAAAGACATACAGAGTTCATCGAATATTTATTAGGTATGTTTTAATTCCAAAATATTAGGAATATCATCATTATTATTGACATTGTTGGGGTACTGCTATTAAGGGTATTCACTCAAAGAAAGGCGGCGTCACATCTCACAAGTATTTATTTCTAGTGAACACGTATCTATTACAGTGGGGTTGGGACGCGACTGCGCTATCCATTACCTTTTGCTTAATCGGCGTTTTCGCCGTGAGGTACTCACAACACCACAACATAATACCTATAGCTTATTAATACTTAAAGCCTAGACGTTACAGCAAGAATTTTTTATATTTTTGTGCATTAGTTTGCAAAAGTTACGAGTACAAAGAACCAATCAAATCTAGTAGCAATAGGCTACACATAAATTCCTGGATCAGAATAGAGCTATGGTGTCGTAAGAGGCGAGTAAAAGGGGGCTTCTGGGGTCGCGGATGGCAAGAGTGGGAGCTCGACCGTCCAACCAGGCGACCCCGAGAAGGACGGCGGAATGTGTAGTCACAAACAGTAAAAAAGGAGCGGTGGGCCCAACCGTTCACTTGGGATAACCCCGATGGGGCAACGCGCTCAGATGATTCCGGTCGCGTTCCCGCATAACCCTGCGTCGCTCCCACGGCGTTGGGTCCTTTTGAAGGTTTCCTCCTGGAGAAAAAGGCTAAACATAAATTAGCATAAACATTTTGTACATAAAAATAGCATTGGATCCAATCTAGCTAAGGTGATTAACATGTCAATTATTAACACCCCATTTAAAATTTAAACATAAATGTTTGTCAAGTCCAATATTTAGTAACTAAAAGATCAATACCATTCCTCTTATCACAGTAACAGAAGCGGCGTGTGCAAGACGAAGCTGCTCCAAGACACGCCGCTGATCTCCCTGGTCTGCGCGCTGGTGCTGATCGACGGCATGATCGTGACGCTGTGGGCGACCCTCGACCCCATGGAGCGGCACCTCAAGAACCTCACCGTGGAGATCAGCGCCACGGACCGCAGCGTGGTGTATCAGCCTCAGGTTAGCTGAGTGTGTTTTGAAAAATAATTTAGTTCAGCGCTAAATGCTAGATAGCATTACACATAAGGATTAAATTAAGCTCATTGGAGACATCAAAATGTGATTGACGTACTTTTAAATCGTCATGAAAATACTTCTAAATCATCACAAAAAAATATCTAACGTGTATAGGCTTCTTCGTCAAATACTCATTGGTAGTGATCGTTAATTTTACTTTAATTATAGTTTTATACGGGACCAAAATATTGTCACCCACAACAGGCAATGGCGAGCAATCAAATTAACATTAATCAGCTCATCCCACTTGCCTCGCTCGGGCCTTTACTTTGTACTTAAGCGCTTTATAATTCTACCTCGCCGTATCATTAGGAAATTTTGCAGAACCACAAAGCACATCAATATTTCTTACTTCCTTAAACTACTTATCTAAATATCTTATACTATCTTGTTTCTTATTTCAGATAGAAATTTGCAAGTCCCAAAGCACAACAGGATGGCTCTGTGCCCTTTACGCTTACAAAGGTCTCTTACTCATCGTCGGCGTCTACATGGCGTGGGAAACCAGGAACGTCAAAATATCAGCCCTTAACGACTCGAAATATATCGGGATCAGTGTGTACTCCGTAGTCATTACTAGTACAAGTGTTGTCGTCATCGGGACTATAATCTCTGAGAGGGCCACTCTCGCTTACATAACTATCACGAGCTTGATTCTCGTAGCCACTACCTCCACTTTATGTCTACTGTTCTTGCCGAAGATTATCGCTATAAGAAGTAAAGGTAAGCATTTGATCTTCGCACTAAGAGTACTAGATAGAGCTAATTTTTTGTTGATAATAATCGAACTAAATCTGAAAACAATAGTTATAAGCAAGGAAAATAAACGCATTTCTTTCAATTATTTAAAGATTACGTTAATTACATTCTTATTATAAAACTAGTTGACCCGGCGGCCTTCGTTCCGCCTAAAAGTCAAAAATCTAAAATTATTACGGCGTTTCTCTACTATATTATACATGTACCATATTATACATAAAAATCTTCCTCTTGAATCACTCTATCTATTATAAAACTGCGTTAAAATCCGTAGTGTAGTTTTAAAGATCTAAACATACATAGGGACAGACAGCGAGAAGCGACTTTGTTTCATACTATGTAGTGATAACCTACTGCTTAAAATAAATAATTAACAAGGGAATTATGTATAATTTCTATTTTATTGTAATCATTATTGTGGTGTCTTGTACTTGTCGTACACCACAATAATGATTACAATAAAATAGAAATTATACATAATAAATTGTTTATGTTTGCCTCCGCCTACAGCATCCTATCATGTATAATTTGTATTTTAATGTACTTGAGTTTTGGTACTTGTGTTCTCTTTTCATTAAATTATTTGTAACTAGTTCGTTACCTCTATAGAAAAATATTTCATTTTAAATCTTTTTAAAAGCATGCCATAACTTAGTACAAAACAAAAAGAAAAATAACTCTAATTTCAGCTGAAGAAGATCCTGTAATACAAAGCATGGGCCTGAGATTAGAGTGTAAGACTAGAAGATTTGTAACAGACGAAACTCAAGAGTTGCACTTTCGCATAGAGATTCAGAACAAAGTGTACAAGAGGGAGGTGGCCGCGTTAGACAAAGAGATCGGGAGGCTGGAGAAACTGTTAGCAGAACCTCTGGAGTCCGCTAGCAGTTCTGTTGCTTCTATAGTGTTGCCTAAGCGGGTAAGATGGGTTTTCATTTCTTTAATAACAGTGACAGAATTAGAAACAAAATTCTTGATAGTAAACACAGTTTAGCAAGCTCAAAGTGTGTAGGTATACATTGAGGGTATATCTAGGGTATAGTCTTGATTTCTCTTATTCCGAAAGTGCAACAGTCGACATTAAAAATCCACATTCTATTAATCAATATAAAAGCAAACACATTTTAATTTATTAAAATTATTATCTTTCAGACCGAATTAAATACAGTAGAAGAAGAGGGTCTTGGCCGTTCAGATTCAGACAGACGAACTCCCAGCATCACTGGAGGATTGCCGATGCTTCTTCTCTCAGTTCTCCCTCCTGTCATTCCTCGCGCTAGTTGGCCTTCCGCTGAGGCCTGCCGCGGACGCAACTCCGTAAGCTTTAGCTCCCAACCAAAACTTAACTACAGGAAATCACAACCTTCAATAGATTTATATAATCTATGCTTAAATAAGCGCGAAGAAAACCATGGTCTACTAAAAAGACTAAAAAGCTTCTTCGGCAGTAGGCCAACCAGTAGAAAGGCGTCTACTATGTCCATAGCGGATCCTACTGGACAAAGTATAGCAGCAGCTCTCAAGATGCATGTTGGCATGATTGCTGGTCTTGTACCGGGGAACAGGAAGCATTCCATGGTGCTATCTTGTAACACATTGAACGTTCCGCATCCAGAATTGAAGTTGCGACGAGAATCCTATGCTAGAAGCGGGCCGATCATTCGTATTACAGATGATGAACCAACGTGCTCAAGATACACATCAGAAAGGAGCGTCTCATCTGGAACACAAAAGTATGTAGCCGAACCAGAGACTAAGGTCAATTTTGTGTTGCCAACAACACATAAGCCATCGTCCCATCAGAGTTCCTGTGAGAAAATCAGGGGTTCCCCAAGATTTCCTCACAGGATAGCACCGGCTACTTCCAGTTTAACGACACTGGATGGTAGAAGAAAGACGAGTGCTGACAGCGTGTTCAGTATTCAACCAAGTTCTTTCGATGAGCAACGCCGCTTCAGCCACCAGAACGTCAGCAATCAAGAACACAGAAGTAAAATGATTTTAGAAAGTAGATGGAAGTCCACAGAAGACGCCAGGCCAGGTCCGTCGAGGGGTAATTAGGGTAAAATAGTTATGGTGCCAAATATGTAACAAATTGCCATTGTCTTTACTTTGTAGATGTTAGGATGTGGATTGTGGATATGTGTACATATTTTAGTGTAGTGTCGAAATCCTTAATCATGTCTATTCAACTAACATTATTTAATACATACATAGTAGAAATAAATCCTATTTTGATTGTGTGTGATTAGAACAGTATTATAACGTTTTACTATGTAAGATTTTAGAAATACTTTTGTGTAAGATCAAAGTCGAAATATTTAATTTTGTATCAAAAATGTCGATTAGCAAACCAGAGAGACGGCTTGAAGATCCTGATTAAAAATTGGTGCGAAGACAAAAAAACACGCGCGTAACTATTTGCGTATGACGGTAATTCACTGTTCTTCCAGGTCAAGTAACTCGTCGTCAACCCATTATTGTCCCACTGCTGGGCACGGGTCTTCTCTCGAAATGAGAAAGTACTAGCCAAGTGCGAATTGGTAGCTAATTGGTGGACAAGTAACTCATCACTGATGATTCTAGGACAGATTTTTTACACACTTAATTATCTTCGTGTACAAAGTCCTCCGTCCGGATATTTCGCCTGGGTATATATCAAATACACCACAGCAATCCGTACTCCATCTATGATTTCAAGTTTGGATTGGATTTCTAAAGCTTCGCATCGCCAAGGAGACTGGAGCCACCCGTTCTAGAAATTTAAAAATTCTGTTGCGTCGTAACCAACTTATGCGTGAACGTTTATTTTCGCCTATCTACTAAACGATCGAAGACGACAGTTTTATTTTTACGATCGGATTGATTCTATATTAATCCGATATTACGGTAAAAACGTATCTATGACTTATTTGAAAGGTCGTCGACCATCTGTCGATAACATCGGTCATCGATTGATTGATTGTAACTACCCTTAAAATAACAAAGTTTGAAGTACGAATGCTTGTAACATACACGATGTTCTTATTTGGTAGATGACTAAATTCTCTTTAAAAAAGTAATATATTTTATATGCATATTCCCTATAAAACAAGGAAATTTAACACCAAGAAAGTAGATTTAGATAGATATAACTCATGTTATGAGTTATTAGAGAAATATAACAATTTGTAAAGTCCTAAATATAGCTCAATAAACCTTCAATTATTTTTAGGTACTGTAATTGAATGTATTTAAGACAATTTGTGTAAGAAACGGCGATAATTTTCTAGATGTTTTTACCATTTTTCATTTCATTTGTCTTTCCGTTTAACTTATATGTAAAATATGAATTTTTAAATGTAACGTTGGTATTCGTATTTGCCATAAAGTATTCTACAGGGATCAAATATATCACGTCTGAAAAAAATCAAACATGATGACAAACTAAGGAAACCATTAAATTATTTTTACGCATAAAATTACAATTTTTTTTCAAAAGAAATACTTAGATAAAATGTAAAATAAATGTATGAATTTATTTTATTTCAATTATTGTTTTAGAAATGCATTTACCGACAGGCTTATTGCCTTTTAGAAAATTTCTGGTCATAACGTACTTATCTCAATAATATAAATTTAGCTGTATTATACTTACCTTTAAGTGTAGAAAAGTTTATTATTTAAAATGTAGCCATTTTAAATATCATATCATTGTAAAATGACGTCAAAATCATAAGATGTATTTTAAAGCAATATTAAGGAATTGTAATAAAGTATTAAATATGAAGATATTTTTGAGTAGAATGTAATTTTTAGTCAAATTATATTATGTCTCGTATACAGATAACAAAGTGTGAATGTAGACGTGTTCATATTTTATAAAATAAACCTACATTTATAAAATAGTAGTTGCAAATGTTTCTTTGATATTAAAAAGTATTTTTTATTACAATTTATAGATAATTTACACAAAATATTGCTCAAAAGGAAAATATTTAGTTACATTAGTATTATTCCATAGGGAGTCGTTTTAATTTTTTTTTTTTTTGGCTCCGAAAATTATTAATTAGTTATTTTAAACAAAAACGACTCACAAGGCACATAAACATTGAAATATATTATGCCTAGGTATATGGTTTAACAGTAATATTAACGTAGAATTGATACATTTATATACGAAACGGTCTGCGGTTTTTAAATTATTTTTACGATAATTTTTACAATATTTAAACGTAAAAATACGATTGTTTTATGTTGTAATTTGTTTAATGTATTTTTGTTGTAAGTAATGTTTTGTTTTGTTCATAATCCAAATGATAACAATCAATAGTCTTTATTTCTTGTCCAATATTTTTGCATTTGCAACTGCTATTTGACATATAAATAATTCTATGCCGTGTGGAAATTTATGAATAAATTTTATTTATTATCTTGTTTCGTTTATTATAGACTAGTTGACCCGGCGAACTCCGTTCCGCCTAAAAGTCAAAAATCGAATATTATCAGTGTTCCTACAGTATATTATGTACGTATTATAGATAAAAAGCTTCCTCTTGAATCACTCTATCTATTAAAAAAACTGCATTTAAATCCGTAGCGTAGAATCTCTTGATGATTTGTGTGAAGTTGTCACCATAGCGCCATCTCTTGGTGAGTTGCGGGAGGCCGCCACAACGCAAACATTTGCAAATACATTGATATAGAATGTTCTATGTATACATTATACATCATCTCACAAGGCTGCCTTAAGAATTCTATCCTCGATCTGTCGCTTGATGTCCACTGCTGTAAATGACCTTTCCTTTCCAATGTATGTCACATTGGAAAGGAAATAAAGCTAAAGCGCCAAAAAAGCATTTGTGGGAAATGAGGTTTTGAAGTTGTTTTTTACAGAAAAAATATCATGTCACCTTAATTTTTGCTAGGATCTTGTTTTTGGGAGCTCATACTACTCAACATGATCCCAACAAAAATTAAGGTGACATGATATTTTTCTGTAAAAAGCAACTTCAAACCTCATTACCCACAAATGCTATTTTGGCGTTTTAGCATTATTTTCTTTCCACTGACGATGTGTATACCGAGTGAAAGGCTGTGTGCAAGCGCACGTACACGTATGTATGTGTGCATGCGTGTTTGTGTTCATTGTGCGTGTATGCGTATACGTTTTTTTTTGTTTTCGAGGGGGAAACCTTCAAAAGGTACCCGACGCCGTGGGAGCGACGCGATCCCGGAGCTACAGGACGTATACCTATCAAATTAAAAACCAAATTATTGAACATTTTTCTATTCTTTGCCAAATAAAACAAAACGTTAAAACCTTAATTTATTAACACTAACATATAGAAATACATTGATATATAATGTTCTATATTAGTTGTCTAAAAGCAAAACTGCCTCTTTGCCTAAAATTATTTGTCCAAAGAGGCGCTTTTAGACATCATCTTAGGAGACAGCTTTAACAATCCTATCCTCGATCTGTCGCTTGATGTTCGCGTTGACGGCGGGCAGCGGGAGTCCCCGTCGGACCGCCTCCTCCATCCGCTGCAGCAGCTGGACCTCCCGCGGCCAGCCCAGGAAGCTGGTCACGCGGCCGGGGGGCGAGCCCAGCCGACCCACGCGCCCACTGCGGTGGATGTAGTCTGACGTGTATAGCGGGAAGTCGTAGTTTATTATGTGGCTCGTCTGCAAGAAGAAATAGTGTAATGAGCAAAGTGGAAAGAGTATGGATCGGCATTCGGAGACTGCCGCGGTAAAACTATTGCATAGCATTTTTTGTCAACTTATGCAATTATAATTATCTATTTATTTATTCAGTATTTCTTCCTCTGATATTAATTCAAGTTTTTTTATTGGTACTATATACTTTCTCACAAACAGCTGCTTACATATGTCCGATTTCCGAGCAGCTCGTCCCGATCCGTGCGAGCTTCGTACTGTCGTACCATATACATACACGTTAAGCGAACGCTCGGCCGCGCTACATGGTAGGCGGAGTGGAGGTGTTACGTTTTATTCGTTACGAAATTTCTTGATTCGGTCACCGCGCTCAAAGCCCACGATAAAAGCTATGGAATAGCTTAAAAATGATTGCAACATAGCAATGTAGAACAAGTTTTTTTTTTTTTATCTGACTAAAGTAGCAAACGAGCATGCAGTCCACCTGATGTTAAGTGGTCACTGCCGCCCATGGACATCTGTAATCAACTACATACAGAACATGGGTTCCATCTGAAGTCAATCACATATGCGTTGCTACTCCCGAGAGCTATGATGGTCGCCTCATGAAAAGGGTGGCCACCACACCCTTCCATCGAAACGCAAGAAATGCTTCACGCTAGAAATAGGTGTGGCGGTGGTACCTCCCCAGTCGAACTACACTGGTTCTACCACCACAACAATATAATAAGAACATGCATGATTCAACAAAGTTAACACCACCATACATCTTTCTAGTTATAAGCGGTGGACGAGTGTGGTTGCGGGCACACTTTCACATGAATAGACCATCTTGCCAACTAAGGCGTCGGGAGTAGCAACGCATGTGTGATTAACTTCCGATAGAACCCTGTTCTATATGAAGTTGCGTACTGATGTTCATGGGCGGCACTGGCCACTTACCATAACGTATACTGCATGCACGTTTGCTAGTGGATATTTAATATGAGCGAATTGCAGATTAGCTTACAAAACTAAATTGATTTTGTTTGTATTCCACTAGATGACCCGATGAACTTGGTTCCGCCTAAAAGTCAAAAATCAAAAATTTTCAGTATTCCTCTACTATATTATGCATGTATTATGAATAAAAACCTTCTTTTTGAATAACTCTATCTATTTAAAAAAACTGCACTAAAATCCGTAGCGTAGTTTTAAAAATCTAAGCATACATAGGGACAGACAGCGGGAAGCGACTTTGTTTTATACTATGTAGTGATAATGATGAAGAAGGAATTAACCAACCTATTAAGGTGTACCTACTGTTAGTCTATGGGCCTCTCCATTTTTTTGGACCCTAGTGGGTGTTGACGTTACACAGAAGAGATCGCTGTCCATCTCCTGGACATCGTCCCTCAGTCGCATCCTACATCCACGGAGAGAAAGACTAACACCATCCCATGCAATTCTTTATGGAGTAACTTGTGCCTTAAGCCAAGGATACACTAAGGGACAAATGTCCCGCGACATGTAGCGGCGCCATGTCAAGCAAAGCCGGCCGAATTCGCTTGACATATATGGCGCCGACCGATGTTGCCGAACATGTCGACCAAAGTCCGACATCGTCGCCCTGCTTCAGCCAACGTCGCTGACGATAGGTGTTGCAGGACATTTGTCCTAGTGTATCCTTGGCTTAATTTACCATAATTTTAAGTACTCACCCTAATAGTATCCAGTCCTCTGGACGCAATATCAGTACAAGATATGACATCGACCGCTCCGTTCTTGTACATATCGAATTTCCCCAGTTTTATAGCAACTGCCATCTTCCCGTTAATGTTGATGCATTTGACGCCGTTCTCGTTGAGGAACATAGACACGAAGTCGCATGTGGAAGTTTGGTTGGAGAAGATCATCACCGGTTGCTTCGTGTGAACGTCCGCTTGAACCATCTTCAATAGCTCCATGGGTTTCTGAGCTTTGCCGAGACGGATAAATCTGTCATAGTATGATAAAAGCAGGTAAAATATTTGATAGTTGTCATTTCCAATTTGTAACATGACATAATTATTATACATTACTCAAGCACGTAGCATGAGCAACTAGCCGTGGAGTGAGAGTAGGGAGCAAGCGAGTGAGAAAGATTGAGAGAAAAAATGAGACAGAGCGAACGTCGTATCACGCCTTTTTCCCTTCCTCTTAATCTTGGAAATTTAAAGTTTTAGATTTGTATAAATATAAACAAGATTTATAAATTAGTTCGCCAAAGAAGTTTCACTTCTGACATGTGTACTTTGTACGCACGCATGTTTTTTTTTAATAGATTGAAGTAGCAAACGAGCATGCAGTCCACCTGATGGTGCTCACTGCGTCTCATGGACATCTGTAAGCAACTTCATACAGAACATGGGGTTCCATCTGAAGTCAATCACAGATGCGTCGCTACTACCGAGGACTAAGATGGTCGCGCGATAGTGTCCTTATTCGGTATAAACATACTTACAGATGTGAAGGTAGCAGTGACTGGCCAAGGTGGGCGACAGGTTTATTTGCTACGTCAATCTTATAAGAAAAAAGTGGAAATATGTTTATCTTATCCATTCTCGTCTCGTCAATCAAATATTGTCCCACCGTTCCTCACGATGTTTTCCTTCGCCGAAAAGCCATTAATTTCTATTACCCACATACATTTGTGATGCGTGCCTGGGTTTGAACCTCGGACCTCTCAATTTAGAGCACAAGTTTCAACCATTAGGCTATCACTGCTCTCGTCCCTGTAGCCTCGGGGTCTGAATAGGGCTACGGTATCCCCTGCCTGTCGTAAGAGGCGACTAAAAGGGGCTTCTGGGGTCGCGGCCGGCTAGAGTGGGAGCTCGAACCGTACGGTCAGGCAATCCCGGGAAGGACGGCGGTATGTGTGGTCGCATACCGTCGTAAAGACTAGACAGAGCGGTGGGCCCAGCTGCCCATCTGGGTGGAGCCCGATGGGGCAGCGCGCTCGGAGGATTCCGGTTGAAGTCGTTTCGAGATCCCGGAGTCCTCCTTTTCAGCGCCGAGGACGGCCACCGAGGGGGTTTTGGTGCGGTAAAAATCCCACATAACCCTGCGTCGCTCCCACGGCGTCGGGTACCTTTGGAAGGTTTCCCCCTCGGAAACAAAAAAAATAAAAAAAAGGCTATCACTGCTCTATTTCTCTTTCTCTATTTTCTTTTTCTCTATCACTTTTATCCGTTAGTAACACAGAAATTAAAGAAACTTACTTGTGGGGTACATTTGGCAAGAGCTGATGTATTCTGGACGTTGCAACTGTTCTCAATGATGTTGGATCTATGAAGGAGCTGACAGCCTCTGGTAGCTCGTGGGGCATCGTCGCGCTCACCAGAGTCAGCTGGCAGCCAACAGGCGGCGATTGGATGGTCACATGGTGGTGGAACTATAGACACGAAATTAAATTAATTATTATAACAACAAATCTCTAATGCAAGATGGTAGGACCAGTGTAGCCACCGCCACACCTATTTCTAGCGTGCGTTCCGATAGAAGGGTGTGGTTGCCGGCACACTTTCACATAAGGCGACGGGAGTAGCAACACATCTGTGATTGACTTCAGATGGAACCCATGTTCTGTATGAAATTAATTACAGATGTCCATGGGGGGCAGTTACCACCTACCATCAGGTGGACTGCTCATTTGCTACTTCAACCAGATAAAAAAACAGTATCCTGACCATGATTAATAAGCGACTTGATTATAGATATATTAATCATTTTATGAGTGTTGATGACAAAACATTCTATGGGAGCTATTCTATTACTATTATTCTATTTATTCTATAATGAAGAGTCTGGTTACTTCTAAGTAAATATTATTATTTGCTTGTCTTTTCTAAGCCTCGGCATTAAAAATCCAATATAGTGACATTCACGGGCCTAAGCCAAGTGCCACTTACAGTGAGAAAAGTTAGGTGGTTGTGGTAATCAAATCAGTTGAGTTCAGTCAGTTCAGTCCTTTTCAATTTGTAAAAATTTGCGAACAATGCTGCACGTGTTCAGTATAACAGCTTTTTGTAGAGTACCTGAATACCTATGATGTGTAGTGGTAGATTTAGTGTGCTAAGTGATGGTTTTAATTGTTTTTTTTTTATCTGACTAAAGTAGCAAACGAGCATGCATGCAGCCTACCCTATTGACTACCAATTTGATACCCCATATCTTCGATACATAAACAGTTATTGATCCTCCATCTTAGATAATCTATTATATTTATTATTTGGAACAACCTTAAAACGCTAATAATACTATTACATCAAAAATAATGCATTTGAGCTCAGCTTTATTTAAATTGTGCTGCAATTAACTATTCTAAAATAAGATTTAACCTGCACTTATAAACAACAAACTAAGCAAGTTAAATAAAAGCTTGTTATTAAAAAAACTCACAGGAAATTTCCTTAACAAATTTGTGAGCTTCCCCGTAAAACTATCATCCAGTAGCGTATCCGCTTCATCTAAGACTACATGATGTATGTTATGTATCTTCAGGATTCCGGTGGTCACCAGCTTGCTGTAGGCTCCGAGGGTGGTTATTAGGATATCGCTGTACTCAATGGGTGGGTTCACCATATGCTGCTTGGTCCGACCACCGACTAGTGTTGAAATATTTATGTTTAAGTTCTGAGCTAAATTCTGTGCAACGTCTCCAATTTGTGTTGCTGGAAACAGACATAAGGTTATAAATTTCCCTATTTTTAAAATATGGTATTTAATGTAAATCCCAAAGGGTTCAAAGACCTTGAAATATTCCCATATAAGGAAAGCAATTATTCTTATATGAAAGTACATGATTTAAAACAATTTTCACAAATTCACACCATTTTACTCAGGCATAGCAGTGTATCTGTGATACCTTTTTTTTATACTTACTTACTCCGCTTGTCCTGGCCTCCGATGTAAGAAGACGCCACTGGTCCCAGTCTTGTGCAATACCTGGGGCGCCTGACTTGCCAACGACCCTTTGAGAGACTTTTCAGGGTTCTTTTGACCCTTTAAGAGCCTATGTGGGTTATGTATGTATGTTACCTATTTTTTATGAAGTTGAATATAGATGTTCATGGACGGCAGTGACTGCTTAGCATCCAGTGGACTGCATTCTGGCTTGCTATTTCAATTGTTTAAAAAAAGTTGATAATAAAGTAGACAAGCATGAGTATGCCTGCTCATTCATTCAGTACTCACCCAATTCTCTACTGGGTGTAATAACCACGGCTAATGGGCTATTAAACTCCTCAGTCACATTTGGTTTCCACTGCATGATGTGTTGAAAGATTGGCAACAAATACGCCAACGTTTTGCCACACCCCGTCTCCGCGGTCATCACGGTGTTGTAGCCTTTGAGAATAGATGGTATCGCCTTAGCTTGGATATGTGTTGGTGTAGAATATCCTTGCACCAACATGATTTCTTCCAACTCTTTACAAACTCCGATTTCCTCATAACTTTTCTTGAATATAGGCTTTTCCTCCTTCTGGTTAGCATTGAGATTAATGATGAAGTAATCGCCCTTGGATTTAGAGTGCAACCAGCCCTTCGAAGCTAGCTTTATGCCTTCAAACTTACTGTAACTCTGCCCTTCATAATGATTGAATTCTGGACGTTTACATGTTATTATTGGCAGCTTCTTCTTCAGCTGTTTCGTGCTATAATACCGGCAATAAGATGTGTTTATTATCTGTCGTAGTTTCGACATTTTTAATGTTAAATAACAAAATCATTAAATCTTAATTTATAGGTTACGATCGCTACTAGTTTGACATTGTATTTGATATTTGGTTATTTGACAACTTGACACTTGACAGTGATAGCTTATTTTTGAGAATTAAATCAAGCAAAGGTAATGTAGGTATAAAAATAACTGAATGTTTAATGTAATCGCCCCTTGCTACTAGATATTTTCTTAGTCAAAATTATATAGAAAACACTAACTGTATAATAATAAAATAATGGAGCACCTGATATTTTAAAATTTTACAATCAACATTTTCCCATTACTAAAAATTGTTTACGCTTAGAAAAGGTGTTTTGAATAAATAATTAAAGGGCTGAATGGATTTTGAAACAATAATGTAGAAACAAAAAAACGCGGGAAAATATGAAAATGAATTAGCATACTATAAATATGATTACAGATATTCCATGATTATTATTGTTTAAAATAACAATTAATTACCACTGGTGAACATTATTATACACTGCCAAAAATAAATAAATATAATTATTATGGTATTTACAAGTTATTAATGTAATTAGATAGGTCCTAGTCACTGAATCGGTACTTACAATGTACAGATTCCTTGACTATATTGTATTACAAATTGCAGTTATAAGATACCTTGACACGAAACCTCCACGTTGCTCCACATAGGTGACCTCGTTGCCTTCACCGACAAAAGAAATTAAGATTTAAATGGTTACCTACGCAGTTCAATACATAATTATTCAAAAAACACACAATTTTATGTTTTTCGCCAAAAAAAATATGAGAAAGAGTTCATACAAAATCCCGATATTTTTCGGCAGTTTTGGTTTATCTATCGAAACTTAATTGTCGATCAGGTAGGAAATAGTAGTGAAAAACCTGTCTTCTACGTTACCTATGTTCGCAATAGTAATAAGGGAATGCGTTATAGGTATGTACCTACCCTGTGAAGGTGCTCCCCTCCGACGACTAGCGCTATCCTTGCCTACCACTAGATTGTTAACAATGTGGGGTAGGCAGAGAAAACGAATTCACACGCGCGAGGGTAGTTGGTGTGTACCGTAGCGAGGTGCGGCCGATCCTACTATAGTCCACAGACCCCTTTTATAAGAGAGCAAATAATAGAAATAGGTAGATGGGACGATCGTTCGATATCGGCTGGTGCACGTGCGGCCATTGTGACGTCAGCTCTTTCCAACATTTAGCCCGCCCGGCAGAGACGTTAAATTAGTTCCTCCATAAATGAGGGTTACGCAAACTTTTTTTTAATAGTGGGTAATACTCATGGATACCCAGTCGCCCACGGTAGCGGCTGGGTTATGCCGAAGTCTTACCGGCTAAACCACCACTGTGTTTTCTCCTAGCACTGTACGGCGGGAACACGAGCACGCTTTCGCATTCACCCGAGAACCCGCCGGTGCCTGGCCGCTCACGCAGACCCTCCACGTGGAGCATAGAGCTGCCCTCCATCAAGAAGGCGCGCCAGAAAACACAAATCTTACATCTTCATCTTACATCCAAAGCCCCCATACGCAGGTCGACGGACCAACCCCGAGACCAACCGTCACCCAGGGGCCATAGGCATGGCAAGCCGATACCCACAAGGTATTCCTGAAGGCATCGACCTCCCACACCCAGCGGCGGATCCGTTCCTTGGTTCACCAAACGGCCGCAGAGGACAGGAAGGACGGCAACGACACACCGCATCTCTGGATCACTGGATCCCTCCTGGCTTCACTGTGATGGTCCACGGCACTGACGCCACGGTTACTAAGCTAACCACGCTTACTAGGTTATGCTACCTGACCCAACTTTGTTATTAAAGGGCGAGCGCCCGCCGGTAAAAAATTATTTGTTGTGAATAAATTGAAGAAGAATATCGCCTGCGTTTTACTTGGGACCTTCGAGGATGGATAGTAATTAAGACCCTGACCTTCGTAACGTCACGCTCTCTTCGTCATATATTGTATTATAATTATAATAAAAAAATAATATGTTGCGTTACCTCAATGAACTAAGATGAGTCAAAGCCAATAACAACGTCAAATAAATAAATATGATTAAAAATCAAAACACCCTGTCATTTTATCCGTACTTCCTCTACGTGTTCTCTACGTTCTCTACGTGTTCTCTACGTGTTCCGGAGCGGAGAGCTAATGAGCTGAAGCCACCAATTCTTTAAACAATATCAAACATCCTCCTGCTCTTTCTGTAAATGTACAAAAAGCTAAAAAAATCATCTGTGAGGACTTGATGGTAGACGATTTGGCGACAATACACAAAATAATACTGAAAGTAAAAACAACTCAGTCTAGCATATTGAGCCAAAACACACTTACAACAGCTAACTCATTCTTAAAATTGCATGCTTCATTGCAGCTTGCATTTTCCTGCTTCATCTATGGATCACAAGGTCTGGAATAAAAACTATTATTATTTTATTTTTCAAAAAAAGGGTATCCAACCTATTATAAACGAAGCGCGAAGAGAGAAAAAATTGACGAATACGCAAATAACTGGAAGTATTGCGAAAAGCAATAACTTCTTCTCACACCTATTTCTAGCGTGAAGTAATTCCTGCATTTCGGTATGATGGAGATGTTGCCAACTCAATTTTCTAAGAAGCGACCATCTTAGTGCTCAAGAGTACCAACGCATGTGTGACTTCAGATTCGTATCGGCTGGACTGCTCACTCGTTTGCTACTTCAATCTTATTAAACTACTTTGTCTAGAGTAAGCAGAAAATAGCGAAAAAATTCTCAAAATAGAGGTGCAGAAAGATGTATGCGCCAGGCATCGCAGATTAAGTGTAAATCTTATTTACTATCAAAAGATTCCAAGGCTACACAATTTATTTTTTATGAGATTTTAACTAAATATTCTTACATTTATCGCTATATCCCTTACCAGTATTACCAGAATTATCGTACAATATTAATTTGAAGTTTTTTTTCTTGGCAAATAACATGCACAGTAACTAACTTTTTATATAAGTACTTATTTTTTTCTTTGTCGGTCATATTGTGATTCTTATACATTCATAATCGAGGTACGGGATACAGGCACTATTAGACCTTCATGTTTTGTTTCAGATAGACCGTTTTATTACAATAACATTACAAATTTCTGAAAACATATATTAATATATATAAATGTATTAAAAACAGCGTTTATTTCATACATCCAAAATAGCCAGTTAACTGAAGCTTTCAGAACTTCTCGATTAATTAATCTGAAAGAATTTCTTATTCTCAACCATATCAAAAATTGATACAATATTTTTATATTTCCACGTGCAAATGTGTATCTTCACCATATTGCTACTTGGCATGAATAACCACACAATTTAAAATTCATTTTATGCAAAATATACATTTTCTGTAAAAAAAAAGGCCTTCTTTAACTACACCTAGTAGCCTTTAATAATTTATTTTTATTGTTTTAACTGCATACGTTAAAAAAATAAAAACAAAAGACTTTAATTTTTTACTGGCTCTACTGCAAAATACGTTTTTGACTTGTACTAATATTATTAATCCAAACATGTCTGAAACGCTGAATTTTCTTTAATTAGGTACAAATTAAGATATATAAATGCATAATACTTAATCCAAATGAATAATTATCTTCATTTCATTGTGTCAAATTAAAATAATTAATCTAATGTAAGTGCCATTCCTACGAGAAAAAGCAAATGAGATTTTCATTTGAATTATTCTTCGTTAGTCTTCAATTATATGTTCCAGTGTGCGGAAGTCACTTATAGTTTAACGGTGTAACAACATAAATATTTAACATCTCCTACCCATACCGATTTCCATTTTAAAGAAGAGCATGTAAGTGTTTCTATACCTACTTATTTCCAAGAGCAAAAAAATGCAAAGAAAAATTAATATCGAAACAATTCTCATAATTTTATTTATTTATTTATTTATTTATTGTTACAAAGAACGGTTATTCACCAATTAGGGCTCTTTCAATTTAGACGTTTCGTGTCGGACCGCTGCCGCACGTTTTCCGTGCCGCTGGTTATAATCCGCTCCGTGCCGCTGCAGTACGTTTGCCGTCCGACACCAAACGCCTAAATTGAAAGCGTATTTTATTACCGTGCGTTTGTATGCTAGTGATGTTATAAATTTATTCGACCGCAGTTAAGCCATGGAAAAAATCAAATGGAAACAAAAACGACGCCCCCGTAAAAGAGCATCACCGATGTTTTCATTAACATGTAATTTTGGTGATTTTCATAATCTTTACCCTAGGTTAAAACAAGATCCAAGCAATTTTTTTAATTATTTAAGAATGTCTATCGAATGCTTCGACGAATTACTTGAATTAGTTAAAAGTAAAATACAGCGGCAAGAAACTATATTCAGACATACTATATCAGCTGAAGAAAGACTACTTATAACATTGAGGTAAGTGAATTAAACGACATATATTTTTTATTTGTGGTATTATTTATTACTTACTAGGTCTTTTAATTTTTATAACATCAACAACAAAAAATACTCTAACAAAAAATAATCTAATTACCTACTAATTACTTCAGTTACTATAAATAATCAACAATCAAATACGAAATTCTCTTTTTTTTTCTTTCAAATTGGTAATTTAAATAAGCTGACGCACACTAAACGGTGTCACTGGAGTGCTACACCATACTATCTGTTACAAATGAATGAATTTGTTGGGAAAATTTACATCTAAAAATATATACGTTTAATCTGAGTCAGTCATATACGTTTACTGTGTTTGTCGCTTTTGGAGTTCCATATTGCAGGATGTATTTCAATTTCATTTATAAACTCCTCTACGTTTATATCATCCATTTTAAGGAAGTGATAAACTTGAAAATTCGAAGAAATTACCTCTTATGTCTTGTCACCGCACTATTCAATAGCGAAATGAACACTCGGGGTTTGCGACGTTGCCGTCCTGTTGTCGGGCGTTTGCGGTACGGACGCCGCACTGTTGCCGCACCGAGCGTTTTGTATGAAAACAAACGAACGTCCGTGTGCCATACGACAAACGCACCGCTTACGTACCGCAGCGGTCCGACACGAAACGTCTAAATTGAAAGAGCCCTTACATTTTATAACAAGTTGAGTCACATATTAAAAAAAAAAGAAAGAACAGTAAATTAAAAAAAAGTCAATACCTACTAACTACATTAAATAAAATAATAACAGTCATTAATTTCGAATAATAATATAAATAATGATAATTGTAATAGCTTAAAATAAGATGTCGATAGATTTGCGGATTGCAAACCAATAAAAGTAATAATAATAATAATTGAGAATAATAACGATGAAGTTCGATATAATAATAATGTATTAATTTTGTATTTTGACTTTATTTAATTAGGAAAATGAAATACGAGTAAGTACGACTTAAATACTTCAAACTTTTAGCTCTGGATTACATTATACAATGGGTACCTGTATGATTTAAGACTTACATTATCGCGGAATTCAACGGACATTATAATATGTAACGGTAACCACGATATGCGGTTTCTGAATTTCTTATTCCCGATATTTCGACCCAGTTGCATGGACCTTGGTTACGGCCAAACTGACTGTGATCAAAGACTGACAATTTGACCATGTCCGCAGGTCAAAACATCGGCAAAAAGAAATTCAAAAAACGCAATCGTGAAAACTCATTACCTACTCATAAACAGGGCGTAGCGCGGACGAAGTAGACTTGGGCAAACTTCTTTCCATTCCAAAATTCCATTGGGTGGTGCCCTTGAAAATGGCTCCGCCTAAGAGGCCTCACGAGGCCCCTTTAAGTGCAAGGCCGTGGGCGATGGCCCACTGCGCCCACGCCTAGCTACGCCACTGCTCATAAAACATACGTAAATAGATTTAGTAAAATAGTCGCATCAACCCATTATTGACCCACTGCTGGGCACGGGTCTTCTCCCAGAATGAGAGAGTTTAGGCCATAGTCCACCGCGCTGGCCAAGTGCGAATTGGTAAAATAGTATCTGTCTATAAAATAGGTATACTATAAATATCTGAGCACATGTGACGGTATATCTTTTTTGTCTTTTTAAAAGTGACAGAATTATGTGTTTTATCTCCTAAAGCGCACCTCCACACACACCGCCTATAAACAACACTCTATTCTGAGTTTAAGGGAGGTTCAACATAATCCTTAGAAGTATTTAACGTGTCTATGATGCCAATCTGATATACCTACTTATAGGTACTAGTGATGTTACGTATATTCGCTTTCGCAAGAATTAGTGCGAATGAATATTAAATTGCAATGCTTCGCAAAAAGGTCGCCATATTTAACTAAATAGAAATCAAACTGCAGTTTGAAGAACTATAAAAAAACGACGTCAATTCTAGGTAGATCCTCCGGCCCCCTATACCAAAAATTGAAAAAAAAAACATTTGCATTCGCGATTGTACAAATATTGATATTCGTTACTTAACTAATAGATACTCAGCGACTTATCAAGAGTTCTGACGGCCCTAACCTAATTATCAAGACGCGCCCCCACCGTTAGCCTAAAGTTACGGTCAGTCTAAAAGTAGTTTATTATATATACATTTTTTGACTTTATTTACTACTTTGAAAATTTTAACTTGGTTCGCACTACCCATTAGTGATGTAATAAATATTCGCTTCCGCGAATACAATATGCAATGCGCATTCTCGAATTTCTAAGTTTAAAGAAAACAGTTTTTTTTTTATTAATAATACTTATACCTATACAAGATACAAGCATGTTAAGACATAATTATTACGTTAAACAAAAAATCCCTGAACCAAACATGAATCCTTAGGGTTGATACCTATTCATTATTAAAATAGTGATTACTTTGCAATTAATCAATTTGTAGTAATTTAGTAGGAGCGGATAACGCTCCGAGGTCTGTGAAGTATAAATAATAACCATCTAATACGCTTGAAACATTCAGACAAATAATGCCAATACAGTAAGCCTTAATAATATCGTAACCGTTTGTGAGGACGTAAGTATCTGTGTTTGTGTGTTTGTTTCTTTTTCACGCATCAAAACTGCAGAAATATATCCTCGGAGCCAGTGGCGTAACTATACCGTTCGAGGCCCGTGGCAAATTCATCGGATGAGTCCTCAATATAATAACATAATAAATGTTGAAGTTGGGATTCTCCTCTGAAAGAGGGACCCGTGGCATTTTGCCGACTTGCCACTCTGTAGTAACGCCACTGCTCTGAGCGCATTGACCCATCGGGCTCCTCCCAGGTGGGCCTCCGACTCTAGCTGCATTCTATTCATGCATTGAAAATGCATGAATATTTTTGTGACATCAGTATAAAACCAATAATACGTAATACAACATGATAGTCCAAAAACCTGCTTTTAAAAACTTTTCTTTATTTGGTTGAAGTAGCAAACGAGCATGCAGTCTACCTGATGGTCAATGGTCAGTACCACCCATGGACATCTGTAAGCAACTTCATATAAAACATGGGATCTATCTGAAGCACAGATGCGTTGCTACTCCCGAGGACTAAGATGGTCGCCTCAAATTAAAGTGTGCCGGTAACCACACCCTTTTATCGTAACACAAGAAATGCTTCACGGCAGGAATAGGTGTGGTGGTGGTACCTCCACGATCGAACTACACTGGTTCTTTTTTGTTAATTCATTATTCTTATCGACAGAATGACGCTTCAATGGCTGCTTGCAAACTTTCAAGTAAAGGTTGCGATCCCGCTTATAGGATATCTGCAAGCGTTTCTCGTGCTGCTTAGTTCCTTACTTATCCATCACCCGCATTATCCTGGACAGGCTGATGTTACTGGTACGTATGTTTTTTACATTGAAGTAGCAATTTTCAATAAATTCATTATCCTACCTAAACACAATAAATTACCTACCTTATTAGTCTTCATAATTCTAGAGACCTTATGAGATAATCGTTATTTAGGTAGGTATATCATATACAGGGTGTTTGGTAGAGGGTCCGATAACTGAAGTGGGTATGTTCGGTGACCCATTTGGAGAGTGCAAGTTGGCCAAAAAAGTCCCTAACCCTCTATTTTTTTAATGTTTTTTTTTTTGTTAAAGAATGGCATCAGAACTTTAAAACCAAGCGTTACACTAAATAATGCGTAGAGAGCATGCCTCGATGAAATAATGAAAAAAATCATAATTCTATCAAAAATTAACAGTAGGTACTAAATATTAACTTTCACTAATCCCTAGTTTATTTATATATTGACAAAAAGATAATAGTTCCACATATACAATCTGCTGTTTTGATATGTCCATACCACGTTTTTGTAGGTAATTAAAAAAAACAGTCCTCTAGCCAATATTTTGTTTGAAAATACAAGTTTAAAATACTAAAATCCTCGTATTGTCCCTAACAATTTGGCCACTCACTTTACATGAGCCCTCATTACAAAGATAACCCTATTATGGCAGAATCGGGTATTTAAATGATAGTAAAATGTTCACAGATGGCCAAAGTTTCGATTTCGTGATAGTGGGCGGTGGTACCGCGGGCTGCGTGCTGGCCAACCGGCTCACTGAAGTTGGCAACTGGACTGTTCTCCTGGTGGAAGCTGGGGACGACGCGCCTTCTATTTCCGATGTTCGTAAGACCACAGATTAAAAATATACAGCATTTTTTTAAAGTAGCAAACGAGTTTTCAGTCCACTGATACTCGATCGTCTGATAGCATGTGGTCACTGTCGCCCGTGGACATTTGTAAGCAACTTCATATAGTACAGGGGTTCTATCATGTGTACACTTGTTTACGACGTTTACATTATCGTACTTAGGTATAAGCACTCTGAATTATTGTGGGCAAGCAGGGCCGTCTCAGACTATGCTTGGTCCTTAAGCACACAAGAATTCTGGATTCTTTTGGAATGTAAAGAAAGTATGATGTGTTTTCTTTATATTCCAGAAGGGTCACGACAACTTTCATGCAACGAGAAAAGTGTAATGCGCCCGACCATAATACTTTGATAATAAATGTGAGAAAAATTGTCGGCCCTTCGGGGCCCTCTGAGCATCACTAGTGTGCTCCTTTGGGTTTTTTAAGTCTTGAAGAAAACTGCTTTTTGTCTGTAAAGCAGTGCCGGATTAACCTGATTAACAATTCAGAGTACCTACCTAATTCTGACAGGCTCAGAGGCTCAAAGTTTGCCTTAAGTAAGGATATTAAATAAAACAAAACTGTTACTAGTAAACTTTTCCGGATTTAATCTGGGAAAATTTAAAGATGACACTTTCTATATCTTCTTTCAGATTAAGATTTTTAGGATATCAAAGATAGTAAAATATAAATAGCAGGTAGGTGTTGGGCTGCGCGGCTCCTATAGTCGCAGTGCCCGTAGCATTTGCTACTCTTGCTATGTGGCTGGTCCGGCACTGCTGTGAAGCCCTTTGTACCGCGAGGCCGTGGGCGGAGGCCAATACGCCCACGCCTTACGCTGCATGTGGATGTTATCGATTGACGATAGAAGGAAGGGAATTCGAAAATATTTCTAAAGCCCTACATATAATAGCGTTATACCTCAAATCAATGTCGACCGAGCGATCAATCGACGATGATTGTTCAGTATTATATTCTACCTATATATTAACATAATTTCATAATTTAAAAAAAAAAACAAGTTTTAATTCAACAATTAAAAGGATAATTATCGTTTAACTACTCTTAAATTTTGAAAACAAACATAGGTACCTATCTCTTTTTCTGTCAGGCACTTAATTATATTAACGTGACTTTCATAAAGTCTCGTTAATATAATTAAGTCACTATAAGTATATTATAATAACGTAAGCTTGGCCAGCGCAGTGGACTGTGGCCTATAACTCTCTCATTCTGACAGAAGACCCGTGCCCAGCAGTTGGACAATATTGGGTTGACGAGACTTTCATAAAAATACTTTCATTGTTTCAGAGCCCTGGTCTCTCTGTATTGGTGACCAATGCACTACCGGATTGGGACTATTACACGATGAACGATGGCCAAACAGCACAGGAGCATTCATCAAAAAACATTCACGAAATCAAAGGAAAAATGTTGGGTGGTTCAAGTTCTCTAAACTACATGTATTATGTGAGAGGAAATAAGGCCGATTATGACAAATGGGTGGCTTTAGGGAACCCTGGATGGGATTGGCCTACAGTCACAAAGTACTTCATGAAAAGCGAACATTTGGTCGATCCGGATATTCTGAATAGTAGTTCGAGATCACTACATAACACGGATGGATACATGGTCATCACCAGACCCCTTTGGGAAGAAAAGACTCAACTTTATTTCGATGCCTTTAAGGAGAACGGACATGATATTTTAATCGATACGAACGGATATAAACAACTAGGATTTTCCCCGCCAAGCTTTAATGCCGATAGCTACGTCCGCCAAAGCTCAGTGGTTGCTTTCCTGAATCCTGTCAAGCATCGTCCCAATTTACACGTTGCTACGAATACATTTGCCAACAAAATCATATTTGACAAAAACTACAACGCAATTGGTGTCGAAGTAAAAACACCAAAAGGAAAAAATATCAAAGTCTTTGCAAACAAAGAGGTAATTTTGTCAGCTGGGAGTATAAACAGTCCTCAAATACTGATGCTCTCTGGTATAGGACCAAAAGATCATCTGGACAAGCTAAACATCAAAACATTGGTAGAATCGCCAAACGTCGGCGCGAACTTACAGAACCACATGGTAGTACCAGTACTCTTAACGGGAAAGAAAGACTTCTCGTCGATCATACATCTACTGGACCCTATAACGAATTTGGACAAATTTCCAACGCCGTCCATGCTAGGGCATGTTGCCCTCGATAAAAACCAGACGTACCCAGACTACCAAGTGACTGCGTTGCCGCTACCGATTGGATCAGTTTTGCCTAGTTTGATGTGTGCGCATGTGTTCACATACGCAGACAGTATTTGCGCATCAATGGTGGAAGCATCACAAGCAGGGGAATCGTTATTTTCGCTGATCAGTTTCTTACATCCAGAATCCAGGGGACGTATCAGGCTGCGAAGTACGCGCCCAGAAGACCCGGCTGTGATTGAAACTGGTTTCTTTGATAAACTGACTGATTTAGAGAAATTCGCGCGATGCATGCAAGATTACACTTCAGTGATAAACACGACGTATTTCAAGAGCGTAGAATCTCGCGTTGTGAACCTCCATGTCGAAGTTTGCAAGGACTTCCCTTTCGGTAGCCACGAATACTGGAAGTGTTACGTTTTAAATTTAGTGAGCTCGCAATACCATCCTGTAGGAACTTGCGCTATGGGTCCTGACGGGGTGGTGGACGAGAGGTTAAGGGTGATAGGCGTAAACAGATTAAGGGTGGTAGACGCAAGCGTGATGCCGACCATTACCAGCGGAAACACTAACGCTCCAGTCATCATGATAGCTGAGAGAGCGTCAGATATGATCAAAGTTGATAACGGTATCTGTGAGAATGAGAGTATATCAAATATTATTTAGTAGTTTAATTAAATATTTTTATTTTTATTTTCACACCTTAGCTTTAAATGAAAGTACAACAACAAAACATGATCAATTTATTATAGCTACTAGAATATAAAGTCGGGTGACAAGAAAAACTCACAAATTACAAAATTGTATAATCCCCATTTTTTCACTTGATACACTATTCTTAAACAATACAATATTATTACGTATATTATATATGGATACAATATCCTGTACGATATTTTATTTAAAGATATAACTTTAGGACATTTCATATAAATGAAATTTTGGGATCAAATTATTATTAAATGTTGATAACTTCATTAGGCTATGTTGTCGCTGATGATGCATAATGCTTCTCCTGTCACCCGACGATACTATGGTTATATCGTGTATTTCAGTAAGGTTCCTATTTTATAGAGCTAGTTCAAGACTGTTTATTTTAAGTTTAGTCATGAAACAACAATCTTGGACTACTGGCCACAGTAGGTACTCCCTTAAATTAAGTCTGGATCATAGATCCACACCACGCTAGGCTAGTGGACAAATGTCACAACGCATGGTCAAACGAACTGGAAAATATATGGAAGTTGTAATTTTTGACCCATAAATGCAGAAAAAATACTATACAAAATAATAACACGATCATGAAGTCATCTTAACATAATATTTTCATAATATAAATTTCAGATGAAATGTGTTGCATTAATTATATCTGTTAAAAGCGCACTGTTTTTGGATTTAATTTATTCTTACATTACTGTATGTTATTAAAAAGTGAGGCATTAAAAATGATTTTATAATTATTTACAACTTGTGTGCTGTCATTTACTTATTGTATATGTATTGAGAAATATTACTTGTTATAACTGTGAAGATATACATCACGAGAAAATTCAGTTATAACGACGTGTGACTGAATTTTTTCGTGATGTATTTCTTGACTTTTGTAGGGAAATCCAAGCCCAGAAATAGAATAAAGTATTGAAAACGAAATAAAAGACATGAATATTTTTTAAGCTTTATTTTACCACCTTTCCACAAAGTTAATGCCACATAGAATTTTAATACATGCCTAGCTAACACCTATACAATAAACATTTTACTGTATAACTTCAACCAATAAATATATTAATTCGAAATGACGGGGACTTTAAATAGAAATGTGCGAATTTAAAAGGCGACGACGAAGTGGAGGCGTCATTTTTTATCATTATCTTTATTGCAGGAAGTCATATCATTTAACTAAAGTATTTACAAAAAGTTAATGTAACGTTTTATATTATCACAGTATAAACCAAGGTTGAAAGAGGTCTTTAAATCTTAACGGTTATAATTAAGTATAATTTCTTTCGATAAGGGCTCTCACACATTAAACTCATATAGTGCATCGCTAAAATCGAAGTCACTGCATATCGCGGCGCAAAAAGAAACGCGTCGTGCAACGCTTCACGTATTGAAATATGTCGGGCAACGCTTTACGTATTGATATGCGTAGAGCATCGCTTCACGTATTAAAACGCGTATGGCAAAGCTTCACGGATTGAAACTCGTCGGGCAACGCTTCACGTATTGAAACGCGTCGGGTAACGCCTCACTCTCGATTGGTTTTCTATGCATGGCAGTCCTTAAGGTCAAAAATTACTTTGTATATACATAGTTCTTACAATACGAGAAAAACAGAAATACCCAGATTTTGGGTTTTATTACTTTTATGTGTTATAAAAAAATAATAATAATTTAAAGGAAATGGGTTGATTAGAGCCGTTTTCCGCCCAATTACTCGAAAAAAAATATGATTGCCTTTGTGTAGTAAAGACAGATATTTTTTCGTATTAGATGTACAACATAACTAATATAGTAAGTTTCGAGAATTTTTGTCAATAAACAATTTTTTTTAGCCTTTTTTATGCATTTTTGTTGTTTTTTATACCTCTGTACATTTTTTACCACGTGTTAAACTTAAAAATATTTACTCATAATACTAATCTTATAGCGAGTAGAATAAAAGTTAATATTGTTGATAATTTCGGAACCTTACTATATTATCTATACTTTAAATATAATATAACCAAAAAGCATATCTTTAAGTCCACAACGGTACTGAATAGTAGTCGGAAATCAAATTTATTTAGGCCATAACAACCCATTTCCCTTAAAAAATAATTTAGTTTTAAAGTTAAATGTACTTAACATTTTGTAAATTTGTGAATCGAGTTTAACATTATTGTTGAATGCCTTAGTGTACTTAAAATGTTTTACGAATATTTTAAAGAACCAATATAAATTAAAACTAATGTACAAGCTCATTAACTAATATAAAAAAAATCTCTAAGTAAACAACAGCATTAAATGAATAATGGAATAATAGTCGGAAATCAAAACTTTTTTCTGTTAATGCCCTTAATAATCTACTTCCTTTACGGAAGAATTAAATTTATGAAACATAATGTATATTGTTAATCAAGTTTTATGTTTTATGTGGCGGTAAACAACTTGTTTGTTTACATACTTAGTGTACATTCCCTCTACAGATGGGCATACAACTGAAAGAAACTGTCCAGTTAGAACTAGATATAACTTTATTTCGATCGGAGGTCCGTTCTGTTATAATCGATTTTCACTTAAGTATAAAACTGTTGATGCAAGCAACGCCAACCGCGGCCTTATTCCTACAATACCATTTTACACGTGTTTTAAGACAGTCTTCAGTGTTGACTTCAGATGGAACCCATGCTCTGTATGTAGTTGACTACAGATGTCCATGGGCGGCAGTGAACACTTACCATCAGGTGAACTATATGCTCTTTTGCTACTTCAGTCAGATAAAAAAAATGGTTGTGATTAATTACAATAAATATATGCCACAGTGACAATAATAGACAATTGGCTCGTTTTTAAACGTTCGTTACTATTTTCTGAATATTTTTACGTAAGTATAATATATGGCAGGCAGCCATGCATATCCAATTATTATGTAATAATAGCGCTTTTTACAATCATTTTCCATGCGATAATAGGACATGTTAATTTATACACATTATATGCCTCCAACATACGATTACATAAACCAGAAAAAATAGTTTCTGTAATGAGTGTTATCTAAGCCGTTTCCACCTAACAATAACTAGTAATACATTCACGAAAAAAAATTAAGTGTCTACTATATTTCAATATATGGCTTTTAAATAATCTGTATACCAAATAAAATATATCTTTTTGCGACCTTGCAACATTTTTTCCAGTATTTCAGTTCAATCCGGAAACATTAGAATCTATATAAGATTAGAGTAGAATTAGAATACAAGTTTGAAATCTATATATAAATATAAAGAATTAAATACATTAATGTAAAATCCAGGTCAATGTTAATCATAAATCCCGCAATTAAAATTAAAAAAAGACCTGTTACTTCACATTGTTTATCATTAAACCATAAAATGAAACATAACGTTGCACGGAGCTAAGTACACATTATTTTATTTTTTTGAAGGGATACCCACCTAAAATCACTACTATTTGCGTTATAAATTTTTACAAAAAAATAAGGCTACAATTTAACAATACGGAATATAATTAGAACATATTGATGGGGCCCAAGAACAAAATTATAGGTATATATTACCAATTTACAGTATGATTTTTTTTTGATTGGAATAGTTGATTGTAATAGCTATTAGAATTAATTTCATAGAACGTCTTTATTGGCGTACGTAATCAATGTGTGTATATCCACAAAACTTCTAGGCTTCATACTGTAAATTGGTAATTTTATATACGATTTTGTTCTAGAGGCCCGACATATTATTGCTTCGAAATGAGTATATAACTGTGATAAAAATGTTTTAATGGTTTCACATACTAATCACAAGCTATTGATAATGTAAAAATACATGAGATTTCGGGTCGAAATTGACTCGAATCGAAAACGACTAGAAGCGACGTCAACTTGTCCACCAAATCACTTAATAAGACAAAGTACCAATGGTTTCCAACAAATCAATCGATCAATCGTCGATCGACTTCGATCGATTGCGTCGTATTTTTCGTCTTATAACGGTCGATAAAACGATGATCGATGGATAATTGGACGACATTCAAAATGTGTTATCGTGCCGACTGACCGACTTCAAAATCGATAAATTGGTGTGATAACAAATGACGATGAGTTATCGATACTTGCATCGATCGACGATACCGATCGACCGACGGCATCGATCGACGAACGAGATATCAGCGATCGACGATCGTGCGAATGTTGTGTGAACACCAGAAACGAAATATACAATATTCACTTAAAAGAAAACTTAACAACAATTATACAAATTACGCAGTATTGACCATAATTACAAAGATATTTACACATTCGAATATATTAAAGACTATAGATTTTAATAAATGAATAACATCATAAATCTCCAGGCACGGCGCTGTGTGCGTTACTATAGGTGTACAAGTGTGTATTCGTGTCATATAGCAAAAATCTATTTATATCAGCCTTGCCAGATTTTTTTATCAAGTCGGGATCTAGAATTTTTTTGATTAAAAAAAGCGGGATTTCATAGTCAAAAGCAGGACACGGCGGACGGGGCCCGGAGGATCTACATTTAGCCACCTTTTAGGTCAACAAAATGCCGATCCACTTAAATTTGTATAAATGTGGCGACCTTTTTTTTGGCCGATTTGGGCAAACTGCGGTTTGTCCTAAATTTATATGGATTTATAGATTTGGCGACCTTTTTTGCGAAAGTCCAGACTTTCCTGAAAAGCGGGACTGACCCAATCCCGCGCGGGATATTAAATTTTGATTAAAAAATCGGGACATCTGGCAACGCTGATTGCTCTTTATAAGATTTAAAACCTAAAGAATGATTATTGCTGAGAATTCTTATTTAAAATGCACGTAAGAGAGGAATGTAATCAGAAAAAGTTAAAACAATTATCATCATCAACTCTATTATTATTACAGATTATAATATTTAAGGTTATTATACTTAAACGGCCACACACAGCGAAACGTGCCTATATACCTATGAGTGAAATCTTAAATATTTTCATAACATAAGATAATATATTTAATTACATGTAATAATTTTAAATCGCACCAATAAAGTTTAAATACCTTTATAAATACAACGAATGTGAAAATGACAATAATGTTTTAGTAAAATATTTTTAATTAAAATCAGCAAGGTGGTACAGTCAGCAGCATATAGTTAGTGGCGTTCAAAGTGTCCATATTGTTAGATACAATCAAAGTGTTCAATAATATCGGCACAACCTACGTGTTCTAATTGTTGACAACATCTTAAACTCCCAAATGTCAGAACGTTCATAAACTCATAATGTTAATACCACCCAAATTGTCACAAATGTTCCGGCGTCAGTGGTAACCTAGCAACGAGACTGTTTGTAAATATAGGTACATTTTATAATATTAAACTTTATGTTGCGAATATGTTGTAAGGATCACTTACTGTGCGAGCAATGATAATATTGACATATGTTTATCTCATTTAGGGTTTTAAAATTTAATGAAGATACTTTTCATCGGTTTAAAAATGAGAAAACCGTAGAGGTTACAGAAAAACTATTATATTTTAGCTAAAATATATTGTTTGTGAAATATACATCAGTCTTTATTTTTTTTTAATATACATCCTTTGAAACCCTTTGAACATCCTTGCTAGTAACGATCGAATAACTTTAAGCTCTTATGTGAAAACGAATTTCTGAGGAACTTCTTTTTTGCACGTCAAATAATTGTGAACAATGTTGTTGTGGTGAATCAGCATCAGATAGTGTCACTGGCAAACGTTGATTTCCGGAGAGAACAGGAAGAAGACTCAATCGATTGAACTTGTTCTTTTTCAAGTGTGTTATGAACTCTCTTAGGCCTTCTTTTTCTTGACGAGGGTAGGTTTGTAGAACTTGACGTGGTAAGTATTTCAGGTGCAATATATGGGTATGTTTCCATATACAGAACATTAACAACACTTGACGCAATTGAGCACGGATGAGATACTAACTCTGTCGATGGAATTATTAGAATGCAATATAATGGTGTATGCCATTATGCCCCGTGACATTTACGCATTTTGCCCCAATTACTATGTTAAAAGAAAATATGAAATAAGGGTAAGACTAAAGCAGTGTTAAAATTGCCCATCAACTTCAAGGAAAACGTAAAATAAAGGAGAACATAATCATCAATTCAATACTATTTCTTGCTTGTTTCTGTAGTTATCAAGGATAAAAAAATATTACATCAATTATGCATTTAAACTAAATTTGATTGTAAATCAACTGTCATGGTCCATTGAGTATTGTTTGAAAGCAGGTTCTGATGGGCTGCAGCAACATCTCGCAAAAGCGTTTAGTTTCCGGTATGTGTGCATGACCCGTCTTACTCGTCCGTCCTCTCGTCTTGTCTTATCATGCCTCTTGTTCCCCTAGACCGATTCTATGACTTTGACAGTCAATGACGTCATTGCAAGATATGAAAAGGATAGTTGTTAATATAAAAAAGAGAGAAGAGAAGAGTCATTGTTAGCATGTCCTATACCGTAAGTGATCAGGAACCTTATATCCGCAACATAAGGTATAATATTATAAAATGTACCTATATTTACGAACAGTCTCGTTGCTAGGTTACCGCTGGTGTCGTAACAGATGCTGAAATTGTGACAATTTGAGTGGTTCATTATGAATTTATGGATGTTCTGTCATTTGGAAGTTTAAGATGTTGCGAACAATTAGAACACGTAGGTTGTGCCGATATTATTGAGCACTTTGGTTGTATCTAACAATGTGGACAGTTTGAATGCCACTAACTATTTGCTGCTGACTGTACAGATGACTAAGTCAAAATGCCTCGTGTTTCGAAGCGTTCTGTCTTCTACGTCAACCGATTATTCTTTATTGGTCCGATTTATTTTTATATCTCACTATCTCCTAACTATAATGTACAAGTCAGTCTTCAAACATGAAGCTCCTTTCATAGAATAGTAGTTTTTCATAGTAAAATCAGAAAATATACTATTTGGCTAAATACATCTACTTTCTTATTCTTGGTCTCCTTCCATTCATAGGTTGTCTGGATCGCTCCCTAGCGATAAGACCGCCTATTGCATACGACATATCTGTACCTATTGTATGTTTTTGTTATGTTTTCTTCTAGTATTCTGTTCCATTCTACCTCCTGACCAGTGAAAATCATATAAATAGCTGTATCCATACTGGTGATGTACGGAGTGTTATTATTTTACATTCATTCGTTTTTTTCAGTTCTTGGCCTCAATTTTACGACTGTTTTTTTGGGTCATCAAACTGCAGTTCGAATTAAATTTAAACCTTTTTTTGCAAAGCACTGCCATTAAACATTCGCCCAAATCTTGTGAATGCGAATGAGAATATTCGTTACATCACTAATCCATACACATCCATACATACATACATATCCATACATACATAGAATACACAATAAAAATCTATAAAATATTATAGGAAAAAACATAATAAAAACAAAGATATAGAAAAAAACTAAAGTAGGTAACAACGATTTTTAAAAAATCCTCGTATCTCTACTTTGCACAAATTTTTAAAAAGGTACTATGGACGACCGAGAATAAGTAATAAAAGACATTCCAATAATTTTTATCTATTGTCAGTCTTCTAAACTACTTTTTTATTGCAATTGCGATATTCAAACACACAAAATTATATTCAAAGATACCTTAGAATGTTAACTGTTACTCTTTCGAAAACGAGGCTGTGAACCACATTTAAATAAATGTATGAAAGGAGCTTCATAACAAATCTGAAATTTATTATTATTTACACAAAATATTTAACATTTTAACAACTTGATACGCATAACTTGTCCAGTAAAGACTATTATCGAAAATGACAGCTTATGTATTCATCCCTCGCTCGCTCTTTAACTTCTAAGCAAAAACAGTTACATAAACTTTCAATTGATACATTCTTTACTGAAGTTATACCAAATATTACTTCATACTTTTAGCTAAACGTAAAGTCGCCTGCAAAAGTGATACAAGTATTATTTATGTGCAATACCAACAATAACAATATTATTGATTGCAAATATGATAATGATAGTGTTGACCAATTTCTACAATAACGTTATTATGCTCTATAAGGGTCCGTTCACCCAGACCGGCTCGGAGAGGTGAGCAGATTTTTATCACGTAGTAAACAGAGTTTTGAGTAAATGTATTAAGGTTTTGTCATTAGAATTGTTTGAACGCGCTTCGTGGGAAATAATAAGAGGAGCCGACCGGCTCTGATTGCGTGCTCATTCTTACTCGCGTAGCGGCTACGCTCCGGCCACCTCCAAGCGTATGCGATCAGGTCTGTGTGATGCTCTCCGAGCCAGTCTGTCTGAACGGACCCTAATCCTCCAATTTAAAATTTCAATGACAAGCAGTAACTTTGTTCTTTATATCATATATGTAAATAAGGAGGCGTCTTTTATCACATGAGGTGTTTTTGACTACTTCAGACCTCCTTTTTATACCCTCCCCGCTCATCCTTATCTCATTAGAAATAATTCAAAATTTATTTATATTTATTTCATGCCAAAAAAACCCTGATATTTGCCAATAACCCTTCTACCCCATGTGTTGAGGAAGATTCGGCTCATCTTCATCCCCTAAATGTCTTGCAGTATGATTAAATGCCCCCTAACGTAGTTTCGTTACACATGAATCCCATGTTTCATAGTGAAAATCCCAGATTAGAATATTTCAAACTATGTTCTTTCGTCAATCAGTTCATTCTCATTAGTTTTCTATAAGCAATAAGTGCACGAAAGAGCAGCTAAGTATGCAAAAGATATTAATCTAGACAAATATTATATATACATAAACATCTGCAATTAAAAATAACTACATCAATTTCACAACAATACTCAAGAAATGTATCATCTATATAATTATATAATATAAAAGAGAAAACTAACTTAACTACTGACATATCAACGCACGGCCCAAACTATTGTAATTAGAGACTTAAAATTTTGCACCATATTTCCTTTTACAGTGAGGGTGTGCACTAAGAAAAAATTTATAGAAATTCGCCCCTTAAGGGGATAATAATTAGGGAGACGTTTGTATGAAAGTCCGCTAAGCTAATGAAACTTTCTGGTTTGATATAATTGAAAATACATTTTCGGAAAATCTACCCCTAAGAGTAAATAGGTATTGAAAATAGTATATATTAAATATAAGTAAATAGGGATTGAAAGTCAGAAATCCAACAAACGAGATGAAAACTTCATGAAATGACCCCAAAGCCGACTACTAAGTATTCGGCTCTGGGGTCAATAAGTGATTGCTCAAAAGGAAATAAGGGAAAGGGTTATAAGAGAAAACTTAATAGATCATAATTATTGTGGTTTATGCGAACGAAGTCGCGGGTTCCGCTAGTGTACAATATGGTAACGCCCTCGACTCGTTTACATACAAACATCATCATGAATCTCCAATATAATTTTTTTTCAAATGAAAACAATTTTAAATATTTTTCATAAATAAAACTATTTATAACCTCATAAGAATATAAACTATATACAAACCAAATACATATAAATTTCTTTTATTTACAAATAAATAATAAGAATATCTTTTGCAAGCGATTTCACATCGATATCGTACACTCAAACGTAATTTAAATATAAAGAAAAAATATTGTTTATTAAAAATTTGTTAATAATAAACCTAAAACAAAATTACTTAATAATTTTCATAAACTTCATGAAACAGAACATTGCAATATGAAACTTTCATATTGTATTTAATACAATATGAAAGTTTCACATTTTAAGGATTTTATAAAATTAACTAAAAAAGAAAAACTAGTTAAACATTGAAAATTTAAAAAAAAAACATGTTTTAATACAAGCAATTACAGTCTAAGGTCAATAAAATATGTGATATGACTAACTCACAATAATACAGAGGCAATATGTGTCGTGGCGTTTAGGAGAAATAATACAAAGACAATATATACATATACAAGGATAAATAAAGCAATTTAAATAAAGTTTGAGCGTACGTAATATCTATATACTATATTATATAAATTTTATAAACGTACTTTTGTACCGACTAGATGCTTGGTACAGTCACGGTCACAAGTGGATAGGGTATTCGAAATGATTAAGAAAAAATAAAATGAGTTGTAAAAACGAATTAGTAAGTCCATTAACCTATATTTTAATTTATAATAACGCTTTAAAATAACATTCATATTTTTGAAAATGTATGCATGACCTCTGTATCGCACCGATATATTTACACATTGTTAATAGAACCGTATAACATAGACCGATCACCGATGAAGAAGATAGTCCTCTAGGCGACCACGTTTAGGCGAAAGGGCATAGGTCGCTTCCCGACCAGGTGGACCGATGACCTGGACAGTGGGAAACCGTTGGATTCAGAGGGCACAGGACCGGTTGGAGTGGTGCCATTTAGGGGAGCCTATATCCAGCAACAGACCTCAAAAGGCTGATGGATGGAATAGAACCATTCGTGGTTAGAATCCGGAGACATCACTGCTTCCCTTTTACCAAACAACAACGTCGGTGAAGGCTGATGTGTTCTGTTTGAGGTTTGTATTAAGACATACTACTCCGAAGCATATCAACTTAGGCCTCAGAGGTGGCTACGCACCTGTGACCAACTTCAAGTAAAACCTTATCTGGAGATAGATATCCATAGGTTACCCTGGTCACTTGTCAGGTTGATTGCACGCACATTTGTCCAGAACGTTCCCCCACCAAAAAAAAAATAGGATGCCTAATGTCGTCGTAAGAGGCGACTAAAAGGGGCTTCCGAGGTTGCGGGCGGTAAGAGTGGGAGCTCGAATCGTCCAGACAGGCCACCCCGGGAAGGACGGTGGTACGTGTGATTGCATACAGTCGTAAAGACTAGACGGAGCGGTGGGCCCAGCCGCCCATCTGGGAGGAGCCCGATGGTGCAACGCGCTCAGAGGATTTAGGTTGCGGTCGTTTCGAGATCCCGGAGTCCTCTTTATAGCGCCGAGAACGGCCACCGGAGGGGTTTTAGTGCGGTAAAAATCCCACATAACCCTGCGTCGCTCCCACGGCGTCAGGTACCTTTTGAAGGTTTCCCCCTCGAGAACAAAAAAGGGGGACATAAGATGGGCTATAGAATTTTTTACAGGACTACAGGTTACATAATACAAAAATGCAGAAATGACCGCCCTGTAGGTTCGTCGCCATTTTAAATAATCCTTGAAATTTGTGGAAGAAAAAAATTTCAAAAAGAAGATAAGATTATATTACTGAAAACTGCTAAGAAATGTACCACTTTATGTTCTGTATATAATAAAGTATATTCCCGTGGTTCTCCGTTCTATATAACATAAGTGTAATCACAAATTATAATTGATTATTTAATTTTCTGTTAATTTAACTTTTGCATCACAAAATCATATACCGTAGAACACTATAAATGCATATAAATGAAAATAAACAAATATACATCTAAAATTGTATTTCATTTTTGCGCCAAAAGTATGCAAATATTCATAATAATCCCCACATTTAAGCAATAAATAGATTTATTGCTACTTTTAATTAGTATTTTAATAAATTTTATAACATTCATTGTGGTAGCGTCCATAATGATCGTAGTTAGCGGATTATTTTAATACAGAGAAATATAATTAAATAATATCTTAATTGCCATTTTTTTGTCTGAGTAGAATATTACGTTTTTCACTCTTCAAAATTGCAAAATTAAAAAAAAATATCTTGTAATTCCGTGATGCGCAATAGCTTTAAAACGTTGTACAGCTGGCAATATCTATCCTTGTTAGACTGGTGATGTTACGCGCTAGCTTCCTCTCACTCACCCTTCAATATTTACCATCTTTAACAGCCAGTAACCCTAACTTGCGGCCAGATTTAATTAGGTTGCCGTATATCATAATATATCATAATAGTCCACCAATTCGCACTTGGCCAGCGCGGTGGACTATGGCCTAAACTCTCTCATACTGAGAGAAGACCCGTGCCCAGCAGTGGGACAATAGTGGGTTGACGACGATATCATAATAATGAGAAAAAAAAAGCTTTGTTTTGATGTATAAATGATAAACATTCGTTATGGACGAATTAATATATCGAAATCATACCTGTTTTTACCTGGCTGCGAAGAGGTGCGGCCAAGTGCGCAACGGCAACTACGATTTTTCAAAGTCTTTATACCTATTTCCGTGAAGTGAACGATATTTTATTTCAAAATTTGATTAGTGAATTTTTTCCCGCGAAATCAAATAATAATAATTTAATTAAAAATATTATCGGCCACATTTTGATTGGCAACCTGGTAGATTTTTATTCTCCTAATCATAAATATGAGTAAAAATGTGGATTTTAGCACGCACACGATAACTATACAAATTTGCAGTGGGATCTTAATCTATGACGATACATATATTTATATTTTTTCTTTTTTTTATCGGACTGAAGTAACAAACGAGCATGCAGTCCACCTGATAGTAAGTGGTCATTGCCGCCCATGGACATCTGTAAGTAACTTCATACAGAACATGGGTTGCATCTGAAGTCAATCACAGATGCGTTGCTATTCCCGAGGACTAAGGAAGAAGTGTGCTGGCCACCATACCCCTTCATCGAAACGCAAAAAATGCTTCACGCTAGAAATAGGTGTGGCGGTGGTACTTCCCCGGTCAAACCACACTGGTTCTACCTTCAGGGCGGCTCTGAAGATATATTTTCATTTAAAATTGTGTCACATGAAATTCATGAAAATGTTTTTTTTTATCTACAATAATTAAACATTTTTTCTTAGGAGGGCTGATGGCAATGTTGACGCCGGCAATGGCGACTTAACTCCCGTGGCACGTACACTTTCTGTTCGCGTTTTCAGTACTTGATTTTTTTATAAAACAATGACCATTTTCTTATATTCGCCGCAAATATGTTACTGTACTTAAAACTGTTCTTAATAACGTAGTTTATCGTCTTAAAAAGAAACAATTCCGTGCTACATAAAGGACTAACAAAAAGGTAACGTCCCTTACAACTTCACGAAAACCAAAATGTTAACCTGATTTTGTTACTTCCACTCTTTAAAAAGGCCCTTTTATTCTCAAGCTATCATCTCGCCACGATATTTCATTTCAACCATACAATTTTCTATATTTCTGTATACTGTCATACAATTCCGTATATGCTAATGACTACGACCATACAAAATTCCGACCACGGCCGTCATATTCGATTAGCGCTAATGACCACAGTCATACAATTCCGTATATGCTAATGTCTAAAATCGTTTCTAAATACGGACCACAGCCATCCTATTCAATTAACGCTAATGACCACATTCAGCCAATTCCATATATGCTCATAACTACGACCGTCACATTTCTGACCACAGCAGTCTCATTCGATTAGCGCTAGTGACCACATTCATATAAGTCCATAATTATGCTAATAATCACAAACGTACACAATTATGACCACAGACGTAACGGTATCCTGTAACGCTAGTGACCACAGTCATACCATACAATACATGGTAGTGACCACGACCATACTGTTCCACATTCACTTGTAACCACAACCATACAGTTCTATTTTTTAAAGATTGAAGTAGCAAAAGAGTATGCATTCAACCTGATGATAAGTAATCACCACCGCTTGTGTACATCTGAAAGCAACTTTATAAAGAACGAGAATTCTACTGAAGTCAATCAGAGATGCTTTGCTACTTCTGAAGACCAAGATGGTCGCCTCATAGTATGAAAGTGTCAATACTTTGTACAAAAACTGTACATATCTGTAAACACTAGTAACCACCACTGTACTTATTCCGTCCAACCTTAAGACCTTGACCCGAACACACATGTTACCACAACCATACTTCCGTACAGAACATTGACCAGAACTCTTATGACTACAAACGTACAGTCCCGTACACACAAGTGACCACGAACATACATTTCGGCGTTCAACTTCCCCATTTCGTAAGCACTTATGACCACGATTCTAGGTTTCCCTAAACACTTGTGATCGTGACCGTACTGCGAAGCGCACACTTACGACCACAACTATACACTTCAATTCCCGGAACGCGGCAGCGCTTGTTCACAGATGTCCAAGTGTTGTGCGAGCTGAGAGAACTTGTTCGCGGCTTCTTGCAACATGTCCCTGGAAATAATCAACCGGATTTATTATTAGAAACGTCGTGGGTGACATAGTCATTGAATCTATCAGGGCTTGATAGGAGTATCACCACTACGCTGTGATTAATAATATATTATCAATCTGTGATTGACTTTAGACGGAACCCATGTTCTGTATTAAGTTATTTACAGACGTCAATGGGCGGCAGTGGCCACTTTCCATCAGGTGGACTGCATGCTCGTTTGCCACTTCAGTCAGATAAAAAGAAATAAAACGCCTATGAAGGCCGTATAGTAGATCCAAACTTATTACTCTAAGCTATATATATTTGCTGTAAAGTCATTGTAGTGTAGATTATTATTGAACAAAATGAAGTAGCAAGCGTCCCTCAGCCCATGAGCATCGTAAACATTTTGTTATCCATAGGAAATTAAATAGTTGTAAAATGTATTATTTTACTACAATTTTATAATTTAAAAATTTGTTTAATAATTCGAAAAATCATCCTTCTCTCTTTTTATCTGATTCTAACAACTAAGTCAATTGTACAAATATGTCATATGTTACAATCTGTCAAGCCGTTTGAGTTGTAGAGCGAGTCAAAGATATGGAAAATATAACTCCATTACTACATACGAACAATAATCCATCCACTCATACATACACACACAAACATACATCGTCAGTTGAAAAAAACATGTCACCTATATTTTTGGTGTCGACTTGTTGTTGGGAGTTCATACTTCTCAACATGATATCACCAAAAATAAAGGTGACATTTTTTTTTACTGCGATAAAAACTTCAAAGCTTATTTCCCAAAAATGCTATTTATTTCCTTTCCATTAACGATATATACATATACCTCATTTTTTAAGACTTGATCTATTTGGTAAACAAACATGGCCGACTCGAACTGTCATTCAAATTTGTGTTGAAATAAATTATCTGTGCAAATTAGTTTTGCCGGTTTTGCAACTTTAATTAAATTTATCTATTACAATTGTAAATTTAAAGCAGTTTTTGTTGTGAATCAAAGTGTAATACATCAAGTGAACCGATGTAATTGTTTGCAGGTCGTTTGACGCGTGTAACTGTGTGAAAATGTGATGTTTCGAAAGTTAGGTGGTTTGTTTACTACCTACTTATCTCAACTGTCAAAAAATGGACTGTACATCCACACATACATACATACATCCCTCCATAAAAACATACATACAATGTAAATAGTCTCAAAAAACATCGTCCTCCCTGTAAAACAGTGGAGTAAAAAATAAAAACTCACCTGTTAGTGATACAAAACCCTCGGAGGTGTTCCCTCGGGAGGGCGGGCTCCCGCCGCAGCGCCTCCCGGAAGGCCGTCTCCAGCCTCGCGGTCTTCTCGTCCAACGGTGATGTGTCTTCCATGTCCAGCACGCTATTAACATAATCTTTTGTTTCATGTAATGTAATGATGAATTTTGTGTAATGTAATAAACTATCGTGTTTTTTAAGTTGATATTTCACTGTCATTAATCAACAAATCATACTAATATTATAAAGGCGAAAGTTTGTATGTTTGTTACTTCTTCACGTCTAAACCGCTGGATTTGGAGTTAGCTGACACTCTGGATTAACATATAGGCAAATTTTTACTGTGGGGAAATATCTTATTCCCACGAGACAATCGATACATCGATTTTTTTATCGCGGGCGAAACTGTGGGGTTCCACTGATGCATCATTCAACTGATGTATGATCGATGTATCGATTGTCCCGTGGGAATAAGATATTTTCCCACAGTAAAAAGTGGCCTATATGTTAATCCTGAGTGTCAGCTAACTCCCTAGCAAATTTTATTAAAATCGCTCCAGCCGTTTAGACGTGAAGAAGTAACAAACATACTCACAAACTTTCGTCTTTATAATATTAGTATGAAGTATGATTTAAGTGTATAGGTGACAGCGACCACCTAATGTCACTGAGCATAATAGTCATTTACATAAGCACAGCATTTATTTAAAATTACAATATTTGTCAATTTTTTTGTCTTCATCCACATCTATCAATCATCTTAACTCAAACTCATTAATGAATTGAATCAAACGACGACCCACCTAACAAGGTGGGTCGAAGTGATCGTTCCAGTAGAGAATACGTCAGTAAAGCTCACAAGCTAATGGAACGGGAAAAACTGCGGTCGTGAGCGTGCGCCTTGTGAACGTCTAACGGAACGCACCCTAAGTAGTCATTTACATTTATCATTGATTGATGCATTAATTAATTCATTCATACATTCATTCATTAATTAATTCATCCATTCATTCATATATACCTCCATATATAATTAATTTACTCATCATGAACAAAAACATAAACTCACCCTTTAATCGCTTGTATAAAGTTGGCAATGTTCCCGTTGATAGCTGTGAACTGGTTGGCCAGGTTGGCCAGTGTCTCCGTAGCGGGTAACTTATCTTCTATGCTATGAGGAATACCCAGGGCGGTTGATAGTTTTGCGCTGAAATCATATTAAGGAGAAAGGAACATGATATAATATTTTTCGTGACGAATTGACGATCCGGGTGGCAGAGCGGTTGCCATTCCGGTCTGACGCGCAATGGGTTCCGGGTTCGATTCCCGGCCAGGCAGGTATCTGAATGATGAGTTTAGATTCATGTTCTGGGTCAGGGTGTATTGTGTGGGACTATGAAGCTGTAACTACTGTTCTGTACTGTTCTGAAGGTGGTAGAACCAGTGCAGTTCGACCGGGGAAGTACCACCGCCACACCTATTTCTAGCGTGAAGCAGTTCTTGCGTTTCGATAGAAGGGTGTGGTTGCCGGCACACTTTTACATGAGGCGACCATCATAGTCCTCGGGAGTAGCAACGCATCTGTGATCTGTGTGTTCTATATGAAGTTGATTACAGATGTCCATGGGCGGCAGTGACCACTTACCATCAGGTGGACTGCATGCTCGTTTGCTACTTCAGTCAAATAAAAAAATAAAAAAAAAAAACTAAAAATTAATGTACACACAATCTTACCAATAACTAGACATCAAAGTCCACGTCTCCTCAAACGCGTCGACCACAGTCTGTCTCGCTCGCTCGTCCGTCTCGCTCGCGCCCCGCCGCAGACGGTCCACCGTCAGCTTGGCCAGCTCCATGTACTCCGGGATGATCTGGCAACGGCTGGACACGTCCAGGCAGAGCTCCTTGAAGGTGCTCACCTCGGATTGGGTCAGCGTCTCCGGATCTGAAAATTTTGATTGATTAAATGGTGGAGATGGTACATTCACGAACGCAGCCACTCAGCGAGCTATGGCAACTCATGAGCGATTTTTTAAATTCTTATTGCCGATATTTCGACCCAGTTGCATGAATGGTGGACACGGCCAAACTTGTCTGCATGGATCGTGGTCACGGCCAAACTTGTTTGCATGCAACTGGGTCGAATATCGGCAGAAAGAAAATCAAAAATCGCATGTTGCGAGTACCCGTTACATAGTAAAATGTATAAATTCCGCGATAATATTACTTTAAAATCATATAGAGCAATGGGAAGTTATGTAGGTATTTCCCTTCGTCTTAGAATCCGCACAAGAAGGAAAATTTCCTACGTAACTTTCAGATTTAGCTTACCGAAGTGGGCATGTCACATCGTTTTTAATATTGACACTTCGCGGAGACGCCACGCTGCTTTGAACACCAGGCGTGCCAACGTCCAAATAATAGAAAGAAATCGTTTATTCGTAATGCGTACACACTCATACAGTTTAAAGACACAATAATAATATAGTACCAACTAACATGCGATACGTGAGTGATATACATCACAAAACGGACCCTTCTCAGCATTATGCTGGTTGATTATTTTCAGCCAGCGCTGGTCTTCCGAAGGATCCGAACGGACATCCATACATACACACATACATACATAAATACACACACACACATACATAGACACGTTCGAAAAACCCAACTTCCCTGAATCAGTATAGGAAAACCAACTCACCTTTACCCTCGATGCTGACATACACATCCCTAAGCTCAGCAATGAGATGCTCTATCCTCGGGAAGACCTCGTTGAAGACGGCCACCCAGTGCTTCAGCAGACACTGCAACACGTCGCGGAGACGCCACGGTGGCGCCTTGAAGACCACGCGCTGCCATAGATTGTTGTACTTGGCTCGCATCTCGTTCTGGAACCAGTTTTATGTTTTAAGACATGTGATGTGGGGACGTATTACCATGTGTGTGAAATTATATTGGTATTTTTTAAGAGAAGACTATCTGAGACCTGGGGAGTAGGAACACATCTGTGATTGACTTCAGATAGAACCAATGTTTTACTAAACTAAAAAGGGCACGGACGATCCATCTGTGGAGTCGTAGCTAATAATAATAAAAAAAACAAATGTGTTACATAAAGTTGCGTACATGTCCGCGGGAGACAGTAACCATTTACCATCAGATGGACTGCTTGTTTGGTTACTTCAATCGGATAAAAAAGCAAAATTGCAGCTCTGCTGTACCCACCCACCTAACGCCGTTTACCGTCAAATTGTTGCACACGAGCATGAATTAGTACTCCATCATCATTTACCTCAAATATATTAGACAGCAGTTGGTTCACCGTTCACCGTTCTATCGCTATGGCGGTAAGTGTACATGGCGGGGTCCCGCCGGGCCGGCTGCTGCAGCAGGGCCCGCAGCCCGGCGATGCCCAGCCACCTCACCCCAGGGTCTCACCTCCAGTATGTTGGCGAGCAGCTGGTACACGGTCCGGTCGCAGTGCCGCACCGTGTCGTGCAGCGCGGGGTCCCGCCGGGCCGGCTGCTGCAGCAGGGCCCGCAGCCCGGCGATGCCCAGCCACCTCACCCCAGGGTCTCACCTCCAGTATGTTGGCGAGCAGCTGGTACACGGTCCGGTCGCAGTGCCGCACCGTGTCGTGCAGCGCGGGGTCCCGCCGGGCCGGCTGCTGCAGCAGGGCCCGCAGCCCGGCGATGCCCAGCCACCTCACCCCAGGGTCTCACCTCCAGTATGTTGGCGAGCAGCTGGTACACGGTCCGGTCGCAGTGCCGCACCGTGTCGTGCAGCGCGGGGTCCCGCCGGGCCGGCTGCTGCAGCAGGGCCCGCAGCCCGGCGATGCCCAGCCACCTCACCCCAGGGTCTCACCTCCAGTATGTTGGCGAGCAGCTGGTACACGGTCCGGTCGCAGTGCCGCACCGTGTCGTGCAGCGCGGGGTCCCGCCGGGCCGGCTGCTGCAGCAGGGCCCGCAGCCCGGCGATGCCCAGCCACCTCACCCCAGGGTCTCACCTCCAGTATGTTGGCGAGCAGCTGGTACACGGTCCGGTCGCAGTGCCGCACCGTGTCGTGCAGCGCGGGGTCCCGCCGGGCCGGCTGCTGCAGCAGGGCCCGCAGCCCGGCGATGCCCAGCCACCTCACCCCAGGGTCTCACCTCCAGTATGTTGGCGAGCAGCTGGTACACGGTCCGGTCGCAGTGCCGCACCGTGTCGTGCAGCGCGGGGTCCCGCCGGGCCGGCTGCTGCAGCAGGGCCCGCAGCCCGGCGATGCCCAGCCACCTCACCCCAGGGTCTCACCTCCAGTATGTTGGCGAGCAGCTGGTACACGGTCCGGTCGCAGTGCCGCACCGTGTCGTGCAGCGCGGGGTCCCGCCGGGCCGGCTGCTGCAGCAGGGCCCGCAGCCCGGCGATGCCCAGCCACCTCACCCCAGGGTCTCACCTCCAGTATGTTGGCGAGCAGCTGGTACACGGTCCGGTCGCAGTGCCGCACCGTGTCGTGCAGCGCGGGGTCCCGCCGGGCCGGCTGCTGCAGCAGGGCCCGCAGCCCGGCGATGCCCAGCCACCTCACCCCAGGGTCTCACCTCCAGTATGTTGGCGAGCAGCTGGTACACGGTCCGGTCGCAGTGCCGCACCGTGTCGTGCAGCGCGGGGTCCCGCCGGGCCGGCTGCTGCAGCAGGGCCCGCAGCCCGGCGATGCCCAGCCACCTCACCCCAGGGTCTCACCTCCAGTATGTTGGCGAGCAGCTGGTACACGGTCCGGTCGCAGTGCCGCACCGTGTCGTGCAGCGCGGGGTCCCGCCGGGCCGGCTGCTGCAGCAGGGCCCGCAGCCCGGCGATGCCCAGCCACCTCACCCCAGGGTCTCACCTCCAGTATGTTGGCGAGCAGCTGGTACACGGTCCGGTCGCAGTGCCGCACCGTGTCGTGCAGCGCGGGGTCCCGCCGGGCCGGCTGCTGCAGCAGGGCCCGCAGCCCGGCGATGCCCAGCCACCTCACCCCAGGGTCTCACCTCCAGTATGTTGGCGAGCAGCTGGTACACGGTCCGGTCGCAGTGCCGCACCGTGTCGTGCAGCGCGGGGTCCCGCCGGGCCGGCTGCTGCAGCAGGGCCCGCAGCCCGGCGATGCCCAGCCACCTCACCCCAGGGTCTCACCTCCAGTATGTTGGCGAGCAGCTGGTACACGGTCCGGTCGCAGTGCCGCACCGTGTCGTGCAGCGCGGGGTCCCGCCGGGCCGGCTGCTGCAGCAGGGCCCGCAGCCCGGCGATGCCCAGCCACCTCACCCCAGGGTCTCACCTCCAGTATGTTGGCGAGCAGCTGGTACACGGTCCGGTCGCAGTGCCGCACCGTGTCGTGCAGCGCGGGGTCCCGCCGGGCCGGCTGCTGCAGCAGGGCCCGCAGCCCGGCGATGCCCAGCCACCTCACCCCAGGGTCTCACCTCCAGTATGTTGGCGAGCAGCTGGTACACGGTCCGGTCGCAGTGCCGCACCGTGTCGTGCAGCGCGGGGTCCCGCCGGGCCGGCTGCTGCAGCAGGGCCCGCAGCCCGGCGATGCCCAGCCACCTCACCCCAGGGTCTCACCTCCAGTATGTTGGCGAGCAGCTGGTACACGGTCCGGTCGCAGTGCCGCACCGTGTCGTGCAGCGCGGGGTCCCGCCGGGCCGGCTGCTGCAGCAGGGCCCGCAGCCCGGCGATGCCCAGCCACCTCACCCCAGGGTCTCACCTCCAGTATGTTGGCGAGCAGCTGGTACACGGTCCGGTCGCAGTGCCGCACCGTGTCGTGCAGCGCGGGGTCCCGCCGGGCCGGCTGCTGCAGCAGGGCCCGCAGCCCGGCGATGCCCAGCCACCTCACCCCAGGGTCTCACCTCCAGTATGTTGGCGAGCAGCTGGTACACGGTCCGGTCGCAGTGCCGCACCGTGTCGTGCAGCGCGGGGTCCCGCCGGGCCGGCTGCTGCAGCAGGGCCCGCAGCCCGGCGATGCCCAGCCACCTCACCCCAGGGTCTCACCTCCAGTATGTTGGCGAGCAGCTGGTACACGGTCCGGTCGCAGTGCCGCACCGTGTCGTGCAGCGCGGGGTCCCGCCGGGCCGGCTGCTGCAGCAGGGCCCGCAGCCCGGCGATGCCCAGCCACCTCACCCCAGGGTCTCACCTCCAGTATGTTGGCGAGCAGCTGGTACACGGTCCGGTCGCAGTGCCGCACCGTGTCGTGCAGCGCGGGGTCCCGCCGGGCCGGCTGCTGCAGCAGGGCCCGCAGCCCGGCGATGCCCAGCCACCTCACCCCAGGGTCTCACCTCCAGTATGTTGGCGAGCAGCTGGTACACGGTCCGGTCGCAGTGCCGCACCGTGTCGTGCAGCGCGGGGTCCCGCCGGGCCGGCTGCTGCAGCAGGGCCCGCAGCCCGGCGATGCCCAGCCACCTCACCCCAGGGTCTCACCTCCAGTATGTTGGCGAGCAGCTGGTACACGGTCCGGTCGCAGTGCCGCACCGTGTCGTGCAGCGCGGGGTCCCGCCGGGCCGGCTGCTGCAGCAGGGCCCGCAGCCCGGCGATGCCCAGCCACCTCACCCCAGGGTCTCACCTCCAGTATGTTGGCGAGCAGCTGGTACACGGTCCGGTCGCAGTGCCGCACCGTGTCGTGCAGCGCGGGGTCCCGCCGGGCCGGCTGCTGCAGCAGGGCCCGCAGCCCGGCGATGCCCAGCCACCTCACCCCAGGGTCTCACCTCCAGTATGTTGGCGAGCAGCTGGTACACGGTCCGGTCGCAGTGCCGCACCGTGTCGTGCAGCGCGGGGTCCCGCCGGGCCGGCTGCTGCAGCAGGGCCCGCAGCCCGGCGATGCCCAGCCACCTCACCCCAGGGTCTCACCTCCAGTATGTTGGCGAGCAGCTGGTACACGGTCCGGTCGCAGTGCCGCACCGTGTCGTGCAGCGCGGGGTCCCGCCGGGCCGGCTGCTGCAGCAGGGCCCGCAGCCCGGCGATGCCCAGCCACCTCACCCCAGGGTCTCACCTCCAGTATGTTGGCGAGCAGCTGGTACACGGTCCGGTCGCAGTGCCGCACCGTGTCGTGCAGCGCGGGGTCCCGCCGGGCCGGCTGCTGCAGCAGGGCCCGCAGCCCGGCGATGCCCAGCCACCTCACCCCAGGGTCTCACCTCCAGTATGTTGGCGAGCAGCTGGTACACGGTCCGGTCGCAGTGCCGCACCGTGTCGTGCAGCGCGGGGTCCCGCCGGGCCGGCTGCTGCAGCAGGGCCCGCAGCCCGGCGATGCCCAGCCACCTCACCCCAGGGTCTCACCTCCAGTATGTTGGCGAGCAGCTGGTACACGGTCCGGTCGCAGTGCCGCACCGTGTCGTGCAGCGCGGGGTCCCGCCGGGCCGGCTGCTGCAGCAGGGCCCGCAGCCCGGCGATGCCCAGCCACCTCACCCCAGGGTCTCACCTCCAGTATGTTGGCGAGCAGCTGGTACACGGTCCGGTCGCAGTGCCGCACCGTGTCGTGCAGCGCGGGGTCCCGCCGGGCCGGCTGCTGCAGCAGGGCCCGCAGCCCGGCGATGCCCAGCCACCTCACCCCAGGGTCTCACCTCCAGTATGTTGGCGAGCAGCTGGTACACGGTCCGGTCGCAGTGCCGCACCGTGTCGTGCAGCGCGGGGTCCCGCCGGGCCGGCTGCTGCAGCAGGGCCCGCAGCCCGGCGATGCCCAGCCACCTCACCCCAGGGTCTCACCTCCAGTATGTTGGCGAGCAGCTGGTACACGGTCCGGTCGCAGTGCCGCACCGTGTCGTGCAGCGCGGGGTCCCGCCGGGCCGGCTGCTGCAGCAGGGCCCGCAGCCCGGCGATGCCCAGCCACCTCACCCCAGGGTCTCACCTCCAGTATGTTGGCGAGCAGCTGGTACACGGTCCGGTCGCAGTGCCGCACCGTGTCGTGCAGCGCGGGGTCCCGCCGGGCCGGCTGCTGCAGCAGGGCCCGCAGCCCGGCGATGCCCAGCCACCTCACCCCAGGGTCTCACCTCCAGTATGTTGGCGAGCAGCTGGTACACGGTCCGGTCGCAGTGCCGCACCGTGTCGTGCAGCGCGGGGTCCCGCCGGGCCGGCTGCTGCAGCAGGGCCCGCAGCCCGGCGATGCCCAGCCACCTCACCCCAGGGTCTCACCTCCAGTATGTTGGCGAGCAGCTGGTACACGGTCCGGTCGCAGTGCCGCACCGTGTCGTGCAGCGCGGGGTCCCGCCGGGCCGGCTGCTGCAGCAGGGCCCGCAGCCCGGCGATGCCCAGCCACCTCACCCCAGGGTCTCACCTCCAGTATGTTGGCGAGCAGCTGGTACACGGTCCGATCGCAGTGCCGCACCGTGTCGTGCAGCGCGGGGTCCCGCCGGGCCGGCTGCTGCAGCAGGGCCCGCAGCCCGGCGATGCCCAGCCACCTCACCCCAGGGTCTCACCTCCAGTATGTTGGCGAGCAGCTGGTACACGGTCCGGTCGCAGTGCCGCACCGTGTCGTGCAGCGCGGGGTCCCGCCGGGCCGGCTGCTGCAGCAGGGCCCGCAGCCCGGCGATGCCCAGCCACCTCACCCCAGGGTCTCACCTCCAGTATGTTGGCGAGCAGCTGGTACACGGTCCGGTCGCAGTGCCGCACCGTGTCGTGCAGCGCGGGGTCCCGCCGGGCCGGCTGCTGCAGCAGGGCCCGCAGCTCGGCGATGCCCAGCCGCCTGATGCCGTTCACCGTCGCCTTGTTGCACAGGTTCCTGTCGTTGGACAGCAGCAGCTGGTGGCAGAGAGACCATGCCATAAAGTAGAAGACTAGGTTTGATAATTTATTGTGAAAATGTCTTCAGCCGTGTTAAGCACTTTTTAGATCAAATTTCATGGAGCTCGGGTCATTGTGACCGAACACTTTCCATGGTTTCCATTTTAAGTTTTTACTTATGGCTCATGATTCCATTTTTTTCAGGAAACAAAGTATACTTAGTTCTGTGAACAGTATTAAATTTATTCAGATTACTTACAACATTCTTGCCCCGTTCTGCCTGTTGGAGAGCGCAATTTAGTATCTCATCGTCGGGTAACTCGCATGGATAGATGTGCGAATTCGCATCACGTAGAGATTGACCTAAAAGTAATAACCTTGCTAATAATTAGGCAGGTACAATGTTGTCAATAAAATATTACCTCAATCCCCTCAATCTAAATCTTCGTTTTAATAAAATGTAACATTACTTTAAATTATTTATTTATTTATTTATTTATTTATTTCATACCAACACAACTACCATTACAGTTTTGCCCAAAGCGGCAGTGTGGTCCCAATACAATAAAAAAAAAAATAATTGATTTACTTATAGCATAATACATACATAGAAGCATTTATAAATTCATTAAGAGGACAGGTAAACAAATCAATAAATTCTGCTATGTTATTTAAAGCGTGCAAGGCGCGCGTGATGGGTGATTTAGCAAGAATATTATAATAACTTTATCTCCTAAAAACTGCCACCTTACTCTTGGAAGATTATATCCGCACAAGGGGTGTCAATCAATAGCCGCTATTCTAAGCCAGATCTACCAATAGCCACTTCAGACTGATATATTCAAAATCTATAGGTATGAGATTTTGCATTTAGCAGGCAGAAGCATTATCATCATCAGAACGACAGCTTTTTTCGCTCAGCAGCGGATATAGGCTTGACAAGCCCTCACTGTGGCAAACAATGCTTGGTCTTCCGCTGCTCATCTATCCACTACCACCAACTTTCTGAAATTCATCTTACACTAATCAGCAAGTCTTATAGTCACCTTTAATCCTATTGTTCTCCGGGAGAGACTTATACAAGTAGTCCATAGCAGCTCTAGCACGCTTACACAGAGCTCCATTACCATTATTGTTGTCCTTCAATCGGTCCAGCTCATTGATAACACGCCATGGTACCAATAGCATTGGTTGTTCACTGTAACCTGTTAGGAAACCTTAGTGCATTAGTGATAACAACAGTAACTTAGACCTGACAAACATGGTTTTCATTAAAGCAGCAAGATATATGTTTCGACAGGGAAGTTACAAAGTCCACACCTATTTCTAGCAGTTCTTACATTTCTGTGGAAGAATCTGTTGTCGACTCAGTTTTATGTGAAGCAACCATCTAAGTTCACAGGAGTAGATACACATCTTTGATTTGCTTACATATGCCCATGGACAGTGACCAGTTACTATCAAATGAACTACATGCTTGTTAAGTATTTCAATGTTATAAAAAAAAGAAAAGAAACATAGTAAACATATTGGTATGTGAAAAAAAGTTGTATTTGAAGTCACATATAGATGCATAACCTTTCCTGTAGATTAAGATGGTTGCTTTATGTTTAAGTCAGCCACACCCATCCAGTAAAATGTATGAAAAGCTTCATGTAAGTGATAGATTTTACAATATCATCCCACTGTTCAAGCCGTACTGTTCTACCTTGCATGCATATAAGTAACTAATAGATTATAAGTGTCTATAAAGACTAAAGATTTTACCTTTGATATATGAATTAAGGACATTTTTTATGAAATCCAACTCGTGTATAAAAATGTTGGTGTCCACAATTAAAACAACATGTTCATTATCAGCACCTATGTCTCTCGGGCCAGGGTCTGTTGGCTGTGAATTCTGAAAATGAAGGAATAAATTTAGTGCATCATAAAACACAGAACATTACTTCCTAGTTGATGAAATATTAATGTAAACATTTCTTCTGCTATAAGATTGAAAAAATTCGGAGGACACAGAACTGGTTGGGAGTGGCACCATTTCGTCTTTTGGAGGATACCCCAAGATGTGTTAGGTAATAAACTCCATCCATATGGTCATATTTTACACTTAATACACACAACAAATCCAACGGTGGTAGTCCAAACTAATATTTTTATGACCAGGGAGGTACAACCACCACACCTACTTCTAGAATGAAGCTATTCTGGCCTTCTATATGAAGTTTCTTAAGGATGTACATGGGCAGCAGTGACCACTTACTGGTGGACTACATGCTCATTTGCTGCTTTATTGTATGAAAAAAGATACAATTAAAAAAGAATGAGCACAAAAACTTACCTCCCTCATCTCTTCAACTTCCATTGCTTCACACTTTTGTGGACTACCTTCTTTCATTTCCGATTTTGAATCATCCTGAAGATCCCTCTCATCCACCTCTCCACTGATAGATGCTCTTAGTGCCTCCATCCTGTCTTTCGCGGTTGCAAAAGTCTTCACATCCTTGGGAGTGGAGACTTTATAGGATAACTTTGATTTGATAGCAGAGACTAGTTTGCTTGCTTCTGAAAACTGAGGTGGAGTTGCCGGGTGCTTTATAACCGGATACTCAGTCATCTGGTTGCAGATACCCTCCTCTATGTCGGCAAATGTGTCTTTGGGTTTCCCCTTGCTGCAGAACTCCTCTGGCAGCTGTGCTTTCATGGAACATATGATTTTGTTAGCTGCGAAGAACTGTGACGGAGAGGGGATTGACTGTAAACTGTCACTACTAGGTGATTTTGTTGTTGAATTGAATGATTCACCCAGATTTGGACTATGCTCAGTTTTAGACTTAACTGGTGTTTCATTTGAGCACGGTTTTGGACTAATTTTGTTTTTCTTCGGTGAAGATTCGTCTTCTGTTTCATTTTTTGCTTCCGTGTTTAGCTGAGCTCTAAGCTGAGACAGTCTATTATTAGCTAAATTTTTAGGGGTAGTTTTTAATGAATCATTGAGTTTTGTTGGTGAAGATTTCTCCTTAGTTTCACCAATTATTTTTTGCTTGTTAGGTGAATCAATTTTGTTAGGTAATGACCTTCTTTCAGACGGTTTAGGTTTGGATTTAGGGGTTTCGTTTTTGCTTGGAGGTCTCTTTGACTTCTCAGGAGTTTCTGTAACCAAAATCGTAACCAGGGAGATAATTAACTACTGCAGCATAATACAGAAAAGTAAAAGTACAATTTATACTCATGGCACTACATATTATATGAACATAGACATATCCAGGCTCTTATGACATAAAAAAAAACACTGTATGTTCTAGAATACTTCAGGACTTACAAAAAAGGATGTATATAAATTATAATCAGAAAAATTATACGCTAACAAAATAAAAGGACCTTTAACACCACTCATCTGATTCAAGTAAGACTTCCATCCCATTTAAGTGAGTTATAATAAATACCAATATTTTTTTTACTTACCATGTTTATGCTTTTTCTTCGAAGTCTCTGCTTCTGCCCCATCGCTTTTACGTTTGACCGTTTTACTGCGAGCTTCTTCTCTCTTCTTTTTCTCTTGGTTTACTTTTTCCCTTTTTCTGAAGTTTTTGTCCGGTTTCTCGTCACTCTAAAAAAATAACATTGGATCGAAATAGTTGATACTCGAACAATAAATCACTGAATTTGCTAATGTTTTAATTTACTCCAAAACAAATTAAATATTACAAGGTTCTACGCTTAATACGTGAAAATTACGAAATTACCGTAGGTTGAGTCCATGACGATTTCCCAGTTTTACGATTAAAATAATATTGCCTTCCCGGATTAGATTTGGATCTACACAGCACCCATCCATCGGACAGCTCCTCGATTTCTTTACTATCAGAACTCATGATGGTATTGTCCGAAATATTGGCCCGAATCCATCTGCAACTATAAAATTACAAATACAGCTTTTACCTCTGTAGTTTACTGATTTTATTTGACAAACAAACAGTGCTGCCAACATTTTAATGGTTACCACAGGACCAATAACTTTATGAAAGGGAAGCAAAAAATCAAATAACTTTCCTATGTTTTTTTTTGGTGCATAAATTGTCGTATCGAAATTTTAAAGAAAGAATAATATTTAATAATGTTACTATAGTAGTACTGTTGCAAGGATAAATCGTATTGTACCTCAGTAGAACATAATTGTAGCCTTACGTCAATTAATTCATTTTGTTGCGCCGGTTTAGAATACTTTAATTTAGACTAATTGGGACTAATTTTAATCAATTTTGATTCTCTCTCACCAACCCACTAGTGTCTCACTGGTGGGCATGAGTCTTCTCCCAGAATGAGAGGGTTTAGGCCATAGTCCACCTCCACCGCGCTGGCCAAGTGCAAATTGGTGCAATTTTGATTAAATGTAATAAATTTTCCGTATTTCTCTGTCCTGACTGAGCCCATACTTTTAATAACTTAATTGCCTAAAAATACTGAAACAGTATTAATATACCGTAAATAGAACGCAAAATCCCAATAGGAAGAAAATATTCTGTGACAGACGTCAAACGTCATAAACATAAGGTACTGACATAACATACAAACAGCTGACATAACCACAAAAATAAATGATTTATAATTGAAGAAAATTAACTATTTCTTATAAAAATAAACTAGGAATTATGGAAAGAATAATTAAAATTGGAAAAACAATAAGAAATAATTGGAAGAAATCTGTGTTTGGTGCCGTTGTATTGTATTATGGGGCGGCTACAGCAAAAGAAAAATTCGAGTAAGTTTGTTACAATATTTTAGCTAATATTGTTTTATTTGTTTTATCAGAATGAAGGAATATCTTCTTTGATTGTTTTCTCGTCAACCCACTATTGTCTCAATGCTGGGCATCGGTCGTCTCTCGGAATGGAGGAGTTTAAGGCTGTAGTCCACTGCACGAAGTTGAAATGATAGAAAACTCACCCTTAAATGTGTTGATTTCTTCACGATGTCTTAGCCCTCTTACGCCCTAGCGGTTAACCTCAGGCGTGACAGACCGCGCCCGCGGTTAACCACTAGTGCGTAAGAGTTGTGCTGTTTTGCCTTATTTATAGTTATATACTTCACGTCTTATATTTTCGGAAAGATAACAAAATTACTTATAGAATGTAGGGTACTTAGAAATTTAGAATGCTCACATTTTACATCAATATTAATATAAATGACAATGGTGTTATTAGTATTTATTAAGATGTTACATAAACATCATTCTTCAAACGACCATTGCTTCTGAACTATGACTACCCCTCCTTTTGATATCCTAGGTGTATTTTTAAATTCTATGATAGTTTTTTAAGTAACATGATATATACAGATAAGCATTTAACTAATCCATATTCCAATGTGTTGCATATTGTAATTTTGTCCTTTTAATAAATTATTATTCGAAGGTAATAGAAATTGAAATGCTTCTAAGCACAGTGGAGTTAGGATAACAAGTTTACAAGTTCTAAAATAATTTTAAAGGAAAATCATGAACATATCTATCATAGTGTTACATGGAGCAAACATACTAAAAACTTACAACATTCCATCCATCCATATTACATAGATATTTAATGATTACAGAATAAACATCATAATGCGAGCAGCATGCAAGGAAGCAGCCCGATATGGAGATGCCCTCATCCCAATGGAAAGGAACCCTACCCTAGTTACGGTTATACTCAACCCCGTAGCCAACAAGAGGAAAGCTAAGCAGGAATATGAGAAATATTGTGAACCGTTGCTCCATCTAGCAGGTTTGCAAGTTGACGTCATACAGACAACCTCAGAGGGTAATGCTAAGGAGATTGTTGAGAGTTTACGTGGTACTGAAGCGATTATAGTGGCTGGTGGGGATGGAACTCTATCTGAGACAATTACAGGTAACAGGTGCATACATATTGTTTGAAAAATGTAGAATTCTTTATTGTTTTATTACATCAATGTACAACTTGTACCATACAGTATATGCACAAAAATAACTTTACTTTTGTTCTTCATATGATTTGAAATAGTAATAACTGTTGAAAATTTAGTAGCAAAACTTTCTAAAATCCTTGAGATAAAACACGTTTTTTTTTAATGTTTTGGATGAATTGGTCATCTAGGAGGTTAAGACTTCACAACAGGTTATGCTTCACAACAGTTGATTCTAGAATATTAGTCAAAACCTGGTAACTATTTTAGTGATAGCAGTTTTAATGCAAGTCTTTCTTACTAAGGTTTCCCTGCTAAGGAACTACCGCTATTAGTCCTTTAATTGTAAATGTCCAAAACCTGCATGCAAAATGCTACTTTCGTTTTCGAATATAGCATTATACTTACATAAAGGTTTTTTCTATAAATTTCATCAATATTTCAGGTTTATTAAGGCGTAATGATGACGCAAACCAGTTTCCACTCGGCATTCTCCCGCTCGGACGCACTAACAGCGTTGGGAACAGCTTGTTTCCTGGTGGCAATGGAGTTGAGAAAGTAAAGCAGCTAATCGAGGCTTGCATGGCCATCATCAAGGGTAACACAGTTTGGAAGGACACAATGAAGATAGAACCTTTAACGACCGAAGACGAAACGCCCAGTCGACCAATATACGCGATGAACACAATTGAATGGGGGGCATTTAGAGACACACAATCAAGGAAAGATAAGTACTGGATATATGGTCCTCTTCGTGATTACGCGTCATACATCTTCAACGGTTACAAGAGTTCTTTAAACTGGAACTGCAGTGGTACTATTAAATACACTCCCCCATGCGCAGGGTGCAGCAATTGCGTGGTGAAGAAGCCAGAGGTCAAACGAAAGTGGACGTTCTTCATGCCGACACCCCAAGTGAGCCAAGAGTTCGATCAATCGAAGGTGTTGAACCCGGAATGTTCTGTTGTAAACGAGCTGTGCTTCAAAGCGTCCGAGTTTAGGATACGCCCTAGAAGAGATGATATTCCGTCGTTGGGAGTTTTAGTAGGTAAGGGCGGTTACAGTTACGTTGAATTTGTGTCAGAAGGCTGGCGACGTTTAAAATCTAACACGGAGTTACCTGACGTAATCGAAGCCAGGACACTAGAAATGTATCCAAAGGAACAAGGACCTGACGCTCTCATGGAAATAGACCAAGAGGAATTCGAAATCAAGCCCATGAAGATTACATTGCTCCCAAAGATGATAAAATTATTCTGTCCAGAACAAATTAAAGTCTAATTCAGTTTCCAATATTTTATTTATTCCACCACTTTGTAGAGACATAGAAAATTTTAAGACTAGATATGAATTAATTATAACAAATTAAAATATATCGATATATATTGAGCATAACAAAAAATAAAATGTCAAATATACAAATGCCAGTCATTTTTTTTAAAAGGATGTACCGTATACGGTACCTATAGTTTTACCCAATTATGGGCTTAAAGATAAAGTGGGCTTTACCCAAAGACATTCCGTACATAGGTCTATAAAGTAGTCAATTGTCTTATTTTTAATACAAAAAACATTGCTTCACACACCATTTCGAGTTGATTGGCGTTTGCCTTTTTACACAAACAGAACAAAAGGAAAATTAAGACAAATAGAGGTTATTACTAAAAAAACTAATAACATTATCTATCTTCGGGCGAATTAAAGTACGGCCTTTGTTGTGTGACTTTGTTGATGTTTTGTTGTGCTACAAAAAAAACAAACTCAAATGTCACGTCACTTTAATATGCGGCAGCTTATGAGACTCCAAAAACTGTTAAAGAAATATTATTTCCACATTACGCAATTTCTTCATTAGGTCCTTTTATTCTTGTGTATTCCACTTTGATCGCCTTATTCTCACCGCGCAATATTTTTCAGAACAGGAAAAATATTGGCAGATAATAAATCTATGTCTACTGTAGTTGAATGTCTTTAGTTGTACCCAAACTTATACCTAGAAGTAAGATAACTTATGTTAAAATAAATATTACATACAAAATACATTATGTTGTATGTATTGATATTTAAAAATGGATGTTAGTGCATGAGATACATTAAATAGAGAAGAGAGAATTCCGACGTTGTTTTAGCGTTTAGAACGTTTGGCACATCAAACATTTTTATAGAAAAGATGAATATGCGTCCCTTATGACCGCTTCAGGTTAAAACTCAGTAGCTTTTAACAATGCTATTATGAGACAGTAATACATACAGAACATCCATTTTTATTTTTATAAAGAGGTAAATAAATACACTAAGACAAGATATCTGCCAAATTCTACTTTATAAGTATAAAATAGATACACAATTAAATGCATTTTCTTTCAGCACCTCTTTATAATTTAACTTAAAAATGTTAATATATTCGAAGGATTAATAGTTTAATTGAGAATGAATTTACGTGTCAATTTTCTCATTATAAGCAACTTATCTCGATAGTAAAGCTAGTAGTGAATCCTTACGGTGTAAATAACCTACAAGGTAAGAGATTAGGTGGCTGCACTTAATGGCACACATATATTTTTTTATTTATCTGTTAGTTATAATTAGAGGTATGGGGGACTATCGGTATACACTTATAAGCTAGTGGGGCGTAGAATATCCTCTGGACACCTTGAGTATACCACCATAGTCCACCAATTCGCACTTGGCCAGCGCGGTGGACTATGGCCTTAACTCTCTCATTCCGAGAGAAGACCCGTGCCCAGCAGTGGGACAATAATGGGTTGACGACCTTAAGTATAACAAGCAGATCCTCAGACCAAAGTTACTTTGGTCCTTAATATCTTTTTATGGAGAGCAGTGCCGAATTAAACCAGCGCAGGGCCTGTAGCAAATTCTGACAGGAAGCCCGTAGTATGCCTTAAGTAAGGGTATTAAATAAAATAAACCTGTTACTAGTAAACTTTTCTAGATTTAATCTGGAAAAATTTAGAGATGTCACTTTCTATATCTTCTTTCAGTTTAAGATTTTAGGATAGCAAAGATAGTAAAATATAAATAGCAGGTAGGTGTTGGGCTCCGGGGCCCCTCTAGTCGCGGGGCCGTAGCATTTTCTACTCTTGCTGTGTGGCTAATCCGGCACTGATGGAGAGCCCAATTGACTCACATATTTGGTAGTTGTTATATCCTTGGGCTCCTCTACCACCCACCAAAACCATTAAAATCCCCGACCCACATGTCTGCAGGCCTCCTTGTAGAATGAAATATACGTTTAAGTGGACAGCAAAGAGTTTATATGAACTTATTCGTCTACAAACCACAGTGGCAACACTGATCCATAAATATACCTAAAACTAAGTGGTTACATGTTAAAACTATCAAATAGCCCGCACTTCTTTACACACATTAACCATTTTCAGACTTTCCTTGTATATATCCTCCAATATATCCACACAAAGATGCTGTATATATCTAAGATTCTACGTAGATGAAATGCTAGACTCTAGAAACCTAATAAATGGTTAATTTAACCAGAGTTTATTAGGTGTTTCATCATTAGTTGGAGAATCTATAATATATATATAATATCTTTCCTTACTTATGTAGATAGCACAAACGCGTAATTTTGACTGCGGCTTATTAATTTATTGTACGTTAAAATTAATGGGTCGGACGATGAATTTGTAGGTTCAAACCATAAACGAAGTAACCACCAAACCACCAAATTTTTTTGTTATTTTTTTTGTAAATTTGAAATATGGACTTAGTCTGAATAAATGAATTATTATTATTATTATTATTAATTGTAACGATTATATATTATCGTGTATACCAGAATCCAAAAATGACACTTGTCACACCAATGCGAAAGTGCCGTATATTGGATTTTTTATTAAAATTACATTGGTCTATAAAATCATTTATCTCATGGTTAATTTGTCTATGGTCTGAAACTTTATATTAATATTTTTAATGTTCGCATTCATCGCCATATCACAAATCATACCTTACTCATTAAAATAATTGCATTCGTATTAGAATTAATTATTTTCGTAAAAACTAATGACTAAAGAAGCATTTGATACTTCTTGTACCTTACACGGTAACTCGAATAATTTTAAATGCAAAATATAGAAAGTTATTTTAAATATTCGACAACCCTATAATCATATCAGAGATGCAGCATGCCAAGGGCGGAGGACGGCAAAAGCTCAGTAATTATAGAGTTTTGAATTATACATAATGAATAGTTTTTTATTACAAGGTCTTTAAGTAGATGGTAAAATATACATCGACTAGGGAACATATCTCTAGGGTAAAGCAGTGAGCAGTTCTTGCGGCTCCGTTGAACGGCCTCGCGCTATACTTACATAAACACCCAAATCAGTCCGCAGGAGAAGCTACGCATCTGTGATTGACATCAGTTAGAAACCCTATGGTCTATATGAAGTTTGTTACAACTGTCCATGGTCGGCAGTTTAATGCTTCAATCTTATAAAAAAATTACTTATACTTGCTGACTTACATAATTAGCAGAAAATTGTAGTTACACGACGTAACTTACGCCCCGTACGGCACTGTTCAGGGGGCGGCAAAGTTTGACATTAACGCATTTAATTGCGTAAATATTAAAATTGCCTGAAGTATTTAAATAGAGTTTTTCACTATTAAATATATTACACAGTTAATGTTCCGTCATACAAGAGAACATTTTTGCCGACCTATTGCTATTGCCCATTAAGGGCAAAATTGTATCTCCGCCCTAGATTAATCGAATTCACGCTATTCCTCTAAATCCTAACTAAAATAATTATCTTACAGCTAAAGGGCACTTTACAATATATGATGTGCCCTATTGTTATAGATAAGATATAGTATACGTATTTCGTATAGGAAAAAAGTTACAATACTGAGATACATAGAGTTTAGTCTCTATGCCGATTAGAGTGTAAACTCTATAATAAAAATCGATAAATATAAAATCAGCCAAGAACGAAATACAAGAATTTAAGTAAATATCTAACACAAAATATTGTTGTATTGCACTACTTTTCCTTCATTATAACTTAAGACGAAGCTAAAAGTATAGTCTATAACAGTAGTGTAGCGTGAGTTCAAGCCACTCGGGACCAAAAGGGGAATGCCTGTTACCGAAAAAAGGGTAATTTCTGAATCATTTTTCATACTGTCTCTGCGACTTGAAGGCCAAAAAAATTCGCTAAGTCAAAGCATTCTGCTATCCCGAAATTTGCGGATAGGCGTAAGTTTTGAGTTTCAAATGTTTCCCAACAGAAATGTATAAATTTAAAAGGCAGATTGCCGCCCCTCGGGGCGTGTTGCCCGGGGACATGGCCTCCTTCTGTCCCCTCCCCCTTCCACGCTACGCTACTGGGCTTTAATACTTAATATAAACTACATATGTTTTTGTTTACTTAAAAACTACTAAATCGATAATCGATATTGACAATAATATTGATACTTTTAAAGTGAAATCATTCGACATTTATTGGGCCACATAATAAGCTCTCCCAATCTTTATTTGATACCACAAATTATATTAACTTTTAGAGGACGATAATTTGGCATTTTTGGCAATAATTTTTACCAAATCCATAGATAAATAATCGTTACATGTATTATATAATAATTATAGAGAAAATACCTGGAAGTGCTAGGTCAAGTAACGAACCCTAGCACACTGATGTTTTATAATTACTATCGATTATAAAATCGATACATACATACGTAAATTATCAGATGTTTTTGGCTACCAAATATCGATTAATCGAGAATCGATATTAAATTACCATTTTTTTTAAATAAAGACCGAAGCTAAGCTATTTCAGGACATAGGACGAACCCTTTTGCCTGATGTACTCCCACACGAAGATCGAAGCTGTGACGTGCACGTTGAGTGACCTGATGACCCCACGCTGCGGTATTTCCACGCAGTAGTCCATTATCGGGAGGATGTTGGGAGGGATGCCCTCTTTTTCATGCCTGCATCAAACATAATACTCAACACTCGTAATGTAATTGCTTCACGCTAGAAATTCTCGTAGATGCGGCGGTGGAATCTCACCGGTCGAACAATATACGCTCTAAGACCTTGCAAAGATGATAAATAATACAAAAGTTTCACCCAATCAGAACCAAAACTTAATATCTCTAATTAGTTGACCCGGCGAACTTCGTTGCGCCTAAAATTCAAAAATCTAAAATGATCAGTGTTTCTGTACTATATTATACACGTATCTATACTTATAATAAATCTGTAGAGAGATCAATTCTGTACATTTAAAATACGTACAAAATAACTATCAAGAGGTGATTAGGGATCAATACAGATGCCAAAAATGCAATCAGTAATTTTTTTGTCTGTCTGTCTGTATTATAGAAACAAAAACTACTCGACGGATTTTAACGAAACTTGGTACGATTATTCTTCATACTCCTGAGCTGTTATAATTTACATTTAATCACGCTACAATCAATAAGAGCAGAGCAGTAAAGGGAAATATTTGGAAAACGGGAGAAGTTACTCCATTTTTTAAGCTTCCGTCGCGTGTGCAACCTTAATGGTTAAAGAATCTTGTATGACGGGAATAATCTCCTTAAAATTATATAAAAAGTATTCCACGATAGCATATGTGTATTTTTTATGGTTGACCCACAATAACATGTGTGACTCCCGATAGCTCAGCAGTTCGAAGCTTTCTGATTATATTTATCTTCTCTTATGTTTATAACACTCTCAGACATCTCTAATTAAAAAAGTTAACATAATTTAGGCGGAACGAAGTTCGCCGGGTCAACTAGTTATAAATAAAAAACTTCCTCTTGAAACAATCTATATATTAAAAAAATTGCATTAAAATCCATAGCATAGTTTTAAAGATCTAAGCATACATAGGGACAGACAGCGAAGACTTTGTTCCATACTATGTAGTGATATTATGTTAAAATGATTTATGTGTGCTTGTTACTCTTTGACGCAAAAACTACAAGTCGGATTTCGCAGAAATTTGGCTCACACATGGTTTATGACCTAGATAAGCACATAGGATACTCATTATCATTATTATAGTAAATGTGATCAAAGCAATCGAAGCTGCGGGTATCACCAAGTCACGTACAAATGACACTTACCCGAGAAGAACGAGCGATTTCTTAGGAAACTTGAACTCGGTGAGCTGAATACTGTTGGAGGTTTGCTCTGCTGCCACGATGGAATAACCCTCGGCTTTCCTCCGCATCAAGTACTCCTTGAGCGGCCGGCCAGGGCGGACCTCCTCTATGTTCAGCCAACGGTCCGCTGATACACTGTGAACAGGACTTCATTGAGACCATATTGTTGGCTGATATGTGGAATTGTCTTTATATAAGGAAGCCTTCACGCAAAAAACTGTTGTGTGATATAATTCATATGTTCTATCATATTGCTCATGAATAGAATAGAATACTCTTTATTGCGCACAATATGCATATACAAACTTCGTTTCGCCAAAGAAAGATTAGATTAGATTTTAAAAATAAAAAAAAATAATTTGGGGTGGGACCACCCTTAATATTTAGAGGTGTAAAGATTAGCTGTTGACCTATTTTCATACCTACCGAATATAGATATAAAATTTCATATTATCGCGGAATTGATACATTATAATACTTGACGGGTACTCACGATATGCGGTTTATGAATTCTTATAGAATTCTTTTTTGAAAAGCGGCAAAAAGAATTCTATAAGAATAGAATATAATATATAAACCGCATATCGTGAGTACCCTTCAAGTATTATAATATGACACTTTTTTTTTTACTTTTTTTTTTATGTATAAGTCGATAACAATAACATGCAACAACATCAATTAATGTACATCTCAGTCCTTGACACTGAAATGAAAACGAAGGAAACCGAACCAACCTCAGAGATTGGAATTGCTTATCGTGCAGATGTCGCAGGCTGTCGATGACGTAGGTCATGACGCCGAACACCTCACAGGTCCTCGCGAGGCCTCCGAGATTCGGTGGCCGGTCCACTAACGAAGCCACCACAACGAGATCACTGATGTTTTTCGACTGGAAATTTTAAAGTAAATGTTAGATCAGTATTAGTTTACAGTTAATAATTATTTTTAAATGAAATGAAATGTCTTTATTTTGTACCAGGTGTGCCGTGGCGGTACCACGATTTAAAAAAGTACAATTTTGTATTGTACCGGTACAATCAAAGATACATTATTCCTCCTCAGTCCCAGACTGGTTTATCTGCTAAGTTATTATATTTTTTATGAAACAATAGGAGTAGCCAGTTTTTTCTATAATATGAAAGTCGCAAATAAGCATGATATCCTTTTTTTTATTCAATTGGATTAGCAAACGAATATGCATCCACCTGATGGTAAGTGGTTACTTCTGCAGTAGTTACTTCTTCGATCTGATGTCAGTCACAGATGCGTTGCTAGTAAAGAGCAAAATAACATACAGGTTGCTAGTCTCGAGGACTAAGTTGGTCACTCCATATAAAAGTAAGCTGACAACCACACCCTTCCACCGAAACACGTCTACTGCTTTACGCTAGGAATAGGTGTGGCGGTGACACCTCGGATGCACAGCATACGTTCTACCACCAGGCAAAGATTACAAAGAATAAATACAAACCCACTGAGTTTCCTGCAAGATCTTCTTAGTTGGAATCGTGTTCCGACCCGGTGGTAGTGTATGAATAATATTAGTAAATGCCCCCATAAGCCTAGATACAAAATAAAACATTTCATTTCATTCCAATCGTGATTTAACACAAACGAAACTTACATTCCGACGATATTCGCTTATCTCCAGATCGGTCATATTCCTCCAAGGAATGTATTTCTTCTGGATCGTATTGGCTTCGTCCTGAGAATCCGATTGGCCAGGGGTCGGCAAGCCTTGGTAATGTTGGAAGGCGTGCCATCTGTGGATGCCCTTCCATTCCACGAAGAATGCGTCATGGCCATCGGTGGCCACACAATCGTCGATCTCATTGAAGATCCTCATCGCGAACGGCGTGTCGATGTTTTCGTTGCAAGATTCACAACGCCTCTGCATGCTGTGGAACAGGAACATGACCGTCAAATCGCCGACGATGTCAAAAGTCTGCGTGAAATAATCCTTCCTGAGATTCATGAAGGAGTTATCCTTAGCGGCTGCAAGTTCTCCAAGAGTCTTGCTTAACGTCGTAATCATGCTACTGTATTTCTCGACATTAATCTTCTTCTTTATAGTTCCAGTCTCGAACAACATCATGGCGTAGTATTGAGCCGTCAGTCGCACAGAGAACACGGGCCCCATCGTGTTCGACAGAAGGAAATCCAGGACGAATTCGGTTTCGGAAGCGTAGTGCGTACGCGCTGATATCTTATGTCGCATCACGTAGTATACGATCGTGAACTGGCAAATAACCGGGACACCGTTAGCCGTCAAATAGTGTAGTAGTTCACTGTTTATGGAGATATCCTGAAAGTAAAAGATTATGTTCAGTCTAGATCTAATATGGAAGTAGCAATCGGACATACAGTACATCTGTAAGTAACACACATTGTTAATGGTGATACTAATAATAAACACCAGAAAAGCCAAGATTCTTACCAAAAGTTAATCATAGATGGGATGCCATCCCTGTGGACTGAATTGGACGTCTGGAATAAGTGTGTCTTAACAAAACCTTCACAGAACCACAGACCAGAACACAGTAAAGCATAAAACTGCTGTTATTAGAGAGAATAAAATACTATGTATCTGACAATTGTTGCCCTGAAGGCTCTGCCGCCAGACCTGTCTCTGCCGAAGCGGGTTATATCATTAAGAGATCCACGTTTAAAAAGAAAAACCTCCAAGCCAAACAGTCGTACATAATTTCATGACACTTACCATTGAGTAAATATACAGAGCGATGTACCATAAGATGCATATCTTCACGCTGATATCATGCGGGATCCTCAGTAGATTCATGCACCAGCTCGCGGTCTTCTTAACATCCACTCGCCGCGTCTTCAAGAAGATAAACAGTAAATTCTGGAGCGCTCTCAACAGCTTTCTATGTGTCGTATTGTTCGTGTAGTACCGTGGCTTGTTCTTCATCATCTGGTCTATTTCAGCCATGATTCGTTCGGACACCTCGTCCAGTTTGTTGACGTCAGTCACTTTGTTCAACATTGTTATCGATAACAATTGTATGTGTTGGCTGAAGACGTGCATATCAGGCACCATTATTCCTTGCATCTTGGACAATAACTCCACTGTTAAATTTTCAGTTATCCGTTGATCTTTTTTTGGCACAATTGCATATAATAAAATGTTACACAAAACATTAACCATATTATCATACATCAAAACATTTTTTGTGCTTAAATGCTTCACCAAGAAATAAAGTGGCATCCGCTTGGCAACCGCCAGCTCTATTAAGATGTTATAATGACACACCACTACACTGTTGTGTTGTGGTAATTTCAGGAGTATATCTTGTGTGATCAGTTTAACAAAATCATCAACACAAGTAATGTATTCTCTGTTTGACTTCAGTTCACAAATCTGTGTCCAGATTTGATTTAAAAATAGAGAAAGGTCGAAATTCACACTTGCATTATCAATTAGTTTTGGTAGAATTTTATTAACAATACGAAGAATAAACTTGAGACATCCATATCCACCACAGTCAAGGACGTCTTCAACAAAAACGAATAGATCTATTACATCATTATCATTAGGTTCCACTGACAAATATGATATTACTATATCACATGCTTTTTCATAGAAAGTGTTCTTCAATTTTCCACTTCCCTGCTTAGTCATATCCTTTCCAATCACCTTCAGTATTCTCAAATACTGCTCTAAGCTTAACATCTCGTTCTTATGATGTTCAATGATCAATGGGTTCTTGCATATATAATTAATAATGGATATTGCAAATGTTTTTTTATCCAATGGAGACTCTTGGTCATTCAAGAAGACACCACTATGAGTGTATAGTTGCAACAGCATTTCTTTAAGTTCAGAGTCATTCATTGGCATACAAGCTACTGAGTCAAATAAAGTAATTATGCCTTCAACATCAATGCAACCACCATTAGACAGTAAACAAGACAGATATTGCAAGATAACTTTCGAATGCTTCATAACAGCAGTATTTATCACTACCATATATGGTTCAGACCTTCCAAATGTCTTATTGAAAACATTAACCAAGAAATTCACATCAACCAGACACTGTATTTTATTAGCATATGGTCTGTTGCAAATATCAACTATATTTGTAGCTTTATCATTTATGATGCTCAAGAAAAATGGAATCCCATCTTGTTCGTGCCCACTGACATATAATAAACCAATGTTAATATTCTCGCATGAAGTAGTCATAATTTCGGCAAAGCCATTTTTATCACAGTCTGTTAAGTACAAGTTTTTCTTTATGTGAGCTGCAAGGGGATTCATTATATATGATGTAATGGGAGTTTCTGTGTGCAATTGTGGGTAGATGCTCACATAGTCTTCCCAAATGAAGCCTTTGCAAGAATTCACTATGAAATTGGAGATATGTGCAAAGATGGCCTTCTTTATTACTGGGCTGTTACAAGGTATTCTAAGGATATCATTGAGGATAGTACATATTCTCTTGTGGCCTGCATGCAGCAAGAGTGAGGGGTAAACCACGTCACCTACAATGTCACTCAGATAATACAGTGGCACAGGAGACCATTTCACACTTGGAATAGCTTCTAATATGTTCAAAAGAGATTGCTTATCATCCAAAGCCTGTGCGATCGCGGTGGTTAGCTGCTTGCTATCATGTACATTTTCATAGAGGTTAATATCATTGAGTGCATTAAGGAGTGTCATAGCCTCAGCTTTACTCTCAACCTTTATTTCTAACCTGTACATGATACAGTTAAGGCGAACTTGTGCATTGTCATGCTGGAGGCCAATGTTGTACGCGCAGCTCAACCAGCAGTGTCCAAGATGTTTTACTGATTCAAACAGCTTTAATGATGGCAGAACAATGTTGCTTTGGACTTCTTCCAAGCTATCAATTAGTATAAAGAAGTTATCCCACATAGTTTTAAGCATTTTCTCATTTTTCTTATCCCAAACCATTACCATCTCCTCGGTATTTATATTAATATCTTTCTGGCTACCAGTCAAGCTCTCCAAAGCTCTTTTAATGAGATAAATGGCTCTTTTTCTAACAGCAGTGTCAGCAGATTGCAACCCAAATAGCACAACCTCCCAGAATTCAGAATTTGCTGCGATGCTGTAATCGGCATGTTGTCTCTCTGCTTCATCGGCTACTGGCAAGTAGTGGTCAGCTAAACAACTCAACGCTTTCAGGGTAACTAGTTTAAACTCCTTTGCATCTTTCAAGCAAGTCCAAAGTCTATCTAAAATAGAAAAGCCCATGACACCATTGTTAAAATGTGGGATTGTGCTGATAAAGAAAAACGTCAGGACTTTGTCGTTCGGACTGAACACAATATTTTCTAATGGGATCTGGAGAAATGGTAGCGATAACTTCTCTTGTTTGCTGATGACCGCCTCGAGGATGCTGCTACACAGTTTCAGATCCAACAGAGCTTTAGGGGTGTCGTTCTCCGACATCGGGTCATCGTTCTGTTCAAACACTATCTGCTTCTGAGGTAGCTCAATGTCAGTGAGGATTTGCTGAAGGAGATGTTCAGACTTAGAGACGATAGACTTTGGATCTAGCTTCAACACCAAGTTAGTGATCTCACAGACGTCCTCAATGTTATCCCCAGTTACGTCTTTGATCAACTTCACCGCAAATTCATATTCACTCTCGTTACTACAATCAAGCGATTCTTGCTTATTCACAGCAAGCTTATACTTTAAGAAACGAATGGCATTCTTCAGGTGCTTATTTGTAAAAGTTGTCCGCACCATTACCTTGGTCAGCTGTGTATTTATTATTTCTTCGTCCAAATCTAAAGAGTCTAACAAAGCTAACAATTCCTCCGAATTCATCTTTAGAGGGTTAATATCGCGTATAAAGTACCGGTCTGCACGTTATAGTCACTTATCACTTATAATAAATAATTATTTTCATGAAAATATGGATACAATATCGGAAATTCATAATTCCACGCGGTTTTATTTACATCCAAAGTACGGTCGATTTTTTGACACTTCCAAATAGATTTAAATTATTGACGGCATTATTCAAATTATTTTCTCTATGAATAGACCTTTGTAGTAGTTTTGATATTATTTTCTATCGATTAACAAATCTTAGGATGATTACTTCGAGCTCCATGTTATATCAGGAATCGATATAGATTTGATCAATATTTTAATAGTCGTCTAATAATCATCCAATGCACTATTCAAATTCTGGATGCTGGAGTTTTTGGACGTAGCAAATTGTGATAAACAATCAGAATTACATACTTATATCAAAAAGTTTTTAATAAACGTGTTGTTAGTTTCGCCGTATTGATTTTTGTATTCTTCTAAAAAAACTCTCTTTCAATACCAAACATGGTCTATAAAAATGTTACATACATACGCTCAGAAAATATTACTCTCCTTCTGACGCAGTTGGGTAAAAAGAGAAAAGTTAAAAAGGTAAAAGAAAAGGTAAAAAATATAAGAAGTCATTCATCATCAATCATTTTCAATAAAATTTACCATATCTTCTATCATTAGGAACTCCGCCGTATAAAATTTCCGTACGTTAAATTTTACATTTAGTAATCTACAAATTATTTTTTCCTTAAAATTAAATTTAAATAAAGAATATATGCATGCAGTGTATCAGTATTATATTATATTTTTATAGTAGTTACTAGCAGAATCCACTGAGAATTTTCCCGTTACACAGCAACGTATATTAATAGCTGGGTTATTCGCGCAGCTTCACTCACATGGTAATGAGTATTTTATTTGTTAAAGGTTAAAAAAGTAAAAATATTTATACCAAGCACGTTTTTAGAATTTATTCAGAGTATAAATTTAAATGAATATTTTTTCATCAAGCTATTAGCAATCCGACGTCGTTAGTAACGATTCGTTACTGAAATACTAATCTCGGGTCTTTTAAGTATAAATTAATAACATGGAGGTCATTTTTTTATTTAATTTTTAAGTAGGTAGATAATTATATATTTTTTTGTAGAATCTGTCTTAAAATAAATAATCTAATTCTACTCTCCATCCATCCATCCTCCATAGGCCTCCCCTAAATGAAGCCACTCCAACCGGTCCCGTGCCTTCTGAATGCAACGGTTTCCCGCTGTCTTCTTCCTGACTTGTACTCCTTTTGACTAACCGTGGTCGCCACTCGAGGACCTTGCTTCCCCATCGGTTATCGGACCTACGAGCAATATGGCTGCCCCATTGCCAATTCAGCTTGCTAATTTTGGAGGCTATGTCAGTAAGCTTTGTTCGTCTACGCGTCTACGGATTTCAGCGTTGCGAATCATGTCTCGTAGCGAAATTCTGAGCATAACACTCTCCGTAGTATGCTGATCGACCCGGAGCCTCCGAATCAGGCCTACAGTGAAGGACCACGTTTCGGCTAGGGATATTCGATATATTTATTTATTTATTTATTTTATTGAACGCCAACATAATGCACATTAATACATTTCACAAAAACAGAAAGTACATAAAGGGCTAGCCTAATGCCATTACAATTATAAGCGTAGACTTCATGCTAGTTGTAGAAACATAATAATTAATAACTAATATACATATTTCAGCATAAAAAGAAGAGGAAGGACCGACTTCAAGTTATTAAAGTAGCTTATATAACAAACAAATTTAGATGTCTACTTTCCCACCCCTATGGTTTAATTTTTTCAAAATTAAAAACAATCAAATTAAGAGAACGTAAAGAACCATAGGTCTCGGAAAATAGAATGCCAAGTAACTGTCGTAAAAAAGGTCAAAAACTTATGTAATTAAATTAAACTGTAGTGTTACAATTATAGTGATTTGTCGTTGAGTAGTGATTTGAGTTTATGGATGCTAGTGGAAAAGATGTCCAAGTTTGTGGATCTTGAGATATTGTTGTATTTTCTAACAATTCTATTGATAGGCGCATGCTGTCCGAGATTTGATTAGACATAGAATCCATGTCGAAGTTTATAATACGATGCATCGAATAAATCCGATGTTTCGAAAAGGCCTTGGTTCATTCGATGCTTCGATGTTTTTTCACAAAACATGCGGTGTTTTGAGTTTTTGCGAAAATACATGTAATCAATTTACTAACCATTAATTTTAACGGTAAGTGAATAGATTATTCTCACTTAGCTTAAGTAAAGGCTGTTTATAATTTACTAAATGAATTAGTACCTAAATATAAAATAGTTTAATAGTTTTAAATTTAGAAATTTTAATTACATTTTAGTTTAGAAGTAAGGGTTAGCGTTGTGATACTATCACTAGATGCATTTGTAGTAGTGATATAACGAATGTTTTGAGATATTCGCATTCACATTTGCAAGAATAGCATTGCAATATTGAATTGCATTGCTTCGCAAAAAAAGGTCGCCAAATCCATCGAAATTGAAACCAAACTGCAGTTTGACAGCCGAAAAAAACGTCGCCAAATTTATATCCTCCGGCACCCTATACCAAGAACTCAAAAAGAACCAACATTCCTATTCGTATTCGTAAATGTTGATTTGAAATATTCGCTTTCGCATTCGTGAATGCCAAATAATGACATTCGTTACATCACTAATTTGTAGGCTTCATTTACTACGTTTAAAGTATCTTCATTTACTAGTTTATTTTAGGTTTATCGCATTTAATAATAGTATCTACCAAGAAAAGTGGAATTTCACAATAGTAGTGACGGAGATTATCTTGACAAAATGTTGACTTTGGCAAAAAAACAATAAGATCTTGAGACAACACACTGCTTTTGGTACCAAACTATTTTTTGAACTGAAATCATACTTTAGAACCCATTGCCTAAATGCAAGACAGTTTTACTATATATAGGATATATATCCTTACGCGAATCTCATAAGTCCAGTGAACAGGATCCCTACAAACAACTGGCACTTTTTATTTATAAAATTAATCGGTTAAAAAAAAAAAAAGAAATTTACTGAATTTTTTTGAACTCACCCGATGTATCGCATCGGAAAAAAAAACATCGATGGATATTCAAAGTGAACATCCCTTTTTCTAGTTTCTACTTTGTACTTTCTCTGTTTGTAATTCTACTCTCTTCTGTATAACTATATAAATTAAAGTAATCAATAGTATTTATTTTATGATTTAGAATATTAGGCCCTTTATTTTTTATGAATTTAACTGATTAGTGTTTGGACTAATTCATATTTTAATTTTTTTGTATACGACATCCCTAATCTAGTGTGTCTGTCTGTCATTTTACTTTTGCCAAACTAAATTGAAAGAATAAATAGATCTGTCCAATCCAAGTAAAGTCATCAAAAATAAGAAAAATCTGAAAAATTCCATCTTTCATTTTCTTGTAAAATCATTTCAGTGATTATGTTTGCGTTTGTTTTTCTTGTTAAATAACACTACAATATAATTTTCGAGTTTTACCTTCCATTGTAGATCGAAACGTAGGTAAGTCGCAATGGAAGATAATTCTTTGAGCGATGACGAAATAAAGGATTCCCCTGTGAGTCCTAAAATGGGTGGAAAGAAGTTGAAGCTGAACGATGGGAGCTCGCAGGATAGTTTTAAAGAGACTGGTGAGTGTATATTTCGAAGTTTTTAACCGTAGTGACGTTGATAATGTATCCATCTTGTTATGTTTTTTTACGTCAGCCAGTGCAAGTAAGGAGAAAGAAAAAGAGGATAATGTGGATAGTGGGTTGTCTGCGGACAAATCTGAGAGCACGAGCAGCGAGGACCGCGGCGCTGGCCCGTCGGACGCGGTGGCCAGCGAGATAGTTCACGTCGCGCCGTCTAGCAGCAACGTCCGAGCGATATTATTGAACATCAGACGACCCAGACGCTTGAGGAACTATAGGAAACGTAAGACGCCCGATGGAGGCGACTCGGACAGTAATGACTCCTCAAGAGACTCCGATGACTTGTCACCGGAGGAAGGAAACATGTCTAGACAAGCAGACAATACATCGGATGCCGAAACTGCGACATTTTCAGATAGCTCAGCAAGCATGTAAGACATTCTTATTTTTTTTATTATTAGAGACTAAAGTAGTTTTTATAATGTCTAACTGATAAAAATACGACTTGCAAAGTCAGTTGAAATTTGTTTGTGATAAACATTAACGAATCACTCCACCAATTCGCACTTGGCCAGGGCGGTGGACTATTGCTTAAAACAAAATTGATTTGGTTCAAATCAAATCAAAGATGTATTTTTCTGAAAAAACCTCTCATTTCATACCAAACATTACATACATACGCTCGGAAAATATTACTCTCCTTTTGATACAGTCTGGTAAAAAGGTAGATAAGAAATCATAAACATTATCACTTAAAAATGTAAACAATACTGAACATTTGTTCCTAATTTAAAGATTATATATTATGTTTCTTTATCACAACGTAGAAGCAGCAAATCATCTTCAGACAGTAACTTTGAGAGCTCCAGCAGTGACCTTGTGCGAATTCCCTCTGAGGATATTGACAGTGAGGATGGGGTATGGTCCATTGACAATGAGGATGCTGAGGAGAATAAAGGGACACCACCCACCGTGCTCACCAAGACTCGACCTAAGCATAACTACTTGTTGTTAAGAGGTTGGCATTAACAATGTTTATTAAAATTAGGACTTTAAGATTTGCAATAGATAAGTTTATTATTATAATTGATAGTGTTTTTTTATTAATTATCGATTTTAACATTTCTCTGAATGCGTGAATTAATTGTTAATTTTAGACAATTAGACAACAATAACTTTGGGTAAATGAAAGAGTTTTTTTTTCTTCTATCTTTCCAAATCAGATCTGATCAATCAATCAAAATCAGAATCAGATCAGATCAAAATCAGATCTGCTTTATTGTGGAAAATAGAGTTCCAACATACAAATGCAGAAAATTCTGTATTATCCTGCTACAAATGTGCATACTAAATACATAATTCTCTTTTATTTTTCAAAAGAAATAAACTCTTTTTTGCAGAAAATAGGTTTTTTACATAAATAGAAAAGTTTCTCAATTATCCCTCAACAAATTTGCATGCAATATACAATATACAAATTTGCATGTAATAGTAGTAATAGTAATAGTTTATTTGCACAGAATAGGTATATAATATCAGATGTTACAAATAAAATTTGTTTGCTTGTCCTGCTGACAATGTGTTAGCATTGCACACTTTCACATGAGGCGACCATCATAGTCCTCGGGAGTAGCAACGCATCTGTGACTAACTTCAGATGAAACCCATGTTCTGTATGAAGTTGATTATTGATGTTCATGGGGGGCAGTGACCACTTACATCAGGTGGACTGCATGCTCATTTGCTACTTCAGCCAAATAAAAAAAAAGCATCCAATATAAATTATTCATTATATAAATATGTGTGAATTAGTCATTAAATGGATCACGAATGGATACACAATTTATTTTTACATTATAGATTATAGACTAGATAAATTGTTACTTATGAAGCTAAAACTATTTAAAACGTCATTGAATTTTTCTGTGATTATACTCATGATGCTGAAATCTGAAAGTATAAGGAGCAGGAAACAATGCTGAATGTATTATTATATTTTATTGTTACTCTAAAAATAAAGGACTAAAAAATTTACTAAAACATTGACGTCATTTTTTTTTAGAAATTATTAACAGAGAGATGGGGCTGACATTTCCCTGTGGTAAAGCGGCGAAAAATGATGTGATTTTTGAGCAAAAGTTCTATGGCTCACTACATGCTGTGTATCGGTTGAAGAAACTACATCATTTAATGAAACATCGAGGCTGTGTTAATTCTATAAATTTTCATCCTGAAGGTAAGCCCTTTTCACTTATGCCCTGTTTTTAAAATATTATAGTTTTTCCATTACTGTAACATATTATTCATGTCGGTAACGAAAGTGGGTATATGCTGGCTTCTACCCAACGGTGGCATAAGGAGGGTAATGCTTTTGAGTGTATTTATTTGACTTCTACCAAAGTTGTTTCCAAAATAGAGATTTTTCGATAAATCTTTGGTACATCTTTTGGGCAATGCAATATATCAACAGGCAAAAAAATGTTTTACTTCAATAAACCTGAATAATAGACTAGTTGAAAGAATTCTATATGAATTACATAACAATATTGAAGGTTAAGCAATCATTCGTAAATGGATGATATGATAACAAATATTTCATAGTATACTTTAAGGAAACATATTAGCAATGCTAAAGCTTAGCCAGAGATAAGTTTTGTCTTATAAGAAATATAATACTTGGATGTTTTGGTGAATAATTTCTGTGTTGGTCAATTTGCTCTAAAGAAGGGGATCCTATGACACCTCTGAGGAAGCTCTAGCTATGCAGATGGTAGAACCAATGTAGTTCGACTGGGGAAGAACCACCGCCATACCTATTTCCAGCATGAAGCAGTTCTTGCGTTTCGATGGAAGGGTGTGGTTGCCGGCACACTTTTATATGAGGCGACCGTCATAGTCCTCGGGAGTAGCAACGCATCTGTGATTGACTTCACACAGAATCCATGTTCTATTTGAAGTTGCTTACAGATGTCTATGGGAGGCAGTGACCACATACCATCAGGTGGATTGCATGCTTATTTGCTGTTTTGATCAGATAAAAAAAAAAGTTATGGTACTGACATTATATTTAAAATATGTCATTGTTTTAGGCCATCTTCTAGCGTCAGGCTCAGACGACACCAATGTTGTGGTATGGGACTGGGCTAAGAAGACGGCCTTGCAGACCATTAAGACAGGACACAAGTCAAATGTTTTTCAGAGCAAGTTTCTTCATCTTAATGCCAGAAGTCAGTTGAATATTGTCACATGTGCAAGGGATGGCCAGGTAAGTTGTTATATCATTAAACCCATAATCTCATAGTCAAAGTAGGTAGCTTCTATTGAAGTCAGATTTTTTCTCTGACTCTGCCCACTTGGGTGAGGTTTCCCAAACTAAAAAGTAAGTATGTCAATTCAGATTGTAAACTGTGTGCCAAATTTTCTTTGAGTTTTTACATGATAAGGTAACAAACATGCATCCAATTTCACAAACTTTTGCGTTTAAAAAATGAGAAATACCCATAAGCACAATGGCAAATGGCCAATTTTTATGGTTTAGGCTTGAAGCATACCTGCATCATCAGGGTTGCAGAGTTGAAGGTCAAATTTTTCGCTATAGTCTTTGCTTAGTAATCTTTTTACATACATGTAAGCACCAAATGGCTAACTGTTATAGTTTAAGCTAGCAGTAACCCTGCATCATCAGGGTCGAAGACTTGAAGGTCAAATTATTCGTCAACCTATGTAGTGTAGATATATAATACACATTAAATTTTCATGAGAATCGAATCGGCAGAAGTCGAGTTATCTCAAATTATCTAAAAAACTTAAGGAGTGGTAGTGGTTTCCACCCCGTAACTCGAAGAGTTAAGCATCACAGCATACCCATGTCCAAGAGAAAAAGTTGCGTGTTGAAATTTCCTATCAAATGTATGAAAGAAAATTGAAATCGGTCCAGAAACGGTTGGTCAAGTTATTTAAGATTTTAAGAAACCGACATTTTCCAATTTTCCGGGAAAACTGCTAATTTTTTTTTTATTTTCTAAATATGGGACCGCCTGTGAAACTAGACGCATTCTATGTCGTTTGAATGGTTTCGGTAGGTTGACGGGGTCTAGTAATCTCGCCCGAACATACATAAAAAAAAACGTGACGAATAGATAACCTCTTTCCTTTGGGAACTCTGTTAAAAAATGACAGATGTCTTTGTCAAAATACCCGCTATTGAATTTAAATGCGAATTTCGACCGTTTCGACGGGTGACTAGTATATTTTTAATGGCCTTTACTAGCTTTCATTTGATACCCAAATTATTATGATAATAAACAATATTATACGACCACAACAATTAGGCGCATGAAACAAATGCAGTTACGTACCCCGCACCTCGCTTCTGTCTCCGCGCTTCCCCTAGTGACGCCGCAGTTGTGAATCGCCTGTATTTACGTTAGTCAACACGACTTTTAGTTGCGCTTGGAAAATATAAAAAAATCGATTAATTGTTATATGTTTTTCGTTATAATATTAGTTTAATAGGTGATTGTTAAATTTTTAAAGTTATTATTAAATTAGTTGATTATATAAACCTCAAAATGAGTAGGAAAAAGACTATTCCTGGACGAGAAAGGATTTTTATATTATATAGAAAATATGCTTTTTTTTTTAACAAGAGAAGATGGGGTCAGTATTCCTGTCTCCTAAGTCGAAAATCGAGTGTGTGCTGCAACAGGCATCAGCCACCATACTCTTACAAAAATAAAAAGAAATACAATATTCCATATCTGCGAATATATTAAACACATGAAAGTGCCTTAATAAATATATGAAAGTACTCTACTATGTATAGTACATCTTGTAGTAATAGTTATACATTAAAATGTTTGCGTAAACAAGAGGTGGTGGGGGTAAGAGCTTGGTTTACTGGCGCCAAAATTAGAAATCAAATAGCCTATGTCAATTTGCAAACTAAGCCGATTCTAACGTTACAATCCGTGGACCCTTTGGGCAGTAGCGCGTGCCAAAGCAATGGACATTTATTCATTCAGACATGCATAACCCTCCTTCATGAAAGACATTGCCCGCCTTCTGACATAGTCGGTTAAAAAAGTCCGTATGAATAAAGTATGATCTCGCCTCCAGGTCCGCCTGCTGCAGTGTCCACCGAGCGGCGGCGCGGCGGTGTCCCGGCGGCGGCTCGCGGCGCACTACCGCGCGGCGCACAAGCTGCACGTGTGCGCTGAACTTCCTCATCAGGTCATCTCCGCGGGCGAGGACGGCGTCGTCATGCGATGCGACCTGCGCTCCGACCAGTCCTCCAAGTGAGTCCCGGGTCGTGTGTTATGGCTGCGGAACAGTATGGACATGGGCTCATGTGTGGACGGGGCGGGAGCGGCGCTCAAGCTGCACGTGTGCGCGGAGCTGCCTCATCAGGTCATCTCGGCGGGCGAGGACGGCGTTGCGGAACAGTATGGACGTGGTCTCATGTGTGTACGGGACATCCCGACTTGTTGTGTTATAGTTGCGGAACAGTATGAACGTGGCCTCATGTGTGTATGGGACGTCCCGACTTGTTAAGTTATGGTTGCGGAAGAGTATGGACATGGTCTCATGTGTCGATGGGACTGGAGCGGCGCACAAGCAGCACGTGTGCGCGGAGCTTCCTCATCAGGTCATCTCGGAGGGTGAGGACGACGTCGTCAAGTGATGCAATCTGCGCTCCGACCAGTCCTCCAAGTAAGTTGCGGCATCTATTTCTATTTTATAGAATAGAAGTAGCAAACAAGCATGCAAAGTACAGACATCTGTAATAAACCCGCTTAAAATATTTTTTTTGTAAAGTTTAGGTAGCAAACGAGCATGTAGTCCATCTGATGGTAAGTGGTCACTGCCGCCTATGAACATCTTTTTTTACTCTTTCTCTCGAGTGCGAAACCTTCAAAAAGTACCCCGACGCCGTGGGAGCGACGCAGGGTTTTGTGGGATTTTTACCGCACTAAAACCCGCTCGGTTGCCGTCCTCAGCGCTACAAAGAGGACTTCGGGATCTCCAAAGGAACGCAACCGGAGTCCTCTAAACGCGTTGCCCCATCGGGCTCCTCCCAGGTGAGCAGCTTGGGCCGCTCCGTACGGTCTTTACGACGGTATGCGACCACACATACCGTCGTCCTTCCCGGGGTCGTCTGATTGAACGATTCGAGCTCCCACTCTAGTCTCCCGCTACCCCGGAAGACCCTTTTAGTCGCCTCTTACCACAGGCAGGGTATACAGTAACCCTATTCTAATCCCGGAACTACAGGGACAACCACCTGGAAACATCTACAGTCTTACCTAAGGTTAGCCACAGATGCGTTACTACCTTTGAGGACTAAGTTTGAAACGCATGGGTTATGTTACTCTCCTTTACCACATCGTCAGACTAGAACATAGCAATGCTTAATACTGCTGTTACAAGGCAGAAACAGGTGACGGTTGTACGGCCGGAGTCGAATCACAAATGGTTCTAAAAAAATGATCCGAGGCAGAAACTATATGTACATTTGAATAGGGAGTTCATAAGCTTCCTCCTTTGTAGCAGAACGCAGGTAGGACTCAAATCTTATCTGAGGTTAAAAATATGTCCAGTGTGTGGAATTCGCAATTCACTTCATTGCGTACTCAATGAAATGCATTGCGAATTCGTTTGCTAGTTCCATATTGTAAAACAAGTAAGTCAATATGTACGCCACGTCTGGTTCTAGCGTAAAGCAGTTTTGCGTCCACAAAGGGTAGAAGCTGGATATTGTATCTTCAAACCAGAGGACATCAGCAATTAAGGCCCTGTACACATAACGAGTATGGATACGCGAAAGATTTTTAAGCGCAAAGGAGTACTATACCAGCAATAAGGGCAGGCCCTCAAACTATTATAATGCAAAGAAATAAGTGTGACGGTCACGTTTCAGATCGACGAAGCGGATTAGCACCCTCATAAACGCCATGACTTTGTTCAGCTTCATAAATTCGATATTCAATATATCAATTATCGATTTTCTGTACCTTGTCAATACAGTTTTAGTAACTACTAGCTGTTACCCGCGGCTTCGCCCGCATAGTCAAAGGTATTTAACAATGAATTCTTTAACATACGTGACACATTTCTGGTGGATAAATAAGTGACAGTTCTACAATTAACAGATATTTAGGGAACATGATCTGATCACTGACTTACACTGATACTTTATCTCAGTGTACAGTCAGCAGCAAATAGTTAGTGGCGTTCACATATTGGAGTTTTAAGCTAACTTCAATAGACGTGATGGCGTGATTCAAAACTTGCAAATGAATTTTACTAACGCCATCTATTAACAACGTTTCGAACTACTAAATTTTTAGCAACTAACAAAACAGCAAGTGCTCTCTCATTCTCATGGGAATGAGAGAGCGCGGTAAAAAAATAGCCTACGACACTTTCCACTCTCCTATCTCCCAACATATAAACCATAATATAAAAGGCTATGTGGCGACGCGAAGAGGAACAAACAAACACACTTTCACATTTATAATATTAGTATGGATAAGTAATTTGACAACAATAATTTCCAGATTGTTCCAAGTACTGGAGAACGGTATGTACGTGCCATTGTACAGCATAGCGGGCCACCCGCTCAACTCGTGCGAGCTGCTCGTGGCCGGGAGGAACAAGTTCGTGCGCGTGTACGACTCGAGGAAGCCCTCCGAGCCAGTGGCGCTCTACTGTCCGGGACATTTCCATGATAGAACTGTAAGTACGGTACGGTATCCACTTAAAAAAAAAATACGGTAGTGCATTTGGTCTCTATTTAGTTCATTTAAGATCAAAGTATAAGAATATTGTAGTTTAAAAATTTAATATCTTTTTAGTTATTAGAATGGTGCCTGAATGTTTAAAAGCCAATGATTATATTGGTAAATAATACGTGAAACAAAAATTTTTGACTCGTTTTTAAGATACTTGCCGCATCTGGAGGAGTATGAAGTTAGGCGCGGTTTTAGTCGATGTAGAGAAGGATTGTGCAATGCTAATATTTTTTCAAATAATGCATAAAACATACGTCAATGATTACACTTGAAAATTATTACAATTTATTCAATTTATTGAAGTGAAACTTCTTTATCGGGGTTGTTGAAGTGAAACTTCTTTATCGGGGTTGGAAAAAAATGTAGTGTAACATTTTTTCGTTACGCGCCATCTTTTTCTGTTACGCGCCATCTTTTTTTTCCGTTACGCGCCATCTTTTTCTTATCCCTACCACGCGTGATATTAGATAGATTATTATAGATTGGATTATTAGATAAAGTTTAATAAAAGCCTTTTATTAAACTTTATTTAACCAATTTCTGTAAAGTTGCATATAGTAAATTATTTTTTGAAAAATAACGTCATCAAGAAGTTTCACTTCTTACGAGTGTACGCTAGCACACGCACACATTTTTTTATTATTTAGTTTAAGATTACGGGGTTAAGTTGCTATTCTATTCTAGTTCACACGGGCATGAGGTCTTTGTTAGTACAAATTATGAAAAAGTAACCCTTATTTTTTATTTACATTTTCAGACCAAGTCAGAAACGCGCAAAATGCGCTCACAAATGCACTTAACGTGTGCTGTATACAACCACGATGGTTCGGAGATTCTCGGCTCGTATAACGACGAAGACATCTACCTTTTCAACGCCAGGACAGATGTATATAACAAGTGAGCTAATTCATAAGTTGTGATTATAATAATAATAATAAAGAGCCTTCTTTATTTCTTGCTTACTAAACGTAATATAATGTTACATAAATTATATATAAACTAATAACTTTAACTATAAACCTACTTGACAAGTAAAAAGAGTTAACTATGATTTAGCAAGAACCCTGGTTAGAGTAAAGGATTCCTCTAAAGATGCCCATGTGTCTCTATCCTGAGCTACAACTCTCCAGTCATGGCCAGCTATTTTGTTGAGGTCGTCCTCCCACCGAGTCAATGGTCTCCCTCGACTTCTACGACCCTGATGACCGCTCCATGATGTCATTAACGTGGTCCACCTCTGGTCCGTGGATCGCTGAAGTTGTGATTATTTATACACTGTGCCATGTGGTGTCTTGCTTGAACCTCTCATTGTTCTCGTGTATGTCTTAGGAGGACCTGAGGAATAAAATCATGGAAATAGGCTACAGCATGTATTGTTTAACATCAACAAGCACTGTGATCACTAACACACTTGCAAACCGCTGTATTTATTATAAATACCTCTTCTAATGTTACATCGTAAAACTTTCTATTATATAAAATCTTGTCGCGAGATTGTCCACAGTAAATTTTGCTCAGATCCAGGTCTATGGTTTCCTGAACTGTTCTCGCGACAAGCTTTTATATGATAGAAAATTTTACGATGTAACAAAATGATGAGTTTGACTACTACAAAACTTATATTTTTCTTATCAGTGCACTGAAGTAAAAGCTTGTTTTAAAAATATTATTTTATACAACAGGTATATTACATTGAATATGGAGTGTCCTATTGCATCCACATATTGAATGAAAGAATATGTAAAATTATTTTATTTTTACAATATTTTTCTCAACTTATAACTGTAATCATTTGTTATTAGAATATACTTAAGATTGTAGATTTTGCCATTTGGCCTCTTAACCCTATATAAAATTCATTATCTAAAAACAAAAATGATTAGGGCCAAATTATGTCATATTTGTTTATAGCAACAAACATACATACATTAAACAGGGATTAGGTATTTGATCCGAATATTACAGATACCTATACTTATGGTTAATGTTGGGCCTAAAAATTATATGTTTTAGGCAACTATTGAACTTATAAATAATACTTTTCATTCAACAGTAACCAACTAGTGGTTTCAAATTCAATCTGGGGATTGAAGGTAGCGATGTTAGCTACGCACCTGTTATTTGTCGAAGTTACATTATGTGCGTTTTAGAAATTAATTATCACTTTTCGTTACTGCTGTAAGGGGAAAACATCGTGACGGAACCTACACGGCACTAAAGTGTTTGTTGATCTGTGAAGTCTACCTATCAGCACTTAGCCAACTTGTTAAACTCTGAACCAGCACCCTCTTGTTTCATGAGAAGACTGTGTTCAGCTGTATGACAGTAATATAGTGGCGTAGCATACTTTTTACACCCATAACCTCACTAGAATTTACTCCTGTGTCGTGGGTACCATGGACACACACAAAACGAATATGCAAATACCCAGATCCAGAACATGAATCTAAACTCATCGTTCAGATACTTGTCTGGCCGGGAATCGAACCCGGGACATTGCGCGTCAGACCGATACGTTAACCGCTCCGCCACGAGGTCGCCGTAGCATGGGTTCACAAAGTTTGCCACCCAAAATACGCCGCTTGGGGCGTATCGCCCGCTCTGACCCCCTCTTCCCCCCTCCGCGCCACATCACTGATAAGATAATCATTTATTCGTTCAGTTTATACACATCTAGCTATCACACGAAAACAATATTTACAAAAAGAAAAGAAGGTGCAAAACATCACGAATTGGACACTGCTTCCGCAGTATCCGAGGGGTGACATCACGGAGAAAAAAAAATGCACACACTGCACTACATGCACTGCAATAAAATACATATTTTTATATTTGTACACCCATGACGGGTAAAGTAAGCGGACTTATACAGCATACTATTGACCATATTTGTAATATACCTTATTTCGACAAATAAATGATATTGTATTGTATTGTACACGTAGCGGTGTATTTTCCAGAGACACGTCGACAAATAAATGATATTGTATTGTACACGTAGCGGTGTATTTTCCAGAGACACGTCGACAAATAAATGATATTGTATTGTATTGTATACGTAGCGGTGTATTTTCCAGAGACACGTCGACAAATAAATGATATTGTATTGTATTGTACACGTAGCGGTGTATTTTCCAGAGACACGTCGACAAATAAATGATATTGTATTGTACACGTAGCGGCGTATTTTCCAGAGACACGTCGACAAATAAATGATATTGTATTGTATTGTACACTTCGCGGTGTATTTTCCAGAGACACGTCCGACACGTCGGACGGGTACACGCACCGCTACAGCGGGCACCGCAACAGCGCGACGTTCAAGGGCGTGTCGTTCTTCGGGCCGCGCTCGCAGTACGTGGTGTCGGGCTCGGACTGTTCGCACGTGTTCGTGTGGGAGCGCCGCAGCGAGGCCATCGTGCAGTGGCTGCAGGCGGACGTCAACGGCGTGGTGAGTTGTGGGGACGAGGACAATGTGGCCGCCTCATATAAACGTATGCCACCACACCCTTCCATCGAAACGCAAGCACGGCTTCACGCCAGAAATAATCGTGTAACGTGGTGTTATCTCCCCGGTCAAACAACTCTGGTTCTACCACCTAGTAGAACCTTTTAGAACGAACTTGTCCATGGTATGCACGATCCAGAACGAAATTATATAAACTAAGTCGGGAAGAGTGGGATATCATACTAATATTATAAAGGCGAAAGTTTGTGAGTATGTATGTTTGTTACTTGTTCACATCCAAACGGCTTGACAGTTTTTCATAAGGTTTGGTAGGTACGTGAGATTGAAACATCAAACCGACGCGAAATCCGCTGAAATCCGCAGATGGCTGATAGTAAGTGCTTACTGCCGCCCATGAACATTTCGGTGCTACTACCGAGGACTAAAGGCACAGTACAAATATGTACAGTAAGGAAACTAAGCCTATTTGATAAAACTACCTACACTCTTGAAGCAACATGGTTGTCACTATACTATTTTTCATAATAGTGTTATTAATTTTTATTTTAAAATTTACTTTCCCGTGGTCGTTAATTAATCGAATTGCGACGACCCACGTGGTGGAGCGGTTACCATACCGGTCTGACGCACAATGGGTCCCGGGTTCGATTCCCGGCCAGACAGGTATCTGAATGATGAGTTTAGATTCATGTTCTGGGTCTGGGTGTTTGTGTATTCGTCTGTGTGTGTCCATGGTACCCACAACACAGGAGAAAATTCTAGTGTGGGGCTATTATTATTATTTATTTAATAAATTAAGATAACAATGATCCAAATTGTGTTAGTAGAGACTTAATTCTAGTGTTAGTACATAATATCATTAATTCATAAATAATTTCAATAAAATTGCAATTGTAATCTTAAGTGGGGCCACTCACAGACCTATCTTATGACCCTTCTAATAAAGTTCTGCCACATAGGCGAGGTGCAATTTTCGACCTCCTTCAATATGGTGTTGCGAGTAGTCCGTACAGCCCTCATCAATGCCGCGGTTTTTTTGCGCATTATAGCGTGAAAACCGTCTGTATAGTTCTGCGCGAACATTTCAGAGGCACTGCAGAACCGGGGCAGTCCCAACACCATTCTAAAAATATTGTTATATAGGATGCGCAGGGCCTCCATCGACTTCTTGGTGTAGTTGACCCATAGACTCCCGGTGTAAAAGCTCTGACAGAAAGCTTTAAAAAGCGTTACTTTTACTTGTTTAGAACATCGGGAAAATCTACGAGCCAACATGTTTCCCCTGACGGCAAGTGCCCTGCGCTCCCTCTCAATATCCATGTTGTCCTTCAGGTCATCGGTGAGAAAATGACCAAGGTACTTAAATTGATTCACCCTGCGCACTGTTATTCCGTTTAAGGAGATGTGGGGTTCATATTGATCATTCCTCCCACCGATGGCCCGAAAGACCACATGTTCGCATTTTTGGACATTATACACAAGCCCATGCCTTTTTGCAAATGCCTCACAGACACCCAACATCTCTTGCACGGAAGCAGCAGTCGGCCCCAGTAGCACCATGTCATCAGCGTAACTTATGTTATTGACGCTGATTCCTCCGACACTACATCCTACACGCATGCTACTGAGCTCAACCAAAAGATCGTCTATATATAGATTAAAGAGTCTGGGAGACGTTTGACCACCCTGCCGAACTCCGCACTCTAGTCTGAAGGACTCAGAGAGTGTATTTTCCCACTTAACATAGTTGGTTTGCATTCGATACCAGTACTGCAAAACCTTCAAAATCTCTCCTGGCACACCTCTATCACGCACTTTCTGCCATAGTACATCATACGAGACGAGATCAAAGGCCCTAGAGAGGTCCAAAAAACAAGCATGTACCGATGTTTTACGGTTTGTGTAATATTGAACAGTGTGCTTGAGACTCACAATTGCACTTTCGGTTGAGAGTTTTGGTTGAAAACCAAATTGTGCGTCGCTTAAATTAATATATTTAGCTAGCTGTGAGTCAAGCAATCTATCCAATATCTTAGCCATAGTCGTAGCCAAAGAAATTGGGCGGTAGTTTCCCTTATCCGATATGTCACCGGTCCTGTTCTTCACTATAGGCACCACGATCGTCCTCATGAGATCTTCAGGTAGATATGAGTGCCTTATGCACATAGTAAACAACAGGGCGAGGACTCTTGGCAGATGAGGCCCAGCATATTTAAAATGCTCGATGCTAAGACCATCATGACCGGGGGATTTACCTCTACTCATATTCATAATAACGGTCTTAATTTGGTGGGCAGTGTAGTATGTCATTGAGTCCCTTCGGCAACATGAGGTCCCAGCATCAATCATACCGTGCGAGGGACCAAGAGGTGATTGGATTCGAAAATGATCTTTGAAAGAATTTGCAATTTCCCCTTGATCCGTTTTTCCATCCACGCATACGGGTAGACCAGGCTTAGGATCTAGCCTGTTTGTATACTTCCAAAAAGTACTAAAATCTTTATCCGCTCTAGCTTTAGCTATTTTATCCATTTCTATTTGTTCCTTATGTTTATGGCACCATTTCAGGCGGCTCTTGAAAATTTTACGAGCCGCACACATTTGCTCATATACCTCTCCATAGTCCGGCCTACCACACATGATCCAGTTACGTAACTTAAGTCTGGCCTTCCCATGCGCTTCCCGTACGTGTTCATTCCACCCACACACTACCTTGCGTTTCGCTAGCCTGGTCACCTCTTGTTCACTCGTTGACTTGGCTGCCTCAGACAGAACAAGTACAATATTTGTGTGCAATGTATCGATAATTGACCTGTGTGTGACTAGATTGCATGAGCCAGAACCGCATTCAGAAAAATCACGGGGAAAAGTGAGCTCACGCAACCCAGAATTACAAAGTTCATTATACCTATTTATTTGTATTTCGTTCCGCTCACCCCAAATAACTTTGCTACGAACGAATTCCCGCGCTGACAGCCTTGGCTTCAAAGCAAGCAAGTCACACTCTACATACAAAGGTATATGGTCCGACATGTATACATCTTCTATTACGCCCACCTTTATAATCGAATGTAATGCTGATAAGGACACAACACAATGATCCAGCCATCTGCGGGATCCGTGAGCGTCACTGACAAAAGTGTAACAATCTGATTCAATACCCAATATTTTTGTATCAGCACAAACCCAAGCTTGGTCTGTAGCAAAATTAATTAATTCTTTGAAAAATAGTTCTTGAGGATGAGCATTGAAATCACCTAAAATATATACACTTTCGACACCGGCGCTCACTGTGACAGCAGAGATTTCTCCTAAAACTTCCGTAAAAATAGATAAGTTTTCAGGTGAGTTCGTAGGCATATATACACAAAATACAATGATAAATCTTCCGCCTATTGACGCTTTAATAGCAGTTAGACGGGGACTAACACAATCTAAGACAGAGACTTTTTCAAAAACTCCTATGAAACGCTATGAGTGTAGAAAGCGTGATAAAAACTTGTGTTCTACAGTAATACAAGTTGAAGCAGCAAACAGGCATTCAAGCGACCTGATAGTGAATGCTTATTGTAATCTAATGTTCATACATTTCGTTGCCACTACTGAGGATTAAGGGGGAGCGGGCAAGTATTAATTAACGCAATTTTTTAAAATTTTAGATCCGCCACCCGCCTCCCCCATGTAACGCAAAGTTTTGCTGCATCCCTTTCTCCCTCCCTGAATTTGGCAGCAAGTCGCTGTGACCGTATTTTTAGTTAAATAACGTTTAATACTTAAATAAAAACAAACACGTTACATAATGCATTGTTCAAACCCCCTTCGTTCTCTCCTGTATCGCATCGTAAATTTTGCCTAGACTCCTCCTTCTCGCCTTCCTTACACTGTACCAGTGGTAGAACCATTGTAGTTCCACCGAGGAGGTACCTCCGCCACACCTATTTCTAACGTCAAACATTCATTGCGTTTCAATGAAAGGGTGTGGTTGCCGGCACACTTTTATATAAGGTGACCATCCTAGTCCTTGGGAGTGGTCCAACGCATCTGTGATTGACTACAGATAGAACCTATGTTCTATATGAAGTTGCTTACAGAAGTCCATAACGGAAACATATAATACAATACTGTAAATTCGTCCAATATTACTTAGTCAATAAAAACATGCCGTATAAAACTATTGCTTTTTTCAGGTTAACTGCATAGAAGCGCATCCGCGTTGCCCAGTTTTGGCCACAAGTGGGCTTGATAAAGACATCAAAATATGGATACCGAGGAGCCAACACGATCCCACTTTCGATGGAATGGAGAAGGTACGTGGAACTATCATATAAGGCTTTGATATGGTGGTGTGAAATTCGTCCTCCTGAGGTAAGGGGTTCGAATCTCAGTATATAAGATTTTTGAAGTAATGTGCATACTACAAATTAATTACCACTTGTTGGTCGATGTAAGGAAACGTAGAAAGAAACCTACATAGCTGAGTATTGTAAAATATATGCAATTATAAAGTTGAAGTCATAGATATAGAAATACCCTAGATCCACAGTCTCGAACAAAAACGACACCTAAAACTGTCGTCAAATGTACGTAGTAATTTATAGATGGTCATAATGACCGTTATTTCTGCAATACAACCTTACGTCTATGAATTTAAGGTTGTATTTAGAACGCTTTAAGTAAAAAGCAATAAAATTTTATACGACCAAAATAAAATGTGGTTTGTAATGCATTCTTCTGACACTATCAAAGCGATCATTGAAGTTTATCGTGTTATACTTGTACTAATGAGTGAAATTTTAAAACAAAATAATCAAAATAAAATATATATCCCTATGAATCACCCATACAAGTCACAAAACCAAATCAATAAACTTTTTTACTTACTGAAAGTACGAAATTCCATCGTTTTTTAACGTCCTTGACGTAAAATTTTTACATTTGTTCACGGAACATTTTGGCATTTTTGACGTGCGTATAGATCGACTAGCGCCGCTGTACTACTTGAAATGAGCGTTCATTTTTGTATTTGAGCGCTCTTTTTCTCCGGATAGTTTTGTGACGCTGAATGTGTATCTTGGGATTTTCTATATTGATGATTGAAGTCAACAAAACCATAATCAAATGTGGTCGACTATCGCCTAAATACTTAGCCCTCTGAGAGGAGCCCCGTGACTAGCAGTAAGACAGAAATAGGTTGATTTGGAGTTTGTTGCATAAATTTACAGTGATTTCGAACATTACTAAAATGTAAGGTAACATAATGTTCACATTTCCATAGTTATAAATGTAATAACTATGTTTGTTTCATTTTCACGGAAAACAGCTCGCATCCAGAGGGAGGACATAGACTTCCTTTATAAGGTAGTTCTAACTTAGGTATTGGTTGATGTATTTACGTGGGGTTTCTCAAAATATACAGGGTAGTAATGCATCCAATCAAATTTAAGTGTCTGATGTTCTTTTTGGATTTGCTATAGTAGCCTTTTAAAGCAATATCGACAAGTCTGGATAGTTTAATTTTAGCATATAATGCATATGTAGCGTTTGACTAAAAATAATTGCGCAATAGGTCATTTAATGGTAATGTCATTGTTCTTTTACTACAGTGCGTTTACAAACGTCTTACCCATGGGAAAATTTAACGACCGAACGGGAAGGAATAGATTAGTACTATTCGCGCAACCTACCTTCGACACATCTAGATATAGGCAGAGGCATATAATTTTCGATAAATTAAACAAGTGATATGTGACATAGTACACACGGCCCTAGCGCTTATAACATTGCCACGCGGATGAATCCTCTATAAAAGGCGTTGATTAGCGATCAGTCCCTAAGTCAATATATTTTTATGAATCCTGAATATAAAATAAATTAAAACACTGATAAAAATAAAACACTGAATTTGTGACGAAAATTATTCGTATTCAAGAATGGGTTATGTTTTAGTTGTGTATGTTTGTATGAATGTAATAGTATTTAAAAAATACATACTTTTTAAACTTTAAAGGATTTCATGTATCGTGATGTGTCGACTTCTCACATGTATTATGGTAGGCGGTATTAGAAATAAATAAACAAGGCAGCCGTAAGACGCTATTGTTTGAAAGAAAATATAGACATATTTTATTGAATACAGTAATTACAGGGTTCAATGTAAACCATAATAAAATTGTGTTACAATACATTATACGCGAGCGGCTCATAGGCTGCTGGGTTTTGTTTTTTTATATTACTTTGTTATTTTGCTTAAGTGTTTATTGCTTCTGTGTTCAATGTTTACCTAGAGAATGTATTTCAAGGAACGAGCAAAAAGCAAATAGAATTGCCGCCGTCTTGGACTACATTATTTACTAAAAACCCTTTAAAAAGTTAAGGTGTAAAATGAATCTGGGGGTTCACCGAAACCCAGTTTTGTGCCTTATAACAAGAGTATTAACTACTGTTGAGTTTATAATTGTGGCAAGCATTCCAATTAAGTTTTCAAGAACATCAATGCATCTATGTCTGGCTTCGGATATGAGAAATCCTGCTGAGGTTGATTACAGATGTCCATGGGTAGCATTGATTGGCCTTTCACCACTAAAATTGTATTATTTGCTGCTTTTGTATCATATAGAGGGACAAACACAATGAAATGATGGGGCAACCCTAAAAAGTGTCAGGTGTCGCTTGTTCCTTGCATAGCATTTCAATCAATCATTACTGTGATAAAAAGTACATTAATTTTCAATCTATAAAGTGACACTAAAAGAGATAAAGTTTCTACTTCGTTTTATCTCATTTTAAATAAAAAAAAGATGGTAAAGTAAAATATATTGAAAAGCGCATAAATTGTATTTCATTTCATTTATTTGCAGAATAACGAGATATACATCTTATTATGGTATAGAACCATATTATGATGTATATCTCGTTATTGTACTTATATATATTATGACTGTATATCTTATCAGTCATAATATATTCTATGGTTCTATATCAGTGGTTTTCAACTTTTTGGAGATGAAGGACCATTTGGTAAAACATCTGTCAACCACCGGTATGAGGGTGTAATTAAAGATAAAAATAAAACCTGAAAATTAATATATATTTTTTTTTAATAAATCACGCGTACATTATTGTTCAAAGCAAACAATATTTAATGCGCTTTCTGTATACTCTTTACTAATTGCTGATCCATGGTTCAGGCACGGCTGTCCGCTACTTGACTGTCATTGTGATAACTTATATTACAATATTTTTTTGACGACTTCTCGGACCACTTCAAGTGCTTCCAGGGACCATCAGTGGTCCGCGGACCACCGTTTGGGAACCACTGTTCTATATAGTTGTACTACTGTATACTGTAATACACGGTTGTTATATGATCAGGTGGTACGCGAGAACGGCGCGACGTCCCGCCGGCCGCTGTTCAGCGACTTCCTGCCGACGCTGTACAGCGCGTGGCGCGGCGACGCGCGAGCTCTGCACGATGATGACGCGCCGCCCTTCGGGGGGAACATCGAGTTCGACGGGAACGTCTGTACCACCTTCTAGCGGAGACTGTCTACCACCTAGTGGAAACTGTCCACCACCATCGACGAATGATTTGGACTGCAAACGCTTCGGAAATATGTACCACCTAGCGACGAAAGATATGGACTCCAATGCTTTGGAAACTTCGTGTACCACCTTCTAAAATAGGGACTCCAATGCTTCGGAAATTTTACCACCTTCCAATGACACTAAATGGCAATCACTTTTATAATAGTTAATGCGAGTTTGAACGTCACTGATACCTAAATGTTTAGTTAATCGGAACACCTCGAACAATATGGAATGGGATTGCTTTGGAAACTATCAGTTACAGCTAACTTTAGTAGCGGTTTGCCACTTAAGCTACCCAGAACTTTAAAATGTTGTCAACGTTAACTATTTACCACCGCCTGTCCCTTAAACTACACCTAAATACTTCGTATCCCCTAGTAAAATAATGCCAACACCTACAACAGTCGATCTGAATTATACCAATAATCAGCTGCTAATCACAACCGTACAATACTAAATGCAACTGTTGCCCAATGTTCATTAAATTATATGGCGACACTTAACGCGTAGTAAATGCCAACACTTACAACATTCAATCTGCCTTATGTCTATCTTAAACTTCTCATGTCAAAACCGGCAACTGTCTGGTAAAAAATATTGAAAAGCGCATTAATTGTATTTCATTTCATTTATTTGCAGAATAACGAGATATAATATACATCATAATATGGTATAGAACCATATTATGATGTACATCTCGTTATTTTACTAAGATACAGTCGTATATCGTATACTCGTGGTTGTACTAAGATATGCAGTTATATATTCTATGGTTCTATATCTGTGGTTCCCAACCATTTGGTGACGAAGGACCATTTGGCAAAATATCTGTCCACCCATGGACCACCAAAAAGATTCCACATTTAGAACTTTTACGTCTGCAAGTATCCATACTCTCATCTATAACTGCATCTATAAACTTAATATTGCATGTAATATTTCCAATACTAAAACATATAGCAGCTGTACACGCCTGCATTAGTTTATCAGGATACTTTGTCTGTAGTACCTGCAATTGCAAATGCCTTGTACTAACACTAAAGTCTTTTATATACTAATCGACAGTTTAACCACTTCTAGTCTATGTATTCTGTTTATCAATTGGTTACACTGTACCTGATAGAAAAAAAAAATTTAGTCCTTTGCCCTCTGCAATTATAATTTGTGGTTTTTTGCCAATAGGGGTAAAGATTTACAAATTCATAGACACGGAAATAATCGTCTAGGATTGTTACAAAAAGCTGCTTTATATTGTCAATGTTCTTCAACCTACGAGATCAGAGTAACAATCATATCTCATCATCATCATCAGCCTTTATCATTCCACTGCTGGACATAGGCCCTCTCCATGCTGTGCCACAATGCTCGGTCATCAGCTACTCTCATCAAACCACTGCCTCCAACCCTCTTAAGGTCGTCAGTCCAGCGAGCCGGAGGGCGTCCCACACTACGTCTGCCGGATCGTGGTCTCCATTCGAGAACTCGTCTGCCCCATCGGCCGTCGGTTCTGCGACATATGTGGCCAGCCCACTGCCACTTCAGCTTGCTAATTCGTACGGCTATGTCGGTTACCTTGGTTCTTTGCCGGATATCTCACGGGCACATAATAAGAGTGTACATTCTGCCTAGTGGGTAGAGTATTGTAGTTGCTAGTTGTGTTTTACCTTTGCAGCTCATAATTGTAATTTTCATAATTTAGAAATGATTTGCTCGTTTTTAGATTTGTGGTGAAGTGTACATCAAGCAATACGATGTAAAGAACTGGCCTTTACCTCGATTTCGTCCAGAAATATTTTATCCTCTATTTTACGCCTGGGCATGAATTTCAAATAATTTCTTCTTACTGTATTTATTAATTAAGAACGTCTGCAAAAGTCCATATATCTAAACCCAGCGGTGTTCCATCCATCCATCCATCAGCCTTTGAAAGTCCACTGCTGGACATAGGCCTCCCCTAAGATTAGGGGGTTTTGCCATAGTCACCGCGCCTGGCTGTGCCAACACGGTGACCGCAGTATGTTTAAAAGTTCTCAGGGTGATGCTGCTGCCCATCACCTGGATTAAGGTCCCTTAGTCGCCTCTTACGACATCCACGGGAAGAGAGGGAGTGGTGCTATTCACAAGACCGACACCACACGGCCAAGACCGACACCACACGGCCAAGACCGACACCACACGGCCAAGACCGACACCACACGGCCAACGGACAGCGGTGTTGGCTAAGCATAATTATTTTCTAAATCAAAAACCGCTAGCGTCCAAACTACTGATCACCAAAGTTTTAAAGCAATTGGATTAATGTTAACAATGTATTCAGGATAAACAAAAACATTATAATTATATAGAAGTTATCCATAAAAAGGCGTTGCGTATAATATATATTACTCGATTTATTATGTGAGATGTTATTTTGTCCATGTAGTCATCCCGCTCATATTGTTTTGTTTATTAGTGATAAACGCCAAACATAGATACATGTTTTTATTGTATTGTATATTATTTGTTTCTATAGATGATACCTATAAACTTGATTTATGATAGATTTAGATTTTTTTAGATATTTCGAGGTATAAAGGTATGCGTTTGATTTTAATTGATTATATGAAAATGTCATATACAAGGTGTCTCAGTTAGCAGGGTGGTGGTAATTATAAATGTAAAATTGTCTTTTATGAATGATTTTATTTATGTAATTACAATATGTATTTCTAAAATACTCACTTTACAAAGTGTACCGTGATGACCATGATGCTAAAAATGTTATTCAAATCGTCATTTTCATGATTTTTTTATATAATTTATAAATATTGTATTATTATTTTAATAAAAGAAACTATTTAAAAAAGGAAATACCCAGTGCACTTTCTATAAATATACCACCCTGTTTAATTTGTTTAGTTAGGGACATCCTGCATATTGCCTGTGATATATTTTGATTTGAAGTGAAAACCTTGGAAATTCTTAGGTAAATATAGAATTGTCTACATTTCAATTCTCATTAGTATACCCAGAGAACACCTTTTGGGATAAGATGATTAAATTGTTCAATAGAAGTGTAATGGTAATCTAAATAGCTAGGTTTAATTTTAGATAAATTACAGAATTCATAGAATAAATAGATATACATGCTCGTTTATAGTAAAATTAAAATGTTAAAAAAATGTATCATTATTTGAATTTTCTTATTAAATACTATCTAGCTTACACTTTGGTCATTTTGCGTAACGGGAATACTCATTTGTTCATAGAAATTGTATTATAGATTCGTGTGGCGTCTCTATATCATTTTGACGACAGAAAAATTACAAGATGGACTGTCGGCCACATAAAGAATTAGACAGTCCCCAGCACATTACGGAATATTAAACAACACTATTGAAAATTTTGTGACGTGTCCACATATTGTTAATACGATTGAAAACTCATATCTAAAACCTAATTCAAACATAAATGTGTCATTCATAAATGTGCGAGTGTTAAAGGGTTCTTTTGGGTTTGATAATATTAATTGAGATTTATCACATTGAAATGTTGAATAATCTGCACAGTTTATTAATATTGAAAAAGCCTGAAAAACTGTTTTTTACTTACATTGTTTTAGCAATAAACGTTGTGTCATTAAACGAAAAAGAATTGTATTTAATTAAGTTTTATCCTTATAACGAAGCGTTTAAACGAAAAAGTTAAATACAAAAAGTAGTTTACAACCAATTCAAATATATTCATGAACAAATTATATTCTCAGTTTACACACATTGTATCATTAACACCTAGAACTTGTTACAATTCACATTTTTGTTAAATCTAATACTATGCCTACATGTTTAGCGAAGATATGTTAAGCTTTCCATACATCATTTGTTATTGTGTGAAACATGTTAGTTTGTAAATAATAGTAATAAACGCCCTATTTATTATGCGGGCAATTTTATTTTTCGTGTTTTTCTAACCGAAAAGCTTAGTATCCCCATCCCTATGGTCGTACGTAAAATTTACTTATACATTATATGGCGACCCGCGTGGCGGAGCGGTTACCAGACCGGTCTGAAGCGCAATAGGTCCCGGGTTCGATTCCCGGCCAGACAGGTATCTGAATGATGAGTTAAGATTCATGTTCTGGGTCTGGGTGTTTGTGTATTCGTCTTTTGTGTGTCCATGGTACCCGCGACACATGAGTAAATACTAGTGTGCGGCTATAAGCGTAGAAGGCATGTGTTTTGTTTAATATACCTTTTTGTTTTTGTTATATTTTGTGTCCTCAAATTTTAAACATAAAAACATATCATTCCAAATATAAAATAAGAATATACATCATATATTTTATTGGTCTTAATGCAGTTTTGCATTAAGACCAATAAAATATATGTAATATATAAGAAAGTAAAAAAAATGCCAGAAGTTCATAAAGTGCCCTTTTTTAACAGACTTCATTGTTACTTTAATATGTTTACTTATAACTGTATTTTTAACGTGATATCTTAATAACCATATTTCCAGTAATTTACCTCATTGTGTCCATATACAACGTTACAAGTTATTGGTTGTGTTGTTCTAATTAAAAACATGCATGATATTCAATACTAACCATTTTTATTATTTTAGAAACATGGTTTTATAAAGGAAACGTTCAGTTCATTTTTATGTATTTATATCCCTTACTTTCATAACTTTAAAAAAACATATTTTACATAAATACAGTAATGTTATGATTATTACCTGATTAACCAAAATGATTGCATGAAAATGCAAGAAATATCCTACATGAAGAGAATAAAAGTGTAATTTTAATAAATATTGTCAGCGCAACTTTTTAATTCAATCTACTTATATATTTTAAATTTAAAAATTTAAAATAAATAAGTAGTAGGATAAAAAATTACAAGGCTACTATCACTATTAATAAATTATGATTTAAAAAGAAAAAAGAGATACAATTTATTGAATATTACTGTTTATATGTAGTTAATACATGATTCTCATAAAAGGTTGAGAGTGCGTAAACATTTCAGTTTTACACCAATTTAATTGTATCAGTTATCCCCGATTTTCGTATTTACTATCGAGTTTCTCTTTAAATTATTTAATAAGACCTTTTTTAAATGCCGAGTCATTTGCAGATTTCTGAATCTTGGAAGTTTATAAACTTTTTTCATTTTCCCGCGCTTTTTACTATCAACTAGAGCGCTATCTATTGCATAAATTACGAATCACATATGTCAACAGGTTTATATTTTTATTATTTTCATATTGAATATCTACCAATGGTTATTATTGATACTATTGATTAATAAAAAAATCTGTTAAAAACGTTTATACACATTCAATTTAGATTTTCATATAATTTTAACGAAAATAATTTCCAAATAATATTACCCACATGCTGCTTATTGCTTGATAATGGCGGACGGTCTCGACCAATCAGAGGCAAGGCGTGTGGAAGCCCGCGCCATCTTCGTTTTCAAACTCATCTCCATCGCGCCCGCCCGCTCACTCGATCAGTCAGTCTCGCGTCGGTTTGAGCCAGCCGTATACCTAACTTAAATATTTCTAGTAATTAACAAAAAATCAGAACAATCATGAGCACCAATGAAAATAACAGTGAAGTGGCCGTGGACAAGGTCGGCGACGAGAAAAAGGGAGACGCGAAAAGTGACCTAAAAGGAGCCAAAAGGGCAGCAGAGGTGAGTGCACATGTCAAACAGAATGTATTCATTTTAGTCGCTCGCCATTTTATTGAACGTTTCTACGTGCTACAATTATTATATTCATTTCATTCTGAACTTCCACGTGGTCTATTCAAGTGTATAGGCTTGAGTAAGAAACACTCAACCGGCGTATTTTTGGACGTCATTTCTGTCGAGTTACACATTTTAGCGTGCGTGAGGTAATCGATGAGTCAGTAGTTTTATACCATGTCCCTACGTTAAGATTTAGATATTCTTGTAGTGCGTTGTAAGATGATTTTACATACTTAGTGATTTCTAGCTTTGTTTACCCGTTTTCGATATGGAGGCATGACCTTGGCAGAAAAAAAACATGGCGCGGGAACGTACGCTCATGTCCTCGTTGATATGAATATTACAAATAATGTTGCAGACACGTTCTAATACGTTCCGTTGTGTGCTTATTATTGATTTTATTGCGTATCGTTAGCTATTTTTGACTGACTTTAGTCCGGCTTACATTCATGGTAGCGTGACGCTAGATGGTAACATGGCCGGCGAGCGAATGTCAATGTGTAGGTATCGGACTGTCATAGAACCGCACGCCGAGTAAAGTAATTTTATCGTAATATATGCGTATTATTTCTCAATGCCTACGAAATTCAAGTATGATATGATGTAAAACAACGCAGCCGCCGTTTGCACAATTGTGCTTTTATTTTGGTAGCTATTGGCGTTGCAGAGAGTAGTCAATGACCCGGCATTATTTGCATGTAGGTGTTTTGTATGTAGTTCAGACTTCCTTTGTTCTAATAGTGCCTAAACTATAATAAATTATGGTAGAATGGAATTGAGGACATAAAATGGGCGGGAATCTCGAAAACAATTCGATATCGGCTTATGTTGTAGACTTAGTAGTAATGCGTACGCCGTCTCTTTCCCGCGAAGTAACCTAAATTCACGCTAACAAACCCATAGCGTGTACAGTTACATACTTGTAGACGGTTTTACAATACCAGACACTAATTCTCATGGTTTCTTTGTTGTAAAAATACAAGAGCTCACCAGTTATTGTCGTTTTGGCGGTTTTATAGATTCAACGTCATGGCTCATGTTATGCGTGGTGAGTTGGTGACCATTTTCCGTTGGAGCTTGTTACGGCAAAATAGGCCGTACGGCGCCGGCTACGCTGTGTGCGTCTCTTTCCCTCGCGCTAATAACCCACGCTTCTTTATTGTTACGAATCCTTGTCACCTGCGCTTCATTATCTTGCACGTAAGCCGTGACTCGGTTCACTACTTCCCTACAACATCGTCGATATGAGTGAACCGCCAACGGTTGTGGCAAATAATAAAAAATTTAGTTGGCGTATAGCCAGTTATTATTTAATTGATTAATTAACACAAAAGCTGGTTAGTAGATTTTTGTTTTGAAATGGCACTGAGTAATTATTCTCCATTTATATGAAGCAGTTTTCGTGTAGTAGTCGAAATTCGAACATAATAACGAAAGTTTGCAATTTTTAATTGATAGTGTCACAATACATACAAATCCATATACTATACAAATCAAATAGCTTCACACAAAAGAGAAAAATGTTCTTGAATGTTCCGCTTAGTCTATTTAAAGATAACTTTGATCTATAGGAAAAAGCAACTGAAGCGAAAAAGGCGCGAAAGGAAGAAAATGGCGGCGGCGACGACGAGGGTCACAGCGACGAGGAGGACTTTGAAGGAGAGGGAGAGGGTGAAGAAGACGACGACGAAGAAGTGGAGGGGGAGGAGGGGGATGAAGATGAAGACGAGTTAGGGGAAGGCGAGGACGACGATCTCGAAGGTGAAAAATCCTCGAAAATTCTCATACAAACCACCCGGTTTGTATGAGAATTTTAAAACTCAACTCTGTGTCAAAAACGTAAATTCTTGTCTGGGGTCCCGTTGATATGTTAAAAGGACATTTAACATATCGACGGGCCCCTAGAACTAAATCGTATTTGAAAAATTACCAATTTACAGTATGAAGAGGCATACTATTTTTCCCAAATTCATAGTGCAAAACTACTAAAGTAATTACATTTAAAATATACTCAATGATATAACGTTATACTTAATGAATGTATAACGCAAAACAAAAGCCATGTATAAAAAACAACTTGTTTCTAGCTTAGATTCTATAAATACCCGTTGTGTAAAAACCTTATATATTAGTTGGCGCGCAATAGATGCGTGACGTAAAGTGCATTCGGAGTGCGTGATGTTTCACAGATCGTGAGTGTCGCGCGCCAAAACGATTGCTATTGGGCTCGTTATGAATGAAATAATTTTGCGTTGATTTTTTTTGCACATAAATTAGACTTAACGGAAACGACGAGAACAGGTAACGGTAACGACAACAAACTCATCTACAAGAAATAAATCTATTTTTTACCTCATTTTTTTGTTTTTAAAATTAAGTTTCTTCTGGAAAAGAACTTGTGAAATAGTATCTATTAAAATATTATTCAGATTCAGACTTGTACAGGTAGTAAACGGGTCACGCGCAACTAAATATTTTTGGTGTGAAGTAAAACCTACTACATGAACAAAATCAAACGTCTGGGTGTGAACTCTGTCGCGACATTCTGATAAGGTGAAAATGATAAGTGACTGTAATCTCGGATGGTCTACAAACAGAGTAGTCCGACGTCGTGTGTATCGCAAACCGCTCTTGGCAGGGGACTTGCTAATACTTGCAGCTTGCGTCGGTCGGGCTAGTTGCGAGTCGCGTTGCTAAGTACAACCGATGCTAAGTACTAAGATCCGCCCGTGGAGCATCCGCGCGAGGCACGCGTCTAGTCCCCATTTATGCGTTCCGCAAAACGAGGCGAAAGTACCCCTACCTAACTGCAAGCAGGGAACTTCCGCTCATCCGTCCCTCTTTCATCCCCTCGAACGAAAACAGACTGTGTGCCCATCCTGCTGAATCGAAATTTGATACAAGCTTTAAACTCAGTCTTTCGAATAATTCGCAATTGTTCGTGCCAACTTAACGCGAAGACTTATACTCTGTTAGCCAAACTAGGTGTATCGGATAAATATCAATATATTTACGTCGAGAATCGATTCGTTGCATTAATAAAATTAATGATCGAATGTTCATCGTTATTAAGTGATAATGAGTGTCACCATGATCGGCTAAAACGCTATCCACGTTTATACAATATCCGATTAAACTGATCAGAATTACATATGTATGTATATGCAAAATAATAACTGTTTATTTGCTAAGAATGTCTTTTAGAGTATGCTATATTATTAAATGTCGAATGCCCGATGACATTCAGTGTACTACATTATAAAAATAACTACTTTTTTTGGATCAAAATCCTATACCCGATTCAGTACGGGCGGTAGTCATCGATCCGATCATTTCTGGCTTTTGTCGCAAGGTGGCGGGTTCAAACCGTTAGTCTAAACTTCGCCGTTAGATTACGCCCTCCGCATCGCGTGGTAATGGGAATGCGCCATATTGACCTATTTGTCTAATTTTGGCACAAATTTTTAAAATCGGGTTGCTTGGATGTTCCCCGTATGCATCATGTAAATTATTGTATGGCATTCAGACGTATTGCCTAAATATGTGTAAGTAATAGTTTTTTACCATTATTGTAGTACATGGAATCTTTACTTATTTCAAGCACAATTATAAACAGATTGTAAAAGCTGCTTTAATTATAAATGTTTGTTTCGTGGAATGGTTCACACATTGCAGGAAACAAACATTTACACATACTGTATGTAGTTTGCTAATACTATGCTAGTTGACCCGGCGAACTTCGTTCCGCCTAAAAGTAAAAAAAAAAATTGTCAGTGTTTCTCCGTACATAGGGACAGACGGCGAGAAGCGACTTTGTGTTATACAATGTAGTGAAGTACACGAAGTACATTTTTAAAGCTTGTTTAAAATTACAGTCAATCTTGAAGGAAGTGATATTCCTAGAGACGGCTACAGTATTACTTACCTATCTTGTTATGTTCGTGTATTGACACCAATAGGCTGCAAACTCGATCATATGAAGTTACTTGTGGTTTCGCCAGTAGTTCGCGTTCGAGGGAGCTAAGGCAATATTATTTATTTTGTCAGACAGACACCCACGCTGCTTGCGTGTGTATTTTTTTTAAATATCATATGACTTATTCTAAAGAGTATTTTTATGATACGTCTGGTGTATTTAAAACTTAGTGTTTGTTTAATTATTTCTGTACTGTGCTATAGTAATAAGAAATACTTCGTGCGATGTTAAATTTATGTACCAGTGTACAGTAACGAATCTTATGCTAGTGTTGAAACTACTTTTGGTAAATATATTACTTATGGAAAGTTGTTTAACTGATGATAGTTCTTGGTTGTAGTTTTTCGTACAATGCGTCCTGATTTTAATTAACGCACACATTGCATGCTTGACGTAACTTATCTAGATTTTATCGTGAAAAACACCTGAAACGAACCAACAAGTATCTCTACGTAGTGTTTTGCACGTTGTTACGAATTTCAAATAAGGTTCCGCCTCGGTCGTCTAGCTGTGTCTATGCGATCAATTTGATTGTCGCATGAATACAAAATGAACGGTGCTAATGGAAGTTTTGTTACCGAGTAGTCAGTCTGGATTACTTTTAACTTCGTAATATCAACTTTTAATACTCAACTATGTGTCATGATAGTGTACATTAGAGATATGGAGTCTTTATTTTTAGGATTGTTCCGGGAAAATAGTCGAAAAATATGTTATTTATGCGTACTGATGAGAAAAATCATGTTATTGGTTACTTGCGATGTGCTAATGTACGATAACCTTCCCTTCTATTTATTTGCAATTTAGGCAACTTACAACTTGATTGATTTTGGAGAATTGTAACGTATTTTTTTAATCTAGAGCTGTTTAATTTTGACACAACATTTTGTTTCCAGATGAGGAAGTTGAAGAGGAGTTATTAGGCGAGGAGGAAGAAGATGACGCGTAATACGCCTCGTGCTTTTTATAAGGACAATGTCACAGTGAAGTTATTAGTGCACGTGACGGCCCGGACTGGCGCGGCCTCGCCTCGCCTCAACTGCTCCAGCGACCGCAGACCGACACCAGTGCCAGTTGGGAACACGCGGGGCCGACATCGCTCCCACCAAAAACGGGTGCAGTTCTATTTAAATGACAAAAAAAACGTAATTAAGTCTAAGTTCAGAATGCAGAATTTTCAATTTTTACACAATGTTTAAGTTAGGTACCCAATGTATCTTGCGTTTCACGGCTAGCTGCGACAATTATTAATTATAAGACTTAGTAGAATGCTGTTGAATTTTGTCATGAAATGTACAAATGTGTTTTCGAAAGTAAACTTATTCTAAGTGGAATCCACTCTGTATTTACCTGTGAGCCCGAATGGTGAAGTTGTGATATTTTTCTACGCAATAGTGTCTATCATGTTGTAACAAAATATAGTAATAAACCGGTATGGCTGTACTAATATAGAATAAGCGTTTTTAAGTCACAAAGCTCAATTCTTCATTTTCTTGTTGTTGATGAGAGTTTGTGTGTACATATTTAGCGTAAGTGAAGCCTGGGATTTTATAATCAATAATGTAACATAGTGTGATTATTGCAATTCAGGTACACCTAGTTTGTTTTATTTGTTCCGAACACACCATACTTATCGTCGCGATCGGTTACTCCCTCACTCCGACGCCAGCTTCCGGAACGATTGATGAATTTTTAAACTGAATTAAACATGGACTGAACGAAATGGAGTTAACGGGCCAGGAATCCGAAGCGGCGTCGCAGTGTTCCCGAACGGCCAGTAACCGCCGCCGTAGACGAGACGCGTTCGTATTACGCGCGACAACTTTATTAGAAAAACATCACAATTTCGCCATTATCTCGTGCATTTCGCGCGCCCGCCGCCCGCTCCCCCAACGACTGATAAAGAGAGCGCGACGGTCGCCGCGCCGCGATAGCGAGGCGAACATCTAAAAACCGGCCTGTAATTTTTTGTCCATAATATTGTTAATTAGGATAGAGCCTTCAGTTCGGTATTCCAGTGTTCGAGGTGTGGAATAAGAGATTCCTAGGTTAAAGTGATTTAGTATGTAGGTTGGTACGTTATATTTTATGAAGGGACGCCACGGGAGCGGCGGGGCGCGGCGCGGGGACAGCGCCCCGCGCGCGGCGCGCGTGGCCTCGTTCGATTTGCCGCGCGGCGTGGTTCCCCGCGCGCCCCGCCGGCCCGCCGCGCCGCCGCGCGGGACGCCGCCGCCGCGCGCCGTCCATCGCCGCTCGCCGAGCGATGTAGGACGCGCGGCGGCCGATCGCTAGCGCGCCGGCGTCGCCGTCTACGAGTTTTCATACTTCGTCGACTCCGTTTCCCACACTGCTGTCTTTCGCCGGGCGCCGGCCGATTCGATAACTACGCGATTGACTATTTTTTTACTCGATACCCGGCACCCAGGAGAGACGGCGGGGTGTTTCGAAAAGCATTTAGCGAGTAGCTCACCGTCGGGCGTCGGTTACCGTGGCGAGCGAACTCGTTTCTTTTAGCAGCAATTGACATTGAAAATAAAATTAAATTTGAATTACTTATATATTATGATTTAATATCCGATCGTCCCGCCTTTCTTTTATGATAAGATTGAGCTGTCGCATATTGTGTACGATGTACGACTAATGTGAATACCTTAGTACGATTTATTTATTTGTGATGTTGAACACTATTGATTTTCTACAATGGACGAAATGTAAATACAACCGATTTTAAGTAAACCGAAATTTTGTTTGTTGAATTTATTTATTTCTTCCTGGTATTTTATTAGCAATACGTATTAAGAATCTATGCCAAAAACATAACAAAATGAAAGATAGCGTTATAAAAATGTATTGCGCAACTTGGTGTAGCATGCAGTCAGTAAAGAAGTGTTTAGAATGAAAAATTAGCAATTTTCTCACAATGGTCAGACTGCTTATTTATATGCATTTACGAATAAGCCGGATTTAAAATTAGCATGAATGTCAAATCATAAGCTAAAGGATTCATTAACACATATATTTACAAGGAAATAAAATTATATTCTAATTCTGTAACACATTCGAGGTGATGTTTAGGGTAGCGACCCTAATACAGCGCAATTACCAAAAATTTAATTTTAAATATGGTAGTTTATCGCGTTCTATCGATTTTAACTGATACGCCACGCATCAAGCAACTTATCACAGACTAGCCAGACAAGTGCGAGCCCGCACATCATTGATTAAATAAATAGCCATTTCAATCTAATAAATTTGCAAGGTAATATTGCACCCGTCACTAATAATGTGGTTTTAGGTATAGAAACAATATGCACACGACCTTATTAGAACAAACTAGTGACATCTAGCTTGAAAAATTTTACGTTCAAAATATACGATAGATGGAGTTGTTTCTTGTATTATGTTGTCTCTGAAATATGTTATCTGTGTTCTTTCGGCACAATATTATTATCTGTGAAGACCGGGAACTTTGAATTTTGATTTTTCTTTGTATACATATGAAATTTGTAAAATCTGGGTTAATCGTAAATGGACTACTGGTTATTTATTCGGTGTAATTGATTTCGTAACAAGTATATTTTTATGTCTTAAAAATCATGTATGGATGCATTTAAATTATTTATAAACAATGAACAAAACCGTTTTTGTCTTTCTTTATCAAATTAATGGCCCTAAAGTACACATACTGATGAAATATAAAATATTGTATTTTAGTATTTAAGTACTCGTCTGTTAAGAAGTTTGCATAATAGTTTTATTTTAGAAGATCAACATCAGATTGTGTCTCCTGTAGACGCGGTTTTGAACTTGATAAATGAAACGAACAATAGATTGTTTTGCTCGACTTATAGGGACAAAGCGTTACATTTCATATAGAACGTGCCTGGTGTCATTGTCTGCTCAAACCCGAGCACATAAGGCTGACCAATTTAATGTTGCCGGCATTCATGTTCCACCAGTAACACCAATACAAAACAATACAAGCTACTAGTTTCATTCAAAGAGTAGAGTAATATACTGGGAAAAGAGAGCTCTCTCGCGGCTAAATTGTGTGCCTCGCGAACAACGCCATCTATTGTTGGCGTATGGTATTAATGCCTATACATACGTATATATATATATAGTTATACATACGTATATATCTATTTAACTATCAATATATAATATATCGTCAGAGGAAATAATGCTAAAGCGCCAAAATAGCTTTTGTGGTTAGCAAGGTTTGAAGTCTTTTTTTTTTGCAGAACAAAAATCATGTCACCATTATTTTTGGTAGGATTTTGTTGTTGGGAATACATACTACTCTACACGATCCCACCAAATATAAAGGTGAAACGATTATAGTTTTGTATAACAAAAAGACTTCAAACCTCACTAACCACAAATGCTATTTTGGTGCTTTAGCATTATTTCCTTGTGTTGATTCTCTTTGCTTTCCACTGATGATATTATGTATATTTAAACTATCCTTTAGTTCTGTAGATATATTTTATTAATTTTACAAGAAATCCCATTGTAACTCTGGTATACTGAACCATAGTTTTATAAATTTTAATTTTAAGATTATGAAATACACATAATAATACAAATTGCATATCAACATGAACGCACGTACACCTTAAATAAGACAAACCAACCAGTTTGAGCATATTAATTTGATCTGTTAAAATAATATACACAAAAGACACCATGGTACATAATTTGAATTTAAAATTTAAAATCGTAACTCAAATGAGAAAACTTTGTGTACACAATATTTAAAAAAATAGGCTTCTTGGGAAGACATAAAATAAAAACAAAAATATTTGTTACAAAATTTATTTCTTATTTTTCAAACGTGTTTTATAATATGTTTGGGCAGCTTTTTTAAGTTCATCATCCCCATCATAACATATTTTACCTGATAATATTCTGTTAATAGATCTACACCAGCTATAAATAATTACATTTATTGTGGTATCTACAAAGTAAGTTTTTAGTCTTTCTTTGTGTTTCTGACAATTAAATGGAAATGTGATAAAAATCTCTGCTAACATTTTTATATTATTTTTCAAGCCATTACGCATGGTGTTATATTTTAATGTGTTTACTGTTAATTTCTGAATTTCATAAAAACATTGTTTTAATTCGTTAGAAGGATAGCACAAACTGTACTTATTTTTATAGTATTCTTTAGCTCTTATATATTTATTTTCATTGTAGTTAGTAGAATATATGGATTCCTTGCAAGTTTGACATGATTTTACCACTTTTTTTAAACATTTAGCCAGGACCCAACCACAAACATATTCCCTTTGATCAGTACCTTTTTCTTCTAGAACATTTGAATTTTCTGAGAAGAGATTTTCTAAATCTTTATTTACTACGATATCTGCATTTTCAGTTCCATTGTCTGTAACATTATTGCTATAATTATTTTCTTTTATAAAAAAGTCTAATTTTTGCAGACATGCATTAGTATCCTCTTCACAGTTTGAATTAAAGGAATGTGTTGTATTGTAATTATTAAGTAACAGGGTTTTATAGGCACCTTCAAAAGAAAGTATGTTGGGTGATACATTTCGAACACCTAAACTTCTTATACTACCAAAGAAATTTTCTATTGGGTCTTGGTTAAAATGTCTGGTGAAAACACTGTCAAACAAGTATTTTTGATGCAAAATTTTAGATAGTTGTTGCATTCCTTCTATGGTTTTTATAAAATTCTTAACAGTAGGCACACACCTTTCAACAATTTTTATTTTATTTCCACTTACTTTTTCTTTTGTTAAGTATGTCATACTTTCTAAAAACTTTTTTGCACTGTACCAAAACTTATGATGGGGTGAATTCTTGCGTACTGCACCTTTATACAATTTACCATTGGGTACATGAAATGTATTAGAATTAAATGAATCAAATAAATTATCAATCATTAGTGCAAATGGCACAATTTGCCGGCATTCCTCAGGGAGATCCCCCCTGGCAGTCAAATGCTCGGCTGCCACGGCCACACTACGGCTAAATAGTTGAGCCGCAGTTTTAACTTTCATTTTTTTCATTTTTTCTGGAATCACATGTTCCTCGGTGATTTTTTGCAGGTAACGTAGCTCTCCATAGCTTTTATCGGCCTCATATAATTTACGAAAGTATTCCCATTTTAATATCTTTTCTTTTTTGTCCCCATTTACATCTATAAACTTTAAATCCTTGTTTATCAAATTATTTCTAATTCCTTTTAATAAATGGGGCACATCAAAAATGGGAATAATACTTTGCTTATTCACTTGGAACAAGTTGTATCGCCATTCTTTTCCTTTTCTTATGAAATCGTTTTTTGTTTCCACAGTTAAATTTGAAATTGTACTTACATTAATTGTACTTTGGTCACACACAGTGCAAAGAATTTTGAGCCCTGTGTCTTGGACCTGAGATATTACTTCCACAATGAGCCTTTTTAGCTCATGTTTCTTCATAGCTCTGGTAAAATAGTAAGCAACTGGTTGTTTATAATTTTTTTTAATACCCTTCACCATAAATACCAGTGCATGGTCTGCAATTATATTTTCCCCTCCATAACTCACAAATCCCTTTACTTCGTCAGTGCTTGCATTATAATGGACCTGGGGCGTTATTGCCATCTCATCAAATATTAATGTGCATAAGCGGTCTTCTTCACTCATAGCAGCAACAGTTTTTTTTAATTCTTTGAAGACTACATTATTTATACCAGGGCCTATCTTTACTTGGCTCAATAAAGTTTTAATTGTTTTAATTGATGGTAAACTAAAATATTTGCATAATAGAGCATAGCATTTTGGGCTTCTTTTAAATAGCGTTGAGGATAAAACTTTTTCGTCGGTGGTAAATCGGCGGCCTTTTGGTTTTGTAGATGTTTTCATTTGCATTTTTGTAAAGATTTTCCCGGCCTCTGTCATATTTCGAGCAATCCTTTGAAATGCTAAATTTTGTGACAATTTGCTACTGTATGAAAGCCTAGCGCTAAGGCTACTATTCTTTTTTCTAAGGCGAAATATAGTCCTTTTCAAACTTCTTACTTCTAATTTTGTTGAAGTTTGATCAACAAAAGAACATGCCAATCTCTTTGCATCTGAAAAATATAAACGAAATAAGATTAGTATTTTTATACCACAATTCATTAAATAAAACTCCCAAAGGCAGACATCTACATTTTGTTCACATTTGTGCTTGCAGTAGTTGATTTCGATATTATAAAGAATAATAGATTATCACCAGTCTGATGATAGTTTTTTATTGCCATATGAAAAGCATGATTTACTTTTTTGTTGCACAAGAATCCAAAAAACATATTAAAAAAAAAAACCCATATATTCACCTAAGGAACAGTTCTTTTTGATTTCATTATCTCCATAATGTTGGCATGAAACCATTTGGCTGCTGCATTCCATTACAACTGGATCATCTACAAACACATGGAAAAATATTCTCATTACAAATTTTCACTTACTAGTGCTAAAGAAGATATAACTAAATAAAACACTATATCAGTACCAGGCATTAATAAGTTGATAAGTCGAACTAAGCCCTTAATTTGGTGCTAAATATTGCATAATATATAAAATAAAATATAGTACACAATGTTGAGACCCGTTTTTTAACTAATAAAAATGTACATATATGTAGATAGGCTTATCAACTTATTCACGTTTGGTACGCATATAACTTGGCACTTCATTACATACAAAGAAACATAAGTTACTTGAAAATCTTAAAAAGTTTTTTAGTTACCAGTTTTAAAAGATGCATTTGAAGTTGACGGTTCTTGTATTTCTGCAGATTCAGAATGAAACAATGCATAACTGTGTTCCTCTGTAACAGAGTATTTTGACTGAAATACTCCTGAAACAAAACAAAAAAAAATACTTAAAAATTACGCAAAATTAATCCCTTATGTAAAACTACTCTCTGTTTATGCTAAAGTTCCGATCTGGGTCTTTGTGTGTTGGCACATGTCCATGGCACAGGAAGAGAGCTCTCCTTCAAAGCCGGCGGTGCATCGGCGACTCCTCTGGTGTTGCAAATGTCCATAGGCGACGGTGATTCCTTTTTCATCAAGTAACCCGTCTGCCTTATCGTTAGGTATAAGTATAAAAAAAAGGAGTGAATCCTAGTGAGGGGCTATAAGTGTAGAAAGCGTTATAATTATTACTGAATAAATAACTAAATGATTCTTCTGATGTCAAAGTAACATTAGGATTTACATTCCACCATACATGAAGTTTTTATCACGTGTTGAGTACTGGTGTACTTACCATTTAGATTGAGGGATGGTACAGCTCCAAAAACTACACGACGGCATGTTATGTCTTCCGGTTGAAAGTGATAATCGCAGACTCTTTTATTTTTGTAAATAAACATGGGATCATCTCCTTTCAACTTGTTATCCATAACAGCAACCCAACTTAAAAACCATTCATGGTGGTTTATTGGATGAGGAAACCGATGAACATGGACATCTGAAAAAGTCATTAATAAGTATGTCTTTGCAAAAGGGATACATGACCTTACACAATAATTATTTAAAGCATTTATTGTCCCTTTTAATTATTTATTCATCATCGGTCAATTTTAAATGATGCTAGGCACTGGTCATCTATTTTTATTTGAGATATAAAAATAAACTCATGTAAAGTATTAAGGTGCAAAAATTAAAAGTACAATAATTACATAAAAGAAAAATATTATTTGTATAAAACAGAAAAACACTTACCAAGTTTATCGCATCCAAAAATGCAGTACTTTCTACTTAACTGCGTTTTGTTCGCTCCCAAAGACATTTTGGTAACGAAAATTGACAATTTAACAATAAATAACTTAACGTAAAGACGGATTTGAGCACAAATCCTCGTAACGAAAATTGTTATGCTCACGAAAAGAAAAATTGCGAACTTTGCGAACTAGAGTTGCCTATCGATAGTCGACTATTGCTAAAATATCGATAGACTATCGATAGTTGACGTCATATAAATAGTATCGATAGCCTATCGATAGTATCGATAGTATCGACACTATCGATACTATTGATAGTATGATTTAGGGCAATAGTATTGTTATAAAGAAATAGTATCGATACTATCGAAGGTATTAGCTTCAATAGTATTAATACTATCGATAGTATCGATACTATCGAAGACCGATATACGTTTAGGAGTAATAGTATCGATAGTATTGATAATATCAATAACTCACACTATCGATAGTTCAATGAACTGCGATAGTATTGCCTTCCAAAAATCAATTACATAGCTAAAAATATCTCAAAAAATATTCGAATAGAAAACTTATTATTCATAGACAGTGTCTGAATTCAATCAAAAATTTCAATTTTTCAATTTGCCAATTTTCCGGGAAAACTACTGATAATTTTTCAATTTCCCTAATATAGGACCACCTGTGAAACATTTTTACTTGCCTGCCCTCCCCTAAACTAAATCCTGGCTACGCCCTTGGAAGCATTCCAGCGTTTCGATGGAAGGGTGTGGTTGCCACACACTTTTATATGAAGCGACCATCCTAGTCCTCAGGAGAGGCAACTCAAACTTCAGATAGAACCCATGTTATATATGAAGTTGCTTACAGATATCCATGGGCGACGGTTACTACTTATCATCAGGTGGACTTTATGGTCGTATGGTATGTACGTATTTATATTTTAATGAATTAAGCACTAAACACACAAAAACTATTGTCAACTTACCTTTTTTCTCCATTATTGGCAGCAACCTAGTATGGAAATCTTTCGAGCTTTAAGTATAAGAATATTTTAAGCTATAAAGATAAAGTTAATTTAAACTGACCATACTCTGCCAGAGATAGCTCTAGACGCCTTATAGCTTCGTATTCATTTAAAATAGTATCGAAACATGGTCAACTATCGATAGTCAAGACCTATCGATAGTATCGTACTATCGATAGTTTTTGTTATTATTGTCCAAATTTACAATACTATCGATAGTATTGAACGTAAAAATATCGATAGTATCGATAGTATTGCTGGAATCAATAGTATTGCCACTATAGAGCTATCGATACTATCGATAGTATCAATAGTATTGTCATGTGTCAATACTATCGATACTACTATCGATATCCTAACTAGTTTTCGAGGTCAACTATCGATAGTTAAACTATCGATAGTTATGCAACTCTATTGCGAACTACAAAATTGCAATGGCGGTTCGATTCGATTTAAAACTTTGAAAACTAAGAAAATTACGTTCCGTACGTACATATTTCTATTGGTATATAAATTACGAAAATTATAATTGGAAATTTAAAGTGGAGACCAATTTACGTAACAACAAATAATAATGGTGCTGTGAATGAATATACATTAAATAAAAACTTAGAAAATTACTTGATATATTTAAAAATAAAAAAATATTAAATTTTTGTCATGCATAAAAAGAAACGTTAGTAGAACACCAATGTTTATTTCCGTACGCCAACAACAGATGGCGCTACTATATTTGCAATTTCATTTTTGTTCTAAGTTACACCCCCCTGGTTTCATTCGAAACGCGTGCCGAGGTGTACGTATTTGCGTCGGCTATCACCGAACACATCGCGTGCGTGTATTCTAAATGAAATCGACCTTTGCTGAACTGTTAGGTCAATAATTAGCTAAAGTTGTTGCGATTTGAGCATACCGAGCGTTTTACATTCGCTAATTTGGTGACAAAATGTGGATTTTCCGGCCACAACAACAAATAACTAAAGTTTAAAAAGGTTTTCTCGCAGTGATTGTGACTGACAATAATTTCAAGGTAAATACAAAAAAATGATAAACATGCTTGCAAGTAAAATTAATTTGTCGATATTAAGTAGAGTAAGTAATATACGTTTATACTGGACGATTAAATATAACTCTAAATTTGAACTAAAGTGAAAAAATTTTTCGACCATGGTAAATAAAAACATTAAAGTTGCTGTTATTATAATAGTTTTATATCCTCTTCCAATACCAAGTTAGACTAAAGGAAATCTAAACTACGATTTTCGAAATGCTGCGTTGTCAATCTGAACCGGTGTTTACAATGGTTAATGCATTTTGGAATTATGAACATATAAAAATGTCAGTTACTTAGGCTGTAAGTTTACGTTGATTTTGTAGTATTTTCTATATTGTTGTATATATATATTTTTTTATATAGTTTACGTTCACTATTTACAAGTAAGTATACCTATGTTTTAGTGAATAATAGGTATACTTGTAAAATTATTGAGTATTGTTTATATTTAGCCATAAGTATTTAGAAACCTTGTCAAAATTATGTCACCATTCTTTGTTCAAATTTACACACAAAGCCCGTTGTTATCAGACATTCGAGTATAGATATGTATGATTATAAATTCATCTAGAGGCAAGCACTTACATGATTGTTATTGGCAGTATGGTACTATCGACTTTCATGATAAAACTATTGATAGTGATTAGCGACTATCTTATTCGGCAAATCTATGTGACGTCATAGCTGAAATTTGTTAAGAAATAATAAAATATTCTACGTATCAGTAGTACTTGGTCATCAACATTTTTAATGTATAACATCTATCTACCTTTCCATACTTGTTTATAATTCCCAGCAGATTTTTAATTACTACCAATTTGATCGTTTTATAGCTTACAGTGCCTTTAAGAATTGGTCACAAATATAACAGTTTTGTAACGTACAGGAAAGATCGATAAAGTCAATATAGGATTAAGATTACATTACTGAAAAATACATTTGAAATAATAGATATAGTACCTACGTCTTAGCCTAGGCTTGATAAAAATGCGATTCAGATTTTAAAAAATATGAATTATACACTTTTATCATCATGTTTAGAATCGTTAACGTGGTTGATGCATAAATGTTTACATTATTATTAATTACAATAATTATTTACTAGCATTTTCTGTTACTGCTTCTTTACTAAAATTAGAAACCCAATTTTAAGAAAAATATTCGTCACATATTTGTTGACTTCATTGGCTACAAAAATATCACGAGTTTTATGTGTATTCTTCCAAAAAACTCCGTTATCTTAATTTTTCCTACAAAACACTAGCTTTCAACATGATGTGTAAACATCGTATCATGATATCATACTATCATAGCGGTTATAATTTCTAAAACATGTCAACAAATGTGAAGACAAAGATGCATAGTTCTAATTTTCTCTAGTGTGATGAATATTCTTTGTGTTTAAAATTAAGTGAAATTGACTTAAAATCTTGTTTGGATAACGCTTCGTAGCCAGTGGACCTCGACGTATCCAATTACAAGTAACAAGGACGATGACACGACTCGTGTCGTAAACATGAACTTTGTTATACTACCAACTTCTGTACCTTTGTTTGTTTTCTTATTTAGAAAAGGAATAAATCTTATAGAAATCATAAGGAGTATAAAATAAGTTTACGATTATTCTAAGGTTATTAAGAGAACGTTTGAACTCAAAAAATTCGGCAAACTAAAGTGAAAATAGGAGATTCCGAGAATTAAAGATATCTGCGAGAAATGCTTGAAATTCCTCGTCTAGCGCATTGAAAAGCGTGCTAGAAACAGTAAAACATAAATGTTAAGATCCTTAGATTAACTTTTTACTGAAACTATCAAAAACCCGGACACATTTTCGTTATTTCCACAAGATCCAAATTTCGCATTAGGATTTTATTCTCAATGGCATAATAATGTTTAATTGGATCGCGGCAACATAGTCATCTATGGTTAAGATGCGGCTAGTCCAATGAATTCAACAAATTGCTCGGTTAGTTCAAAGGTCAATAATACAGCGGGCTCAGAGAAATGGAAAGGATTGACGCGTGAAGTAGTTTGCCTTGGTGCTGCACCCGTTATTCTGGGCATTGCCGGTTTATAAACTCTGCTTATGTAATTTCTGATTATTGTATGGAATCTATAAAATCGATTGCAATTACTCACAAGGGCGCGTTCCAGAAGATGCTCACAAAGCCCCAAACGCCCAAAACGTCGTGACTTACGCCCAAGCAATGCTTACGACCCATCTAAAAAGGTGGGTCGCAGTGATCTTTCCACTAGAGATTGTCAGTACGCTCACAAACTAGTGGAACGGGAAAAATTGCGGTCGTGAGCGTGAGCTTTGTAAACGTCTAATGGAACTCACCCAGAATGTATTTAAAAATTGATTGTAGACTTACTTAGCACATAATTATTAAAGACGATAGTTAACGATAACGTAACGATAGTCTTGTGCTTTCATATGTAAAATGATCTACTTTCTTCCTTATTTCAAAATATGAAGCTTTCAATATGTACCCGTATTTTCCGTCAACTCAGCACTTTTGACATGTGACATTAGTGATGCAAAGGGAATCTCTGAACTTGGGAACTTCTGAACTGGGGAACTTCTGATTTTTTTTGACTTTTTAAACTAAGTGGCTAACGCGTTACTTTTAAAAAGCCAAGTTATGCGAACATCGCTTACAAGTGATGATTTTATTTGTGCACGCATATATTAGTCATAAAATTATAATAATTTTGCGTAAGTCGGCCAAAGTCGTGTTGCTTAACTTTTGAGAGTAATATTGCCCTTGTTTGAATAAATGTTTAAAATTATTATAAAAAACTTAGGTACATTTAATAAATGAAGTACACAAGATGGGTAATCTACAGATCAAGCAACATTTTAAACAATTATTCAAATATCGTTGTCAGCACATTCACATTCAGGTGTTGAAATAGTTTTAATTTTTATTACCTCATTGAACTAAAATAGAATATCTTTGGATAATTATGAACCATCGTTGTTAATGCGTTTTTGCTAGTTCAATACACAATTTGTTTCTTGTAAAAATATCGATAGGGATTAATGTTAATTACATAATTTATCAAGATTGGATAAAATATAATCATCGTAAGTAGGTGGCGCGTTGCATGATATTAAACATATTCATTTCAGGAGTCTTGATATTTTATATCCATTTAAAACAAAAAAGTATATTGCATTTATTTTTGTCACTTATCTCCCAGATATGATATTAGATAGGTAATATAGATATTGAAACACATTTTGCAATATTAAACGTAGTTTGTGAAATTTGCCGTCCGCCATTAGTTCAATCCAGTCTCCAGTGCAAGCCATCCCCAGTACCCTTAATATGAGTATAATAAGATTTTTCAAAATAAGTATTATTCTTGTTTTTGGTCGTACATTGCAATGAACATTGTACACTTAGGTTTTTGTCTTCGGCTATAACTTGCTATGTACTTTGCAATGATAAGCGAAAAACAGAACAATGCCTGTTTTGAGAGACACAATAAACTATTCTTAAAGTGCCTTCCTTTCGGCTCTTCATCGAATTTATGGATTCTACAGTAAAAGATCGAAATAGTGACCGTTGCACAACGTGGCTCACGTTACGTGTACCTATATAACGCTTTAGAGTTTTAATTTTGGATATATTGCAATTTTGGGACATATGAGATATAGTTAACTTAATGCCGACATTATCTTGGGATTATAATTAAACGCACAGTTGCAACGGCAAGTGATGAAAGTGCACCGGTTGCGTTGTGAAACGGAGTGCATTCATCTCATCGGTTATCTTACATTTGTACAGAGTACCTATAAATAGTGACTAAGTAAGACAAACGCAATTATTTCGATGCTATTACCGATATTTTCAAAAATAAATCTTATGGCATACCGTGGATACATTAAATTTTATTTTTAACTTGTTTTAAAATCCTTATGCCATTTTAGACGGTATTTAGGTTCATTGATCGACATCGGGTAATTCTGTATATCGTCACAAGTGGAGAAGCTTTAATGATAGATTCTTAATAGAGAACGCTTGTAGATGTCTATAAGGCCTCCAACAAGGTGTAACGAATCAAATAAAGATTGGAACTTTATATGGCAAACTGGCGTGCTGGAAGCAAGCATCGGTGACTTAGCCATCGCAAACAAACAAATTCCCTAAAGGCTTGTCATAAGTAACTGTGCTACTCGATGAAGTAGGCATTGTTTTATTTAATTGGGTCATTAGAAATCCCTTGGTATTCATTTCACGTTGATATCTCATTCTTCTTCTTATTATTATTAACTTCGAATATTTGTGAGGAGTATGTGTTAGTTTTTCATGCATAGCCGGTCGGTTTTCGCTTTATCTTGGCACACACAAAGTTTATGGCCTTTTTGTTCGTTCTCGATGCGAAAACCTTCAAAAGGTACCCGACGCCGTGGGACAGACGCAGGGTTATGTGGGATTTTTACCGCACTAAAACCTACCCGGTGTCCGTTCCGGCGCTATAAAGGACTCCGGGATCTCCAAACATCTCCGGGGATGCCGTAGCCCTATTCCGATCCCGGAACTACAGAGACGATAGTTTACGGCCTAGCCTAGATTAACACTAGAAAAGATCTTATGTTCTTATGGCCCCTGCCTGTCGTAAGAGGCGACTAAAAGGGCTTCTGGTATTGCGAACAATTAGAGTGGCAGTTCGAAGCTTCGGTCAGGCGACCCCGGGGAGGACAGCGGCATGTGGTCGCATACCGTCGTAAAGACTAGACTGAGTGGTGGGCCTAGCCACTCACATGAAAGGAGCCCGATGGGACAACGCGTTCAGATGACTTCAGTTGCGTTCGTTTGGAGATCCAAGATTCCTCTTTGTAGCGCTGAAGACGGTCACCGGGGAGATTTAGTGCGGTAAAAATTCCACATAACCCTTCGTCGCTCCCACAGCGTCGGGTAGGTACCTTTTGAGGGTTTCACTCTCGAAATTTCTCAATAAAAAAATTAAATTACTAGTGTTTATAGACATTTTACTGTAGATTAATTTATAGGTACACACCACGTATTCATGAGATTCCATATAGGTGCTTTATGTAAGGTGAATCAGGCAATTGGTTCGTGACGATTGCGGTTGTTGAACTAGGTACAGGAAATCGTTGAAAAATAGAACTCAATGTCAGTTTTTTGAGTACCTATTTTATCACGATGTGTTGATTTAGTATGATACGGTAATAAGATTGGTAGTAACACGGGGAATGAACCTGAGTATCCTATGTGTTGATTTAGGTCAAAAACTATGTGTGCGCCAAATTTTAGCGTAGTTTTTGGGTGAAAGAGAAACACACACACATCCTCACAAACCTTTGAATTTAGAATATTACAATACGATAGTATATTATTGATTTTGCAAAGAGTGACCCGTTCCAAAAAGATGCTTGTAAATTTAATAGTTGCAAGCCAGTATGTTTGTATAAACTCAAAAAGATTCAGTGGTAAAACGTGACCATTGGATGTAATTCTTGAAATATAAAACGATTGTTTACAAAACTCGCAATAACATGATGAAGCGATAAAATATTCCGCCATCGTAAATTGTTGTTTTGTAATTTTTTCTGACAAGAGTAGGTAGAATTATTGTTAGGATTCAACTAGAGATAAAAAGACATCACTAATAAATAAAATTCAAATCAATAAGGTTCATAAATTCATTACATACATACATTAAAATTAATATACAAGTTTAATGTCCGTTGTTATGAACAATTTATTCCATTGCCATGTAAGTTACCAAAAAATACGCAATTTTTGTTTAAATTATTTTTTAACCTGGCATATTTTATAACTTTAACAAGAAGTTGGCAAATTTAACCTTGTCAAAGGTATACACTACGACATAAAATAATTTATATTTTGCAATTGGTATAAGTAAGGTATTTGCAAAATTGGAATCCTGTGCAAAATTGGAATATTTTTTAAAACCGAGGACCTTTTTTAAACGGATTTACTTCATTATAATAAAAACTATAATATGTACCTATCTGTCGCCTTAAAATTTTGAAGATAAAATAAGCCATCATAATTTGACAACCGATTTATTTAACAACCAAATAAAAAGGACCGATTTTGAGACCCATCATTCATTAGTTTGTTAATATTACCTACGTATCAATTATGTTCAGCGTTACATCTTCAACGGCTGATCGATGAATAGAAGCGCAGAGACTAAACTCCTCAACTCAAAGGAGATAAGGCGTTGACGAGTTTTTTATGTATGTGTGCTTGTATTTCTTGTTCCAGCGTTACTAATCATATATTGAAGTTCTTTGCACAAGGGGTCATCTTTGCTACAATTAGGCGTTGTTATCGAAACTCGGTTTTTTAGCTGCGTATAGGTAAATCTGACTGTGACAAATAATTGTAAAAGGCTTGCGAAATATGAACGCAATATCGCGAGCCTTACAAAGTCAAGGGAATCTGCGGCGGATTTGTGACATTTGAACGCATCCTTACACTATACTACCAATTAGTCTTTTTTATTTGATTGAAATAGCAAACGAGCATGCAGTCCGTCTGATTGTAAGTGGTCACTGACGCCCATAGACATCTGTAAGCAACTTTACAGAGAACATAAATTCTGTCTGAAGTCAATCACAGATTACTATGATACTCCCGAGGACTATGATGGTCGCCTCAATTAAAAGCATGCCGGCAACCACACCTTTCCATCGAAACGCAAGAAATTAAAAAAAAAACACGCTTTCTACACTCATAGCCCCATAGTAGGATTTTCTACTGTGTCGTGGGTACTATGGACACACACAAGACGAATACATAAACACCCAGACCCAGAACATGTATCTAAACTCATCATTCAGATATCTGTCTGACCGGGAATCGAACCCGGGACCCATTGCGCGTCAGACCGGTATGGTAACCGCTCCGCACGCGGGTCGTCTAAAATATTCATGCTACAATGAAAACTCCCAACAAATTGTTAAAATTGTAAAATATCCGTTGTTTTCTACGTTCCAGTGAGTGTGCAACATGAACATCGTAAAAAATCTAATTTATATCACACTTTTAAAGCGAGAGACAACAAAATTTGTAAATAGGGTATTCGACGGTATACAGTGTTTTCATTTCATGTCCATGCTTAATGCAGAATAATGGCAAAAACGCCCCAAATTTCAGTAGTAGTGAAGGCACGGCTGAACATTCGGTCTCGGTCTCGACCGGAAAACCAGTTTCGGTCAGACTGTATGTCAACCCATTACTGTCCCACTGCTGGGCACGAGTCTTCTCTCGGAATAAGAGAGTTTTAGGCTATAGTCCACCGCGCTGACCAAGTGCGAATTGGTGGACTTCACACACCTCCAAGAACTTTTTTTTTAAAGAACTCTCGGGTGTGTAGGTTTGCTAACGATGTTTTCCTTCACCGAAAAGCAGTGATAATTTATTTATAATACGCACATAAATTAGTGGTGCGTGCCTGGGTTTGAACCTCGGACCTCCCGATTGAGAGGGCAAGTTTCAACCATTAGACTATCACTGCTGGTCGGACTGTTCTCTTTTTATCTCTTTTTACTGTTTACCAATATAAAATTTTATGTGAGACATAAACGTGTATGTTAAAAATGGTTACTTCTCAATCCAGTTAACATTTACTGTATTATTTTGTAATTCAAGGTTAAAATGAAATATGCAAGCATCTAAGAATTCTGGTTTATATACGAAGACATTAAAGGCATTTTGTCACATTTCCACTGACTGCAAGCAGTGTCTTGCCCCATGACGTGTCGAGGTGAGAAATCAGATATGCAAACAGTTCAACCGGATTTAAAAGCGAAACACGTACATAAAGGTTTAGTTAGTGTAGGATTTCTCTGCCAATTTTTATGAAATTCCTGTAGCAAATCTGCATACGTATAGTTCGTTTGCTGGTTAGTGATTAGGTGCAGCCTATGGACATCTAATTTACCGCAAAAAAATTGAAATTCTGACGTAGTTTACAGATTCGCTGTTAACTTTTAAGTCTAATGGAAACGTCGCATTGCTTTACTTACTCTACCACATTTGCCGGGCCGCGAATGAAATGCTAAAGCCTTCTCGTGACCCGGCACTGAACGTGCAGAGAAACTCCGCGGAGTTTTAATCGGTAAGAGTTCGATATACCTCTTGCGCTCCTCCGGGCGAAAGGGGATTCATGAGGATTTCTCAGCGTCAATAAAAACCCTACCACATTTAGGGGAAGACCACAGTACACTTATAGAAAGTGGTATCGTTAAAATCGATTTAAAATTTGTTCTCATGTTTAGATTTTGGAAAACGGTAGTAAGGTTAATTCAGTAATGGGAACACATATTCCCTTACAATGTTGTGATTTGAATTTTAATGAAGCTATTTGTGTTGAGTCTGTTTTTATGGACAGCAACGGATTTGATTACCTACTTGCGGTTATAGGGTTTCTGCGATTTTAAAGATTACTTTCAGAACTGTTTAGACGTTTTATAAGTAAACAAAATATTGTAATGCTTTCGTTTATGGTAGGTGGCCTTTTTATAAACTAGTGCTGAACATAGACCTGTCTTATGGGGATTTAAGAGCCACCGTGCCTAGCAAACGTCCGTAGTAGGTGCTGGTATACACTAAGACATTACTCCCCGTCTCCTGGACGTTGTTTCTTAGTCCTCTCCTACGACATCCGCTGGAAAGTAAGGAGTGCTGCTATTAAAGCTCAATACTTCACCGTAGAAATTATTTATGCGATTGAAATGTTTATATTTGCAACAAAAATAATCCAAAGGGAATTTCATTTCCTTTTAAGTATTAAACATTATTTATAAAATTAGCTTTTTTCAAGGCTACTAACGATAAACGACATTTTGTCTACATAGACGGTCAGCATTAAGATTGAGAGCTGCTTAACAGCAAAATGGAATGCAATTTTGATGCAGTTGTTATATGTAGTTGCGTAGAAACTGGTAATAAATCGCGCAGATGTAATAATGTTTTGTAGTCCGCTGAATTAAGGCTACATCGCCTGCAACAGATGGTCTAGTATATTAGTAGTTATGATAGAGCTAAGCTAATGAAATCCATCAGTTTTCATATGCCTTTTCTATGTGAAATTGCTTATAGATATCCGGCATTGACCACTTACCATCAGTTGGACTGCATGCTTGGTGTTTACTTTGATCGGATAAATTAAATACATGACAAGTCGTGTAGACCTTTGGATATGAAAAAAACTCATTTTATCCAACCTGCACCTTTTCAATTACTGAGCATTCCAAATGCAAATTAGTAGTAGACAATAGTGATGTAACCTATATTCGCATTCGCATTTGCGAATATTCGCATGTTTATAGATATTCGCAGTCGCCAAAATTGTGCGAATGTTTTTTAAGTTGCAGTGTTTTCCAATAAAGGTCGCTAAACTTATACAAATGTGATTCGACTAAAGTTTGTTGACAATAAAATAATATATAAAAAAAAACAAGCTTTTATTACAACATACAATGAAAAGAAAAAAAGAAGATCTGTAGTAATCAAATACATCATTTTGTTGCATCGTACAATTTTCTATTATCATCATACTAATATTATAAATGCCAAAGTTTGTGTGTACGTTTGTCCCTTCTTCACGTGTAAACGGCTGGAGCGATTTTCATAAAATTTGGTAGGGAGTTAGCTGATACTTTGGATTAACATATAGGCTACTTTTTACTGTGGGAAAATATCTTATTCCCACAGCACAATCGAATTTTATTAACGCGGGCGAAGCTGCGGGATTCAACTAGTAATAATAAAGCTTGTTGAAAATAGGCAAGGAAAATTCGCATTCGCGAATATCGGTAAGGAATATTCGCATTCGCATTAGAGAATGTCAAATATCATTTGTTACATCACTAGTAAACAGTCACTGCTACAGTTTCCGTGCTTTGAAGGTCAGGCCTAACTGACTTTCCTCCTGCGCCGCGTACTCGCGGAGCATTCTAAAACGCCGCACGTCCCCGGAAGGGCAGTGCTGCTCAATGTCAATGATCCGCACATGTGAATCACATTTGAGACGTTCGGCCAATACTGGAGATATTTCACGCGATGGAAAAATTCCGTGTTACTATTTGTTAACATCGAAGTGAAATATTGCAGTTGCAAAATACATACGTAACTAATATAAACTTTCGTATGACATTTGAAATATGCATTACTTAAATACCAGGTCGTCCCATTATAATTTATTAATTTGAATATGACAAAATAATTAAAATTAAATTAATATAATATAAATTAACATAATTATATGTATATGCAAAATAATAACTTAAATTTAAAAAGAAAAGGTCGTTATAAACTACTTTTGTTCTCGTTTAAAAATGCGTGTATATAGAGTATTTTAATAGTATTTTTTATTTCTTGCTTGTCAGTAAGCCAATGCTCACTGACTGAACGGATTTTAACGGGATATTCGATTGAAAAGATTTTCAGAATGAGTGCGTTGCATTTGACTGTTATAATTATCACTCCTTAGATTGAATAATAAACGCTAATTTTACAAGAGAGCAAGGTAATCATTAAACATTGTTTTTATATTTATGGATGTTAAAATAATATAAACTAAATAAAAGGCTTTCTTATTTGATTGAAGTAGCAAATGAGCATGCAGTCCACCTGATGGTAAGTGGTCACTGCAGCACATGGACATCTGTAAGCAACTACTAATAGAACATGGGTTCTATCTGAAGTCAATCACGGATTCGTTCCTACTTCCGAGGACTAGTATGGTCGTCTAATATAGAAGTGTGCCGGCAACCACACCTTTCCATTGATACGCAAGAAATGCTTCACGCTAGAAATAGGTGTGGCGGTGGTACTTCCCCGGTCGAACTACACTGGTACTACCACCTGACATGCCTGTCTATGAACCATGGTGTAGGTCTCTACCTACTATACATCTCTATGTATCATGTAGAGCACCAAGTTTTTAATAGCATATTTTGGATTAAACTATCTTTGACTTAAAATTAAATTTTTAATTTGGCGATTAGCTTACTGCTTACTGGGGGGGTGAAGTTGGTATCAATATGGGTGGGGTTTCGCTGGAGCCGAGTCAGTGACCCTCTTATAAAATGCCCAGAAGTTACCGCAGTACAGTGTTGGTGATGTATTCAAGAATGCGGTTACCAACCAGTCCGATGTGCCCACGTCCCCGTCGTACCCCCCGGGACCTTCTGCGTCCGTGTTTCGGCACGTTCACCATCCAAATCATGAAAGATCGCAGATGCTAAGGGCCAAGGGCGAAAGGCGAGCCACAGGCGCCTTAAAACCTGTTCACTCGGTAGGGACGGAACCCGATACTAAACGGAGCGAGGCTCAGCGCTCGGAGGTGGCAGCCCCACCATGGGCCTAGGGTGCAGGGGGCTAATCACTCACTCACCTAAATCCAAAATGATTGTGAAAGGAAAAGAATATTTTACGGACCGGATATTAAACAAACGACCTGGCTATGCAAAAACGGAAAACGAATTTAAGCTATGTACATGGAACTTACGAACACTGTATAAGCCCGCAGGCTTTGAACTCCTTTGCCAACAACTGATACTGCACAGATGTGATATTACAGCGGTACAGGAACTGAGGTGGACTGGACAAGGTGTACTCGAGAGGCCAGAGTTTTCAGCATACTACAGCTGTCATAAGAAGCACCACGTTTTGGGAACGGGTTTCGTCGTGAGCAAACGACTCAAGCATATGGTGATCGACTTCCAACCAGTTAATGAACGTATTTGCAAGATTCGGCTAAAAGGTCGATTCAGGAACTTTACGATCATTAATGTGCATGCGCCGACGGAAGAAACAGATCCAGAAGATAAGGAAATTTGGTATCATGATGTGGAGAATGTGTACGCCAAATCACCGAAGAGTGACATAAAAATCATCATTGGAGATTTTAATGCAAAGGTGGGAAGAGAAGATATATACAAACCTACTATAGGCTCACACAGCCTGCATGAAGAGTGCAATGACAACGGCACTCGAATAGTGAATTTGGCATCATCATTGGGTATGGTGGTGGGCAGCACGCGATTTCCTCATAAGGATATACATAAGATTACGTGGCTCTCAGCTGATGGTATCACTCGCAACCAAATAGATCATATTCTTATAGATAGTAGACACTGCTCCGATCTCCTGGATGTCAGAAGCCACCGAGGTGCCAACATAGACTCAGACCACTACTTGGTGGTCTGTAGAATTAGATTTCGCATCTCGCGATTTAAATATATCAGGACGATACAAGCGAATAAATTTAACACCTTAGAGCTAAATAATAAACAAGAGGTCAGAGGAAAGTATGTGGATACAATATGTAGAGAGTTATCACAACTGGGGGACATAGATAGTAATGGCGACCCAAACGACACTTGGAGGTGCCTTAAGTCGGTTATAACTGTGGCTGCAAGCGAGGTTCTTGGAGAAGAGGAAAGATCAAAACGTAACGCTTGGTTTAACGATGAGTGCCAAAAAGTAACGGATGCAAAAAATAAGGCATACAAATTACTGCAACAGAAGTACACTCGCAAACGTAGGGAAGAGTATCGGGAATGTAGAAGAAAGGAAAAACACCTACATAAGAAACACAAACGACTGCATGAAGAACAGCATGTGAAGGAAATTGCATCAAGTCACAGTAAAAAAGAAATGAGAAACCTCTACCACCTAATTAATAAAGGAAGAAAACAATTTAATCCCAGAATCACTGCTTGTAGAGGTAAAGACGGCCAATTACTCAACGACCGGAATGATGTAATAAAGAGGTGGGCTGAATACTTTGAAGAGCTTCTCAATGGATCTATTGCTACCAGATCATCCACCATCATCAACTCACAAATGAAAGAGCCCAACTGTGACGATATTCCGGAACCCACCATGGAGGACACAGAGATGGCCATTCAACAACTCAAGAATAATAAAGCCCCCGGTAATGACAACATACAGGGAGAACTAATAAAATTCGCCGGAACACGTTTTGAGAAAGAACTCTACAAGCTAATACTGCAGATCTGGAAAACAACAACTATGCCTGAAGAGTGGTACACTGCTGTAATTTGCCCCCTACACAAAAAGGGCAACATGCTGGAGTGCCAGAACTACAGGGGCATCTCTCTGTTAAACACTGCATATAAAATATTTGCACGTATTCTCTTTAACAAGCTGCAACCATACGTAGAATCCACTATAGGGGAATATCAGTGCGGCTTCCGACCTAATCGCTCCACTATAGACCAAATCTTTTCGCTGAGGCAGATCCTTGAGAAGACCTTAGAATTTAATGTGACCACACACCATCTGTTCATTGACTTTAAGGCGGCATATGACAGCGTACACCGCAGTTTTCTGTATCAGGCGATGGCGGAAATTGGTATCCCGCCTAAACTAATTTCTCTGACTGAAATGACGCTGAAACGATCCCAAAGCGTTGTACGGGTACAAACAGACCTTTCAGAGCCATTCACCACAAAAGACGGTCTCAGGCAAGGTGATGCGCTTTCCTGTCTACTTTTCAACGTTGCTCTCGATAAATGTATCCGCGATTCAAAGATTGAAACTACAGGCAATATATTCTACAAATCCATCCAAGTATTAGGTTATGCGGATGATCTCGATCTGATAGGTAGAACTTTTCATGACATGGAGAGTGCATACAGTGCTTTAGCAAATACATCTGCGGAAGCCGGATTTCAAGTCAATGTGAGCAAAACCAGATATTTAAAATCGTCAAAAGAACTGCATACACTACCGCCCAATATAACCATCAGCAATAATACCTTTGATTGGGTTAATAGATTCGTCTATCTTGGCTCCTTGGTAACGGATCACAACGATGTATCTTCGGAAATAAGCAGGAGAATTATGGCGGCCAACAAATGCTACTTCGGTCTGCTAAGATACTTTCGTTCGAAAATACTTTCAAGAAATATTAAACTTCTCCTGTACAAAACGTTGCTAAGACCTATACTGACATACGCATCCGAATGTTGGACGCTAAATAAAAAAGACGAAGAATCCCTTTTAATATTCGAACGCAAGATTCTTAGACGAATTTTTGGTGCAGTGCTCGAATATGATGGTTGGCGAACTCGGTATAACCACGAGATTTACCAAATGTATGACGAACCCAATATTATTAAGGTCATAAAAGTTGGACGCCTACGGTGGGCTGGACATGTGGAAAGGATGGATGAAACCCGCGTACCCCAACGTCTACTACATGGTAAGCCGGACGGACGGAGAAACCGAGGAAGGCCAAAACTCAGGTGGCTAGATGGAGTCATGCAAGATTTAAAAACTGTGGGCGTGACAAGATGGAGGGAGAAAGCCCAAAATAGACTGGACTGGAGAAATATTCTGGACCAGGCCAAGGCCCACCCGCGGCTGTAGCGCCTTAGATGATGATGATTAGCTTACTGCGCTGCTACTGCCGCGTGTTTCTATCACATACTATAGCTATGCCTATGTGTTAGAAAAACGCGGGTCGTCATGAGAATGCAGCAAATTAATTCAAGTATGTGGGATAGGGATAGGCATATGACAGGAAAAAAGGCCTATAATAGGAATAACTCTTGTACAGACCCTTAATTTATTTAAAAATGCGAAAGTTTGAGCGGACGTATGTTTTGTTTCCTACTGTTACACGTAAAAACTACTTTTTTTATTTAAAACCCCCCGGTGGCTGTACTCGACGCTACAAAGGGGACTCCGGGAAATCCAAAGGAACGCAACCGGAGTTCTCTGAGACCGTTGCCCCATCGGGCCCTCACAGATGGACGGCTATGCCCACCGCTCCGTCTGGTCTTTACGACGCTATGCGACACACATACCGCCTTCCTTCGCGGGGTCGGTTCCAGCCTCCATCTCTAGCTACCTACGTAAGTACCTAACTATGTAGATTAATACAAAGGAGATATAGCATACCTATATATTCTACCTTTTTTTTGTTTTTGAGGGGGAAACTTTCAAAAAGTACCCGTGGGATTCTTACCGCACTAAAATCCCCCCGGTAGCCGACCTCGGCGCTGCGAAGAGGACTCCGGGAACTCCAATTGACCGCCGCCAGTGTCCTCAGCGTGTTGCCCAATCGGGCTCTTCCTTAGTGGGCGTGAACTGCTCACCGCACCTTCTGGTCTTTACGGCAGCATGCAACCACACATGCCGCCGTCCTTGCCGGGGTCGCTTGGCCGGATGGTTCGAGCTCCCACTCTTCCCGCCCGCTACTCTGTAAGCCCCTTTTAGTCGCCTCTTACGATAGGCAGAGGGTATAGTAGTCCTATTCTGGTCCCGGAACTACAGGGACAACCTATACGTTCTGCCTACCTAGCAAAATATTGTTTAGATCCTAAGTATAAAAAATACGTCACTAATAGATAACCCCTTTGCCTTGGGAAATCCGTTAATAAAAAGATACGATATTGTTATGATTGTAAGTGGAACAAAACATTTGTATTACACAGGGCACTAGCTTATGGATTCAGCGAGCGTAGTTTAATGAATTATTAAGTACAGTATCTTACGTATACGGAATGTTGAAGTCACTGGCTAATTCCGGTGTTAAATGGTCTGATTTATTTATTAATTATTCATTGAGATTAATATGTTAAACACCAATTCATCAAGTATTGAAAGACTTTTAAATATTGTTTTTTTTTTTTTTTTTAATCTCAGATTTTTTAAGACGCTTTGATGACTACCATGGTATGGTGTAGTATGAGTACCCCATGTGTTACAACTTACTACATGTAGTATTTACCTTTTTATTTATCTTTGTTAGTATTTTTCTAAATAATAATACGACTATATTAGCAAAAGTTGTTTATCACCGTATCCCTAAAATTTGCTTAGTCATTTGATAGGTTTCACTAGATAAGATTTATTGTTGATTGGACGGTATCGTTAGTTATGGAAATCAAGTAAAATAACAGATAACAGTTAGAGAAAGTAACGCACGGTCCCGCTGCTAATTGATGGCAGGCCGTGAACCTCTGTTGCCAATCTCAAGAAATCTCGCACTAGTACACCGAAGAAGAGTTGAACAAAAATGCGGTAGGTATGCATTATTTTGGGAAGTTGAATCAAAGAAAGAAAAACTATTTGATAATTGCGATACACAACACATACAACTACAACAAAGTGTAAGATTATACAAATAAATACTGTTGTTTATATGTATAATATTCTAAAACATACGTACGTATTTATGTATATATACTGTACTAGTATATTTAATTATTGATACTAGAACATACGTACTATTACGAGCCTCAAGGAAAAATGGTTGCTTGGACTGGACGCTAAGGAATGCTGAGTCTGCAGGAGTAGTGATGTAGTGAGCAGAAAGGGCTAGTTGGACTAGGTGTAACAGTACGTAGTTGTACGGGTACAACATAATTATTTTATGGGTCGATGTATACATTATTATAATAATCTTCCATTGAAATCAGAAACATGTCTATTTATTGATAAGTTTAAAGCATTTATTATGATCAAGAGGTCGTATTCCGATTGAGTGGTAGTGTAAAAAAATGTAACTAACAATATGTAGTGCCCACGTAGGCCTATGCAAAATAAAGACATTTCATTTCATTTTATTTAACAACTAGTTGACTCGACAAACTTCGTTCCGGCTAAAAGTAAAACAATCTTAAATTATCAGTTTTTCTCTACTACCTATATTATACATGTTTTATACATAAAAACCTTCCTCTTGGATGTCTCTTATCTCTATCTATTGAAAATAACTGCATTAAAATCCGTAGTGTAATTTTAAATATCTAAGCATACATAGGGACAGGCAGCAAGAAGCTACTTTGTTTTATACTATGTAGTGATACGGATTGTTCGAGATAGTGTTTGTTGGCTCACCAGTTTCTTACGATTTCAAACCGCCCAATAGCCATCCAAAAAGATATAACGGCTGGGTTTAACAGCCTGGAACCTTAGCTTTAATGCGTTAAAAGCATGCAGCAAGAAGTATAGGTATTAATTATCAATTATCTTATAGGTTATGAAAGAAACCAGTGTTGTATATAATTATGCGAGTGAATAAATACTCAGTAAATAATTATGTGCTGCTTAAATATGCAAATTTCGCTGCCATACGAATGAGTGCTCTTAGCAATTGTAGCGTGTTTACTGCTTACCCCGCGAGTTGTAAATATTGCAACCATAGAGTAGGTAACTTCAATATACGATTGCAACTACATACCTACCTATGTATTTAAGCAACGTCGGGTGCAGTCTTGACTTTTACCTAGGGTTGCCACATTTATTTGCCGATTTAAGTTCATTGACTAATTATAAAAGGTAGAAATAAGTATGTATAAAATAAGTATGTATTCAAAGTAAAGAGAAATTTCATGAAAAATATTTTTTGACAACTTTGAACATGTGAGGGAAGTAGAAAAAAATTTGCGAAAAAAAAGGGCAAAAACAGACTGACGCCCGTGTCTCTGCTGGATGAACAAGAAATTATTGTACCAAGCATCGCATAGGGCTTATTGAGATGTTTAGTTTAGTTTATTCTGATAACTGAATCCAATGATATGTTAAGATACGTGAAGCCGTACTAAAAAGAAGAATATACCAAAAAGAAAAAAAAAACGTAAGTCTTCAACCTTATTGGTCTCGAAATTTCGCCGCAAATTTTGGCAAAATTAGCTAAATTTACTAAAATTTTCTCAACGCTTCGAGCGGCAAGTGAATGTTTAGTGGCCGAGCGTTAGAAGGCTTTCAAGCGCGTTTCCGTGCTTTTAGACACCGTTTAGCAATCATCACTGATTGTTATCTATAACCGTCTAACCTTGAACGAACGTTTGATGCGCGGTTAGTTATGCAACACCATAAGGTCACTTGTCCATACATTTCACAACTTTTTTCTTATAACAATTAACTAGAGCTAGAGAGAAATGAGCAAGCAGTCCACCTCACGGTGGATCACTGCTGCCAGCGTGTACTGCTTCATATAAAACAGCGAGTCTGAAGTTAATCAAAGATGCGTTTCCAAGGACTAATAATCGCCTCAAATAAAGTTATCTGAAATATATATAATTAATAATTAAAGCATAAGGAAAATTCACTCGCCCACACTACATAGTATACTGCTATTTTTCTACAAATTTAATATTTAAAAATATCTTGGTCAATATGAAAAAAATAATTCTTTATGCCGATTTTTTCTCTCTATTTGCAGTGGAGTGTTGTGGAATATGCTCTATAGTAGCCTTTTATCGGTAGACTCCCGTGCTTAATAATAGGACATAAAAAGGTTTGACGTATTGCAATTGTATTAATAAAAGTTAATTCCATAGATGTGGCTGTTGGCGGCGTGGTGCGCGCTAGCCTGCGCGTGCGCATCACACGCTCTGCGCGTCGGCGTTGGGATCGCTGACGTGACTGGCCCTCCTGCAGAGATCGGCTTTGTGAGTAATCCAGTAATATTAATATCATACGTTTATGTGGTAAGGAAGCGATGTTATAGGAGGCACAAAAATTCGTGTAATCAAATAAATTATTATAAAAACAAAAATCTTACTGTCAATATTGAAATAAAGAAACAGGGTAAGCTAAATAAAACCGTTTAAAAACGTTACGTTTCGGAAAGTATGTATGTTTTAATTTTAGAAATTATTTATTAAAATTTTGAGTTGGGTTACAACGGAATGTGTTCCCAGAAGAATTCGGCAAGGAATATTCAATATTTTTTTTACTTCAATAGTATTCAGAGGAAGATGGGGTATGGCCGGTCATTTAAGCAAAATCAAACATAACATTGAAAAAATGTTTTTTCATAGACAAACTAGTTGGAAAACATAGGTTTAGTTATTATTCTAATATAATCACAGCTTATGATGGTTTGTATTGATACAAATGAGATTTATATGAGATAATATTGAAGTAGTTACCTAGTGTTAATAATATTTTTACGTTAAAAAAATAACAACGAAAATGTTTTTTTTTCCATTATTTTTATAAATCAATAACTTCGTAATTAGAACCGCTTTAATTCCGTTTGTTCCATTGTTATATGTTACATATAGTAGGCACTAATAACCGTAAGTTGGCCGTAAACTATTATGACTTATGTTTAGGTCACCAATATTATTAAAATTACTAAAATAGATACTTATAAATTTAAAATTTTGCATATAATTATGTACCTAGATATGTATGTATATAATCACATGCAAATTATATGCATATTTATACATGGACCATGTAAGTATTTTTGTTGTAAGAACCAATAATAATTGATTTCCTTATCGGCTGAAAGGAAGCGAAAACGTAAAGTATGTAGTCAAATTTGTCTCCGTGGTATTTTTTTTATAAACTAGGAGAACCCGCGACTTCTTTTGCGCAAACTTTCATATGATCTATCCATTACTTTGAGTTTCATTAGTACCTGTACATCAATTTTGTTAACGGTCAATCTATATATTGAATCACAAAGCCAAAACGGATTTCCGAGAAACTTTCAATCTCTATTTTAGCCACTTAGGGATTCCTTTTGCTAAAAACAGAAAGCAAAACACTAAGTTCTTTAAGTAAGCATCAAAATGGGCGGACAAACATACAAAGCTCCACCCTATTTTTGCGTCCTTAATGGGGCGAATTTTCAAAAAACCTTTCGTAGTGCTCTCGTTCACTAGAAAAAGAAACATGGTGCGAAATTTCAAGATTGTAAGCACAGTAGTTGGGGTTGTGCGCTGATATGTCAGTAGATAAGTCAGTTTTCCTTTGATACATATGGATAACCGACAGTATACTTTATTCACGAGTATTGTTAACTAAGTATCGTCAACCCATTATTGTCCCACTGCTGGGCACGGGTCTTCTCTCAGAATGAGAGAGTTAAGGCCATAGTCCACCGCGCTGGCCAAGTGCGAATTGGTGGACTTCACACACCTCCGAGAACTTTTTTTTTTTTTTTTTTATATAAAGAACTCTCGGGTGTGTAGGTTTCCTCACGATGTTTTCCTTCACCGAAAAGCAGTGATAATTAATGTATAATACGCACATAAATCAGTGGTGCGTGCCTGGGTTTGAACCTCGGACCTCCCGATTGAGAGGGCAAGTTTTAACCATTAGGCTATCACTGCTTAAGTAAGTATACGGCGCGGTTACTTACTTTTACGGTACTTAAAATTTCGAAATCGGGCACTCTCTGGAGCGGGTCTCGGAATGGGGTCGACTTAACCTCGTTGAGTTCAACCCCACGAAGACACAAGTCTGCGCGTTTACCGCTAAAAAAGCCCCATTTGTCATAGCGCCAAAGTTCCAAGGGACCTCTCTCACCATTGACAAAAGCGTAGGGATCCTACCTTCGTCACCTTTTCTTCATCGCACCACTCGCCGAAGGATGAAGTTCCATCCACACGCTTGTTTTTGCCACGGACGTGCAAGTTGTGGAATGAGCTCCTGAGGTATTCCCGGAGCGTTATAACATGGGGTTCTTCAAGAAAGGTGCAAAAAGAGCTCTCCTTTAAAGCCAGCGATGCATTGGAGACTCCTCTGGTGTTGCGAATGTCCATAGGCGACGGTGACTATTTTCTATCAGGTAGCCCGTCTGCCTAATCGTTAGGTTAAAGTATAAAAAAAAAAATTGGAAGACCGTTATCCCACCTCTCGTTATTAATCCAATATTTTACTACTGCTGAGCTCATAGTGGGAGCGATTTATGGTCACAGTCTACCGTGCAAGCTAAGGGGGAACTGGTGCAAAGTGAAGACAGTACCCATCCTTGCCAGTTTTTAAAATACGATATTTGTCTCCACCGTTACAGCAAGTTAATAATTTATTTCTAATATTCTAGTAACTTTGGAAAAGATGGGTATCTCTGGACTTCGAAACTTGGACCATACGATCAAGAAACCGGGTTGCTATCATTTCTCATTATCCGCACTCCCAGTTGCCCCAGTTTCCTCATGTATCAAATCCACAGACCATTGACCTCCTAATTATAAGATTCCATTCTTCAGAAATGGCATATTGAACTCAAACCATTTTTTCAATTATTCGTGAATTCGTGCGTTCAACCAATATCTTTAGATCCTATTAAGAATGCATACATAATAAATATGACAGTTTAACATGTTTGTATGTGTATTTGTAAAAGGTATAAGAACTGGAAACTATGTAGTACAAAATATAAATTTCAACAATTGTTATAATTTATATTGTCTGTTTGTTTCTGTTAATAAATAACATCACAATAAAACTAGCGAATTATCTTTATATTATCAAATTTTTGCACTTTACTCATATCCGTATTATAATTTGTATATCGTTTTATAAACAGTGAAGGAAACAACGCGAGGTAATGTTTAAGTTAACATAATTGAAAGTTCTTAAAAAAATTAAAAAAATAACAAATTTCAAAGGTGTGTAGTCAATGCATACCAATTTGCACTTCCTTCTTAATTGTAAGACGAGACCCATGCCCAGCAGTGGGACAATCGTCGAAGAGCGAGTTAACATGAATAATTCATTCCGCCAATTTAACACTACTATGTACTACTTACAGTCTTTAATTAGAATCGGAAAAGTTTAATACTTACCTATAGCTGAAGTAAACAAATGGACTCCAAGTAATTTACACCTGACACGGCCGTGACCATTTAACTGTTTGAACTGTATGTTAATTTGCTACTGCTTTTAGTTAGTGCAGTTGGCTCTGTCATTCTTAGCGACGGAGGACAAATACACACTTGCAACTACCTTGACGGCTCGTTCTAAAAACTTTGTCTATTGTAGCTATGTATTGAAACCCTCATAGTATTTTTAATAAACCTTGAAAATGATTTTTGAAAATGATTTATTTATTTCATAAATGAGTTTGATACAATTATCTGTGTTTGGGACATCCTTTTAAGTAATTTAAATTTAATTTAATACCTGTGTCAGATGTCCCGCTCTTCCATATCTTACAATTACTCATTTAAGAGGTAACTTACATTAATTAATTAACAATTATTAACTAAATATAGCATAAAGAAATACAATGTGAGTGTGTGTTTGTGTGTGTGTGTGTGTGTGTGTGTGTGTGTGTGTGTGTGTGTGTGTGTGTACTATAATTGTATTATGTTTATCTTATTTTATAATATAACACGTTTCAAAAGATTTTCTACGTCATTATAATTTAGTGTTTGGAGCCAAAATGTTGTGTTCTTTTTAACGTCGTATGCTAGTTGTCTATAAATATCTAAATTATTATTTATAATATTATATATATGGGCTGCTTGTGCAACATATTGTCTGTTTGCGAAGGTACTGTTGGTACGAGGTACTGCTACAGCTTTATTTTGCCTTCTATTATGTTGTGTTAATGTTGAGTCGTAATTTAAAGTCTTATGTTGATGTATCACTACTGAGAGAATGTATAATTTCCTTACCGACAGTAAATTAGTTTCTTTATAAAGTTGTTCAGTATCATATCTGAAAGGCTTAAAATACATCATTTTGAGAAGGCAACGCTGACCTCGCTCGACTTCCAACAATTTAGTTTTAGCTGCACCCCCCCATGCTGTTATGCAATATCCTATCACCGATTGTGCTAAGGAGACATATATTTGATTTAGTAATTTATTAGACGTAACATTCCTTAAAATTTTGAATATCCATACTAGTTTCCTAATTCTGCTATTTACGTAAGAAATATGTTGATACCAGGTCAATCTTTGATCTATTGTAATTCCTAAATATTTGGTTGTAGTTACCCTATCTATTATGTTGCAGTTACATTTACTTATATTTTGCATGTTACAGTTGTGAATTTTTATTTTGTAATCGTTACTAGGTTGGGTTTTGTTGTATATAGAAAAGCACATATAATTAGTTTTAGCTATATTTAATGTTAACAAGTTAGATTTTAACCAATTATTGATCTTATTCAACCCTATTTCTGCTTTTTTAAATACTTTACTCCAAGATGTATCCTCAAATAACAGCACCGTGTCATCTGCATAAAAAAAGGTTTTTCCGCGTTCAATATTCATTGAAGTGAGCTCGTTAATATAAATCAGAAACAATGTCGGCCCTAGTACGCTTCCTTGGGGAACACCGTAAGATATATACGTATCAGAACTAACATGATCTCCAATTTTTATTCTTTGTTTTCGCCCATTTAAGTAGTTTCTGAACAATTCATAAGGTATACCTCTAATGCCTATGATCTCCAGTTTTTGTAAAAGAAGGGGAAGAGAGACAGTATCAAACGCTTTTTTTAAGTCTAGGAATACTGCTAAAGTCTTTTTCTTATTGTCTAATTGTTTAGTAATCAATGAAGTTAAATCTAGTACCGCGTCCTCAGTAGATCTCCCTTGCCTGAAACCATATTGTGAATTTGATAGAATGTTAAAGTTATAAAGATACCTAATAAGTCTAAGATTAATTAGTTTTTCTATAATTTTTGAAATAGCCGGAAGAATAGAAATTGGGCGATAATTATTGATGTCGTCTCTCTTCCCGTTCTTAAACACCGGTATAACCACAGACAGCTTCAGTAGTGACGGGAACACACCCTTATGAAAGCAAAGGTTAGTTAAATGACTAATTATTGGCGCAATCAGAACATTAGCAAATTTCAAAAATTGGGTTGGAATATTGTCCCAGCCAGGCGAGCTACTTGATTTGAGATTAGAGATAATGTTTATTACTTCTTCTGGATCTGTATCGAGAAGTACAAAGGAAGTACATTGTCTACCTAATGTATATCTATGATCAATGATAGATTGATTTGAAATACCTCTACTAATATTTTCCGCAAGTACTCTTCCTGTGTTGGCAAAGGTAAAGTTTACGAAATTGACAGCTTCCTGCGGTGAAGCTTTAGTATTTAGTAATTCAAGATTATATGTATTTTTATTTTTCATATTAGTTACTTGTTTAATGGTGCTCCATAAGGCTTTAGAATTTTTCGCCGAATGTTCCAATTGTTCTTTTTGATATTTATATTTCAATTTTTTAATCAATCTGTTACAATAATTGCGGTATCGCTTGTAGCAAATTTTTAAAATTTCATTAAACGGATCAGACCTTAATTTTAACTGCATTTTATTTCTGTTATGTATACATCGTAGAATACCAGTAGTAATCCAAGGCTTTAAAGACTGCTTTCTTTTAGATTTAAACGAAGTACTCTCCTCTAAGGATTTCTTAATCCTGTGAATGAGATGTTCTATTATATAATTAGGGTCATCACTGTTTAACAAAGTATGTAAGTTCTTGTTTAACAAAATCAAATACGCTTTTTCAAAGTCTACAGTTTTAATAAGTTTAGGACGTTTACATTTATTTTTTATTTTTGAAAAACTAAGAAGTATAGCAGAGTGGTCAGTGACCGTGGTATTTAAAACAGCAATATATGAGGAGATCTTTTTTTTATCAGTTTTTATCATGAAATGGTCCAAACAGCTAGATTCTCTAGTAGGTAATATGTGCCCAGGGTGTAAGCCATATAACGCCAGCAGATTTAAATAATTTAACCGGTTTGAAGAGATGTAGGAAGGTTCATTAGAGTTAGGAATTAGATTGATATTTATATCACCTGTAATTACGATATTACTAAACGATTTGAGTATTTCAAGATATGTATCCAGACTATTTATAAACTCAGTTGCGTAGTGATTCGACGGCGAACGGTATATGGCTAATATTACGGTATTTAGGACATCAATCTGTAGGCAAGACGCGTGGTTAAGTCGGATTTCCTTCATAGTAGGCTTTAAGTGTTTTTTTACGTACACTACTACCCCATCATTTTGATTTAAGTTCAAAGAAGAACAAAGGGAAATGTAATTTTCGATTTGCGGTATAGGTTTATAATCGTTAATTCGACATTCCGTTAATACAATAACATCTGGGTCAAATTTAAGCTGAGAAATCAATACCAGGAAATCATCAAAATTATGATATATACTACGTATATTCTGAGTCAATATCGTAAGGTCCTTTTTACTAATTACAATATTCTCATGTAATGTTTGAATATCACATTTAGTTGAGTGTGTGAATAACGCAGTGTCTAGTTCATTGATCATTTGTAGATTACTATCCATTATCAAAAGTAAAAAATATGTTTAGTTGTAGATAGTTAGTCTTTTTCATAACAATAAAAAACAATTTAGGACTAAATGTTATCGTGTTATAATCTGCATGTATAATATTTTTATGTAAGTATTTGTATGAGTCTATGTGTGTATTTATGTATGTGTAGTGTGAGTGTGTGTAATAAATAGTTGGGTACAAACTGGCTTGATATGAAATTACACAATAAATCTGTGTTAGCTTATAGTAATTAGATTCGTTTGTACGTTCTTTGAATATTAACAGGTAAATATTACAAACATGGTGGCTATTAATTATAAATTTTAGTGTGCATTGATATGATATTATAACCAAATATCGTTCATATACAAGACAACTATAGAGTAAAAAGTATAAAGTAATAAGTATAAAGTATAAAGAGTATTCTCACCACCAACTCGCACTTGGCCAGCGCGGTGGACTATGGCCTAAACTCTCTCATTCTGAGAGAAGACCCGTGCCCAGCAGTGGGACAATAATGGGTTGACGACATAAAGAGTATAAAAAGTAACCAACGACATAATTACAACATACTAGTAAATAAAGCAAGACAATGTTTAAGTTTACATATCTAATGGCAGTTGTATTAATATGACTAATTATTATGAGATAGCATTTTATAAAAAGCCCGTAACATAGAAACGCGGATGCGGATGATATAGGTACGGTTAGTCACTTGGGTTTCAGTTCCCGAATTTGGGCCTCATTCTTGACAAGAATAATAGGTGAAGTGTCATCTTTTCTTAAATATACTCTCCCGTAACCCGTCCAACAGTATTTGTAAGTTTTGTCCTTTACCAGGTCTCGTGATAAGAAATAAAGACGTGCTGCTTTCGGTGTGAGTTGTTCTGTGATAAATACAGGGGTGTGTTCATGTGTTTTTAAACCCAAATGTCTGGCGCATAATTTGTTCTTCTGTTTAACATTGAAAGACTTGCATAACCTGATGGTCTCATTTTTAAGTATTGTAGAAGTGGTTTCCACAATTATGGGAGTATTTTGGACATCATTCCTTTTTCCACGAACCCTGTATATATCTTTGATATCCTCCTTCTTTATTTGATAACCAATCGAAGTAGATAAATGAGTTACCATATTTATCAAATCATCTTTACTTTCCTCAGGCAATTTAGGCACATTTTTTATCTCAAAATTAGCTTTCCTTTGTTCTAACTGCAAATTTTCGATCTTATCTTCAAGTAATGTAATATATTTTTTATCTTCTATGATTTTCCCCTCCAGCTGTGTTATTTTAGTTTGAAATTCTACGTTTTGGGCGGACAAAAAGGAAATTGAATTCTCTATATTGATACTAGTCTGTTTTATTTCTCTCAAGTTTTCAATGTATCTTTTTGCTTCCTGCTCTTGTCTTGCAATAAGTGATGCGATCATATTTTTAATTTCATCCTTAAATTGGGAAAATTCATGAGAGAAATCATCAGATCTCTTTCTTTTAATGCGCCCTGTTACAAAGTTAGGCGGAAACCTTGGATGTATTTAATACAGAACATACGTATCAGAGTAAGTACCTTTTTTTTCTCCAGGGGGATACCTTCAAAAGGCACGTTACCCGACGTTGTGGGAGCGACACAGGGTTATGTGGGATTTTTACCGCACTACCCCCCCCCTCTCCTCCCGGCGACCGCTTGTAGCCCGTAGCCGCTCGCAACCCCGGAAGCCTCTTTTAGTCGTCTCTTACGACAGGCATACCTTAGCCCTGTTCTAATCCCGGAACTACTGGTACAACCGAGTAAATATAAATACCTACCACTGCCACATCCGCTCGATTATCTGGCGTGAAGCGGTTCCTGTGTTTAGAAGGGAGTGGTTGCTCACTTCCATATAAGGTAACCTTAGTCCTCGGAAGTAACGACGCGTTTTTATTGACTTCAGATGGAATGGAACCCCTGTTGTATATGAAGTTGCTTAAAGATTCGCATGGGCGGCAGTGACCACTGACCATCAGCTGGGCTGCATGTTCGTTTGCTAGTAAGAAAACACAAAATAAATTATTGTGTAATATCGTAGTAGCATCACAATTGTCACGCGTTATCCATTATCATTATCCCATTTAAGTGACAAACGAGTGACCACTTACTGTCAAATGGATCCACCTAGTAAGCAACTACATATTGAACAAGTTTCCAAACAGTCCGGAGAGGTTCCACCGCCACGCCTATTTCTAGCGTGAGACATTTCTTGCGTTTCGATGGAAGGGTGTGATTGTCGGCACACTTTTATATGAGGCGACCATCTTAGTCCTCGGGAGTGGCATCGCGTCTGTGATTGATTTCAGATAGAATCTATGTTCTGTACGAAGTTGTTTACAGATGTCCATGGGCGGCAGTGACTACTTACCATCAGGTGCACTGAATGCTCGTTTGGTACTTGAATTAGTTAAAGAAATGTAATCCAGAGGGCAATGCCCTTAGAACGAATTTTTACGTTATCTCAAAAGAGTCATTGTTTATGTTTGCCTATCACTGCAAAGTGTGGTCGTTACGCAACCCTAACGTTGCGTTATGCGTTAATTGTGATGCGTTAAAACATAGGCCTAGTGTGTAGCGACGCAACCAGGAACCTAAGGAGCCGACACCTCGAACGGTCCCGCATATCCAAGGATCGGACGGCATTCCGAGCCCTCACATTGACTCGGCTTCACTCTTCTATTTATATATATTTTTTTTTATTTGACGAAGTAGCAAACGAGCATGTAGTCCTGATGGTAAGTGGTCACTACCGCCCATGGACATCTGTAATCAACTTCATACAGAACATGGGTTCCATCTGAAGTCAATCACAGGTGCGTTGCTACCCCGAGGACTATGATGGTCGTCTCATGAGAAAGTGTGCCGGCAACCACACCTTTCTATCGAAACGCAAGAAATGCTTCACGCTAGAAATAGGTGTGGCGGTGGTACTTCCCCGGTCGAACTACACTGGTTCTACCACCTTGAATGTAACCTTATATGTGAAAATTTTGCTGTAATCTTTAGTTTTCATTAATTATTAAGGATTACTTTGAGTTTCTCTGTGACCTCGCCCTCGCTCTTGGCCGCCCCCTATATAACTTCGAAAACAACGTGTAATGCACATTGCTGTTCGGTAGAAAACCAAAACCATAAATGCTGATAATAACTAACGTATAACTGAGGTATGTAAGGGGTAAGGTTTTTTGACCTTTACGAACATTACACAGGCTTATTGTTCAAAATTGGTTAAGCAGGAAAAAATATTTCGATTTTACTCTTGTATGTAAAATCATGCGCGACATAACATAAGCTTGGTAACATTTGTGTCGCAGTACCGTATCAAATCGCCGTCCTATGCATCATCTACTAAATTCAGATAAAAAATATAGAAATAAAAAATACATGTGTGCACTAATATTTGTTGGTGGTAGATCCACTGTAGTTTGACCGGGGCGGTACCACCGCCACACCTGTTTCCAGCGTGAAACATTTATTTCAGTTTGGTAAAAGGTTGCCGGCTCACTATGTCACCGTCCTCGCGAATAGCAACGCATCTATGAGTGATATAAGATAAAAGCCCTGTTCGATATGAAGTTGCTTACAGATGTTTATGGGCGGCAGTGAGCAATTACCATTAGGTGGTTTGCATACTTCAATCGGAGAAATAAAAACATAGATTTAATAGCATTAAAAATGGGACATCTTCACAATATGGGAAATAAACTGATATTTAATTCAATCCATCCATCCATTAGCCCTTTGAGGTTCACCTAGCCTCTCCTAAATGACGCCTCTCCAACTGGTCCTGTGTCCTCTGAATCCAACGATTTCCAGCTGTCTTCCTAAGGTCATCGGTCCACCTGGTTTTGGGCGACAGGTCCTACGAGCGAAGTTGCCGGCCCATTGCCACTTCAGCTTACTAACACTACTTCTGTGTGACAAGATTCACAACGATGAAATCCGTAAACGAATAAATCTAACTAACATAGCTCTCAAAAATTAGTAAGTAACTTAATTATGAAATTTAAAGTTGATTACAGATGCTTTAACTCTCGGCGATAAGTCAAAATGTTGAATATATACCGATACCTTAGCAATGCTATAAATCAGAAATCCGTATCAACATGCTTTTCTCAGTTAACATCTGTAATCGACTTTAAATAGGGCTGTGTGAATTGATGTCGATTACATGATTCAAGGAGAGCCACCTTGAAAACGACTTATTTTATTTATGTTGACTGGTTGCCACATTAACAACTTACTTACTACATATTTATTGTTGTTTTAACTTAACTGTCTATTGTTTATGACTAAACAAATGCATTTTATTGTACTTTAAAAGGAAAATGGTTCTCAATTCGACTGCATTTTTTTACCCGACTGCATAATATTAGATAGTTTTTCGAGCGTGCCTACATACGTATGTCCATTCATTTGGCCCAAATATAAGAAAAACAATAAAACGATAAATTAAATAAAAAAATAAGATAAATATTGTAATATTTATATTAACTTTTATTTGTAAATTAAATTAAATTTCATATTATTAAAATGTTCAATAATAAGGATGTCATATACAAAATTTACATGTAAATAAAAAAAAAAACGGTTGACGAATTGTAACATATGGCATATCGATATAACATTATGGGTATAACGTAAAAGCTAAAAAATAATACTTTTATGTTACTTATGCAAAATCCAAAGAACAGCTAAATAAATAGATTATTATAAAAGCAAAATACCCGACCGCTAAAAAACAATCTTACTTAAACTTAAATCTTCTACAACGAAACTGTACACCAACTAAACTGTCCACCAATTCGCACTTGGCCAGCGCGGTGGAGGGCCTAGAACTCTCTTATTCCGAGAGAATACCCGTGCCTAGCAGTGGGACAATAATGGGTTGACGATATACAACTAAACTGAACTTAATTAATAGTTTTGGAGCAGTCGGTTTCTGTTTTAATAATTTAACTATGTTGCTTATTGCTTTTCACTGTTGATTTTTTCTTGATCAGGCTGTTGAGGAGGAGGAGGCTTCGCAATCAAAATGGTTGAGATTTGTTAACAGTCGTGTAATCGTGTAAGTCGTTAGTTACAAAAAATCCATATTGAACCGAAATCTATAGAGCGCGTAATTTGTTTTTTTTATTCGGGGCATAGACAACCGGCGCGTGGATTCCAGGCGTAGACATGCCCCCGGCCTTGGAAGCTGTAGCTTTCAATGATGTTCATCTGCTTGCACTGGAAGTGGGCATATCTTGGACCAAGCTCTCCGAACGATGCCCGATGAAGTTTGTATTTCAGCAACTCTTGAAACACCGTCTTGTCCAGGGAAGACAGATGTGATTCTGCCAAGATTCCATTTAAGAGGCGGTGAAGTCGTGTCCTTTATGACGACTAATGTACCGACGTTGATATTGGACTTGTTGGATTTCCATTTAGTTCTCGTCTGAAGTTCGGACACGTACTCCTTCGACCAGCGGCTCCAAAACTGCTGACGTAGTTGCTCCACTCGTTGATATCGTGATAATGTATGCATGGGTTTAGATTCAAGGTCAGTGCAAACAGGTGCAGTCAGCGGACGACCAACCAAGAAATGAGCAGGGCTGAGAGGTAATAGGTCTTGTGGATCAGGGGAAAGAGGGGTCAGAGGACGAGAATTTAGGATAGCCTCAACCTGTGCTAACAACGTACTAAATTCCTCAAAAGTTAAATGAGCATCGCCGACCACTCGCCGAAGATGGTATTTGCAACTTTTAACTCCAGCTTCCCATAACCCACCAAGATGAGGAGAATATGGCGGAATAAATTTAAATTTAATGCCTTCACTAGCTGCGTAATCGATTATTTCATGTGAACAAGTAGATAGAAATTTAGTGAAATCATTCATGAGGCCAACAAAGCATTTACCATTGTCCGAATATATTTCCGAAGGCTTAGAACGACGTGAGATAAATCTTTTTAATGCTAGAAGATACGCGTCAGTAGTGAGATCGCTTACAAGCTCTAAATGGATAGCTCGTGTAGCAAAGCATACAAACAAACAAATGTAGGCCTTCACAGTCTTCGCTCCCCTACCTTTTCTGTTTAAAATGAGCACTGGGCCAGCATAGTCTACACCACAGTACATGAATGGATAGCCTGGACTCAAACGTTCCTTGGGTAAAGTGCCCATGATAGGAGCCGGTGTCTTGCCTCGTATACGTGTACACAGCACACAATCATGAACTATTTTCCTAGCTAGATTACGTCCTCCTACTGGCCACCATTTTTCCCTTAGTGTAAATAATAGTAGTTGTGGAGCGGCATGTAGTAATTTTGTATGTTCGTGACGAAATAATAATGTCGTGAAATGATGTTTCGACGAAATTAAAATTGGATGTTTTTTATTATAACTAAATTCTAAGGAATTGCTAATACGACCCCCTACTCGAATAATATTGTTATTATCAATGAATAAATTTAAATTAGACAAATTATGTTTGGTTGGTAATGCTTTATTATTATTTAGAATTTTAAATATATCTGGAAATGATTTTAATTGACAGAAATAAATTAATTTATTGAGTGATTCCTCAAGCTCTTCGACGCTCAGAGGCCCTATGCGTGGGTTATCTTTATTAATTGTATTGTATATTACGCGTTTTAAACGAGCGACACCACGAATCATGCGATTGAAGTGAGAAAATTTCTCAAAAGGAAATTCGAACTGCTGTTCAGCTGTACAAGTTACGTGTGAATATGTGAAATCTGTGTTTTGTGTGGTTTTTATTTCAGGTAAGTCTTGTAATGACAAGTTTTCATAAGTGAAAGAATTTGTGTATTGCGATTCACGAAGGAATTCCGGACCGGACCACCACATATTAGTTTTCATAAGCATATCTAATGCTAGACCCCGCGATACCAGGTCAGCTGGGTTGTCTTTGCCGCTGACGTGCTGCCATGCATGTTCCTTCGTCAATTCGCGTATCTCCGCGGTTCTATTCTGGACAAAAGGTTTTAACAAGCTCGGTGTCATTCGTAACCACCCTAATACAATAGTAGAATCTGTCCAAAATACAACGCTTTGAAAACTGCAACGCAACGATTCTATTATCTTAGTATATAATTTCGCTCCTAATAAAGCGCCGCATAGTTCTAATCTCGGAATACTAGTTGGCTTAATAGGTGCAACCTTACCTTTTGAACATAACAATTTGACGTCGATTGTATTATTTTGATTACAACTGCGAATATAAGCGCAAGCGCCGTAGCCTAGCTGCGATGCGTCGGTAAATATGTGCAGTTCTATATAATTAGGACATACACCTAAAACATGTCGCGGAATACGTAAACTATGAAGTACTGCCAGTGATGTTTCGAACTGTTTCCAAGCATATGCAATATCGTTGGGAACCGGTTCATCCCAATCAAGTTTTAATAACCATAATTTTTGCAATAGAATTTTACCCGTCATTATAGTCGGACTAAGTAAACCGAGTGGGTCAAAAATTTGGGAAACACTGGACAGTATGAAACGCTTTGTAATTCTTGTAGTGTAATTTTTAAATTCTGTGTGATAAAGCAACTCATCAGAAGTATTGTTCCACCCTAAGCCTAATGTGCGACAGTGAACGTTATCACCCAACGATAAATCCTTTTCAACATGAATATTAGAATTTAAGTTAATTAAATTTGAATCAAAGTTAAATACCCATTTGCGTAAAGGAAAGCAACCAAGAGCCAATGTTTTCTTTGTATTTTCGCATATTTGTAAAATGTGCTGTATAGAATCAGATCCTGTAATCATGTCATCAACATAAAAGTCCTCATCTATAACTCGCTTGACGTCCGGGTCACTACACTCTGCTGCCAGCTGCTTTAAACATCTTACAGTAAGAAATGGAGCAGAGGCAGTGCCGTATGTGACAGTGTTTAATTTGTAAAAGCCTAGAGGTTCGTTAGGGTTGTCGCGCCACACTATCATTTGAAGTTCACGTTGATGTTCATCGACTAAGCACTGTCGATAAGCCTTCTCTATATCCGCACATACTACGAACCTATGTTGACGAAATCTTAACAAGATTGCTAGCAAGTCCCCTTGTATGGGTGGCCCTACAAGTTGCAACTCATTAAGTGAAATATCTGAAGTAGATTTTTGACTAGCATTGAACACAACTCTTAGTTTTGTTGAACTGCTATGTTCACGAAAAACACCATGATGCGGCATAAAATAGTGTGGTGTTTGGTAAGAATTTACTCGACTCATATGACCCAAATCGATATATTCATGAATAAAATCGGTGTACATTTTTTTGTAAACCGGTTTTTGCTGTAAACGTTTTTCAAGTGCTAAAAAACGCCGCTCAGCAATCGCATACGTATCGCCTAAGACGTCAGGTGAGCGCTTAAAGGGAATTTTAACACAAAACCTACCATTGGCCACACGCTTAGTATTTTCAACAAAGTGTTTTTCGCTTAAGACCTCTTCTTCACTGAGTACATTGGCTTTTGGTAGTTCCTCGAGTTCCCAAAACTGCTTCAACTGCGCCTCAATAGATTGAGTAAAATTGCAATGAATTGTATTAACGCTTTTTGATTTTGTCGCATAAATAGGTCCAGATATAATCCAGCCTAGTTTTGTATTTTGAAGGAAAGGCCCGCTTTGTAATCGCATTTTTCCTTCACTTAATAGGTCCCAAAATGCATCAGCACCTATTAAAATATCGATTTGTTGACTTTCGTAAAAAGTTGGGTCCGCTAATCGTATATTGTTAGGTAATTGTAATTGTAAAATATCGCTTTGTATTGTAGTAGGCGGCAACGATGACGTAATCTCGTGCATAACCAAACATTGTAAACGCGTAAAGAAAGGACTGGACAACGCTTTAATCTCAATATTACACGATTGCGTAGTGTTTGTAATTGAGTTTCCAATACCTTTGACATGAACAGTAGACTGTATCGTAGTTAAATTAAGTAAATCGCATAATCGCTTTGTAATAAAACATCTTTCGCTTCCGCAGTCAAGAAGTGCGCGCACAATATGAATATTATTATTATGGCCGACTATCTCAACAAGTGCGGTTGATAATAACACCGGGTGCACAACAGACGAACCATCGCTTTGTATTTGGTCGTCTAAGTGTGCGGTATGCGTATACGTATAGTTATCGCTAGTTGAATATTTTTCTGCATAAGAAACCGGTTTGTTATCTGCGATCGAGACCGATGCGCCTGTAGTGGCGCTCAGCTGATCGTCATGTATTAATGTATTATGTCTCTGATTGCATTTACGACAGGAACCAAATCTGCAATTGGATGACGTATGCCCTGAACGTAAACAGTTAGAACATAAATTGTTTTGTTGTATAAATTTTAATTTATCTTGCAACTTCAAATCGAGAAAAGTTTTACAAGTGTAAATAGGATGATTGTTATTGCATACTAAACATGCACGCGTCTTTTTATTTTGTTGTGTTTGTGAAATAGGTGTCACTGGTGAAACATGGCAGTGAACCTTTGATATAGGTACTTGTTTTAACCCTTTATTAGAACTGTGAGTAACCTGTAACGTTTCTAACATGTCTGCCCTATCTTTTAAAAACTTAAGTAAATGTTCTAATTTTATAATGGGTGTTTCTGCCTGAGAACAGCTGTCATTGTTGTCCACGGGTATGGAGCCTCGAAATTGCTCCCACTCGCGTTCTGTAGTGCTGTCTAATTTAGAAACAACCAAATACATTATTAAAGTATCCCATGAATCGACTGGCTCGTGTAACAATTTAAGTGCGCGTAAATTTTTTAAAATGTTGTCGATTAGTTTCCGAATCTGTGCAGGGGATTCTTTATTAATATTTTGTAATGAGAATAAGGCCTTGACATGATTATGAACTAGCAACCTAGTGTTATTATACCTATTGCAAATTAAATCCCAGGCAACCGAATAATTATTTGAAGAAAATTCTAAAGAATCTATTACCGTTGATGCGATGCTTTTTAGAGAAGATTTTAGATAATGAAATTTTTGAATGGGTGTAATGTCTGTATTATTGTGTACTAAGGAAATAAATGTATCCCTATATTCTAGCCAGTGCTCAAATGACCCATCAAAGGTAGGCATAGCTATGGTAGGCAGTTTTACAGCGTGTAAATTAGCATTAGAACAAGAAGCAGCCTCACTAGACGAAAGCAAACTTTTAGCTTGTGCTACTATTGAATAGTATGAACTTTCAAAGCCTTCACGCAATTCTAGCTGTTGGAAAAGCTCATGATCATTCACTGACACTTCTATTTCGCTTTGAATTAAGTTAAATTCTTTAAAGAAGTCAGAAGCACCTGCGATACGCATTTCAAGCTCTTTTCGCTTATTTGGTATTGAATTTACTTGTTTTAAGTCTAAATTATTAATATATTTTGTAAAAATAGTTAATCTGCCTCTTATTACACCCCGTTTTTTATTCAATTCGTGTATACGATCGCCATTTTGAGAACTAGCACTTTTAGGAGATTTTTCTGGAATAAGTAATTTATCGGTGCTCATCTTGGTGAAATATAGAAAGACACGGTGTACGTGTAGGAGTACTTACAATTTTAAGCTGCCAAACCTCGGCTCGCAGAAAATACCGCGCAATTTCACCTCGAGATGATGACACGTTGGCGTTGCCGTTAGCGTAAAATCGTTGTAATACTGGAATTGTATAATAGTACGGTATTAACACAGGTAGGCGGTAAGGATAGGAAGGAAACTGGCGGCTGTCTCACCGAAATGCACTGATTGCGTTGCTGATCACTCCGTCCACGTATTGAAGTTGCAATAGTTGTCGTATAATTATCTTCTGTCGTATTGAGATTTTGATGAATCGTTCGCTTTATTGTTCGCTTCTATTGTATTCGTTTCTTGTATTCGGCATCGAAGGACCACTATGTTGAGGAGGAGGAGGCTTCGCAATCAAAATGGTTGAGATTTGTTAACAGTCGTGTAATCGTGTAAGTCGTTAGTTACAAAAAATCCATATTGAACCGAAATCTATAGAGCGCGTAATTTGTTTTTTTTATTCGGGGCATAGACAACCGGCGCGTGGATTCCAGGCGTAGACACAGGCAAATTACAGATATTTTGTTTTGGAAGTCCAGTCTTTTATTAAAGTAATGAGTTAATCATAACAATGATAATGATATAAAACCCACAGCTTGGTAGAACAACACTACGTCATTTACACTCATCAACTTGTTTACATCTCTATGTTTGTTTTGCATTCGTCATCAACCTATTATTGCCTCACTGCTGGGCATGGGTCACCATTTATGGTTTTAGGTCATAGTTCACCCCGCTGACCAAGTATGATTTGGGAGACTTTATGCTCCTTTGAGATTTGTTTTTAAACTTAGGTGAGTTATCTCACTGCTTTCTTTGTCCGTCAAGCGGTGTCAATTTCAAATATGCGCATCATTTTAGAAAAATCAGAGGCACGTGTTTGCGATTTGAACCGTCAGTCTCCGGATTAAGGGGACGACTTTTGACCATTATTAGGCTAACACTGCTATCTATATGGTTTCACTGCTAGTATGCTTCGATTAATTAATTATGATGAAAACAATACTACGGTCAGCAAGCCTACATATGTAACATACAGTTCATTGTTCAGTCAATTCTCTTGATCAGTGCCCATTGCCCTTCAGTAGGAGATTTATAAACCTGATTGAATTGGTCAATATCTCTAAGAACTCGGTGTTTGCTTCCGTATCCATGAAAGGGATATTTGCACTTTGTTAGCCTATTACCGAATTAGGAATCGATTTTTTTACCAGAATCAATAGAATGCAATCCATAACCTAGTATGATGGCGGTAGTTGATAAAAATACAGGATCTTCATGTTTTAAGAATCTTTTAGTCCAAATAAGAGTAATTTTTATCTAGATATTTTCGTTTATCATGAAAACAAATCTATGTCTGCTTGGTAACTCTCAAACGGTTTTATAATTGGCATTACGGTTTTATAGCCGTATGCTTTATATATATAAAGCTTTATATATATAAAGCATATTTATATAAGGCTTGTCACTTGATCTTTTGATAAATTTGCTTTTATCTGACTGAAGTAGCAAATGAGCATGTAGTCCATCTGATGGTAAGTGGTCACTGCCGCCTGCGGACATCTGTAATCAACTACATACATAACATGGCTTCCATCTGAAGTCAATCACATATGCGTTGCTACTCCCGGGAACTAAGTTGGTCGCCTCATATGAAAGTGTGCCGGCAACCACACCCTTTAATCGAAACGCAAGAAATGCTTCATGCTAGAAATAAGTGTGGCGGTGGTACTTCCCTGGGCGAACTACACTGGTTCTAACAACACCTTGAAAAGATGTTTTTAAAGCAATGTATGATGCACAATTCAAGGTAAAGTCTTCAATGATACACAGACGTATCTTGACTATAGTGTGATTCATGTTTAGTTTAGTGTAGTCATAGAACTCTGAATAGACTAAACATCTGATATCAGTCATAACTTCCGGTAACTGAGATCGCCTTTGTCTGCATCAGAAGTAGGTAGCGAATCGTCTATTGTTCGGATTATTTTCACTTGTGAATTAATATGACCAATGTGGTATAGAATTTATTTTTTGATTGAAATAACACCCGAGCATGCAGTCCACCTGATGGTAAGTGGTCACTGCTGCCAATGGACATCTGTAATCAACTTCATACAGAACATGGGTTCCATCTGAAGTCAATCACAGATGCGTTGCTACTCCCTACGACTATGATGTTCGCCTCATATAAAAGTGTACCGGCAACCACACCCTTCTATCGAAACGCACGGAATGCTTTACGCTAGAAATAGATGTGGCGGTGGTACTTCTTCGGTCGAACTACGCTGGTTCTATCACTTTGACAAAATAGTGGTCGAATTACTATTTTGCGATTCTACGACTTGCTACTAACAATATTTTTCTAATTCTCCAGATGGGCTACGCAAATTTCGAGCAGACTGGCCATGGTATACATCTGCGGCAATTCGCGAGGGCGTTCGTGCTGGAAGACGAGAGCTCTAGCACCAGAATTGTGTTCGTGTCTGTGGACGCTGCAATGATGGGCAACGGCGTTCGCAAGGAGGTAGGCTTCAACGATGTTGTATTTCATTGCCAAACGACCGTTTGTTCCTGTCATTAGAGATGGTCTGATAATTGTGGACTGATGGAGATAGGGATAGGTGCAGGCCAACCCTTTTAAGGGCAGTATTGCAACCGTCGGTCTCTGATATGATGAGGTTAGGTATTCGAAAATGGTTATAGATCACTATTAATAGCTTTCAATAATTGATAAGTACCTTCTGTATAAATTTAAATTACAGACGGTAAGTGGCCAAGGCCCCTAATGGATATCTGGAAGCAATTTGATACAGAATAGGGGTTCTATCTGTGTTTAATCAAAGGTACGTCAGATCTGACATACAGAACGTCGCCTCATAGGAGTGTGAAGGTAACCACAACCTTCCACCGGAACCCATGAACAACTTTACGCTAATTTTAAACTGTACTACTTCCGGGGTCGAACCAAACTCGTTCTACCATCTTTTCAAGGTTATCTTTCGTTATTTCTTTTCCATGAAGGTATCTATTTTGTGTGCACTACTTTATCTAACATCTTACTCTCCAGGTGATAAAGCGTCTGCAGAAACGTTACGGGGAGCTTTACAATGAGCACAACGTGATCCTCAGTGGTACCCACACCCACTCCACACCCGGAGGGTTCCTTATGGACTTCCTCTTCGACCTTCCTATCCTTGGCTTCGTCAAGGAGACCTACGCTGCTTATATTGCTGGGATATTGAGGGTAAGAACAATCATGTCCATTAATATTATAATTGTGTTTTTTGGTTCTTTCTTATCGTTCACTTTTGATATGTAAGAAATGAATTGATCCCTTACGGAAGATAAGATTTATTAATCAGTTTAAAAACCATTTTCGTCGTAGCAATCTAATAGTCTAGGTATTATATGTTAAATTATACCTGCCTAAGATTTAAAAACGGTTTAAAATTTTCTTAATCTTCATAGTGCATATTACTGCATATACCTACATATAATTTTGTCTTTTCATAATTTAAGTGCAGTCTTAATCAGGTATTTTTGTACAATAATCATATCTCAATTTGACCTAGAATACGTAACTATCAGTTTGAATCGCTTGGATGATATGATTAGAATACATGTATTATTTTTTACTGATAGTAGGTATAGCATAATACAGATTGTGAAAAAAATATTATCGACTTATTTTTCTACATTTGAAATAAACAGCGCCATCTATTAGGTAATGTCGACAACTGGTTCCATCGTTTTTGGTCTCATATAAAATCGTATCGGTAACCAAACACTCCCACCAAAACGCAGGAACTTCATGCTAGAAATAGTTTGTGGTACCTCTCTGGTCGAACTATGTATCTACCTTCTAGAACGTAGTAAAAATAAGTTTGTACCTAGACTTAAAGTTGTAATATTGACTAACTACACGACTAAAACAGATGAGTTTGGACAAACATTTCATAAAAATTCGCACGTTATTTAAATACACTATGGAAGGATATTTAAATATTCAACTTTTAAGACTCTAAGAAACCAAATAAAGAATAAAATCTTTTATCTACTAATTTTTTAAAACTTTTATCTACATACAAAACGAATTGTTACTTCAAATGTTGTTTATTTCAGAGTATTATAGTAGCCCACAACAATGTACAGCCAGCAAGAATGGAGTACGGTGAAACAGAGGTCTTAGATGCAAATATAAACAGATCTCCGACTTCATACCTGCGGAACCCGCCAGAGGAGAGAGCCAAGTAAGTTTCAGTATCAAATTCAAAATATTGGATGTTTTTCAAGCGTATGTATGTTATTTTTTTGCATGATATACAGTCCACACGGCTTGATAGATCTTAACACATGAGGTGTCTCTGTGGTGTATGGTGTCTGTTTCGAATGCCATGTTGTGTTGATCCTTAATATCAGGTCTCTTTCCCTTTCCGTAGATATCATAAAAGGCGACTTTGTATGTTTTCTTGTATCATTAAAATCCACTGCGGTCTCCAACACGAATGCCATGTACAGTGACTGCCTCAAATTCCGATTGAATGAGGCTTTTGACCAGCAGCAATTTATAGACGAGGAGCCGTCGTCTTTGTCTGAGTTGCAGGAGAAAGAGAGACATAGACTATTAATGTTTAAATGAGCTTACTCCAGAGGTGTTCCCTGAGTGACGTGACATGTGGGTCTTCAAGAAAAGATGTAAAAAGAAAGCCGGCGATGCATTGGCGACTCCTCTGGTGTTGAAAATGTCCTCAGGCGACGGGTGCTTTCCATCAGGTGGCCCGTCTGCCTTATCCGTTAGGTCCAACTGTAAAAAAAAATAAGATTTTATGTAGGTATTGCACTACATAATAACATTTTAGCTTTGCTTTTTCTGTACTTGGATTCTGATTCATTGGAGATAACCTTCCATTAATAACTTTGGTTATTAAAATTGGGATCAATGAAATCTTAATTGCGTTTAATCGGACTGTTCCAATTATTAATATGTGTATCGATTACATATAATGTATTGTTTTGCTGAGCGTCTTCTGTTTTCAAGATATGAAGGTCATCTTATACCTACATTAGTGTGATTTGCTGAATATGTTATCTAATTGTGACTATGTCATAATTATTCGTCTCTGCTATAGTCATTTATTAAAACATATTTATGAAGTTGTTGTTGATGTAGTTAAATAGTTATAATTGATGTAGTTGTAGTTAAATAGTTGTAGTTGATGTAGTTGTAGTTTATGGTAGTAGGTTTAATAAACAAGCATCTCACAGACAGTGGTCACTGCCATCCATAGTCATTTGTAAGGAACTTCATATCGAATAGAGACTTCTTCTATTTGGAGACATCAATTGATGCGCTGCTATTCTCGAAGACTAAAATGATGTCCTTATATAATAAAAATGTGAACCGCTTATTGCGCTAGAAATCTTGTGACGGTGGTAGCTTCCCGGTGCATTACTATTGTAATCACCGATTTTTCAATTGAAGAAGCACATAAGTATGCATGTTGGTTTTAAGACTTCAACTTCAACTTCAGATAAAATGCAGTCACCAAACTGCAGTTTATTTGAAGTTAAGTCAAGATGGTTGAACCAGTGTAGTTCGATCGGGGAAGTACCACCGCCACACCTATTTGTGTGGTTGCCAGCATACTTTCACATGAGGCGATCATCATAGTCCTCGGGAGTAGCAACGCATCTGTGATTGACTTCAGATGGAACCCAAGTTCGTATATAGTTGATTACAGATGTCCATGGGCGGCAGTGACCACTTACCATCAGTTGAGCTGCATGCTCGTTTGCTACTTCAGTCAGATAAAAAAAAAACTTATTTTTTTAATCCTTTCAATAAATAGTCCTCTATATGAATTTTATAAAAAAATACCTGATCGTAGATTTCCTCTACAGATATCAATACGACGTGGACAAAACCCTCGCGCAAGTCCGCTTCTTGGCCGGCGGTGAGATCCTGGGCGTGATCAACTGGTTCGCAGTGCACCCCACCAGCATGAACAATACCAACAAGCTCATCTCGTCTGATAATGTGGGCTACGCGTCGGTGCTTTGCGAGAAGGCGCTGAATGGGAATGCTACGCTACCGGGGAAGGTTGGTTTTAAAAATACGATAAAATGGTAGAACGGGAGAGGATATATGGATAAGATGGGATATGGCAAAATTTAAGATATTGCAGGCCACTGAGTAAGGAGAATTCATGCTTCTAAATAAATATGCTTCTTGTACAGTCAAATATAAGGCAAGATACTGGAGCTAACTATTATAAACAATGTAAAAACAATATGGCAATATAAAAAGATATACAAAGAAAAAAAAGACAAACCCACTGAGTTTCTTGCCGGATCTTCTCAGTTGAGGTCGTGTTCCGATCCGGTAGTAGGGTGGAAAAAAATGTAACTGACAATTTGTGAGTGCCTGCATAGGCCTATGCAAAATAAAGACATTTCATTTCATGTTGGACTGTTGTCTTATTTTTACGCGCAGTGACCAGTTGTATTGTTGTCGGCTGGAAAGTCCCGTAAGAAAGAAAATGTAACTACTTTTTATCCAACTTCCTAATTACCTTTACAGTTTGTATCATATTGTGTTATGGATATAAAGACAAGAGAAGGAAAAAGAAAAGAGATTTAAATCACATGGATTTTTGCATAGAAATTGTAAATTTTTTACTACTCTCTTCGTCAGGCAGGAGTTTCTTCACACTATAAATGTGGCGACGGTTCTACCACTTGGCGTTTCTATCACGTACCTATAAACTATATGAGTGCGTTCCATTAGACGTCCACAAAGTTCACACTCACGACCGCAGCATCTCTAGTCGAACGATCACTTCGACACATCTTATTAGATTGGTCGTGAGCTACGTGTGGGCGTAAGTCATGACGTCATGATGTATTCGCCGCGACCACAACGACCGCGGTCGTCTTGTTGAACGACGTTTTGGGGCTTTGTGAGCGTCTTCTGAAACGCGCCCTATTTGTCGTTGTACTCATTTGAGTCGCATATCAACTTAATGGGTCCGCATTCGCATATACCTTAACAAGAATAAGATATATAGTCATAATCATTCTAACCCACTAAGGTATGCAAAATTGTCAAAAACATATTCCAAATTACATCTTATATAATCACATCAATTAAATTATTATTTAAGCCATACATATGGCCCATTATATTAATTAATTTACATTATCTTAAATTCTTTTAATTTTTAGTACTAATTATGGTTAACCTTGTACGCAACCCAGGGCCGCGTAGTATGCGCGTTCGCGTCCACCAACCTCGGCGACGTGTCCCCCAACACGCGCGGGCCGCGCTGCGAGTTCTCGCGCGCGCGCTGCGACCAAGAGCGCCTGCTGTGCTCGCTGCCCAAGGAGCGCTGCTTCGCGTCGGGGCCGGGCCGCGACATGTTCGAGAGCACCAAGATCATCGCGACCAAGATGTTTGATGCCGCTATGGTTAGTATGTCGCTAAACCGCTCAATGCGCAGGATCACAACATAACGTATCGGCCACAGCTACTGGCGGTGCGACACGCGGTGAGGCGGGAGGCGCGGCGATTTGCGATGATATGTCACAGTTCGATTGTTTGCGAAAGAGGCTGGACGGCGGTGGATGTATTTGGGAAACAATTTAAATTGAAAAAAAATGTCGCTATTTTTTTTATAACATAAGCCGCGCAATGCACGTCGCGCCGCTGGTCGCGCCGCAGTTCGCGTCGCCGGTAGCTGTGGCCAGCTTCATAAATTATTTGTTTTTTCGTGCAACGCTTAGCCGCAAGCCGCACCGCAATCCGCGCCGCTGTTGGCTGTGGCGGACCTTTATTTGGGAGAAATCTTTAAAACATATCCAACATTAATTTGAGGCCTCAATTCACAAATAGGGAAATTCTGGGATCTGTGGTAGAATGCACAGGAGCGGTGGTGGCCCGATAGTGTGAAAAATATGTAATAACTTTGGCTATATAATCACGCAATAGCGTATTGCTAAGTTCTAAAAAAAACTAAATTAACTATCGTTAGTTAATTTAGTTTTTTTTATCATACCTCACCATAGAATTGCTGGAAGATCGATATATCTATCGATCTTCCAGCAATTCTATGATGAGGTATAATTGTATGAGTACACACAGTGCCGGTCTTAGCAAAATCAGCGCCCTGGGCGAGTTTTCTGCTACCCCCCCTTTATTGCAATGCCAACGTAGGTGCAGGAAGGAACATCTGCGGCGCCCTTTTGTGCCCGGCGCCCTGGGTGGTTGCCCAACCGCGCCCTACCCTAGCACCGGTACTAAGTACACATCAGTCAAGCGGACCTCATATAAACATCCTGTCAACCCATTTGTTTTCCAGAAAGTTCTGAAACAGCCCGGAGAAGACTTGACGGGGCCTCTCGGCATCGTGCACCAGTTCGTCGCGATGCCCAACCAGACAGTGTCGCCATACGATCCGGTCACCGAAACATTCAATGAGGTAAGTTATATACTTGACGGAGGGGGTGGTTCTTTTTCGCTCATCGTATCAGGATAACCTACTGTGGGCTCTGATAGGGAATGTTAGCACGAGAATAAATTGCAGACTTGATTTTAACACACAGTATATTGCCGAATTAAACTTGTTACAATCACTGAATTAATCAAACTAAATTAAGTAGGCTAGTAATCGTAGCACTAAGAACGCGGGATGATTTTAGAGTTGTCTGCTTCGGCCGACCGTCAACGGTAGACTGAGGTGTCGGCCATTAAACTGGTACAACCCTAACTTCATCGAACGCCACTAGATGGCGTTGGCGTTCCGGTGTTGCCACAATACCGCCATTTCCGACATACTAAAGATCTCAACTGTCTACCTATCACTGTTCGTGAGACACAGCTCGGTGACAGACGGACAGCGAGGTCTTAGTAATAGGCTTCCGTTTTTACCTTTTGGGTAAAGACTTTTGTTCTAAAAAAGTCCAACACACATTAAAATGTTACAGGGTTTTCAAACTTATTTCAGCTACCGTTTACTTATTTTATTTTACTTTCTTAATTTTGATATCAGTTATTTTTAGCGTCTCTCTTTGTAGACTGTGGAAATATCTTTTTTTATCCGTAGGCTTATGAGCGTACAAAATAGAAAGGATGTCTAATTTATTTATGTTATTGGTAGCACAATATTTTTCCTATGTTTCGGCCTCGCAAGATTGAAAAAAACAAATTAGTCCTTAAATCGCTCAATTTTCGCCAGGTCTGCAACTTTCCTTGCACCCTACGTAGGTGAACTTCCTCTTTAGACAATTTATCAAGTAGACAACATTTTTTGCACTGGTCTTATTAATTTTGTAATACACAGCCAAAAATGAGATGCTTACGTACTTCTCATAAAAACTTAATCTGATCAAATGTAATTGCCACCTTGATATATATAAAATACAAGGTATATATAAAATACAAGGTATTTGATATATATCAAGGTAACTTATTGCTACAATTTTAATATAATACACATTATTTTTACAAGACTCAGGATTTTTTTGCGGAAATTATCAAGAGATTTGTATTGCAAAGGTTTACTCACATGGTACAAATTTGGAAGTTTAGTAGAGACGTTTGTATTAATATTATGCAATATGTTTAAGAAACTGATAGCGTCATTCAGAGTGTAACTGGCGCCATCTCGTATGAATAGCATAAACCAGCATATTTTTTTTCATTTTCAGAATTTAAAACGGTCAAAATTTTGTTTTTTGATTAAACGAAACTACTAAAGATTGATAGAACGTTGTTTTAAGAATGTGCTTTCAAAATTTTAGAATCCACTTAATAAAATAATTGACGGATAGAAAACGAACAGCTTTTAAGTTAGTAGTTTCCTTGCTAATTCGAATCCAAAGGTACCTTCGCCACATTTTTTCCCGCCAAATCATGGCAGTGCTGAGCGCTACCGTGATGGTTTAATGTTTGTTGTTAGCGAGACATAAGTAGGTATGTCTCGCTAACAACACACTTTCAACGTAGTCCTGAGATAGCATTGTGTCTGTGACCGAATTTAGTAATATTAAATATCTGTGGGCGTCAATACTCAATAGCCACCAGCAGGTGGATTAGATGCTCTTTTGTTAATTCGTTATAATAACAAACAGTCGATTTAGGTACGTAAAATTATGCCCAACCTTTCTTACATAGGTAATAAAGATTTTGAAATTCTTCTTCTGTCGGGATTAAAGGTGAATGTCATTTTGCAACAAACTCTGAAGCGTGGACCATTAGTACCATTTGTTTACAGTATTATTAAAATATGTACATATTAATATATCTATAATGAATAACACGCATAGTGTTGCATTAGAAAATATGGTCATGACCTTTCTCATTTGCACACATTCACACCATTAGAGACCTAGATACATAGAGGCGTGCGTATATTGTTTCCAAACTATAAGGGATTGCTCACGGCAGTTTTGCGATTATGGAACCAATAAGCGATGACGAATAAATCGTACGAATTCTCGTACACGTGTGTACACGGCACGTGTCTAAGCCGTCTGCGGTGAGGAAATGAAAAAAAGTAATTTACCCATCCTTAAATTGGGAAGGAAAATATATTAAGGAAATCTTCTTGTGTAAGAGTTTTCCATATAATTCTCTAAAAAGTCGATTTTGACGTAAATTAATCCATCTTCTTTCCAAAAATGAATGTTTGTCTGTATGTCCTCAATAGAATCATAAACTATTCATTTGATCATATGATGATCTTTAGCAAAGTTGTTATTCATGAGCTCGCGAAGGTCTCTGGTGTTTTTCTTTTGTGATTGCGTAGCAACGCGCGCAGGGCACAGGTAGTTAATTATAAAGAATATGACAAAGACATTTACTTTGTAATTAATTGTGTGGATGCAGGAATTTCCAATGAGGTTATGCAGATGCATATCCATATTGGAAATTCCACATATTAATTAGCAGACAGTGTTTTAAGAGTAGATAAACAGTAGGTACTGTTTTATATTTGTTTATTCAAAGAATGTAGTGATCACTGCTTCTGTCAAGTTTATCTCATTCCTAACGATCATGTAAGACTACAGTGTTCTTAAAGTGTATTAGGAAGATTAACTAAAACAACGCCTTAATTTTGGTAACACCAGCACATCTTGTTTTAAGTAGGAGTCTTATTAACAACAATCACAATTGATTAATTAAGCTGAAATTCAGCATTTATTACTTCATGTTCCTTATAAATATCCACAAAAAATTCAAAACGACTATGAGCGCAAAAATCGTTCAATCGCACAATCGCATTTTAACTACATGGACGAAGCTTTAGAATCGGACGTTCGCCGTTAAAACCGGTTGTAGAGAGATGCAGATGTGATAAAATTGTACCTTAATTAAATGTGATAAATACAAAGATAAATAATGGAAAAGGTACACTACTTAGAAATTTGCGGTTTTCAACAAATAACAAAAACATTAAAGGTGGGATGCCCCGCTATACAAAATTAATTAGGCGTAGTCATTAATTTCTTGGTACATATTTATAACTTGACTAACGTTATCTCTGAGGTCAGTGCGCCACGCGGGGTGGGGTGGGGTTAAATGGAACATATTTATTTGTATAAATTCATAATAACAGTATTTTTATGTGGCGCTTGATAATAAATGAAAGAAAGATAAAAAATGTAAGACTGGTATCACTTGTACATACAGAAAACAATATCCAGTTTCCTTTGTATTTTGTCCATGTTATTGCTGTTCCTTTTAATATATATCATAAAGTATTATATTCAAAAGTGATATTAATTATGGGACAGGAACGGATGATAATTAAAAATAACAGTTTTTAATCGTATAAAACTAGTCTACGTTCATATAAGTTACAATAGCAGAAATATCAGGTATCATCATATATATATTGATTCAAGAAAAGGTCAGAAGTATATATCAATTTATTTTGTATAATGCTCTTGATCTAACACTTAAGTTACTTGAGTAGTACATAAATAATTAAATATTTTTTTTTAATAATTATTATCTCCTCTCGTTATGTGATTGCATATATAAAATACCATAATTTTATTTTTGAGTTGTCTTAAAATTTAAAATGTCGGTATGCTATTGATTGTAAACAGATAAAATATTTTATCGAGTCCATTTAACCCCAATGTCCTGTTTTCTTATGTATATCAGATACTGCATGTTTCAAACTCAGAGGCCGTCAGTTAGTGTATCATCGTGCATGTGCGATCAGAGAACAGAATTGAATTAAAATGAAACTCGTGCTTATAATATTTCTACATACATTTTTAATAAAAAATGTTCATCTTGGACTCGTCAGAAATATTTTCGGAAGTGTGACGGAAGAGTTAAATAAAGTAAAAGATGACATAAACAGTTTGGTTTTAAATAAACATTACAATGACGACGCTGAAACAAAAAGAAAAGAGAGTGGTTTCAACAATGTGGAGGATTCTTTCAAACAAAGTATAGAAAGCGTAAATGATCATGTCGACGATTTATTTGTTGTAAAGGAACAAAGCGATTCATCTGAAGACAGGCATTCGAGAAGACATGAACCGTCCGGTTGGTCACGGCATACTTTTCATTCCAATAACAATAGTCCAGAGGCACAAGGACATACTGGGCACATGCACTTTCATAACCATAACAGTAAAGAACAATATATTGGAAGTTCGGAAGAAAAGTGTTCTAATCCAGTGTTAGAATATAACACTCCTACACCTGATAACAATGCCAATTCCTGGGACAATGATAAGTATTTGGATCGATCTACAAGTAAAAGTTACACAACAGTGCCGTCAGTACACAATAATGAACAAAATAGGAATAAAGTTTCAACAACTCCAAAAACAAGCAGTTTTAACGATCAGTATTCAAATACTCAAGATTTTAATGCCCCGAATTCAAATAATTTGAATCAAAACCAGGAAACAAATGACACAGCAACACCCGGATCTGACAACGGTGTTATTATCACGAACGATAATAACATAACTAGTATTGATCAGATAGTTTTTCCTGGTAAGGTTATTAGTAGTACTGAAAAAACGTGCCCGGAAGGTCTGGTTATAACCGCCAACGGTGCTTGTTTGGAACCAATAGTGATTCGCATGAATAATACGTCTAATAACCAGTCTCGAGGTGCACAAAGATCGTCGTTTGAGGGTGGTTGTTTGGCGGGATACAGTAAAACTGCTGATGGAGAATGTGCTGAAATATTTTATGATTAACTTTTAAGATGTTACCTACTATATATTTTCATACACAAATACCACCTGTAACGGTGACTGACAGCACTCAGGAATGGATTGTAGGTTCCTTAAAAGGATAGTTGTTATTACTCGGTTTTTCCTACTATATTGTGTTATATATAATGTGAAGCAAATATGTTGTGCAAATAGCTGCGTAAACGATCATATATTTTATATGTAGTATTGTTAGCTCCTGTCAAATATATCAATCCAAAGAATACTGTTGTGGCAGTGAGCGGAGGCCTGTAAAAAATGCCTGTGATTATTATCTGGACCGGAAAGACCCTGGGTATTTCCGTAACCACAGCCCTTTGTCGGTGATATTGTAAATTAATCGATAACAACTACATATTGTCTTTTTGCTGAAAATGGAAGCTGGAGTCTACCACACTGGCTTAGTGCAGATTTTGAAACTTCGTTCAACATTGAGATTTTTTTAAAGCACTTTTGGGAACTTGTACCTATATAGATTTCCTCATGAAGTTTTCCTTCATCGTTAAATTATGTATTTTTGAGACCTCTCAGAGATCAACGTTTCTCAACGTTATAGGTATCTACCACAGGTCGCCCCCACCAGGTGGACAGATGACCTGAAAAAAACAGCGGGAAACTGTTGGATTCAGAGGGCACAGGACCGGTTGGAGTGGCGCCATTTAGCGGAGGCCTAAGTCCAGCAGTGGACCTCAAAAGGCTGATGGATGGATGGATGGATGACGTCATTATACCCCGAATAAAAACTACGATTGAAAACATACAATTAAAATAAGATTTTATAATTTCTGTACAACCTGGTCCCAGGGCTGCGGGAAGAAATTTCATATTCAAATAAAGTCTTTATTACCACATGTATATAATGTCTGTTATTTAATTCACTCTGTACAAAAACTTATTAATTAAGTATAAATTAATTAAGAACCTATTAATAAATAAAATGTTTATTAAAATTAAGAGTGTTTTAGTCTCAAGTGAACCTTGCTATCAATGTTTAATCACGACTATTAAAATTAGATCAATTTCTAAATATAGATTTATCCAAAGATATTTTAATCTAACTGAATTATCCAATTTTCATTGTAAAAGCGTGCCTTGTAGCCGAAACAAAAAAATAATTCAACAACATAAATAGAAGTTACAATTGCATTAAAACATTACCTACTTAAACTTGAAAAATCCTTTGGAGTTCGTTTCCGTAGGCAAAACCTGTTTCTGCTTTAGGTATAACAGCTGGGTCAAGCAGTGCTATTTTTGGGTTTGAAGGGCACTAGCAATATACTCATTCCTAGTATTTCAACTTGGTCTTCACGAGTAGCAATGCAAACTTAATAGTGATAGAACCCGTGTAGTTATACTTTAATCAGATTAAAATAATAGGTGGACTGCTCCTCTGCCGATATATATCATAAAACGTTAATTATTAAATTACCAATTACCACTATGACACCGGCACACTTTAACATGAGGCGACCATCATAGTCCTCGGGAGTAGCAACGCATCTGTGATTGACTTCAGATGGAACCCATGTTCTGTATGAAGTTGATTACAGATGTCCATGGACGGCAGTGACCACTTACCATCAGGTGGACTGCATGCTCGTTTGCTACTTCAGTCAGAAAAATGTCACAAAATTTTTGACCCGTTAATATATATTTCCAGACAGCAAAAGTATCCGGTTGTTTACCAGCGATGGGGTACAGCTTCGCGGCTGGCACAACGGACGGGCCGGGTGCCTTCGACTTCACCCAGGGGACCACCACCTCCAACCCGCTGTGGAACGCAGTCAGGGACTTCATAGCGGAGCCCACGAAGGAGGATATCGAGTGTCACGCGCCCAAGCCTATCTTGCTGGCGACTGGACGAGTAAGTTAATGATTTCTTCACTGAACCCCATGAACAATGATAGCTTAAATAGCCTAACGGTTGAAATTCAGCCTCGCCATGAAGGGTCCCAGGTTCAAATCCCAAATCCCACTTTTATTTCTAAAAACGATATACGTCTTATAGATAAATCATTTATTTATCACTACTTTACAGTGAACGCAAATCTCCAAGATGGCAGTACTGACCAAGGATATAACTTGGGACCCATCGTGTCAGACTGCTACTCATTCCGCCACGCGGGTAGTCAAAAAGATTCAAAATTCGCCGGTTAATTCAAGACTAATGTACTTATCAGACGGAAGGTATCGACACCTGTTATTTAATCCATATAGAGCACGGATACCTGAGCCATACTACCTTCAAAATATATTGGCTTTGTTCCAGCCGAATCACCTTCACCACTGATAAATAAATATTTTTATTCAGCTCTAAACCAATCAAACTACAGGCAAAATTCCCGTACGAATGGCAACCGCGCGTCGTATCCTGCTCCGTGGCCAGGATCGGAGGCCTGTTCCTGGCGGCGGTCCCGGGCGAGTTCACTACCATGTCTGGGCGGCGGCTGCGGAACGTCGTTGCCAAGGCCTCGGGGGCCAAGCGAGTCGTGTTAGCGGGACTGTCTAATATATACTCGGATTATATTGCTACGCCTGAGGAGTATCAGGTTTGATGATTTACGTTTTATAGCATTGAAGTACATGATCTTGCAGTAGACCTGATGGTAAGTGCCCACTACCACCCAAGGAAGGGACAAAGAATTAATAAGTTTAAGCAACTACAATAACGTTAAAACCTAGGTGGTAGAACCAGTGTAGTTCGACCGGGGAAGTACAACCGCCACACCTATTTCTAGCGTGAAGCATTTTTTGCGTTTCGATGGAAGGGTGTGGTTGCCGGCACACTTTTATATGAGGCGACCATCATAGTCCTCGGGAGTAGCAACACATCTGTGATTGACTTCGGAAGGAATCCATATTCTGTATAAAGTTGATTACATGTCCATGGGCGGTAGTGACCACTTACCATCAGGTGGACTGTGGCAAGTAGTTACTGACAATAAAATGCGTGCAAACGAGGCACAAGGATCGTATGATTTTTGGTGACGTCACTTTAGAGATAAGGCCGACGCACTTAGCTCCGCCCACTTTTCAATGGCGCGAACGCATCCCATTGTATTAAATCGTCCGCCCTCTGTCATTGGTCGATTAATTTTAAAACTTAATATTTTGTCTTTTATATTTTTACCACTTCTATTTTATGTCTCGTGCGCAATACACGTTTACTATCAGTCCTTCGGTGTTTCATTTATAACAAACCCTACACTGGTGACCACCGACTCGAACATGTCGCTGAACGAGGATAAGCACCTTGGGGAGTCCTGCCGCGTAGGAGTCAAATCACCTCCGTTCAACCCTGATGACCCGGAGCTGTGGTTCGCGCAACTGGAGGGGCAGTTCCTGTTATCCGGCATTACGGCAGAAGCCACGAAGTTTTATTACGTGCTCGCACAGCTGGAGCCGCATCATGCAGCAGAAATAAGAGACCTGATTGTCAGCCCGCCGCCAACCAACAAGTACGAGACCCTTAAATCGGAACTGGTGCGAAGACTGTCAGCATCACAGGAGAGGAAAATCAAGCAGCTCCTGATGCACGAGGAGATGGGAGACAGGAAGCCTACGCAATTCCTTAGGCACCTTCAACACCTGGCCGGTGCTAATGTTCCAGCAGAATTTATCCGGACTATGTGGGCAAGTAGACTTCCTACTCACTTACAAACTTGTATTGCAGCTCAGCAAACCAAGATGTCATTAGAAGACCTCGCTGAGCTGGCAGACCGAGTAAACGACATCGTCCCGTCTACTATGCTAGTAGAAAAGACAGCGCAAGTAGCAAGTGCAAGTGCCAGTGCAGTAGCTACGTCAACAGCATCGTCGGACAGTAGCATCGATACGTTGACCCGGACGGTCGCCGAACTTACCAAACGACTCGACCGTATGAGCATGGAGCTACGCAGACGTCCGCGATCACGAACGAGGAGCCCAAGTTGCAGGAAACGTTCCCGATCGCGTCCCGACAACCATCCGCACTGCTTCTACCACTACCGGTTTGGTGAGCAAGCCAGGAAATGCACCCAACCGTGTACATTCAAGAAGTCGGAAAACTTCCCCGGCAGCCATTAGTGGCGGTAAACGACTGCCTAGCAACTACTAGCCGCCTGTTCATCACGGACCGCAAAACGAAGGTGCAATATCTCATTGATACGGGTTCGGACCTGTGCGTCTTTCCGCGATCCGCCGTTCAGGAGCCACGCACGAAAACCAGGTACGAATTATTCGCCGCTAATGGATCAATTATTAGTACCTATGGTTACATCCATCTGACCATCGATTTAGGACTTCGACGCAGCTTCACTTGGCGCTTCATAGTAGCCGATGTCTCAAAGCCGATCATCGGAGTCGACTTTCTAGGCCATTACAACCTGCTAGTCGATTGCCGCAACCAGCGTCTCATAGACGGCGTAACCGCACTGACAGTTGCTGCAATGTGCCAGACACCATCAGAGGCGATTTCTTCAGTCCGTACTACCATCGACAGTACCATCTATGATCGCTTACTAAGGGAATACCCGGAAGTCACTCGTCCAGCTGGTGCGCCCAAAGAAACCAGGCATTCTACTGTGCACTACATCCGCACAACCCCAGGTCCTCCGGTATCCGGTCGCCCACGTCGTCTAGATCCGGAACGGCTGAAAATAGCGAAGCAGGAATTCGACGCGATGCTACAGAATGGTACAGCCCGCAGATCAGATAGCCCGTGGTCCTCGCCTTTACATCTGGTCCGCAAGAAAACTGACGGCTGGCGTCCCTGCGGGGATTACAGAGCTTTGAATGCCCGCACCATACCCGACAGATACCCCGTCAAGCATCTTCATGATTTCACCCATCAGCTGGCAGGTAACACTATTTTCTCCACAATTGACTTGATAAAGGCATATAACCAGATACCAGTGGCTGAAGAAGACGTATCCAAAACAGCGATCTGCACACCATTTGGCCTTTACGAATTCCCGTACATGACCTTTGGCCTAAGGAACGCAGCACAGACCTTCCAAAGGTTCATGGACGAGGTACTGCGAGGATTGGACTTCTGTTTTGGATACATTGACGATATCTTGGTATGTAGCAATAACAGCACTCAACATATGCAACACCTGCGGATGCTGTTCGAGAGGCTAGCAGAATACGGTGTACTGATAAACACTAGCAAGTGTGTGTTTGGGAAATCCGAGATAGAGTTTCTCGGGCACAAAGTGTCAGCGGCAGGCATTCAGCCGCTGGAAAGCAAAGTCAATGCAATTCAGGAATATCCACCACCCAAGACGGTCAAGGACCTGAGACGATTCCTCGGGATGCTGAATTTTTATCGGCGATTAATACCAAATGCCGCATCCATTCAAGCTCCGCTCAACGAGTTACTCTCTGGTCCAAAGACTAAAGGTTCTCAGGAGATAAATATGACTCCAGAACTTTTGGAAGCGTTCAACCGCTGCAAAAATAGCCTGTCGGAAGCTGCAATGCTGGTACATCCGGACCCCAAGGCTGAATTAGCGGTATATACAGATGCTTCAAACACAGCAATCGGCGCAGTTCTCCAACAACGACAGAATGGAGACTGGAAACCACTGGCATTCTTTTCAAGGAAGCTAAGTCCTAGCCAGCAGAAGTACAGCCCATACGACCGAGAGCTGTTGGCAATTTATGAGGCAATCAAACACTTCCGCTTCATGGTGGAGGCTAGACCATTTACAGTCAGAACGGATCACAAGCCACTGACCTTTGCTTTTACAACGCATCGCCAAAACAGCACTCCGCGACAATTCCGTTACCTAGATTTTATCAGCCAGTTTACCACGGACATCAGGTATGTCGCAGGAAAGGAAAACGTTGTCGCTGATGCCCTCTCGCGCGTATCTGAAATAGCAAAACCCATAGACTACCGTTCCCTGGCCAATGAACAAGCTACTGACGGTGAGTTACACAGTTTGCTACAGGACGGCAGCGCGCTAAAACTGGAAAAACTGCAAACCCACGAAGACCTGGAAGTTTACTGTGACACCTCCACTCCAACGCCCCGTATGTGTGAACTTCAGTCAGATAAAAAAAAACCTAAACGCGTTTTCGTGTTGGAGCTGAAGTTGCGGTGGGTAATGATGTTATACAGGGAGAGGCACTGCTGTAATCCTTTTTGTCTTTTAGTCACCTCCTACGACATCCAAAGGAGGGAATAGATATATAATTATCTAAAATTATATTTATTTGAGTGTCAATTGTATTCAGAGGGCACAGGACCGGTTGGAGTGGCGCCATTTAGGGGAGGCCTATGTCCAGCAGTGGACATCAAAGGGCTGATGGAAGGATAAATGGAGTGTCAATTAAACAAGCCGTCACACGCTACTATCCTACAATATAGTGCTCCTTAAACCCTGTTGAGGACTGTTTGGCCCGTACTTACATTGTATATAGATTGGCTATTCTTTTAAGCAGCCACACTTTGTAATGCATTACTCTTTTAAATTGATCAATTTAAATTATTCTTATTTCTAATTTATGAGTTATTATAGGCTTGTATGTTTTCAGGCGCAGAGATACGAAGCAGCGTCTACAATATATGGACCACATACACTCGACATTTATTTAAACAAGTACAAAGAACTAACGGAGGCTGTACTACAGGTTCGTACCGGGGTTGTTTATTAATAATATTATGTCAAATTTGTACTTAGACTTTTTCTCAATTTTCTTGAAGATTTGCGTCTTATAGCGAAATTCTCCAAAGAAATATTAGAATAAGTTTGTATACAGTGTAGCTTATAAAAATATTAGGAGTAGCTTAGTGTAATATTCAGCTTAATAGCTTATAAACCCATTAGTTATGTTCTGATTAAGTATATTCACCGATCGATTCGTAATGGTGTTAGTCCGCCAATAATTCACGAATCGATTATATTATGGATGATGCGTTAATAAATAAATCTGCACAACATGTACCAATAAATCCACCGACCAGTCCAAAGCAGCATAATGCGATTGATGTGTTGATTCAATAGTTCGGCACACTTTCACATGAGTCATCATAGTCCTCGAGAGTAGCAACGCATCTGTGATTTAGAAATGAGTCGTCGACGTATTTTTCGTCAACGAAACTAGGCCGTTGAATATCGTCCGTCGACTAGTCGATTAACTAGTAGAATTCAACTATAGTTGAACTCTTCGTCTAATTGAAAGTTAAAGTGGTATAGACTGTTCTACTCTTCTACGGTAACGTGTGGACTGTGGAGTTTTCATTTAACCGTCTACGAAATCTACGAATTCTACTAGTCCGTCGAAGAACGGGAAACCGTCGATACGTAGATTGTGTATGAACGGTAGATTCAACTAGTCCGTTTATTCAACGCCCGTAGCCACTGTGATTAACTTCTGATGAAACCCATGTTCTGTATGTAGTTGATTACAGATGTTCATGGGCGGCAGTGACCACTTACCGGTAATATATATCAGGTGGTACTGCATGTTCGTTTTCTATTTCAAAAAAAAAAACCTCCGTTCCAGGCTCTATAATTGTCTGTAAATGTCTTAGTAAGTAAATTAACGCATTGGTTCAAGGCAAAATTATTATGCTATATCGGCATAATAATTTTGTTGCTGTTGTCAACAAGTCTGTTGGTGTATTATGTCCAAGAATCCACCGATAAATTCAAGGATTGTTATTGATTTAATAATTTAATTAGTAAATTTGTCGATCGGTTTAAAGCAATACAGTTCTGTAGATTTGCTAATAAGATATTGTTTCAATAAATACATCGATCACTTTAAGGCAACATTTGCTGTTAAAAAAATCTACCGCTCAATTCAAGGCGATGTAATAATTTTATTCAATGTCTAAAGGACGTAGTTAACACAAAAAAAATGTATTATCAATCTAAAACAGTTATTTAAAAAAACTTATTTTTTTTATTATGTAATTTTTTTGAATATTATAGGTAACTAAATGATTTGATATAATGTTAGTGAAGTTGATTTAAAGCATAAATAAAACTATTTCGTCGTAACATAATATAATGCTCGATATACGGTAGTAAAGTGGAGCCAGGAAATCTGTTAGCGGACTTTACCGAGTAGCCGATCAAAAAAACCTATCATAAAAAATCGCCAACAATAATAACAACCTTTTTTTATCTGACTGAAGTAGCAAACGAGCATGCAGTCCACCTAATGTAAGTGGTCACTGCCGCCTATGAACATCTGTAATCGTACAGAACATGGGTTCCTTTTGAAATGAATCACGGATGCGTTGCTACTCCCGAGGACTATGATAGTCGTCTCATGTGAAAGTGTACCGGCAACCACAACCTTATTTCGAAACGCAATAAATGCTTTACGCTAGAAATAAAACCTAACTTAACCTAACCATAGGTTGGTTAGGTTAAGTTAGGTTAGTAACAATTTCATCGGTTTGTCAATAAATCTTTTACATTCCACAATCCAGGGTAGCAAGGTGGAGCCGGGGCCCCCGCCGGCGGACTTCAGCGAGCAGCTGATCACGCTGGTGCCGCCGGTGCTGTGGGACGCGGCGCCGTGGGGCCGCGAGTTCGGCGACTGCGTGCGCCAGCCGCACCCGCAGCACGGCTGGGGGGACGTCGTCTCCGCTGCCTTTGTGAGTACACATATATTTTAAAATCTATCGACGACTTTTGATGTTGTAAAATATTAGGTATTTATCTTTAAGCCAAGTCGAGCCTGTTTCTAGAGAGAAATAGTTTGTGTCTGTTACGGAAAGAGTGGAGGCTGATAGACTTAAAAACGAGGCGAGTGTCGTCAACCCATTATTGTCCCACTGCTGCGCACTGGTCTTCTTTTAGAATGAGAGAGTTTAGGCTATAGTCCACCGCGCTGGTCATGTGCGAATTCGTGGACTTCACACACCTCCGAGACGTTTTTTTTTAAGAACTCTCGGGTGTGTTCCTCACGTAGTTTTCCTTCACGGAAAAGCAGTGATAATTAATTTCTAATACGCACATAAATCAGTGGTGCGTTCCTGGGTTAGAAGCTCGGACCTCCCGATCGAGAGGGCAAGTTTCATCAATTAGGCTATCACTGTGAGTACACACCTGTTTTAAAATCTATCTTTAACCTTCATGAAGAAGCGAAGAATAGTTTCTGCGTTTCGTGTGGAGTCCAATTGACGTAAACACAAGACGAGTATGTCAGTTCTTCGGAGTGGCAACTCAGTGGCAAATTTGTAGTAAACTTTAGGGAGAACTCGTACTCTAAAGTAGAGTTAGTTACAGTCGAAGATTGACTTAAAGATCAGACCTATGCCCAAAAAATTATTTCATTCACTTATTCACTTATATAATGCGGTACCTGAAATAGTTTTAAAGTCGGCACAAAAAAGGCTATATCCAAAATTTTGTTGTCCTCTTAAAGGTTGTCTATGGACTTAAATTCCACCCATTTAAGATTAAGTAACTTTAAAGTATTTATCCCTACTTCAAGGTGTCGGGACATCCTCGCAACAGCATCCGCCATGGCCGCTGGTACGCCACCATCGAGAAACTGGAGTCCGAAGCAGACGATGCCTGGACCATCGTGGCTACCGACGCCGATTGGGAGACTAAGTATGCGGATACTATTTATTTTAATTATTTTGGCTATCCTTTAATTTTTTTGTCCACTGCTGGACATAAACCTCCCATAATGACGATAGTTATTGCACCTGGCATACGCGTTGGTGACTGCTACTTGTTGTTTACTTGGATGTTAATGTCACACAGCAAGAGTCTGGTGCCCATCTCCTGGATTCTATTCCTTAGTTCTACACCCTCTACGCCACTAAGAGCGAGAGTGATGCCATTAAAGACCCGGACGGGTTTTTTAGGCTTATGAGGGTACAGTTTTCAGTATGTGCAGCAAGTTACATGACACACACGTAGACAAATCAATCTACCAGAGCTTGACAACGGTTTCTCTTCACCACCGTTGTTTCGCCGTGACTGTGACTCATACAAGAAAATCGAAATATCGGCTGTAAAAACATTAAACCCGCGTATTAGTAATAGCAGTTTTTTTCATCTCCGCATCTCCATCATCTTTCACTGCCGCCCATGGACATCTGTAATCAACTTCATACAGAACATGGGTTCCATCTGAAGTCAATCACATATGCGTTGCTACTCCCGAGGACTATGATGATCGCCTCGTGTGAAAGTGTGCCAGCAACCATACCCTTCTATCGAAACGCAAGAAATGTTTCACGCTAGAATTAGGTGTGGCGGTGGTACTTCCCCGGTCGAACTACACTGGTCCTACCACCATTTAATCTAACCAATTACATATCAAAATGTATTAATTCAATTACGTTTTAATCGTAATAAATTTTATTATGTAAGACAATAAAGTGACATGTTTTCTCCGCAAGGTATATCTGGGTGCGCAACTCCAAGATAATGGGCACCAGCACAGCCGAGATCGAGTGGGAGATCCCCGAGGGGACCGCCCCCGGCACCTACCGGGTGCACCACTACGGGAACTACAAGTACATCCTGGGAGGGATTTACCCTTACCACGGGTTCTCGGACCCGTTCGAAGTCACTTAAATATATTTACATTCTAGTAATCTTATTTTTTTAATATGTATTACTTATTTAGACGACTTAGACAATATCTACTCATATAATATGGTGTCTTTGGGTGATTAGCATGCTTGTTCGTGTGAGGCAAAGTGTCAAAAAGATAGTCTACATTGACTGATTGAGGTTAGAATTTGTTAATGTTAGAAATTTTCTTCATTCTGTTTTACCGTGTATGGGAAAATGTCAAATGTCTTTCTGTCAATTGACTTAAAAAGTGTAAAATTTGGTTAAAAAGACGTATGAAAGTAGAAAATTTGCCTCATTTATTGCATTTTACCGCGCACAGCAAAATGAACAAATAGTAGTGTTTTATTTGTCTGAAGATTTGTTACATATTTAAATGACAAAATAGTTATCTCCGGATGTTATCAAGAATTTATGTTATACGTAAAGTTTTGTATGTAAAATACAATTTTGCCGCGTGCAAAGTAGGGTGAGCCTTTTCAAGAGCGCTGTGGCGCAGTTACTCTCTTGTGATAAAGTGTACCTACGTAGCTGATCTAAACCAAAGTAGTTCCTTAAAGTAGCAAATTGTGTACATACTTTTGTAAATAGTAATAGTTTAAGTGAATTCTAACTTTCGCTTGTGGCTTCGAGAAATTTCGCGTTGATCTAGCAAATGTATGCTCGAAGGACCAATTTTTGTGCTAGATATTTACCCGACTGGGTAAGGTGATGTTTTTTATGGATATTTTAAACATTGATTCAACGAAATACAAGCAATATTCGTGTTCAAATAAACTTTATTTTTCACAAGACTTTATTATTTACGTTCATTGTTGGTGCTCTTCATATTTAAAGATACGATTTTTACTTCATAGTTATAGCATTATATATATACGATAGCAGTGATAGAATAATGGTTGAAACTTGCCCTCTCAATCGGGAGGTTTGAGATTTAAAACCACGCACCGCACCATTGATTTTTCTTAAATTATGTGCGTATTAGAAATTAATTATCACTCTTTTCGATGAAGGAAAAAACCGCGAGGAAACCTATACACCCGAGAGTTCTTTAAAAAAAAGTTCTCGGAGGTGTGTGAAGTCCACCAATTCGCACAGCGCGGTGGACTATGGCCTGTAACTCTCTCATTCTGAGAGAAGACTATTATCCTAGCAGTGGGATAATAATGGGTTGACGACGACTTCATAGTTATTCTTGTATTAATTTGTAATTTATACAACTTATGTAAATGATCCAAATAATGCAGAATATCTTAATGTACTATTTTACTCACTTAATAATTGTATTATATTGCAAAATTATAATAATAATGTTTTGTTGATTGAAGGTCGTGTTCCTTTTCTAATCACTTTGGCGCCAATATGCGTTGCTAGTCGATATTTTATTTATGAAATTTAATCTATACCTATTTATCGCTATCTATGAACCGATTGAGATTTATATACGTAATATTTGATAAATATTCAATGGACTTATAGTGTAACAAGTATTTTATAAGTTGTCTTATGTTGTAAAACTATTTTTTTGTTATTTTTATAATTTAAATAAACTGGTTTAAATTTATATTACTTAAACATAGTTATAATTTACTATTTAATGATCAATTACTTGTAGTAAATATTTCAATCACTTGCCTGTAGAAAGACATTTATCAAAATAAAGAGATTAAAAATTAGCATTGTTTTATTTATCTAAAGATTTGCGTAATACCTGTTATCTAGAGATTATTAATGTTTTAGCATTGATACCTCATCCGCAAAACTTTAATATATTTGATACATTTGTTTTTCAGGATTCTCATTTAGCTTTTGTGAAAATAATAACACAAAACATAAATAACTAAAGTTAAGCCCTTGACATTGGTTCAACGACTTCATTTCTATCTAGTTTCCCCCTAATTTTATTATATGCCAACCAAAGTTTGAAAGTATTAAAATAATAATTCGGAGTATCTTTATTCAGGACGCCCTCTCAGCATAGGTCTAGAGAAATAAATTAGAGACTGTCTGACCCTTTTTTCACAGATCGCTTCTGTTGGACTTCCCTCCACCCAGTGGTGTATTTTGGGTTCAAGTAGCGGGGCTGAAGGTGAATATGCCCCGTAACCAGTTAGAAATTTTTAGTTGGCGATAAATAGGTCGCCAAATCGGCATTATATTTGACATTTTTGTCTTACAATTTGATGTCCAAAAAACGGTCACCAAATATTAAGCTACCCCCTAAATGTAGCGCAAGTTGATCGTCGAAGATTTTCCTAGACAAACCTCCCCTCACGAATGCCACTGTGCTTACCGAAATATACAAAATATAACGATAAAAATCTTTTTGTATTTGTCTTGTAATTTAGTATCAAAATTTTAGATGCAATCGAAAAAAATGATTTTGTGGAGAATAATATATTTACCACGGTACAAATGTTATCACGTTACGATAAAGGGATTATTAGGATTTAATCGAAATATTTGATTAATTATCGACATACTTTAATTGTTTGGCTAATTATCTGCCTGGGCCTTTGGTGGCGGTACTAATTAGTTTTATTTAATGAGCCAAATTGAAAAAAAATAGATTTAGAACCCTCATGTACGGTTTACGTATTTGAAGTTTAGATTAATAAGTAGATATAATTAGTGCGTCGTGAATAAATTAAAGTAAGTTTTATCATTTTTCACTTAAGTTAATAAAAAAATACCTGCTTAATAATATGTTTATTGTGTATTTTCCGTTGATAAACATGAATTGTAACACGATTCGGTTAATAATTAATGAAGAGATGTTTTTTTTTATAATTTGTAGCCAATCTAAAAATAAGCCAAAGAAGCCAAGAAATGCACTGTTTTGATTTTATTGTGCAAATAAAATAATTTAAAATCATACATTAAAAGAACGCTACCACCCAATTATCTTGCCAGCGATTCTTTTATTGAGTCCGCATCAAATTATAATGTTAATATTGTACATTTATTAAAAACCAGATTTGTTACCAATTCAGCTTTATATTTGACCATATTTACAAAATTTCATATAAACAGATACTTACTTCCTACGGCAACAATCTCCCTCCATTTTGCTCTATTCATTGCTACCCTCCTCCAACTTGTTTAATAATTTAATAATTTATTTCAAACATTAACAAAATGTTTGAAATAAAAAAGTTGGTTCTTTTTTGGTCCACTTAATGGTAAGTGGTCACTGCCGCCCATAGACATCTGTAAGCAAGATCATACAGAACATGAGGTTCTATCAGAAGTAAATCACAGATGCGTTGCTACTCCCGAGGACTAAGATGGTCGCCTCATATAAAAGTGTGTCGGCAACCACACCCTTCCATCGAAACGTAAAAACTGCTTTACGCTAGAAATAGGTGTGGCGGTGATACTTCCCCGGGCGAACTACAATGGTCCTACCACCGATAAAATTCCTTATTTTGTTCCTATTTTTTTCTTAATATGATTATTCATATTCATATAAAATGAAATTGAATTAGGTCCTACCACTTTCATTGAACATGGAAGGTTGTAGGACTTTTAGTGGTTCGACGTCTGGGGCACCACTCATTTCTGCTTAATAAAAACAATGTTATTACCAGGTGGTAGAAACAGTTTAGCACAACCAGGGTGGTTCTACCGCTACACTAATTTCTAGCGTGAAATAGTTCATGCGTTTTGGTTTCAGGGGTTGGTTGCCGGCCAGCGTTGCCAGATTATGTTTTTACTAAGTCGGAATTTGGGAACTTTTTGGGTGACAAAAGCAGGACTACATAGTCGAAAGCGGGACAAAAGTCTTCGCGCTACAAAGAGCTCTGCGCCTGTCCTTGGTGTAGGGGGATCGGAGGATTTGGCGACCTTTTCTTTTGGTCGACAAATCGTGTATGCCGGCTCTCTTTCATATGAGACGACCATCTCAGTCCTCGGGAGTAGCATCTGTGATTGACTTCAGTTGGAATCCCTGTTCTGTCTGAATTTGCTTATGGATATCCATGGGGGCAGTGATCCATGGGGCCTCTTACCATCAGATAGACTACATGCTCGTTTCCTACTTTAATGTTAATCCTTTAAGAAAAGCAGACATTTCCTTTTAATTTAGTCTTCTAGGACATCATTCGTTTAAAACAAAATTTAAGACCATGTCACATGTCCATGAGCTGAATAGGTCACTTACCATCAGATGAGCTGTATGCTCGAATCCTTTGCTACTTCTTTAGCATAGACGAATAACATATTCTATTAGAAAATTTAAAATGCCTATCAAAACATAATATAAAGTAACAAAATTGTTAGTTTGCAGACATGGCGATGACCCTGTTAGGTAAAATAGTGACTCTAGTGGTATTGCTAGCCGTGATCGGCGGTATGACTGCCGTGATCGTTCTGGTCGTGAACGATGCATCCGAAGACATCACACCAACTCCGAGTCCACCAGAGGTCACCACTAATGGTCCAGAGACCACTACAGATGGGTCAAGTCTCCCGTATCAGGTCGGCGTCGGTATAGCTGATATGACTGGACCGTGCGTTGAAATTACTTTTGTGAGTATAATAATTCAGTATAATTCAAAGTACCACGACTTTCAACCCATTACACCACCTCAAAGGATCGCTGTCTGTCCCTATGTACGTTTAGATCATTAAAACTACGCTACGGATTTTAATGCAGTATTTTTAATAGATAGAGTGATTCAAGAGGAAAGTTCTTATGTATAATACATGAATAATATAGATTTTAGATTTTTTACTTTTAGGCGTAACGAACTCCGCCGGGTCAACTAGTACTAGTATTCATATAAAATTTATATTGCCATTCTATAATTTTCCTATCGTTAAAAGTATTTAATTTTATTTCCTACTCATAAAATTCTCTTATAATTAATATAAAGGCGAAAAGTTGTGAGGATGTATCATACATCTTACTATTCATACTACTAGTTGAATTTCGCCAAAATTTGGCTCGCAGTTAGGTAGTTTATGACCTAGATTGACGCATAGGATAATCCTCAGGATGACAAATGTGACCGAATCCGGCAGAACCGCTGTACCAGCGACTGATCAAGAATTCTGACCGCTCTAGGCTAATTATAAGGACGCGCCACCACCAGGTGTGTTACAGTCGGTCTAAAAGTATTAACTACAGGTACAGCTTGTCGAGCAAAAAAGGTCGTCAAATCTACATCTTCCCGTGTGTTAGGGTTTTGTCTGGGTCTAGTTGAAATATGTAGGGTAGACGCAATGATGCTCGATTTATAGTGCATGCGAAAACACGGTATCAGCGCGCTCCCTCAATCCTCACGCCCTAGGCTATAGCCTAATTAGCCTAAGGGTTAATCAGGCCTTGCATGGTACTAAGCTAGTGTAATATAATTTGCAGATGGGTTATGCAGAACTTGGTCAAACTGGTCGAGGAATCCACTTGCGGCAATATTCACGAGCGTTTATATTCGTTAAAGGAGATACAAGGATAGTTTTGGTCTCAGCTGAGGTGCAAGCAGTAGGAATTGCTGTACGGCGAGAGGTAAGCTTTATTGATAACGGCGAAAGGAATTAGATTTGCTGTAAAATGATTGATAAGCATAAAAATAATAAGTTATATAAGTGGAAAAGTAAACTAAGAGACATATTTAAATGTACACAAAAAAACTGAGATTTCGTTTCATGAAATCAAACTATTCTCTTTAGTTGTCTTTATAATTTTATCTTTATGTATTTAGGGTTTTGGATATACATATTTCTTTTAATTTAAGAGACATATCTAATCTTAGAGGCTTTAAAAAAGTTTTGGTGGCCAACAAAACACCACCAGATCGGTGGTGTTTTCTTTTCTGTGTCAAGTTTTCTTCTCTCAGGTTGTGAAGAATCTTCAAGAACTGTATGGAGATATATACAGCTTGCGGAATGTTATTCTGGTGGGCACACACACGCACAGCGCGCCGGGGGGTCATCTGGTCGACTTCCTATTGGACGTCAGTATCCTGGGATTTTCTAGAGAAACCTATGACGCGTATGTTGCCGGTATCACGAGGGTATGATTCTTTAAGTTTCCTATTTATGATGTTCTGATTATAGAATGGAATTGTTCATGGATTTATGGCTTTATTCATATATTAAAGTATCCGTTCATCCATTAGCAATGGCTAACGAATGAACGGATACTATCTCAAAAATACATATATCTAAGCAATGGCTTTGATCCTCTCTCTCTCTCTCTGGATAGAGGCCTCTTCTAATGGGAGCTTTTGCCAATAGTCCATTATTTGGTGATCGTAGCGGGTGTTGATGTAACAAAAGAAAACGCTGTTGCCCATTTCCTGGATTTTATACCTTAGTCACTTCGTCACCTCCTACAAACCCCACGGAATAACAAGTGATGCTATTCAAATAAACAATGTATTCAAAAATCTAGTTGTATTGGTTTGCGCTCTTTCAGTAACTTGGTATTAGCAGAAACGAATGTGTTATTTTGTTTTGATAGGTGTGGATAGCATTGCTTACTAACTAAAGGCATGAACTTTCCGTGTCTATTGTTGATGATACTATTATAACCAACTTATACGTAGAATATTGTTTTCAGAGTATAGTTCGAGCCCATGAGAACATAGTACCAGCTCGCTTGTTCGCCGGCAAGACGCGTGTGTTGAATGCGCATATGAACCGCTCTCCTTACTCTTACGGATATAATCCTGCTGAAGAAAGGGACAGGTATAACTTTAGAATCTGGCTTTACGTAGTCGAGCATCCACTAACCCACCTGACGGTATGTGATCACTGCCACCCATGGACATCTGTAATCAAATTCGTATAAAACAGGGGTTCTACCACAGATGCATTGCTACTCCCGAGGACTTAATTAGTCGCCTCATATAGAAGTGATCCGTCAACCATACCCTTTACTAGAGCACAAAAATTACTCATCAGTAGAAATAGTTGTTACGATGGCATCTTCCTGGTGGAACCATACTCGTTCCACCGACTTGCGAAACTTTTAAGGTTACTGCTGGAAAAGTGTCTCCCCAGACTTCATTAAAGCCGATTAGCAAAGCGACTGCGGGTATAGCGTGTGCATCGGTACATTGTCATTCAAACACCTCTCAATCGGGTCGTGAAACTGTACCCAGCTGTGAAGCATAAAACTGGTTTGTAAGGTAGTAGAATCAGAATGGTTTGACCAGATAGGTCCCGTAGGCGCCATTTTTAACGAAAAACAACTCATATGTTTCGTTGGAAAGCGATGTAAGCTCTCTGAAAAAATATTTGTTTCCTTATTACTTATAGATACGATATGGACACTGACAATGAGCTGATCCAACTTCGAATTGAAAAGCTCGATGGTAGTCTTCATGGGGTGCTGAACTGGTTCTCAGTGCATACCACCAGCATGAACATGACCAACCAACTTATCTCCTCCGACAACCTAGGCTACGCTGCAATACGCCTGGAGAATACCCTGAACCCTGGCAAACAAACTGGTAAGGTTAGTAAATTTACTGCTTAGCAAATTTGAGTACCTTGTGGTGTCGGTCTTTAATAGTAATAGTACCATTTCATTTCTTCCCGTAGATGTTGTAGGGGCAACGCGCTCAGAGGACTCCGGTTGCGTTCCTTTTGAGATCCCGAAGTCCTCTTTGTAGCGCCGAGGACGGTCACCGGGGGGGTTTTAGTGCGGTAAAAATCCCACATAACCCTGCGTCGCTTCCATGGCGTCGAGTACCTTTTGAAGGTTTTCCCCTCGAGAAAAAAAATAGGATGTTGTAGGAGCGACAAAGGGACAAAATCCAGGAGATGGACGGCAGCTTCTTCCTGTGTAACGTCAGCATCCACTGTGTTCGCTAATACACGTGCCTGGCTCTGGGACTATCGGCAAAGCAAAACCTTCATTAGAGGAGTATTTGAAGGTGGTAGAACCAATGTAGTTCGACCGGGGAAGTACCACCGCCACACCTTCTTCTAGCGTGAAACATTTCTTGCGTTTCGATGGAAGGGTGTGGTTGCCGGCACACTTTCACATGAGGCGACCATCGTAGTCCTCAGGAGTAGCAACGCATCTGTGATTGACGTCAGATGGAAACCATGTTCTGTATGAAGTTGCTTACAGATATCCTTGGGCGGCAGTGACCACTTACCATCAGGAGGACTGCGCGCTCGTTTGCTACATCAGTCAGATAAAAAAAAGTTTTATGTTTAGTAGTAAAAGTCTAAGATTGATGGGAAATTTAAAAGTCTTTGGAAGTTCTTGTAGGTGCAATATGCTCTTTAATAGCAATTTTATCTGTGTAAAAGTTGGGTAAAAAAAAATGTATGAGTCGTTCATACTTAGTCCTCAAGAGAATGTCGGAATGGGTGACATTAGTAAATTCTACAGTTCTACTTTGAGCTGGTTACAGATATCCATAGCTAGAAGTAGCGATCGTGTTACTTACTTGCAGCAGGTTAAGTACCTGCTGAACCAGTTAAGTCAATAAGCTGAAGACTATTGTGAAATTTTAAAAATGATCCTAATTTCCAGGAGCAAAAACATTGTTGTAGAGGACTGCAAGTGAAATAAATTTGTCTGTCAAGTATTTAAAATCTAAAAATAACGTAATTTTCAATTAAGAAGTTACTGCTTCATAGTTACGTACTAGTATTTAATGACATAGTTTCGATTAGTCTCTAGTCTTACCCTTCCATAGGCGGAGATAGTAGCAGCGTTCTTCCCAGCGAGTCTTGGTGACGTGTCTCCCAACATCCGCGGAGCTCGCTGCGAGTTTAGCGGAGACGAGTGCGACAACCAGTTCGTGTTGTGCGCCGCCGGCGAGCGCTGCTACTCCCTGGGCCCTGGGGATGATATGTTCGAGAGCACCAGGATCATTGGCACCGCTGTGTTCGAAGGCGCCTTGGTAAGGTAGAAGATACAGATATGCCATGTAGCAAATCACGGTAAGGGCCCTACGCACCAATCGATGAATGGTATTACGAGAACTCCACGTACATAGTTATGTTTATCGACGAACAATCCATTGGTACGTGGGTACTTTTAAATATATGTAAACGTCGTATTCATTTCGTCGACGACTTTTGCTCGGAATCACTTTGTCCTTGGACATTATTAGAAACTTGAAATTATGTACTCTAGTGAAAAATTATTCTGTTTGAGGATTTTCTATGAATCTCCCTTTGGTTATCCTATTTTTAATACTTGATTCGTATTAGATTTTATATTTGCATATAATACTACTTATGTCTATGACTAATCTCTTATCTACCTAGTTTGATTTTAGGAGGTACTGAAGCAACCCGGTGAGGAATTAACCGGAGAATTGGCTGTAGTCCATCAGTTTGTAGACATGCCCGAGGAAGTAGTGGCCAAGTATGATCCAGTAGCAAGGACATTTAATACAGTAAGATATTTTTTTTACTTTACGTGTCGCCGATCTAACCATTATTTACTTTAAACAGAAAGTGGTTCAAACTATTTTCGTCTATATTTTTGTTTTTTTCTTTTTTGTATATAGGTATGTAAATTTTGTAAATAGTTTTTCTTGTCATAAATGAAATATATTTGTAAATTATTATTAGGTGTATACAGTGTAAATATTGTAAAATTAATTATAACTGTCGGCGCGACACCGCGTATTTATGAAAAACACGTCGCCGATAATAATTATTTTAGTTCGTTTAAAGATCGAAAATTGTTTGTTTATTGAATTAGCAACATTTAATTATTTTTAGAAATGTAATTTAGTTTACCCTCCATAATTTTTTTATTGACACACCACCAAACATTGTTATAAAAAGGCGAACGAACGCCGGTAGAAAAAGATTTCTTGTTTAATCATCGAAGCGATCGGACCTCGTCAATTGTGAATAAATCGAAGAAGTTTACGCCTGTGTTTTACTTGAAATCTTCAAGAACGAACAGTAATGAAGACACCTCGACCATCCTGATATCACTCTCACTTCGATATAACAATAAACAAATAAATAAAATAAACAAAGAGATCAGTTATTTAATAATAATTTTCGTGTATATTTCATCCCACTTTAGGAATGAATTTTATAAAATTACATTTTAAGATGATCTTACGATTACCTATGTATTAAATAATTTGGATAACTTTACCTCATGTAGGTATAACATTTTTATATTTTTTTCTGTAATATTTTCTAGAGTAACCCCGTAAAGGGATGCGTGCCTGCGATGGGCTACAGTTTTGCGTCGGGGACCATTGATGGTGCCAATGTCCTCAACATCACTCAGGTATTAAAATTTTACATGACCCGCACAGCTGAGCAACCATATCGCTCTGTCACACAAAGTTCCAGGTTCGATTACTTCGTTCTCAGTCTTGCTTTTTGTACTTAACGATTCATACTTAGTGTATGCATTGAGAAAATTTTGATTTTTTTTTATCTAGTCCAACTACTGGTATGTTGATACTGAAGTAACGCCATATTGTAAAGATATTTTTTTATTTTGCAATGGCGGTCTGAAACCTGACATACTAAAATAAATAAACTCTGTGTACTTCTAAATATGACGAAGAAACATAGTAGACATCCGTAAACATATGATTTTATCTAGCGTGCACCGAAAGCATGCTACCTGATGCTTTCGGTACACGCTAGATAAAATGTGATCTACAAAACGTATTATTCATTAATTTAAATATCATCATGGACAGGGCACCATTGTTGGGAATCCATTACTGGACTCGATCAGCGCGGTGATCGCCCGGGCTACTCCAGAGGACATCGAGTGCCATAAGCCAAAACCAATTCTGTTGGCGACTGGAAGAGTAAGTGAAACATATGTCTAACTCACTGGCAGATAAGTAGGAACTGAGGAGATCACTTCCCCCCTCCCCCCGTTCTTAAGTTAATTCGTGATCACCACGAGAGTAAATAAAAATAATGAAGCCAAAAGGTGTGGACGAAACTCTTTTTATTTGAGGAAGCGAAATAAATATAAAAAAGAAGGACCTTTATTGCTATCTCTCAACTTATTTCAGATACTGCATTGGAGTAGTTTTCTTTCAAATTTATTAATCTTAGTTCATCTAACATAGGTACTGCGCCAACTAAATCTACGTTCAGCTGTACTTAAACTACAAGATCAAAATTCAACTTCAGTTTTCTGATCTGATAAGTGTCATCGTCATTGTGACCCTTAAATATGAGGTTTTTTTAGAATAATTTCAATAATTTGGGATTGATATATATTTTATATAATATTATTACAGGCTAATATACCGTTTGCCTGGCATCCTCGAGTGACATCTATATCTTTAATCTGGTTGGGAGGTTTTGTGGTCGCGGGGATCCCTGGGGAACCCACCACGATGGCTGGCAGGCGAGTGAAGGATGTCATCGGCAGTGTAATGAGATCACATGGCTATAATCCCTGGATCGCCATATCTGGTCTAACCAATGAGTACATACATTATGTATCGACGATTGAGGAATATCAGGCATGTATTTATTTATTCTTTATATACCGTTCAATAAATGTTTGGAAAAAGGTGGACTATAAGTATTAAAAATATATGAACATTCATACATAATCACATACTAATTTAAGTTAATATTATTGCTGGATTGATACGTTTTAATATCTAACGGGTACGCGTTATTTCGCCGCGACAACAAATATTAGAAAACTGCATATTGTGAGTACCCGTTATGTGATAAAATGTACCAGGTATAGATATTATTTTATGTTTCACAACTGACACAGAATTACCATACAGATCTTTTATCTTTCGATGTTTTCCGTTACAAATATAATTTTAAATCTTGAAATAATTCTGAATAAAGCCAAATGTGATAATGGGATATTCCTCTATCGCTTAAATACTTTGATGTTATCATTATACCATATCGGAAACCCATTATAACCAGTTCCACAGAATTTGTTTTAATTCAAATAAGTCCAATATCTTCGACGTTTTAAACTCTGAATTGTTATTGTACTTAAAAAACAAAAACACTGATAAGATTATTCGATTGGACTTATCTTAGGAGTTATCATAAAGTTCTAATATGTTGATAATATATTTTTTCAGATACAAAGATACGAGGCAGCTTCTACGATCTATGGCCCGCACACTCTCGATATCTTCTTGAATAAATTTTATGATTTCACGACAATTGCTATTGAGGTATGTATTTATTTACAACTAGCTGTACCCGCGGCTTTGCCCGCGTGCAAATCAACGCGTCACAAAGTTTTTCTCGCGCAAATCTCGACACCGTGGGAATTCTATGATAAAAAGGCCGCTCAAGGATTACCTGGTCAAACACAGAGTGAAAAAACGAATTTAAAGTGTGTATTTGTGAGTAGGGACGTATTGTTATGTATTTTTTTTAATTAGACGAATTCTAATATTGTAAATCGCTTTTTTGAACCAATTTACATTCTTAGTGGTCTAATTCACAATATCGGGATACTTTTTTCAATCAACTCCTCCACATTTGAACCAAAACGTATCGATTAAGTATAAAGATTGATTTGAACTTTTCCGAATTGGAAAATACTATTTGAAGTAATTTTGGCGGATTCAAATTTCTAAGTAAAATTATAGGTAAACCTACTTTTAATATTAATTTGTGTTCAGGAGTTCCGGAAGGCATTAAGGTATTCAAAAATTCTGTTGGATAATGTACTGCTTCCTCTATCTCAATGACTGTGTCTACCGAATAGTAGATCTGTGACGCTGCTTTAAATTTCGAAAAAAAATAAATCATTTATTTTATCGACACGTTCATTGGGTGGGTATATTGCCGTCTTTTGGAACCAATTTATAGTGTTATTGGTTGTATTAACAATATCGGGATATACTTTTTCAACCAACTCCTCCACATTTAAACGAAGACGTATCGATAAAAAGATTGATTTTAACTTTTCCGGATAACAAAGCACTATTATCCACTTGATGTAAATCATTAGAAAATTGGGTTATCACGGAACAGCGACATATATTCTAAGTTCATATTTTGTTTCATGTGGCCAAATATAAGATCTTTTAAGAGGTGCATCGGGCTATTTGTGTGCGTAAATCCCGCATTGTTCTTTGTAAAGCAGAAGACATAATCAAAACACTTTTACAATACACACGAACAGGGCGCACCCGCTCGCAGGGCGCTGCCGCACCCTGCTCGCTTATTTTTTATGTTTTCTTTTATGTTCGAACCTAACCTAACCCATCCTGTTTAAAAAGCTACAGCTAAATCCAACTCTTAACAATAACATGACAATACTCCTGCATTTTCAGGATTTAGGTATTCAAAGTGACACTTTTCATCATAATGTTCTCTCTACGGATTGTAATGTATTGTAATCAATAAGTACCAAACTCATACGGCTTAAGTAGGTTGTGTACTTAAATTATCAGGGTTGATGAATTGAAGTTTAATTTATTAATCACATTTCAGTTTAATGAGCTGTCATTAAACTTATAATATATAATAAACACAACCGTAAGCATTATGTGATTACCCTTTATAATTTAGGCTTGCATTATCCCGCATCATCAGGGAGGAATTGAAGGTAAAAAAAAATATCCCATGTCTTTGCTTAGTATTCTTATTACTTATACGTAAGCACTTGCAAGCCAACTTCTATAGCTTGGGCTTGCAGTACCCTGCATCATCAGGGCTGAGGAGCTTAAGGTCGAAATTTTCATCTTGTGTCTTTGCTTAGTAATTATATTACATACCCGAAAGCATTAAATGGCCAACTCCTATGGCTTAGGCTTGCAGTACCCTGCATCATCAGGCTTGAGGAGTTGAAGATTGAAATTTTCATCTTGTGTCTTTGCTTAGTAATTATATTACATACCCGAAAGCATTAAATGGCCAACTCCTATCGCTTAGGCTTGCAGTACCCTGCATCATCAGGCTTGAGGAGTTGAAGATCGAAATTTTCATCATGTGTCTTTGCTTAGTAATTATATTACATACTTGAAAGCACTAAATAGCAAACTTCTATGGCTTAGGCTTAAAGTACCCCTGCATCATCAGGGTTGAGGAGTTAAAAGTCAAAATTTTCATCATGTGTCTTTGCTTAGTAATTATAAATTACATACCTGAAAGCACTAAATAGCTAACTTCTACGGCTTAGGCTTGAAGTACCCCTACATCATCAGGGTTGAGGAGTTTAAAGGTCAAAATGTTTATCATGTGTCTTTGCTTAGTAATTATATTAAATACCTGAAAGCACCAAATGCCCATCTCGTATAGTTTAGGCTAGCAGTATCCTGCATCATCAGGGGTGAGGATTTGAAGGTCGAAATTTTCATCTTGTGTCTTTGCTTAGTAATTATATTACATACCCGAAAGCACTAAATAGCTAACTTCTATGGCTTAGGCTTGAAGTACCCCTGCATCATCAGGGTTGAGGAGTTAAAGGTCAAAATTTTTATCATGTGTCTTTGCTTGTAATTATATTAAATACCTGAAAGCACCAAATGCCCATCTCGTATAGTTTAGGCTAGCAGTATCCTGCATCATCAGGGGTGAGGAGTTGAAGGTCAATATTTTTACCGTGTATCTTTGCTTGGTATTTTTATTATATAACCGTAAGTGCCAAATAGCCAACTCTTACGGTTTAGTCTTGAAATACCCTTACATCATCAGGGTTGAGGAGTTGAAGATCAAATTTTTGTCCCATGATTTTGTTTAACAATCTTATTATATATCCATAAAAACAAATTGGCTTACTTCTACGGTTCAGGCTAGCAGTACCCCTGCATCATCAGGATTGAAGGTCAATTTTTTTAGGAAATATCTGCTTAGTAATCTCATTCTACATTCAACCCAATTGGACTCCTACAGCTAAGGTTTGGCCGAGTATCGCTAATTTCGTTAATTTGCTTCAAAGAAATGGATCCTATGATCAGAACCGTATCAAACTCATCAGAGTACCCTTGAAGTACATTCTTTCAAATAAAAGAACAATCATCAAAATCGGTTGGCGGGAAATTTAGTTATTCATCTATTTATCACGCACATCGTTAATGCAAATATCAGACTTATGCACTTTTCTTATGGATGCCACTGTCAAAAGTGAACTAAAAATAAATGGGACCCGACGACACGCACTACCTTTCAAACGAAAAAAAAAATCATCCAAATCCGTTCACCCAGTGCGGAGAAATCGAGTAACAAATATAAAATTAAAAAAAAATTAAAAAAAATACAGACGAATTGATAACCTCCTCCTTTTTGGAAGTCGGTTTAAAGGTTTAAAACGATGTTTTAACATAAAAATCAAAGCGAAATACTAAATTTTATTGAGGTGGCCTCAAAATTGACTGACTTTCATACAAACTTACATCTCCTATTTGGGTTAAATTGGGGGGGGGGGGGGCAGAAAATTCATTCTTAACTGTCGTCTACGTCACAAAAGGAACCCCTAGTAAAAATCATATTCGTATCTTTAGCAGTTTAGGCTCTACGATGTTTATTCAATCGATGAGTGAGAGAACATCCTTTCGTTTTTATATAAGTATATATAGATATAGAGATATAGATTTGTATAGTATCAAATAACATAGGTACACACATAACCAATAAAAATACATAACAAAGGAATACATTTTACAGACCATAACATGTTTAGTTTCAACCAATTCAACTATGCAGTTACATCTTATTAACACTTATCGAACACAGAATAAATACTGCGTAGTTTTAAATTGACATAACTTTTTTATTCGTTGACCGATTTACATAAAATAAACACTAAATGTTAAGTGAAGTTTCCCACAACACATCAGTGAAAATTATATTCAAATTGGATAAGCCGTTTCTGAGATTAGCGTTTTCAAACACACAGACAAACAGACAAACAGACAAACAGACAAACAGACAAACAGACAAACAGACAAACAGATAAACAGACAAACAGACAAACAGACAAACAGAAAAGATTTCTAAAAATCATTATTTTGGGTTCTATATCGTATTAAAGACCTCTAGAAATGGTTTTCACCTAAATTTATTCCATGTACAGACAGCGACCTCTTACAGATTTATTATAGTATAGAAGAAGAAGAAGATAGAAGAAGAAGATGATATATATATATATATATATATAATTTTACCGGTTGTAATTGAGATTTAGAATAAAATACGCTAATAACACTTACTATGCTCATAGAGTTCTGAGTGTAATGGACACACATAAAGTTGAATAAACAAGCAATCACATCGAAAAAAACGAATTTTATAAGTCAGATTAGTCTGGGCCGGGATTGAACCTTGAAACCACTATGTTGTAGGTGGTAGAATCAGTGCAGTTCGCCCGGGGAAGTACCACTGCCACACCTATTTCTAGCGTGAAGCATTTTTTGCGTTTCGATGGAAGGGTGTGGCTGCCGGCACACTTTTATATGAGGCGCCCATTTCAGTCCTCGGGAGTAGCAACGCATTTGTAGCACTTTAGATAGAACCTGATGTTCTATATATAGTTGTTTACAGGAGTCCATCGGCAGCAGTGACTACTTACCATCAGGTGGACTGTATGTTCGTTTGCTACTGCAATCTTATAAAAAAAAAATGTTAGTGGTGCGGACCATGGGCGGCACTTACCATCAGGTAGCCTGCTCGTTTGTTACTACCCTCTGTACTTGAACAATAAATTTACGATGACGTAAACTGTTTTAGGGTGGAGATGTTCCTCCCGGGCCGAATCCAGCCGACCATCGCAACAGCACCATCTCGCTCATCCTGCCCGTCATCCTGGACAACTCTCCTATCGGGAGCAATTTCGGGGATGTCCTGGAGCAACCTCCACAATACGTCAAGACAGGAGACATCGTTTCTGCTACTTTTGTAAGTATAGGCTTTTAACTTGGTGTTCCTTTCTACGTTGCTATTTTCATCGTATATTTTTTTATAATATGGAAGTTGTACACCCGATGGTAAGTGGCTATTGCCGCTCCTGGGTAGATGCAATATTTTTAAATAGATTGGATTTTTCTCTCTCTCTCTTTAAATGATGTTATTTCCGAAACAAAGCAGTGTAGGCATCTGAAGTTTCGTTATTTTAATACCTACCGTCACTATAACCACAGGAAATGGGTGCCATTAACCGGATGCAAAATTCAGACCGACCAACAAGGGGTCGGTCTGAATTTTGCATAATGTTATAGTTAAACAGTGGGCGGAGCTATTATTGAGATCTCGAGATCCTTATTTTTCTAGGTAATTAACTGGACATATTTCTTGGATGAGCAGTAATAGCCTAATGGTTGAAACTTGCCCCGAGAGTTAAGAAAAAAAACGAAGTTCTTGGAGATGTGTGAAGTACACCAATTTACACTTGGCCAGCGCCTAATTTAGCTATGGCCTGAATTATCTCATTCTGAGAGAAGACCCGTGCCCAGCAGTGGGACAATAATGGGTTTAATTTTTTTATTAGCTCATCTGATAATATATTACGTTTCCTTACATAATCTTTATATTTCGTAGGTAGCAGCAAATCCAAGGAACGACTTACGGCAAGAGACATACCATGCAGCGGTTGAGAGGTTCGATCTAGGAGCATGGTCGGTGATAGCCACTGATGCTGACTGGGACACTCTGTAAGTGATTTTCCATCGTCCAAGTGGTAATTCTGGATACACTTAGGAAAGAATTCAAGTACGTTCAAATCTGGAGCAGACGTCTGGATTCATTTGTTTGGCTAGTCAGGGGCAGAAAGCGGAATTTAAGTGACTTAAAAAATACTAATTTACCGATTGTACAACTATGTAGTAGTGTGCCACACAATAGATCTGGCCTCACTAAATAAAAATCCTGGTCTGTCAGTGATAATACTTGTATAGCAAGTTAATTTCAACTATCAGACATGCTTAATACCTGCAAATATAGGTAAACAAACATCAAAATTGTGTTTATCAAGAGTCCTGTATTATCACGATCCTTGTGACCTCGCACAATTTTTTTTCTAAGTTGACATACTTTTAGAGGGTAGATTAAAATGGGTTATTGAGCATATTTGATATTTTAGTAAGGCACTTTGTCGTGCAACTCTGGAGGTACCCAGAAACGCCAGAACTGCCTACGTTAGAAGTAGGTGCAGCGGTAGTACCTCCCCGGTCGAACTACTCTGGTACGAACGCTTGGTAAAAAAAAATTAAAAAAATGTTTTTTAGAGTCCATTAAACAATGCCCAGGTTCGAATGGGAGCGACAGTCGACGCTCCTGGGCACGAGCCGCGCGCGCGTGTCGTGGCGCGTGCCGGCCGCCGCCGTGCGCGCGCCGCACCGCCTCGCGTACTGCGGCGCCGCGCGCTCCGTGCTCGGGAACCTCACGCCCTTCTGCGGACACTCCGAGCCCTTTAATCTTGATGATACTGTGAAATAAATTGTTGACAACTTGAGTGACTTTCTATTGTAAATACCCTGTTTTTGAAATGAATATATCATTAGGCATTTTTAGAGATGGAAAAAAAACATTGAACTGGCGTCGCCGTGTCGTCGACACCTTTGTATCTATGTATGTACATAAATATACATGCATGTTACATTTTAAGTACATGGTGATCAGGTTTGGGTGGGAGCAACAGTCTATGCAATACCTGCCGTGCAATAAATCGTTGTTAACTGGTGTGACTTTCTTTCATTAACAACCTGTTTTTGAAGTAGGTACATTTATACAAGTAGGCATTTTTTTAAGTTTTTGCTTTTTTAGGCAGCCCTCTTCACTAACTTTTTAGTTTCTTTTAGGTTTTCTAACGTGGCTTTGACCATCTTAGAGGCACATCCGGAAATATAAAAAAGGCAAAAGGAGATTGCCCACGGATGGTATCGCAAAATCTTAGTTGTGTCACTACTTCATAAAATCAGTAATTCCTATTAATAATTAAAATAATGTTTGTAGATATTACAAATAAATAACAAATTCCCGCATAAAAACTGACCAAAATAAAAGTCGTTGTCTTGATCATTTATTATGTCGCCATCTTTGCCAATTGCCTGTTACTAAAATACGATTGGTTCAAAGAATCGAGAATCTACCCGCGTGACAAATAATAATTATTGTGTGAAGTTTTCGACTGTTTGTTTTGAATTCGTAATAATATCCAGTACCTAACTATTATTTCGTGCTTGATTCGTTTTGTTTTTCAATTTCTATTAAATTAAAGCGAATATGATAGCGACAGGGATACTCCATTAGTTAAGATAAGTTTTCGTGTTAATACCTATTTCAACACCATAAGACGAGATAAAACACTGCATTTTGAGTTATAGGTAGTGTCATTTCAAATAAAAACTCATTAGTGATATTGACTGGGTTATGAAAAATCTATGTTATGGATATGCGATATTTGCTCTGACAGTCGTTGAGAGAACTTAATGATGAAAACTACAATACACTAGCTTTTTGGATTTCAGGTACACCGGTAAGTATTAATGATGTAGTTTATGAGATGTATAAATGGTTATAGTAGCCCTCTTTTTCCTCCACGAAGCAATTATTGTTTCGGTTTGGAGAGGCGTGGTTACCGGCTATACTTATACTCGTACACAATGCCAACATCTCAGTCCTCAGAGGTAGCAATGCATTGGTAATCAAATTCAGGTATGATTCAGTACTTGGGGATGATACGAGCATACCTCCTGTATGACGACCCGCGTGGCGGAGCGGTCACCATACCGGTCTGACACGCATTGGATTCTGGGTTCGATTCCTGTACAGATAGGTCTCTGAATGATGAATTTCTGGGTAATTGTGTAGTCGTCTTTGTATGTCTATGGCAGCCACGACACAGGAGAATATCTTAATGTGGGTCTGTGAGCTTAGAGAGTGTTTATTTTTTTGTTTTATATTTGAACACTTATGCTTTTACAGATAAACGTAAACTAGCACTTAACAATTTCAAAAAATCGATTTTTTGGGTCCTTCATTACTATATTGCTGTTGATTGTCGAGAATTATAATTTTTTTTTCTGCAATTGAAAGTACTCAAATCAACCTTCAAATTAAGCCCTAATACATGACGGCACAATAGATTTTATAGCGATACTGCATTCCATAGTCATTTGGGCATTCTCCTTTTAACACTTGCTAATTGTCGATTGGTATAGGTAATTTCGAACAGTGAAAGCCTAATGATTGATGATGGTGCTTAAATTCGCCTATCCGAATGGGGGGTCCGAACTTCGAATTCCAGTCACGCAACCCTGATTTTTGCTAAAATGACGTGCATGTTAGAAAATAATTATCTGAAGTTTACGGTAAAAGAAAAGATCGTGAGAAAACCTACACGCTTGATTTTTTATAAAAGGAAAACAAAAAGTTTTCAAACATGTGAGAAGTCTACCAAACCTTGAGAGGTTACCCGTGCCTAACAGTGCGAAAATAATGGATTGTCAATGATATGTCACACAATTTTGAGGAGACTTTTCTTGTTATAAAATTCTCATGCATGTAGGTTTCTATCGGCAGGAAAATTTAGAACATTTGTTCATAAAGATATTCCATTAATGGACCATTCCAATCTAGTCCTGAGTGTATAATACCCAAAAACTTTGCTACTCAGTTCAATGCTGCGTCCTCTGAATCTAGAAGTTACGCGCTTTCTTCTTCAGTTCATCAATTCACAACTGTTTAAAATTACTGGTACGCGAGGGTTGTATAGGAGACGGATAAAGATATTTGTACTCTGCTTAGCATAACATAAAAACGTGTGGTTACCATGTGACCAAGTGGTAAAATAAGTATGTATACAGTATTTTTTTTTATTTGATTGAAGTAGTAAACGAGCATGCAGTCCACCTGATGGTGAGTGGTCATTGCCGCTCATGGACATCGGTGAGCAAGTTCTTCCTAAGATGAAGCAGGTCTTGGAAGGGTATTATGGGTTATTAAGGGTATTGCTTATATGTGTAAAAAATTATCATAGCTACGTCCCCGGGAGTAGCAACGCATTAAATTTAAAAGATTCAGAGTAATTTGTAGTCTGCTTTGAATTCCCAATAGAAACGAGTTTTCGGTATACAGGTACCCACTCATAATATCGGTCGTAGGTAAATGTATTTCCTTGGTTGGTAATAAGAAAAGGAAACGACATCTGCCTTCAGCTTCATACACTATTAGAAGATCGTCGCATTACTTAACGACACATCACGATCTATTGATGTACGACGAAACAGTAATAATCTATTTCCATTCATAAGTTAAGAGAAATATGTGTCATATTCACTTGGAACTCACACATACTTACACCTTTTGTCTTTGATTTCAACTAGTTTTCGTTTTGTGGTCTCGATTGACTTGTTATTTTAGTTCCATTCGAGTACTCATCGGTGATTCGTGTAATTATTTCTATGCAAACAATCCAATTGCAATGCATTTTTCCTTATGCGCAGAATAGAATAAACTGTGATGGTCATAACGTCGGTTCCTACATTTAAAGGCCAACGGGTTAGTACAAATATTTGTTATTTACAAATTCGTTTTGTACAAATAAGGTTTAAATTAACCACAATAGTGTTTGCAAATGTTTACATATGTATAATGTTGGTAAGCATACCCTTTATAGTCCTTACGTATTTTTTATGCTCAGTATTTCATAATGCGGCCTCACCAATCCTAACAAAGTTGCGAGCATTTACAGGCTTTACACACATTAGAAAAAAATTAATAACACACAGAGTGGATGATTTTGTCAACTTTTTCCCTTACCTTCTCTTCTAAAGTTTAAAAACCTTTGACGAATATCATTTAATAAAATACGAGTACATATAAGTACGTACGTACTCAAAACTTTAAACCATATTTTACATACGTGACTGAATTATCCATTATACTATCAGGTAATGGATAGTATCCGATAGGTACCTAAATGTAGCAGCCAATTCGCACATAGGTACCTTAGATTCCTACCCTACCTGAAACTGTTCCCCTTCACACTTTTAACGGAAAAAAGAGTTCCTCCTATTTTTTAAACTTTGCCGCTACCCATCGTAGTAGATACACTTAAGTACACGATGTTAAGCGGGTAGCTCCTCAGTTCCTTTTTTTTTGTTCTCGAGGGTCAAACCTTCAAAAGGTACCCCACACCGTGGGAGCGACGCAGAGTTACGTGGGATTTTTACCGCACTAAAATCCCCCGGGTGGCCGTCCTCGGCGCTATAAAGAGGACTCTGGGATCTCCAACGGAACGCAACCGGAACAGTTCGTCCACCCTGGATCCCCTTTGTCTATTCACTTCTGCCGAAATGCATTAACTGCCTAATAAAAATGAAGATTAGTAGTAGATAATATATACCATTCACCATACTAGTTCTATCATCTTTCAAGACTAACAATATTTTGGGTGAACATAAATATCATAACATTTTCTTTAATTATCAGTGTGGGGTCGTAAACTTTACCTCTTGTACGATAAAATTGCCGTTTATCCGTGACACGAGAGATAAGATTATACAATGAAGTTTATCTTACCGAAAACAACACATTTGTGCCTGTGTTGTAATTAAAGCTAGTTTAAAATTTAATCAAAGTTAATAAATATTTCGAAACGTAAGGTATTATTTTTTTTGCTTATATTAATATGTACTTACTGATAAAGTATTATGGCTATAAATTATAGTTATTTTGTTTTTTGGGATACTACTCTTTGGAATTATCGGTTCCATTTAAAAAAATATATTTTATGACATGATGTACCTACGTGCTAGCTTAAAGGTTTTTGTTATAGTTATTTTTTAGGTCAAAATTGATAAGTCAGTAAGTAATTTTAGATAGTACCTATAAATCCAGCGTAACCTGTCTATCGTAATTATGTAGTAAAACTAGTTATTGATATATTTTGTGTTGTTGTTGTGTGGTGTTTTTACACTGTTTTTAAACGTGGGTAGTTGCGCATAGCTAATTACAAAACATTTTATATAATTTTGTAACACAGGCAATAAACCATAATTTTAATCTAGCCAGACAGGGATTTCAAAAAAAATAACCTTTTACAATAAATTAACAAAGATTTAATTTTGAAAGCGACATTGGTTGCTATTGGATAATGGATATTTGGTAAGTAATTCTTGTTAATTTTCGTTACAGTGATCTTGTTTAATCCAATATGGCGGAGCGCAACAGCGTCACCAGAAAATTGATCAACTCACCGGAGTCGTGTGTGGATGACAATTTGCGTGGGCTGGTGACACTTTTCCCGAAGCTCCAGCTGCATCCCAAACACCGTGTGGTCACAGTCAGGAGAAAGGTACCTACCACGTTACTTGTCACTCATGTATTTATTAAAAAAAATTAGAAAGCCTACAGATCACTTTCAGAAAGTAAAGTGTGAAGTTATGTTTCTTAATGTGGTAGCCTCATCTATTTTTACGTGGTATAACGGAAGTGTTTAGGGATCCTCAGTACAATTTTAATGTTATGATAAGTAAGTAGTCCTGAGGCAGCAACGGTTCCAGGTTCCATCACTGATCTCAGGCAGGCCTCCTATTTCTAGAAGAATATTGCCATCGGAGGCTCTTTAATGACGTCCATAGTCGTCAGAGACAGTAGATGTGGCTTATTAAGATGGGTTGTATTCTTCACACATAATTACATACATACAATACATCATAATAAAGGGTATAAACTACACAGCCCCTGGGTTACGTAAAAGGTACCTAAGTACAGTGTTTTTAGAGTGGCAACGTTGTTAATAATTAATACAAATATCCATGGCTCCCAGGTGTTCTGGGATTACGGGCGTAAAGCAACGAACTTAAAAGTAATATAATGATATCAGCAGAGCACCAGGGTCATAAGGGAAGCCTAGCAACTAGCAGATGAACGAGAAACGTTGGCATTATAAGACAAAACTAAATAGAACGTTTTTGTAAACACATTGAACGTTCTGTCTCTTTAATAACAAAAGTGTTTTCTTCGAGAACATTGTATAACTATTCCTTTCAGGATGACTCTGGAAGAGTTGCTGTTCTTGGTGGTGGTGGTTCCGGACATGAGCCGTTTGCAGCAGGTGAACTGTTTTGAGTAACTGAATCATTAACTTCATAGTATTATAAAAGTAGCAAACGAATATTTATTCCAACCGACGCCAAGTGGCAAACATCACTCACTAGCTGACCCGGCGAACTTCCGCCTAAAAGTCAAAAATCTGAAATTATCAGTGTTCCTCCACTTTATTATGCATGTATTATACATAAAAACCTTACTCTTGAATCATTATATCGATTAAAAAAAATGCATTAAAATCCGTAGCGTAGTTTTAAAGATCTAAGCGTACATAGGGACTTAGGGACAGGCAGCACGAAGCGAGTTTGTTTTATACTTTGTAGTGATGTATATTAAAAAAAAACAACCTACGATAGGATCTTAATATTAGCTGAGGTCGGCTACAGATACTTATGTAGCTACGCCTCAAGATTAAGTTGGAATGCTTAGTAAATTTACGGTTACGGTTTAAGACATTTATTTCTCATTCGAATACAATTCATTTAACATGAGAAATACAAATTACAAATAATGTAGGTACGGTACAGACGTAGATTGGAATAACATCATTGTGAAGGTATTAAAAGAAATATGCATGCACTAATTACATATCAGTTTACAATAGCAAGTTGATAGCAATTATGGTTGATAGCATAAACTGTTTTAAATAATTGAATTAAATTTAAAATATAGAGAAATCCCTTAACATGTAAAATTTTAAATTCTTTTTAAATAGTTGAAAAGACTGAATGTCTTTTAAATCATTAGGCAATGAATTATAAAGCTGTGCTCCTTCGTAAAGTATATTTTTCTTACCATATCTAGTTCGCGGTTTTTTTAAACTTATATTGTTTTTTCGTCTAGTTATTCGTTTCTGTATTTGGCCTTGCTTTGTAAATATGATTTTTGAGTGTATTTCTTTATTTAAAATTTATGGCATTCTTCGATACAAGATACTGGAGTTAGCTTTTATTACCACGTAAAAAACATGATTAAACGAACATAATATAAATAAACAAAAAATACAAATCAGCTGAGTTTCTTGCCGGATCTTCTTAGTTCTGTTGAGGTCATGTTTCGATCCGGTGGTATTGTAAGAAAAAAATTGTAACTGACTATTTGTGAGTGCCCTTTTAGGCCTATACAAAATAAAGATATTTCAGTACATTTGTTACGAACCCGGTTGTTTTAAGGCGAGGTAATGGTGTCTCCAAAGTCGAACCATAAACAAGTTTAACACCATATCGTAAAATTGTTCATAACTTTATTTTATTGATTTTCGGGATGATAGAAGATGAAATGCTTCAAAAAGTGAGCCAACTTTAAACAGAAACAGAAATGACGGTGGTGCCACAACAGTGAACGTTAGACTTTTGAAAGTTATAGACGGTGTAGCTAATGAACGAGCGAGAGATGATTCTGATTTTCTTAAAATTACAGGGTTGACAGGGGCTGGTATGCTGGACGGCGCTGTCGCTGGTGGAATATTTGCATCACCGCCAACTGGACACGTGCTATACGCAATAGCTCAGCTGTTTAAGTATAATTCAGGTGAACAAGATTTTATAGCAAAGTAACATTGGCTAACACTGACACTTTTTTATAAGTAGGTATATACGATTTTAAACTTGTATTATAGCGGAAATATAATTATTTTAACCGACTTCCCAAAGGAAAGAGGTTATCTCGTCACGAGTTTTTTTTTTTAATATGTAACGGCTACATACGATACGCAATGAACAATTTCCGTTTCTTCAATCACGATCCATACAACTGGATCTAACTATCGGCCACTTACAAATAAATTCAATTGCGTGTCGTGAGTACCCATTAGATATTAAAAAAAAAGTTTAAGTGGTTCGAAAATAATAATAGTGGGAACATTAAAAATATATGGTTGTGTTATACTTTAATCCCTATTGAATTTTGTTTTTCTATTTATTTAAACCTCTGATTTTAGGTGGTGTTCTTGTCATCATAGGCAATTATACCGGCGATAGATTAAACTTTGGCAAAGCTATTGAAAAAGCGAGGATTAATGGTATTAAGGTATAGAAGTCTATAGAGGATTATATTAATGATTGAGTCAAGAATTTGTATAAATACTAAGTATATTGGTTATTTTCAGGTGGAAGGAATTATTGTTGGTGAAGATGTTGCATCTAGTAAGAATAAAACTGGTGGCAGGGGCATGTGTGGAGAAGTAATCCTGTACAAAGTATGTACAAAATACCGTTAATGAGGTGGTAGAACCAGTGTAGTTCGACCGGGGAGGTACCACCGCCACACCTATTTCTAGCGTGAAGCATTTCTTGCGTTTCAATGGAAGGGTGAGGTTGCCGGCACAGTTTCACATGAGGCGACCATCATAGTCCTCGGGAGTAGAAACGCATCTGTGATTGACTTCAGATACAACCCATGTCCACCCTATTTGAAATTGCTTACAGATGTCCATGGGCGGCAGTGACCACTTACCATCAGGTGGACTGCATGCTCGCTTGTTACTTCATCAGATAAAAAAAATACCTACTTCATTAGGTACTTTATTAGCTGGTAATAGTTTATTGTTGGATATAGGCAATTTTAGTGTCTTCATGTATCTAAGTGGCAAAGTTGTAATACCTGTTCAGTATCAAAGTAATCTCTAAATTATTGACTTGTATTATGGTGTAATAGACCTACCTAATTACTGGTTATGAACATCTTATCTTACTTATATTGTACGAGTAAATTCCAAAGTCGACGGAAATAGATGTATATTTGTTACTCTCTTACGTAAGACCTACTAACTGAATTTGGGTAGTAATTTTCAACACACACAGATGGTTTATGCCCTGGAAAAACGCAGAAAACTTTTCACCTAAACGAGAATACGTATATGGGACCGATGCTGTCGGAGTTGCTGGCAAAAGTTAGTAATTAAATATATGTAAACGATAGATTATTGTATTTTTAGATGACTGCCGCAATGTCTTTAAGAGGCTATGATTTGTTGACCATCCGGGACATGGCAATCGACGCCAGTAAACATATGGCCACTCTTGGTGTTTGTTTGAGCGCGTGTTCTTTACCAGGTACTATCATAACTATTATGATTGTTTTATTTTCATTATCTATTTTGCTAAAAATAAAATTGGATGCTTCTACTACTGACTATTTTAAACAACATTTCAGGTCAACCGCCTCTTTTCGAGATAGCCTCGGATGAGATGGAACTAGGCGCCGGTGTACATGGTGAAGCAGGTATTGAGAAATTAAAGATTGGGACAGCCAAGGAAACCGTTAAACTTATACTTGATAGAGTAAGTATTTACAAAATAGCAACCGTCGTAATATGTTCAGAATAATACTTTTAAGTAAGTAGTTTTTTTTTTATTTTACTGAACAAGCATGTAGTCCAGCTGATGGTAAGAGTGGTCACTGCCACCCATGAACATCCATAATCAACTTCATACAGAATATGGGTTCCATCTGAAGTCAATCACTTTGCTACTCCCGAGGACTATGATGGTCGCCTCATGTGAAAGTGTGCCGGCAGCCACACCCTTCTATCGAAACGCAAGAAATGCTTCACGCTCGAAATAGGTGTGGCGGTGGTACTTTCCCCGTCGAACTACACTGGTTCTATCACCTGGTAAATATAAGTATTAATAATATCTCAGTTTTAATATTACCTTTCAGATAGTAGAGCATCTCAAATTAAAAGCGGGTGACAGGGTTATTGCAGCTATTAACAATTTGGGGAGCACATCGATTCTCGAAATTAATATCATTAGTGGAGAAATAAAAGAGTATTTAGGTAAAAAATTCATTTGAAGTAAAATCTTAATTGGTTGTTTGGTGGTGGTGGTGTTTAAAGTCATTCACAATTTGAGCCTTATTTTACAGAATCCAAGGGTATTGAGCTAGATCGCATATATGCTGGTCATTTAAAGGCATCCCTTGAAATGCACGGGTTCCAAATCTGCCTCTTACATCTGAACAGTCAATACGGTGACCTTTGGTTAGAGTTCCTAGATGACCCTACAGATTGCCCAGGTTGGAGAGGCAGTAATTTGTCTATGCGTTCAAAAGATGAGGAACTCCATGGCGACGATGAAACTGTTTTGCAAAGTGATGGGAGGAAGGTAGGGTTTTTTTATATTTTATGAGAATCCCAGAAGTAAATATGTTTTGCCTCTGAGTTTCGGTTTTTTTCAGTTAATTTAATTTATATTAATTGCAAAGTCTTATAGTAGCCCATGAGAGGATTTTGGGTAGTAACTCGAGCGCGGCAGATTAATATAAGGTAGGATACTTTACGTATTGTTAACTACCTTCAGCCAGTATGAGCCTTGGCCTTAGAGCCTGAGTATTCTTAGGTTACACTGAAATTGGTAGATTTCAGGTTGTACTTAACCCTCCCTTGCCCTAATACGATGCACTCGAGTAAATTTCATATCATAGATATTTTTTACAATTGTGAATTCCCGTAAACGCTCGCCCCACCGCTCAAAATGCAAACATTATAGGAACACTTATTTTTATTTTATCTACCAAACCTAATAGGTTTCCGTGACGCTCGAGTAACTCCACATTTAGCATCATGGGCTCCTCTACTATAACACTCAATTTTTTGATAAACTATGTGAATGGTGACTATTATTTTAATATTGTAGGCAATATCGGGCCCAAAGCTCTCTACAAAAGAACAAGATATATTGCGAAGGAGTCTAAAGAGTGCAGCTGAGGACTTGATCAGAAATGAAGAACTGTTAAACAGATTAGATTCAGGTTGTGGAGATGGCGATTGTGGAATTACACTTAAAAACTTTGGCCAAGGTAAGTGTAATACATAGGTATAACTCATAACTCGCACCAATTCAGGTTCAGATTCCTAATCTATAAATATATGACATATTTATAGATTAAGAATCTGAAAATACGTCTTATAGTTTGGCTTTACAATCGTGAGTTACCATGACTTTACAATCAGTTAGATACTCAGACTATGAGATAAAAAATACATACTTGAAATTAATTCTATTTTTGAGAGACAATTTATACATTTTAATTCTTGAGAGTTTTCCATCTCTGGTGGTCTGCAACATTGTGTGGGTTTCTACATTCTTTCTTAAATTGTTCTTGGTCTTTTTTAGCTATTCTCTCATATATAGAAACTGCGTCATTGGAATATCCGTCAAATGTTTTATGGGAATTATCGGAAATGGCGGAGACTGACATGGGAGGAACCTCGGGCGGCATATACAGCTTGGGATTGTCAGCAGCCTCTCAATCTATTGCTGGGTAACTAGATTTCTCAACAAAACCAAAATTAAAACATGTTTCTCATAATTTGAAAGAAATATACATTAACACTTGTTTCTAACGAAATATAAAGAGGTGCGAATAGCATAGAAAATATTTGAATTATTTTTCAGCGCTTCAGTGAACAGTCGAGAGACTTGGCTGTTAGCGTGGGAAAGTGCTATGAGGGCAATCACTAAGTATGGTGGCGCTGAGCCCGGAGACAGAACCATGGTAAGAAACAAATAAACATAAAAATAAGATTTTGTCAAAAAATCAAGGGGCCTTGTGGTGCAATCCGAGTCAGTGTTCTCCATTATGGGTGTAAACATGCCGAGAACGTTTTAATAAAATCACGTTCATAATGTCACTTATTTATTTGGTTTTATTACACCTTAATTAAAACACTACACAAATCACTAAATTATACTTGATTAAATTAAGTTATTGCAACTTAAAATGCGTGCGTCTCGCGTCACTGTTGTCAATTGACTGGCGGCGAGCTGTCATCGCCATGACATTTTCGAATTACTCTATTCCCGGGTCTACCCGCGCGATTTTTTTCCTTAATCAATGATAACATTAAAACTCATGCGTTCCTAAATACCAAGACCTTTTTATTTATGCGGATAAAAACACATTACCTGATATGATTATATTTCATTAGTAATGTATTGGTCATTAGCTTTTAAATTTACATTGAGCGTATCAGGGTAGTCGACATATTTTTATTTAGGATACTAATAATCGACATGATGTACAATTTTTTAGTTAGATACCCTTCACGCGGCGGCAGTGGAGTTCAAAGGTAACCTGAGGAGCGATTTTAAGACAGCTTTACAAAAAACCGCTGATGCAGCAGAAGCAGGGTGCGCAGCCACTGCAAATATGATTGCCAGGTAAAATGAACAATTAATAAGAGAGAATATAATTTTAAATTAGTAGTCCCGTGACCAGAATACAGCAATTTTATGTGGAACAAGGGCCCTATTTGAAGTCAGTCAGAAACGCGTTGGTATTACCGAGGGCTAACATAATCGATGTGAAATTATGGCGGCAACTTCAGCCTTTTAGTGAAATGCATAAACTGATTTCGTTCTGCCACCTTTAATCTTGAAGGACTGATTACCGATGGAGAAGAAAGGTTCTCGAGTGGCAACTACGTTTAGGCAAAAGAAACGCAGGTTGTCCCTCCACCAGGAGAACCGTGACATAAAGAAGGAAGAGTTCAAGAAGAAATCAAGAGGTAAAGGACCGGTAAAAGGGACGCCATTTAATCCCTATAGTTCCGGGATCAGAATAGGGCTACGACATCCCCTGCCTGTCGTAAGAGGCTACTAAAAGGGGGTTTCCGGGGTTGCGGGCGGCTAGAGTGGAAGCTTGAACCGTTCGGTCAGGCTATCCTGGGTAGGACGGCGGTATGTGTAGTCGCATACCGTGGTAAAGATTAGACGGGGCGGTGGCCCCAACCGCCCATCTGGGAGGAGCCCGATGGGGCAACTCGCTCAGAGGATTTCGGTTGCAATCCTTTGGAGATCCCGGAGTCCTCTTTATAGTGCCTAGGACGGCCATCGGGAGGGTTTTAGTGCGGTTAAAATCCCACATAACCCTGCATCGCTCCCACGGCTTCGGGTACCTTTTGAAGGTTTTCCCTCGAGGACAAAAAAAAGCGACGCCATTTAGCGGTCGCAAATGTCTCCAAACCGAACCTCAAAAGGCTGGATAAATAACGAAGTACCTCTACATGTAATAGAGAATCCGATATTAATATAAAAAATATATTTTAATAATATATATACTTTCCCAAATGGTTAAATTTAAGTAAAACATTTGAATTTGCTCTTTTGCCTTCCAGAGCGGGTCGCGCGTCGTACGTGGCGAGCGCGCACGTGCGCGGCGAGGACGCGGGCGCGCGCGCCGCCGCCGCCTGGCTGCGCGCCGCACTGGCTTGCATCGCGGAACATTACTAACCTCATCTCACGTCAACCCATTATTGTCCCACTGCTGGCCACGGGTCTTCTCTGAGAGAGTATTAGGCCATAGTCCACCGCACTGGCCAAGTGCGGATTGTTGGGTGATTAACCCCATATAAATTTTACTTTGTTGTGTATTATATGTAAGTGTTATCCATCCATCACCCATTAGTGCCCGTAGTAAAATCACATAAGTATATATTTTTTTATTTATACAATATGTATATATTTTGTATAGGCCTACGGGGGCACTTACAAATTGTCAGTTACACATATTTTTACACTACCACCGGATCGGAACACGACCTCAACTGAGAAGATCCGGCAAGAAAAACAGCGGGCTTGTCTTTTTTCTTATGTTGTATTTTTTTCCAATCATGTTTTTTTACATTGTAATGAAAGTTAGCAGTATATAAAATGGAAGTAATGAACGAGCATTTAGCCGGTAACTGTAATTTAATGGAAAGTGGCTACTACCGCACAGGGATACCGGTAATAATCTTACTTGATTAGTAGTGGCAACCCCCAACCTCACCACTAATCAAGTAAGATTATTACCATATGCGTTGCTACTGTGACAAGTATATCTCTTACAACATCTTGCTTAACAGTGCTGTCAGACAGACATGAGTGTAAACACTGATGATAAAGCAAAAATGATGTAACCGGCGTTATTTCTATCCATATTTTTAACCCATTATATAAATGTAAATATTCCACTTCCATTTATTTTTATCATTCAAAAATTTGTCCATGTTTTCAATTCTTATATTTCTACTCGTCTCTCACGATATTAAAATAACAAGAAGAGCTAATAACAGTATGGTATAGGCCCAACATTATTTTGGGCCTATACCATACTGCAATTTTGTTTTTAAATATTCATTACGTCAATTAAATCAAAACTTGTGTATTCGATAACCAATAAACAAAAAGTATGTTCTATATAAGAGCATTTATTTAATATAAATCTGAATTTGGGTCGATGTCGTCTTATTTTGATATTATTAACCATTGTCATTGTTTTTTTTATTTAGTTACGCATTAGGTGTTTTCATCGTCACCATGTGATATGAAAATAATAAGAATCATATTACATACTTAATATACAATAAGATTTAAAAATAGATAAATTTGATGTGGAACGAGCTTTCTCCTGAGGTATTCCCGGGGCGTTATGACATGGGGCTCTTTAAAAAAGGTGCGAAAAGAGCTGTCCATCAAAGCCGGCGATGCATTGGCGACTCCTCTGGTGTTGCCAATGCATCGCCGTTGCCCACAGGCGACGGTGACTACTTTCCATCAGGTAGCCCATGTGCCTTATCGTTAGGTTTAAGTATAAAAAAATAGCTTTAAAATAATTTGACAGCGAACTTCGAAATATAAATTCCGAAATGTTAATTTTTTTTCTTACTTTGAACAGTTATATCTGATCAACGTTTAGCTACCTTATCCAATCCTAATGTCTTGAATGGGGAGTTTAAAAATAATTACAACATATAACAATATCTTTTAATTAAAAATAACAATTGTTCTAAAACTATATGCAGATGTATAAAGATAACACAATAATTTAACCTCGGGATACTGTAAAAGACGTGATCATTATATTAAGCTGGAAGCATTGTGATTATTATAGTATTATTGTACCTAAGTCCTAGGGCGGTTCTGGATGGAGGTTAAACTAAAAATCCCCAAAAAAAAATACAAAAATTCATTGCGTCACCACAAGGAAACAAGGAGCGACAGCTAATCGCGTTGTTTCGAAAATATCGTACAGATTGGATTTCTATATTTTCTATGGTTTGACGTTATCAAGTGAATAAGCGTCTGCCCTCTTTATTTCAAGGAGCCCTCGGAAATGGAAAAACCACTCATCATAGTTAGTATCTCTACTACGCCCTTTCAGTGCCATGGTTTCATTTGTCTCAATGGCAATAGCTAAGTCTTGTCCATTTCACGATGCTATTATGTCACAGCATAAGTTACTTAAGCCCTTAATTGTATGTTGTAGTTATTTTTATGTTTAGTTTAAGTTTATCTTGTACCATTGTACATATATCGTGAATATGATTTCTTTCTTTCTTTCTTCCCTTGGTTTCCTTTTTGAGCATCGCTCTTGCCCTTGAAGAAATTATAGTGAGAAAGGAAACGTTTATTCCGATTTCATACCTATATTATATTTTTACAAAATTAGGATTCTCAAACAACTTTTTAAAACTATAAAAAAGAAAACTGCGAACCAGTCACCTTTGAAACAGAACTTAATCAAAATCGAATCAGCAGTACGCCCACGCAAATGCCCGTTATACTCATAACTACCTTATGCATCGGGGATTAAGTAGGGATTATTAAATAAAATATTGACTACATCAAATCAAAATAATTAAAAAGTTCAAAACATAACGACAGGCACCAACAATGTGCCGTGTAAAGAATAATTTTAATACATGTTGTTTTTTACACTACAGGCAGTTATTTTAATTTTATTAATTCTATAGTATTTTTAATGTTTATTACATTGTTGATATATTAGTCAATTGTTATTGTTTTAAGATGCGACTGCGTGATTTCTACGTAAATTTGCTTTTTATAAACAAAATATAAACTTCCTTTATATATTCATGTGTTCAATTTTAAAATAAACAATATTTAATTTTCTTGACAAAGTGTTTTTGTTATTTATTTTAGCAACTAAAATTGCTAAAACAACGTATGTAATCTTAATATATCATTATTATTTTCTAACAGTACTAATTGCAATGTGTTTGAAACGCAACTTTTTATTACAATAATAGTTGACCCGGCGAACTTCATTCCGCAAGTCAAAAATCTAAAATTAGCAGTATTCCACTACTATATTTTTTATTTACTTACTATATATACATAAAAGCCTTCCTTTGGAAACACAATATCTATTAAAAAAATGTGTGCGCGTACTAGCGTACACTCGTAAGAGGTGAAACTTGACGTTATTTTTCAAAAAATAATTTACTATATGCAACTTTACAGAAATTGTTTAAATAAAGTTTAATAAAAAGCTTTTATTAAACTTTATTTAATAAAAGGCTTTTATTAAACTTTATCTAATAATCTAATCTATAATAATCTATCTAATATCACGCGTGGTAGGGATAAGAAAAAGATGGCGCGTAACGGAAAAAAAGATGGCGCGTAACAGAAAAAGATGGCGCGTAACGAAAAAATGTTACACTAAATTTTTCCAACCCCGATAAAGACGTTTCACGTCACGTCAAGTTTCAAAACTGCATTAAAATCCGTAGCGTAGTTTTAAAGATCTAAGCATACATAATGACAGATAGCGGGAAGGTACTTTGTTTTATACTATGTAGTGATTAATGAAGCTGTATAGTAATGTCGCAGTCAGATCTCATGTACGTGAGCCTACCTAAATTGAAATGATTTCAGTCAATGGATAATGTATGTCTGATACATTATCCATTGACTTTACTGATTATATGTATGATAAAACACGGTATTCCGTTTAAGGTTGCCTTTGGTGGTAAATTTATTGGAAAAACTCATTTCCTGCCAGTTTCTAATAACTTCTATAACTTGTTTCTATGAAGATTGAAATATAAAAATACCAGATTATCTCCTTGCTTCTTATTTTGTTCACTGTTTGCTCCTCCTGTACGTTTTCTACAATGTATTCTTTTACATTTAGTGTGTAAACGAATAACAGCAAATATCATTTCATTAACATTCTTTATTAAAACAAGTTATAGGAGTCAATCACTTGAATCGCCCTCAGTAGGAGACTATTTATCTACTATCATCTAATATTGCAATTATTTTTGTAGTAAAAATGTACGTATAGGCACATGTGAACAGTAAACAATATATACAACAACCATCGATATAGAAATACCCTAGATACAGTCTCGAACAAAAATGACACCTAAAACTTTCTTCAAATGTACGTAGTTATTTATAGGTGGTCATAACGACCATATATTTTCGCAATACAACCTTACGTCCATGATCTAAAGTTGTATTTACAACGCTGTAAGCAAAAAGCAATAAAATTTTACTACTTGAAATGAGCGCTCAATTTCGAAATTGAGCGCTCTTTTTCACCGGACAGTTTTGAAACGCTGAATTTTTATCTTGGGTTTTTTTTATATCGATGTAAATAACTAAGAAATCAGTAAATAACTAGTATGAATAATTTTTTATCCCATAGAAATAGCAAACGAGCGTGCAATCCACCTGATGGTGAGTGGTCACTGCCGCCCACGAACATCTGTAATCAACTTCATATAGAACATTGGTTCTATCTGAAGCCAATCACAGATGCGTTGCTAATCCCGAGGACTAAGATGGTCGCCAAAGTTATACTATACAATATTATTATGAGAACAATACGTAATTTTAATCCGAATCTTGAAACTGATAACTTTAAAATTATCCAAAAATGTGCTAAAGTATACAATATTATTATTAAACAATTACGTGAAGACCAAATTAGGTAATTCTAAAAAAATGATAATTTTAAAAAAAGTAATTTTATAAAGTTTTTAATAAATCATGTTTAATTTTACTTGTTTTTGTTTTACAATAGGTGTGAATCTGATTTAGAAGTTAAGCAAAGTCTATATTTGATACTGAATGCAGATACGTATATCAGGTGTTTGAATTTCTTACTATTGGCACAAAGAAATTAAAAAATACAAATTGTAAGTAACCGCAAAATTTTAAAAAGCTTTCTTTGTTCTGATGCTACAGCGGAGACGACTTTACGACGCGTTCCTCATTCAGGGTTTTTGATTCGCGGAATATAGACTGGACATTAAACCCCGCAAATAAGGAGCTGTTATATCGTCAACCCATTATTTTCCCACTGCTGGGCACGGGTCTTCTCTCAGAATGAGAGAGTTTTAGGCTGCAGTAATTGGTGAATTGTTACTGCATATAAATTTGACTATAAAACAATAAAAACATAACAAATTCTTGCTATTAACCCATGTAGGCCTAAAATCCTAAACGTTTTCTTACACAGAAGTATCGGGCAGTGGGCAGCTGATTTAAGTGCGTCTAATAATATTCCTACTCATTAACTTTACATACATAGATCTTTTTACTATTTTGTACGAGTTTATTTAATTGAAATGTTTCACCTACCTTATATCTTAAGAATTTATTTTGTTGCAATGTTTCACCCACAAATTTGTTCTCCGCGCATTTTTTTATAATTATTATACAGCCGGTTGTTGTGTCACGAATACACTCAGATATCAGTACATAAACACCTAAACCCAGAACAGAAGTCATTTTCTATTTATATATTTGCTTGAACGGGGATCGAACCTGACACCCTTTGCTTTTTACCGGTATTTGAACTAAAACAGAAGTATAGACTCAAGAGGGGAAACTAATTCAAGGAAGTTCAGTCCCATTGTCCAAACACTGACTGATGTGTCCCGAGATATGTCTTAACATATTGTAATACCCTTTTGGTCGATGCTAGAAGTCCCATTCCGTCGTCTTCTCTATCTCCATTTCCGAAAGCTTCTCTTGTAAAAGGAATGCCGACATGTCATCTGAAATTTATAGAGAAAACTCTATTATAAGACGCAATTTTGTACTCATTAAATTAAAAGAGAATATCTGTAGAAAACTTTATTTTAAGCATTATGATTTAAAACTCTTTTTTTAATAAGTTATTTTTTGCTTAAACTAGGATTTTCCTAGCATTTGCTATTTTGTTAGCAAACTATTTTAAGCAAAGGGAGATCTCCCGCCAGGCTAGGTGGTCTAGGTGGTTGTTCGGAACTTGTATATATGCGTGGTATTGAGAGTTCTTCGCGCGTGTTTCAGAATATTAGTAGCGCCATCTCTTGATGAGTTGCGGGAGGTCGCCACACTTTATCACATTTGCTAGCATAAGATATTTGCACTTTAACATGTCAACTATATATGTTATACTTCCATATAGCGTGAAGTCTAGGGTTTATTTTAATCATATAGAAGTCAGTTAGAGATGCGTTGCTACGTCCAAAGACTAAGATGTTCTCCTCATACCAGCCAGCAACCATACTACACTTAAAGGAAAAATCTCTTCACTAGATAGTATAAAACAAAGTCGCTTCTCGCTGTCTGTCCCTATGTGTGCTTAGATCTGTAATCTACGCTATGGATTGTGATGCAGTGTTTTTTTATAGATAGAGTTATTCAATTAGAGTTATTCATTTCTGTATAATACATGTATAACGTAGTATAGGAACACTGATAATTTTAGTTTTTTGACTTTTAGGCGGAATGAAGTTCGCCGTGTCGACTAATTTTGACAATAAATGCGACAGATTTTAAGAATGTTTTTCTTTCACGCAAAAAAAGGATTCCAAACGGATTTCGTTGAACTTTGGCACCAACCACATATTATACTCATAACTGTGAAAGAAGTGACCGAAACGCGCAACGCCGCGTGAATAACCTATGCATGATTTTTAACCGACTTCCCAAAGGAAAGAGGTTATCTATTCGTCACGTATATTTTTTTTTTTTTTTTTTTTTTTTTTCGGTTCTTGCGTGTAAAAGTGACAAACACACATTTTTAATTTAAGTAGGACGCGTAAACAATGCTACTATATCTTACTTGGGTCAGGTTTTATAGGCTTCACTCGTCCAATGAGGCTGGGTAGGAAGTCGCTCTTCCTGATCTGCTTGAAGAACGGATGGTTCAGGAGCTGGGTGGCCGTAGGTCGCTTCTCTGGGTCCCTGGAAAGTTATTATTGCCATCAATTTACATATCCATAATATTATAAATGTGAAAGTGTGTTTGTTTGTTCCTCTTTCACGTCGCCACATAGCTATTATATGATATGGTTTATATGCTGGGAGATAGGAGGGCGGATAGTGACGTAGGCTGCTTTTTACCGCGCTCTCTCATTCCTTTGAGAATATCGATGTTTCGTTAGTCGATACATATTTAGTAGTTCCAGACGTTGTTAATAGATGGTGGTAGTAAAATTCATTTGCAAGTTCCGAATCACGCTATCAAATGCTAATGTTAATTCCCTTTGACCGTGTTGGCGAAGCTGCGGGTAAGAGCTAGTGTTCTTCTATCTTCGTTGTAGATCCAATGTCAACAAGAGTCTCTTGCTTACGAAATGTTAAGTATAAGTAAAATGTCTTTTTTTTGCACAGGCCTACGAGGGTACTTAAAAAAATCCAGTTATATTTTTTTCTTACCCTATCACCCGATTGGAACAAAACCTTAACTATGATGCAAATACTGACTATACAAAACTGTAATGCAAATAGATATGGAGGTGGTACCTCCTCTGTCGAGTCTTGTACGTTCTACCACCCAAACAAGTAACTCAAACAAGTAGGGTATCGTTATTTTGTTCCATCACACACCGAGTTGGTGATCTTACTGTATAGTTGTCCGTGTTGTAAACGCCTGCGTAACGTTACACTGTACACAGGCGGCACTCACCGCTGCAAGGCCAGCTCGCTGACGTGGTGGAAGGCGTCGGACAGGCGGCGCGCCGCGTACGCGTGCCGCAGGCGGGACACCGCGTCCGTGTTGTACACGCCTGCGTAACGTTACACTGTACACAGGCGGCACTCACCGCTGCAAGGCCAGCTCGCTGACGTGGTGGAAGGCGTCGGACAGGCGGCGCGCCGCGTACGCGTGCCGCAGGCGGGACACCGCGTCCGTGTTGTACACGCCTGCGTAACGTTACACTGTACACAGGCGGCACTCACCGCTGCAAGGCCAGCTCGCTGACGTGGTGGAAGGCGTCGGACAGGCGGCGCGCCGCGTACGCGTGCCGCAGGCGGGACACCGCGTCCGTGTTGTACACGCCTGCGTAACGTTACACTGTACACAGGCGGCACTCACCGCTGCAAGGCCAGCTCGCTGACGTGGTGGAAGGCGTCGGACAGGCGGCGCGCCGCGTACGCGTGCCGCAGGCGGGACACCGCGTCCGTGTTGTACACGCCTGCGTAACGTTACACTGTACACAGGCGGCACTCACCGCTGCAAGGCCAGCTCGCTGACGTGGTGGAAGGCGTCGGACAGGCGGCGCGCCGCGTACGCGTGCCGCAGGCGGGACACCGCGTCCGTGTTGTACACGCCTGCGTAACGTTACACTGTACACAGGCGGCACTCACCGCTGCAAGGCCAGCTCGCTGACGTGGTGGAAGGCGTCGGACAGGCGGCGCGCCGCGTACGCGTGCCGCAGGCGGGACACCGCGTCCGTGTTGTACACGCCTGCGTAACGTTACACTGTACACAGGCGGCACTCACCGCTGCAAGGCCAGCTCGCTGACGTGGTGGAAGGCGTCGGACAGGCGGCGCGCCGCGTACGCGTGCCGCAGGCGGGACACCGCGTCCGTGTTGTACACGCCTGCGTAACGTTACACTGTACACAGGCGGCACTCACCGCTGCAAGGCCAGCTCGCTGACGTGGTGGAAGGCGTCGGACAGGCGGCGCGCCGCGTACGCGTGCCGCAGGCGGGACACCGCGTCCGTGTTGTACACGCCTGCGTAACGTTACACTGTACACAGGCGGCACTCACCGCTGCAAGGCCAGCTCGCTGACGTGGTGGAAGGCGTCGGACAGGCGGCGCGCCGCGTACGCGTGCCGCAGGCGGGACACCGCGTCCGTGTTGTACACGCCTGCGTAACGTTACACTGTACACAGGCGGCACTCACCGCTGCAAGGCCAGCTCGCTGACGTGGTGGAAGGCGTCGGACAGGCGGCGCGCCGCGTACGCGTGCCGCAGGCGGGACACCGCGTCCGTGTTGTACACGCCTGCGTAACGTTACACTGTACACAGGCGGCACTCACCGCTGCAAGGCCAGCTCGCTGACGTGGTGGAAGGCGTCGGACAGGCGGCGCGCCGCGTACGCGTGCCGCAGGCGGGACACCGCGTCCGTGTTGTACACGCCTGCGTAACGTTACACTGTACACAGGCGGCACTCACCGCTGCAAGGCCAGCTCGCTGACGTGGTGGAAGGCGTCGGACAGGCGGCGCGCCGCGTACGCGTGCCGCAGGCGGGACACCGCGTCCGTGTTGTACACGCCTGCGTAACGTTACACTGTACACAGGCGGCACTCACCGCTGCAAGGCCAGCTCGCTGACGTGGTGGAAGGCGTCGGACAGGCGGCGCGCCGCGTACGCGTGCCGCAGGCGGGACACCGCGTCCGTGTTGTACACGCCTGCGTAACGTTACACTGTACACAGGCGGCACTCACCGCTGCAAGGCCAGCTCGCTGACGTGGTGGAAGGCGTCGGACAGGCGGCGCGCCGCGTACGCGTGCCGCAGGCGGGACACCGCGTCCGTGTTGTACACGCCTGCGTAACGTTACACTGTACACAGGCGGCACTCACCGCTGCAAGGCCAGCTCGCTGACGTGGTGGAAGGCGTCGGACAGGCGGCGCGCCGCGTACGCGTGCCGCAGGCGGGACACCGCGTCCGTGTTGTACACGCCTGCGTAACGTTACACTGTACACAGGCGGCACTCACCGCTGCAAGGCCAGCTCGCTGACGTGGTGGAAGGCGTCGGACAGGCGGCGCGCCGCGTACGCGTGCCGCAGGCGGGACACCGCGTCCGTGTTGTACACGCCTGCGTAACGTTACACTGTACACAGGCGGCACTCACCGCTGCAAGGCCAGCTCGCTGACGTGGTGGAAGGCGTCGGACAGGCGGCGCGCCGCGTACGCGTGCCGCAGGCGGGACACCGCGTCCGTGTTGTACACGCCTGCGTAACGTTACACTGTACACAGGCGGCACTCACCGCTGCAAGGCCAGCTCGCTGACGTGGTGGAAGGCGTCGGACAGGCGGCGCGCCGCGTACGCGTGCCGCAGGCGGGACACCGCGTCCGTGTTGTACACGCCTGCGTAACGTTACACTGTACACAGGCGGCACTCACCGCTGCAAGGCCAGCTCGCTGACGTGGTGGAAGGCGTCGGACAGGCGGCGCGCCGCGTACGCGTGCCGCAGGCGGGACACCGCGTCCGTGTTGTACACGCCTGCGTAACGTTACACTGTACACAGGCGGCACTCACCGCTGCAAGGCCAGCTCGCTGACGTGGTGGAAGGCGTCGGACAGGCGGCGCGCCGCGTACGCGTGCCGCAGGCGGGACACCGCGTCCGTGTTGTACACGCCTGCGTAACGTTACACTGTACACAGGCGGCACTCACCGCTGCAAGGCCAGCTCGCTGACGTGGTGGAAGGCGTCGGACAGGCGGCGCGCCGCGTACGCGTGCCGCAGGCGGGACACCGCGTCCGTGTTGTACACGCCTGCGTAACGTTACACTGTACACAGGCGGCACTCACCGCTGCAAGGCCAGCTCGCTGACGTGGTGGAAGGCGTCGGACAGGCGGCGCGCCGCGTACGCGTGCCGCAGGCGGGACACCGCGTCCGTGTTGTACACGCCTGCGTAACGTTACACTGTACACAGGCGGCACTCACCGCTGCAAGGCCAGCTCGCTGACGTGGTGGAAGGCGTCGGACAGGCGGCGCGCCGCGTACGCGTGCCGCAGGCGGGACACCGCGTCCGTGTTGTACACGCCTGCGTAACGTTACACTGTACACAGGCGGCACTCACCGCTGCAAGGCCAGCTCGCTGACGTGGTGGAAGGCGTCGGACAGGCGGCGCGCCGCGTACGCGTGCCGCAGGCGGGACACCGCGTCCGTGTTGTACACGCCTGCGTAACGTTACACTGTACACAGGCGGCACTCACCGCTGCAAGGCCAGCTCGCTGACGTGGTGGAAGGCGTCGGACAGGCGGCGCGCCGCGTACGCGTGCCGCAGGCGGGACACCGCGTCCGTGTTGTACACGCCTGCGTAACGTTACACTGTACACAGGCGGCACTCACCGCTGCAAGGCCAGCTCGCTGACGTGGTGGAAGGCGTCGGACAGGCGGCGCGCCGCGTACGCGTGCCGCAGGCGGGACACCGCGTCCGTGTTGTACACGCCTGCGTAACGTTACACTGTACACAGGCGGCACTCACCGCTGCAAGGCCAGCTCGCTGACGTGGTGGAAGGCGTCGGACAGGCGGCGCGCCGCGTACGCGTGCCGCAGGCGGGACACCGCGTCCGTGTTGTACACGCCTGCGTAACGTTACACTGTACACAGGCGGCACTCACCGCTGCAAGGCCAGCTCGCTGACGTGGTGGAAGGCGTCGGACAGGCGGCGCGCCGCGTACGCGTGCCGCAGGCGGGACACCGCGTCCGTGTTGTACACGCCTGCGTAACGTTACACTGTACACAGGCGGCACTCACCGCTGCAAGGCCAGCTCGCTGACGTGGTGGAAGGCGTCGGACAGGCGGCGCGCCGCGTACGCGTGCCGCAGGCGGGACACCGCGTCCGTGTTGTACACGCCTGCGTAACGTTACACTGTACACAGGCGGCACTCACCGCTGCAAGGCCAGCTCGCTGACGTGGTGGAAGGCGTCGGACAGGCGGCGCGCCGCGTACGCGTGCCGCAGGCGGGACACCGCGTCCGTGTTGTACACGCCTGCGTAACGTTACACTGTACACAGGCGGCACTCACCGCTGCAAGGCCAGCTCGCTGACGTGGTGGAAGGCGTCGGACAGGCGGCGCGCCGCGTACGCGTGCCGCAGGCGGGACACCGCGTCCGTGTTGTACACGCCTGCGTAACGTTACACTGTACACAGGCGGCACTCACCGCTGCAAGGCCAGCTCGCTGACGTGGTGGAAGGCGTCGGACAGGCGGCGCGCCGCGTACGCGTGCCGCAGGCGGGACACCGCGTCCGCGCTGTCGCCGACGCCGCTGTCCGTGTTGTACATGCCTGCGCACACAGCGTTACACTGTACGATACTATCTTAACACTTATTCTTATATAATAAATTATCATGAACACAAATTACTAAACAGATAAAATTAAAATTAACAATTGGGTACTCGGTTTTTAATATCTCATTTCATTAAACACTTTTTGGGTCTATATAGTTACAAAATTAACAGTTATTAATTATCACTGTTTTACGGAAAAGGAAAACATCATGAAAAAACTTACACGTAAGAACTCCTAAAGAAAAGTTCTCAAAGATTTAATAAGTCTATCGATTCTTAATTGACCAGCATTGTTGTTCAGTCTCCTCTCATTCTGAGAAAAGACATATTTGGGGCAATGGGTCGTTAATGGATAAATGCGACACGTATGCTCGAAAACATTCTGCTTTTGAAGCACGACGGTAAAAAAAGAGCCTTACTCGTCACCTCGGCGAACATTACCCTTTTGACGCAGACGAGTATAAAAAAAAAGACTCACTCTTCATCTCAGCGTCGTCAGCCTCGGGCGGTGGGAAGGAAGAGCAGTCCAGCAGCTGAGGGCGCGCCCCGCGGACCTTCTCCGTGAACATGAGCGTGGAGGCCACCTCCGCGAAGGGCACCGCGCCGTTGCCCAGCTCGCAGCACAGCACGCCCAGCGAGTACATGTCCGAGTGCTCGTCGTAGCCCTTCAGGTTCTGCAACATATAATAAATAATTTATACTAGTGTCACTTTACGAATTTTTAGCAATTGTGTAATTGCTGCTGGCCCTAGTGGCCTTTACAGCTTCACCGGGCCTATTATGATGAGCCTAAAGCTCAAGGCGGAACAGGAAGACTGGGCAGGAGGGAAGGGTAGCTTTGCGGATAGTGATGATGGTTTGCCACTTTACCAGTTGATAGAACTTGAGATTCTCATAAATAATTGAAGCTGGTAAACTTTTTCAGATAGTAGAACCTGAGTAGTTCGATCGGGAAGGTTAAGGATTTTAGAAGTTGAGTCTAAGCCTACAAGTGTTGACATTAACATAAGCCTGATGCTACGACACAGTCCACTACTGTAATTTTACAAAATTCTAACCTGCTCCAGTAGCTCAGGACTCAGCCACATCAAGTTAGCGTTATCGTGGTCCGGCGGCGGCAAGCTGTGCAGCTGCTTCTGCCGCCGGCCGCGTACCATCATGCTCGCGGCGCTACGAAGACCGGACAGGCGGACATTGCCTTGTGTGTCGACCAGGACGTGGCTTGCGCGGATGCTCCTGGGAACATAATTAATAGTCGGTATCATCTATCCACCAGTCTTTTAAGAAAAAAAAGCAAAGCAAAAAAAGGGCTCCCTGACCTGGCTATTTTTTTTTGAAAGACAAACCATACAAAAGGTATTAGAAACCGTAGGAACGCGCTAGGATATGTGGGATTTATACTGCGAACGAGCGTGACGTTGCTATTTATTTCCGCGATCTTTTTAAAATTGCCACCTAATGCCATGGCTCGTGTACGCCAAGACTTGTATAAATGTACGCCATAATAATATTTTAAAGATCTACAAAAAACAATGATCAACAAATTGTATCAATATTTAACTGTTTTCCGTATTTTAAACTATAATAATAATTTTCGTCATGCTGGGATTAACTGACGCCTTGAGATTTTATTTACTTTGTAACTGTAGAAAGCGTTCATAATTTCACAGGTAGGTTAGCAATCAAAAACTTAAATATCACAAACTCCTACTACATTTAACAATTTACTATGGAATAACGATTTTTCTATTATGATAAAATTCATGAACCATGATAAATTATTACTATGAACAGATATTCTGTATATGTCATGAACAATTTAATAATTTAAATATGAATATGTATGGTAATTGTGTCAATTCATGGTATGTTTTATCTCGTAAAGATCTCTACAACAATGGTTTCCAAGGTGAGGTGATCTCATAAGTAATAAATAACCACCATGATAGAATTTGCTAACAATAGAAATAATTGTAATCATGTATCATGACACTATATAATTATTGTGTATCATTCATCATAAATAAATACAATTTCTTTCTTTCTTTCTAATTAGATAAAAATATTGAAGTTCTTTTTTAAAACACAATGATATTAATTCCATAAACATATGATTTAAACAATATTTAAAATTTCTGTCAGTAAAAATACTAAATAATAGATGATTTATATGCTTACTAATAATAATGGTAATGATTTATCTCTTTGAAGTAATTCTGATTCACAAAGACATATTAAAAAAATAAAGCCATTCTAGACCTCAATGTAATACTCCTGTGTGGCAACACAGATTTAAACAACATTTTAAAAGGGTGAATTGGTGAAATTATTTGTCCCACTTCTGCAATCTTAATAGAATGTCTACTATTCCTATGTCAAAAAGTCTTGAAAAGGATTTCAAGACTTTTTGACATAGGAATAGTAGACTCTACTTTTTTCAGTTCACAGACACCATATTTAAAAAAATATATAGCCTTATTCACTATGACAACTGAGATAGTGTCAATATTATGTAATATGTTACCCTTATTTAGGCACAGTTCAGTGAAAATATACAAATATTCCACAAGAAGTGAAAACTAATCCTAGCTCAGAGTTGTTCTTGTGTTTCATAGCTAGGATGGTGATGCCAGCTCACATTCATAGGAGGCAATTGTCATTGTCCTGCGGAGCAGCAATGCATCTGTGATTACCTTCAGATACAACCCCTGTTCAGTGGCTTACTGATGTCTATAGGCAATATAAACGACTTAACACCACATGTTAAGTCGTTTATATTACCACCAAAAACATAGAAGCCTGTTCTTACGCAGATGTTACAAGGGCCCATAAGTAGCTTTGATCAGTCAACATCCAGTGGAATCCATGTTTACTACTTCAAACAAATAAAAAAATCATAAAATTAAATTAGCCACTTCACAATGCTGTAAAAATGGGCAAAACATATCAAAGTTGTATGCTAGAATTTAGGTCTATTTTCATTTTTAAGGAATCCTTGATATCTCAAATATATTTCCCAACAGTTCCTATATTAGATGTTTTTTTTTACTTTTTATTTATTTGAGAAAACAAACAGTTACAAAATACGATATTACAGAAATATTACATCCGACATTATTATTTAATTCTGCTACCAGCACCATTTTCTCCATTTTTCTGACTCTTAAATAGTGGTGTTACAAAAAGAAGGTTCTTAAAACTGAGTCTTACCTGTGAATATAAAACTGTTTATGTAGATACTGCAGCCCAAGCAACACATCTCGGAGGATGAGCGCACAGGCGAGCTCCGGCAGACCTTCCTGGAAGTATCTGTCCAGGATGTCCCTGCAGGAGCCCAGGTTCATGAGCGGTGACACTACATATAGCTCTGGGCCGTGGACGAATGACGTTAGGTAGGATAAGATGTTTGGGTGTTGCAACTCCTTTCTTGTTAGGATGTCTTGCTGGAATGGAAAAATTGAAATTAAATGTAGTTTTTTTACGCTTTGACTCCAGATGCACCACACTAATATATAATGCCTAATAACATCATTGTTAAGCTCAAGTATTAAGTGAGACTACTTAACTGAGGCATTCTAACCTACTCTTCAAATATATCAACATTTCTGTGGCTAATCTCCAGAAAGACGGAACTTATCAAAGGTTGATTACTTAGGTACAAGGACCGTAGTTGCCACTTACATTTTGGTAGACTACTTTGTTACTTTGATATTAAAAAAAAATTAGAGCAACAGATTTATGATGGACCAATATTTTAATTTTTTTTTTAAATTTTTATTTGCAATTATTAGTTACATACTTATATAAACTATATCAGACTTTAAATGTTAAAACTATTCGGCAATGTTTGGATTTCTCATTAATAAATAGTCAACAAAGGAAAAAAATTGATCATTAACAGAATTCTTAAAAACTTAAAGCACCAATACCTGAATTAGGCTGGCCTTCTCCTTGCTCTTGTCAACAAAATACCTTTTGATAGCCACATTTTGATTACTAGGCTTGTACAGAGCAGAGTACACAACCGCGACGCCTCCGCAGCACTCCGCTATGATCGAAGTCAATTGGTAATCGTTTATATCTGGGTTAAACATTGCGCTTTAAGAAATCAACAAACAGTTTTTTAACTCAATTCCCTGTATTATCTAACAATCAAACGCTAATAACCATAGTTTCACTATATTAAAGCCATTTACTATTCTAAAAATAGCCGCAATTAAATTGGACTAAACAAATATCAACAAAATAGATTGAATGTTTTTATTTGTACTACACTCGGTCATTTGACTTAATTGACAACCTAGATCGGATACACTGAGTAGCAACGATGAGTAAATGTCATCGTTTCAGAGTTTTAGTAAATGCAGGGTATGTAAATAAAATAAAATATTTTTGGGGCCTTATGTAGTCATTAAGTGTTTAAGATTTTTTACTCAAAGGTAGTCTTACATACGTGCATACTAGTACAAATTTATTTCAACTTATGGCGACGTTTATGTTGACACTGAAAAATGACATAGGTACTTAATCAAAACTTCAACTTGTCAATAATTAATTGTCACTGTCAGACGTTGAGAGAAGTCGTTAAATTTTCTATATATTTATTTCTTGATCGCTGTAATATGTTTTGTTGGTATGGCTTTCCTGAAAGAAGCAGTTTACTACTTTACATGATGAACATGATAAACATGGTAAGTTATATCTGTAATATTAATAAATCATGTTGATTCATAATTGTTGGTAAAAAGTTTTTGAAAATAAATTTAAAAATGTAGAAAAAAAAACATATACATTGGTAGTGCATGTTCTTTTAAAAGAAAAAAACTTAAACAATTGTATATTAACTCGAATAGTCGTATTTCTAATGTAAAAATTTAAATATTACAGAATAATCTTTTAAAACTGTGCAGAACTTATATCTTGCGCCAATAGATGGCGGTGTTTGTACGTACTTCTGTTTGTAAATAAAATAAGGTTAGACTTTAAGAGAATTACCTAATACTTATTCACTTGCAGAGAAAATAACATAAAAAAGTATAATTAAACTTTTATTTCGTTTTAACTTTATATAAACATATATTTTATTGTACCTAAGTACTTCAAAGTGATGTATACATCAAAAAAATATAAAGACATTGGTTTAAAATTCCTTTCAATTAAATTCAATAAATTTTTGGGATATTATTTTCGCTTAGCTTTGTTCGTACTTTTTAACCGACTTCCCAAAGGAAAGAAGTTATCTATTCGTCACGTATACATGATCTCCGGGAATACGACGTGAAGCCGGTACCGGGTGATAGGCCAGGTCATGACAGTTATCAATAAAATCCAAATAAATATGTATTTTAAAAATTATGACCATTGGGAAAAAAAAAACGAAAAATTTACTCCCTGTGATGCATTTTCACTTTCCGTTTCTACAAATTTCTACTTTATTTTCATTTTTTTTTATTTTGTAACCCTGAGTAATGCTCCTGTAGCTAGTAGTCTAAAATTTTAACCCAACTGCTCTATTTTTGAAAGATAATTACACATTATTCAGTTTTAGTTTTTTTTTTGTAGGGAACCCTAATTCTTCTAAAATCAAAGTACCCTTAGTCACGCTTTGTAACTTAAGCTGTGTTTTATTGAAAATCCTGTCATAATTTTACCAGTCGACTTAGAGATTCGCTGAAAGAAACAGACGGGCAGACAGACTAAAATTTTGTCAAGTACGAAATACGTGTTACACACTTATAATTATGTGTAGCGATGAACATTAATTCCACGGCAGAAAGTGTAAGTGAGCGGGAGTAACGACATTTGTTGATCAACGTCATTGATGATGCTTTTGTGGCTACGTATGGAGCTTCGTCGATTAATTCCATCTAGTCCTACTAGTCTTTAAGGCAAGATACCGGAGCTAACTTTCATTACCATGTAAAAAAAACATGATTGTAATTATATTTTAAAAAATGGGTGTATATAAGAAAAAAGATAAACTCGCTGAGTTTCTTGCCGGATGTTTTCAGTTGAGGTCGTATTCCGATCCAGTAGTAGTGTAAGAAAAAATGTAACTGATAATTTGTAAGTGCTCCCGTAGGCCTATACAAAATAAAGACATTTCATTTCATTCATTCAATTGAACATGTAACCACTTTTAATCACTATTTCGAATATTGTGAATATTGATAGATGCCGTGAAGACTTGCCGGCTTAGCTTGCAACAGTTGCTTAATTTATTTTATTATTTTTTGGAGTTAATTTTAGGCCATGGATCTCTCTTAACTAATAACTTTGAAACATTGTTATTTGTTACCTGTCAGACCTAAATGAGTTTGTTTAGGTCTGACAGTTCTTCATAGTTCTTGAAAAATATGAAAATACGTCTTTAGCGTCATTGTAATCGACCGGGCTTGGGTATTCTACTTATTATACTTAATACGTTGTTGAATACCTCTTCTTTCTGCGAAATACGTGACTCTTGGAAATAATTGTGTTGGTGACTGACTGGATCAATAACTAGTAGGGAACTGTTTTTCAACTTTTTGCCAAGTTTATTAAGCTTTAGCTTCCATTTCAGTCATGGAGAGAAAACATCGATAAGTGTAGTATGTCTACTCTTTTGTGCTTTGTCCGTGGTTGTATTGAAGTTCTACGGTTAACCTATAGCATGATGCATATGTAATGTAAATCTTTGAAAGATACTTGCAGACTCATATTCTCACATGGGTCAATAAGTATATATTATTATACTCAGGTAGAGGTGGGAGGATTTTGTTATAAGTAGTCGATTTTTATATCGCAGTCATCTTATGTTGCTTCAAATTTTTGTACTGTGTGGTGTCGATATTCTGGTAACTTTACTACTAACTTAATTTGTGGACCTCAAATAAATAGATCATTTTTTTTAATTTATTTCAAGTTGCACATATATATCTTAAAATGTAAAAAGTCAAGGTATGATAATATTTCAGTAACTTTCGGACATTGTAAATTAAGTTTTATTATTTTGTTATTAAATATAGTCTATCTAATAAACTTTTTAAAAGTAGTTCTCTTTAAATCTAAATTTATTTATCAGTTCTGCTTATCAAATTTTACCTCTGACGCCACTTAGCCTTTTGATAGGTAAAGTTCACCCGACTTTGAAACTGTTTTTCACCCGAAGTTGTGACGCTGGTCGCTCCGAGCATTCGACATTGCCAAAAAAAGGCAGCTGGGCCAAAATTTTGCCAATCTCCGCTTGGAATGCAAAAATTTCCAATCCACTCAATAAAAAGCGGTAATTCCTATATATACACGCGGCGACCGCATCTCGCATACGCTTTATACGATGTACTCACGGCTATATAAAACCGGGGAGAGAGCCAAGTTCTAAAATTAAAGGCGGCCGAAAGCAGCCGAACTCGACCGAATCCGCCCGCCCTCCTCAGTCCATCGTCAACTGCCGTCGACATTCCCAAAACCATCGCAACCGAACGCGCGGTACCGAAACCGTTCACTTGGAAAACACGTATACGGCGTATCAAAAACACAAATCTCACACCATATTTGGAACGCGCCCGTGAAAATTCAAGTGAATCCCAAATTTTTTTTTATCGTGGCAAAGTGACAGTGAGTGGTGGATTTTCGAGTTTTCCGTGTTACCGGTAAAGTATTATTTGATTTTTCATTCGAACGTTTCCCGCTTTTTTATCTGTCCCCACTCTATGATTAGCCGCTTGACGAACCGCCGATTAAACGTCGATTTACCACGTGCTTGCTGGAACAGTTGCGAGTGTAGAGTTTCAATATGTCTGCCTGTTCCAGAATGAATCAGACGGTTCAGTTCGTCATACCCTCAATTTGTTTTATTTATGTGAAATTATTTTCATATCATAACATGCAGCCGGCGTTTTTCTAACCTCAATCTCTAACAGATCTATTTCTGCTATTAGCGTTTGTTTCCAAGAAGTTCTGTGAGTAACGTCTGTGTTGCTGAATGTGATATTTGTAACAGATACAAGTATGGTTTGCTTTCGTTTCTTCCGCATTGCGTCGCGAACCGGACTCTGACTCGTCGCTAAGTCTAGACGCAACGGAAGCTGCTTGTATCGATTTGAAACTTTATTTCTAACGCTTTTTGGGTAATATGCGATTGTGTAACTACCCTGCGGCGCACTAATAAAGTCGGCTCATACCGTGTAAACATTGCGCAAGATCGAATCACAGGCGAGTTTTGAGTTGCCACTTCCTTCGCGATTGGCCTGGAATTACTGTTTGAAAACTTCATAACTAATATTAGGTCACTTAAACATAGGAAGACGTGGGCGCTTTAGTAATTATAGACCAAACATTAGCCGTTCGTAGACATCCACATGAAACAATTTGTCAAGCTCCTAGATACAGAATATCGTACATTGTTTTTTTATTACAAAGTTTTGGTTTGGAAATCACTTTTGATTTCTGACAACTGGGTATATTGACATATCACTACATAGTGTAAAACAAAGTCGCTTCTCTCTGTCTGTCCCTATGTATGCTTAGATCTGTAAAACTACGCTACGATTTTAATGCATTTTTTTAATAGATAGAGTGGTTCAAGAGGAACGTTTTTATTTATAATTCATGCATAATATAGTGGAGGAACACTGATAATTTAGGATTTTTCACTTTTAGGTGGAACGAAGTTCGCCGTGTCGGCTAGTTTTTTAATAAATGAAATGTGTCAAAATAATTTTCATATTATTATTTACAGAAGATTTTCCAAATCTACCAAATAACCTATTTTGAATTAAAGGTATTAGAAAATTTGTTTAGTTATCCATTTGTAATTACATACTTTTTTTGTCATCATCTATCCTCGCAAAATAAAGTCTTTAAACAGTGAAAAGGAACTTACCTTTAATATTTTTTCAATTCAGTTTTTTCTAAAAGACAAGAAAAAATATACAATATACATTTTATAATATTTTTTTGCTAATACATTTACCTTTTATACCAAATGATAGTGTAGTTGTACCAAATTATGACAAGGGCACCACTGTCCTTCATAAACATCAAATTCAATACAAATGAGACATTGCATAAAAAGATGTAACAATATAAGAATAATATTTATGACCAAGATCAAGTGGGACCATTTGAGGTTAGTGATAGACGTTAGTGCTTAGTGTTGGTGAGCCACCAACAATTCTATCTATATTTTTAAACGTTTGTATTACCAAACGAGCATTCAAGCCACTTATGGCAAGTAGTCAGAGCTCCTATGGACATTATTGGTAGCAGTTATTAACTATCTAAAGTAAGACACCTATGGCTATTGACTAAGATGGTCGCATCGTATTAAAGTGAGCCGGCACCCAATATCGACGACGATCCGCGTGGCCACGCAGCAGTGTTGCCAACTTAGGGGTTTTTCCCCCAAATTTAGGGGATTTTCAAGTAGGATGGGGATTTTTTAGGGGTGTAAAATTTTTAGGGGTATTTTCAGGGGTTTTTATAACTTCAACATATAGGTATTTTTAATGGGAAATCTCCCCGCCAGTCTATATAATCAATGCCTCACGACGAAAAAAAAAAGAAAAAAAACGTCATGCACTACACCCGAAGACCTTTTTTTTAATGAAGACTTTAGGGGAATACATTTTTGAGAATTGGCAGCACTGCCACACGGGTCGTCAAAGTTATAACGTGTTGCTAGTTCGTAACTAACGCGGGTAATGAACCGCTAGAACTTCTTCACGCTAGAAGTCGGTGTGGCGGTTATACTTACCCTGTCGAACCATACTTAAATTGGAAATATCAAACACGTAATATTGAAATGATGATGTAAAATCAGCGGAGTTAGCAATAAATAATAAAAAATAGATGACGATAAAAAGTCTCATGATAATTATATCTAATTTAACCCCAAAAGTAGATCAACTCTTTTAAACAAAAAATATATGTATTATATTATAGCATATATTGTCAATATTTTCGTTCAGTTGAAGCAACAGCTTTATTTCATACTAGCTGACCCGTCGAACTTAGTTCCGCCTAATGTCAAAAATCTAAAATTATCAGTGTTCCTCCACTATTTTATACATGTATTATACATGGAAACCGTCCTCTCGAATCACTCTATCGATAAAAAAATCTCCATTAGAATCCATAGCGTAGTTTTAAAGATCTAAGTATACATAGGGACAGACAGCGGGAAATGACTTTGTTTTATACTATGTAGTGAAGTCCTTTTGTCAGCCCTGGACATACAAATTGTCTGGCTTTTTAGCTTTACAACATTTGATTTATTATTTATTATTATTTTGATATTATTAATTTATCTTGAGGTAAAAATGCGGTCATGTGTATGCATGTATATTCATTACCATGTAGAAAAAAAACATGATTGTAATAATATTAAAAAAAATGGATATAAATAAGAAAAAAAGACAAACCCGCTGAGTTTCTTGCCGGATCTTCTCAGTTGAGGTCGTATTCCGATCCAGTGGTAGGGTAAGAAAAAAATGTAACTGACAATTCGTAAGTGCCCCCGCAGGCCTATACAAAATAAAGACATTTCATTTCATTTCATGCATTGAAACAGCACTGTGCTCTTGATTCCGTAAATGTGAGGTATACAGTATTTAAAATAATGGTAACAGTGTAACGTAAGTCGATATACTTATGGATAAAATATCGTTATCTTTGACCGCATTTCCACCGTCGGTAAGGCACCCTATCATTAAGCTCTATCAAGTGGGTCGGGCTTGTTTCTACCTTTCCATTATATTGTTCTTCCTCATCGCTTTCCTTCGTTTTATTATTGTTTGTTTCGTTAATTTTATAAGTTTTCATGTTTACCCAAATCATTAAAATATGTGTTAATACATAATTTATAGGGTCTTAATGATTCGGTATACAATTCGACGAGCCCCTAGAACAAAATATTATATGAAAAATTAAGAATTTACTGTATGTAGCTTAAAAGTTTTGTGGACATACAAACATTGATTACTTACGCCAAGAAAGACGATCTATGGAAAATCATTGTAATAACTATTTAGGAACTTATTAAATAAGTTCCTTAATTGCTATTATAATCAACCATTACAATCAACAAAGCTTCATACTGTAAATTGGTAATTTTTCATATTTTTATTACGATTTTGTTCTAGGGGGCCGTAGAATTGTTTTATTGCCGAGTTTTAGAATGACTGGGATTTAAATTTAAAATAAATTTTCAGTTGATGTCATCAGATATACAAAAAAAAAAAAAATAAAAATTCGTTCTGTATACCTACTTTAGATATATTTTAAATAAATATTTACAAAACCACTTAAATCGAACTATGGCAGAGCCCTTAAACGAATATTTCGTTAATAGGGCAATCGCATTAGTTCAGAAAGTTACAAGTTTCTAAACTAGTTGATGAACTTAAAGCGATAGTGAAGCAGTATATTTTCTTTTAGATATAACAGGGGTCCTTTTAGATATCAAATATGAAACGATTTAAAATGATAATCGAGATCCAATTATCGAAGTGAATTTTTAATATGCTAATGGCTAATGCATAAGTAATTGTTAAAAAATAACAAGTGAAACTTTGTTGTCAGTATATAATTATAAATAATAACTAGCAATTCATATGCAGGAATCGAATGGTATAATTACTCGAAAGTTGCCAAACATAGTCAACTTTGTCAATTTACTGTCATACTATGTATCTAAGTAAATTGTAAATAATAAAAAGCCAAGGCCAGCTTGTCTGAACTTGTACATAGATTTTAATGTATGCAATCTATATTTGGTTTGGTTATTCAATAACTACTGCTCAATACAAAACTAAATTTAAAACTCTACTTTTCTGCAAAAAAAAAGAGAAGAAGAGAAGAGAAGGAAAATTTCGTAAGGGTCAATGAAGTTTTCTCATGATCGTTAAGCGTCTTGAGATTCTGTTCCATCTATAGCAATCCTGATAAGTGGTATTTTGGTTTGAGGAGTGTGGTACAATGGATTTCCACTATTTGCTATTTCCACTACTATATATTCTACTACAGTATTTCCGACGCGAGGCGTTCGAACTTAGGTAGCAAAGGTAACATAATGTATTTGTGGCTTGTATCAGGTCAAGCTCATTTTGTTTTAACACTGTAAACTTATCTGGGAGCCATAAGTTACAGAGACATACCATCAAAGTAGGTTGATAAGGGGAATTTTTCTTGAAAAAACAAGCAAAATATTTTGGATCTTATAATAGAAAGTATCTATACTTTTTACTAGCTATAATTTCTGAAACTTACTATATATTATTATGTTGTAATTCTAATATGAAAAAATACACATCTTTAACTACACAAAGATCTTTAATATTAGTCAGAAATCAAAACTTTTTCGAATATATAAAATGAGCGGAAATTGGACCTTATCAATCTAACTCCTTTAAAAAAAAGGACTAATACATAATTCCCATATGTGACCTGCGCGGTTCAAGCGGTGGCCAAATTATAAAATGGGTTAATACATAATACGCGTATGTGACCTGCGCGGTTCAAGCAGTAGCCGAGGTGGCCGAGGTGGGCGATGTTGTCCACTGCCCACGCCTCACATTCTGGAATTGTCGCTGTTTACCCAACGATTCACATGTTCAACCTGTAAACTGCCAGTTGGTGTAAATGTGTCTTCGCTTAGTTATGTTTTCGACATACTTGTAAATTCAGATTTAACTTCAATGTTCATCGTTACTCAGTTTAGTGAATTTTTGACAATTCGAAATATATTTCGGATGCACTTGTATTTTATTGTATGTTCGTCTAAAATGTATTTTATCTTTATTATGTGATTATCGTTATCGTTATGATTGGTGTTGATGTTATGATTCTTTAAGTTCAGTAGTAGATCTTATTTCAAGTTTTGCCTCATCTCATCCATCTGTCGGTTCCATTTAAAGACATATTTAATTGTATTATCTTTTTGTGATTACGCAATTCTCTTTTTCAGTCCCATGTGCTTTTTGTATAATAATAACGCATATTTACTCCATCATTGTATAGAATTACACAAATCTGTTCCCACTAAGCTTTATATTTTGATCAGAACTTTATGGTTCGTGTTTCTATTTTTAAGTACCAGCTTGATTTGGTTTAGTGTTGGCAAACGTATATATATGAAAAAAATAAAATAGGTCTCAAGTAGCAAAACAAAAACGTAAATTAAATGACATAACATGATATAAAAAATACTCATATAACATTACTTTCATGTGTAATATTTTTTGCAACATTGTAATAACGTATGGGAAAGGTTAAACATCAGGATATTAAAGGTGTGAAGCAGGTTACACTCCTCCAAATATGTTTATTTTTTATTTTTTATCGGATTGAACTAACAAACGAGCATGCAGTCCACCTGATGGTAAGTGGTCACTGCCGCCCGTGGACATCGATGAGCAACTTAAAATAGAACATGTGTTCTATCTGAAGTCAATCATAGATGCGTTGCTACTCCCGAGGAGTATGATGGTCGCCTCATATTAAAGTGTGCCAACCACACCCTTCCATCGAAACGCAAGAAATGCTTCACGTTGGAAATAGGTGTGACGGTGGTACTGCCCCGGTCGAACTACACGTATGGGAAAGGTTAAACATCAGGGAATAAAGGGTGTGAGGCAGGTTACACACCTCCAAATCTGTTTATAAATGGTATTCGTCTCACCGCACCTAGAAATGGAAGTGAGTGTATTATTAGTGTAGAGTGCGATACAACATAAACATGACTGGTTGTCGGGTAATCGACGCATTTACATCAAAGCAGCTATTAATGGACACAAACATACCTTGCGTTCCTTGAACAGAGGAGAAGTTCAAGAGGCGATGTGTAATAAGGTATTCATACTGTTCGCTCGCTCTAAGGCAAGATGCGTTTTTACAACATCATAAATACTAGAGCCCTAGTTGAAGGTAAACTGTGTACTGAATCACGAAATACAAATTAATTCAAACAAAGCATATTCAGAAAAGCACCTAACATTCATGGCGGAGTTGTAAGAACGACACGTACCATTCCTGATATTAAAGTATTTAAAATTAAACTTCGCAAATTTGTTGAATAGTGGTCCAACACAACTGACTTTTAAGCTATTGCATAGCTTCCATCGCGGGCTTTGGGCGCGGTGACCGAATCAAGAAATTCCGTAACGAAAAAAACTTAACATACCCCACTCCGCCTACCATGTAGCGCGGCCGAGCGTTTGCTTAGCGTGTCTATGGTACGATAGTACGAAGCTCGGATCGAGACGAGCTGCTCGGAAATCGGACGAATATGTAAGCAGCTGTTTGTGAGAAAGTATATAGTATCAAAGAAAAAAACTTGAAAAATATAAAAAAAAAAACCGCATAAATATATAATTACCGCGCCGCACGTTTTTTCTAAAAAGTAATTTTACAAATAATTTTATATTTAGGCTTTCCTCCTTTTATCTTATTTGCACCTGTAATATATGCAAATATGACCGAAAAAGGCATACACAATTTTATGTCATTTTCCCGTGTTTCCAAATGTTTATATGATTTCATTTAGTCACCGCGAAGAAGTATTTTATAGCAATATAAATGAAGCTGTCGAGTAATAATATAGAGTGGCTCAGGAATGGCGCAGACAGGCTTGTAACCTTAGTCCACTCTTAGTTAATGGTACAACGTGCTGATTGAAGCCTTCTCATCAATCATTCCGTTGTAATTACTCCAAACGAGCATTGGACAACGAAACGAGGGCAGTAGCCAAAGTCGCGTGATTCGACAAAGTCACTAAAAAACCGGCAGCACCTAATCGAGACAAAGATGAATCGATGATGTCAACGCTCAACGAGCTTCCCGAAAATCACCGAATTTTCGTACATCAGACGATAACGTCGTCTGCAAGACATTACGGGGGCGCTACACATTTGTTTCATGTAGATGTAGATGCGTTTGTATTATAATTTGGCGATCGGCCAGTCGGCTAACTGAAACTTGTGAACCACGGTTCCGGTTAAAAACCGTCTAGACCTTCGAACGTCGACGTCAATAACGTATTTTTAGAGAATAATCGACTCTTGTTTGATTTATGACGGCTCCGATGAGGGATGCTAAGACGTGGACCAACATTTTTTAAAACGCTTTCCGTCAAGAAAGTAACCCGTGATCGCGTCTTTTGTTGTCATCGATAATATAATCTGATCTATATCTAAATTGTATATAATCGATGAGAAATCTGTAATACGTAAGCGCTATTTATTTATTGTTTTAAAAACAAAATTGTACTTATTTGGATTATTGTGTACAAGTATAAGAATGTATTTACTTATTTTACAGCTAACTCACTTGAAAACTTCAATAATAACGCGTGTAACATGTATACGTGTTGAAACAATAGAAAATAAAACGTTTAAACATCTGTGTTGTGACTATGAAATATTAAACAAACCTCGTGCTCTAATTTTTTCAAAGTAAAATTATCTAAAAATAAATATTACATTTGAACGCCCTTGGCCAAGGCGTTAGGAAGGTTGGCTCGGACCATTGACTAGCGCATGCGCCGGATTGACCACTGACATCACACATCGCTAGCTGTCGAGCCAAGAGTTCTTTGAAAGCTTGCCCGGCGTCCCCCGTGCCGGCTAAGACTAACCTAATCCTTAATTCCTGATTCATTTTATTCTAAAACTGATCAGTGCCTATAGATACCGATACTACTACTTATTCATATTACTACCACTATAGGTTACTTTATAAGTAGAAGTATCAAACGAGCATGCAGTCCACCTGATGGTAAGTGGTCATTGCCGCCCATGGACGTTGGTAACCAACTTCTTATAGAACAAGGGTTCAATCTGAACCTAATAAGGAATGCGTAATAACGAATGCTTCTCCCGAGGACTAAAATTGTAGTCCCTCATATTTACGTGAGCCGGCAACCACACACTTTCTTTTCACGCTAGAAATTCAAATCATCGTTCCGACGTCCGATTCGACATCACATTTTCTACTAGAAGTTCAAACTGTCGTTCCGACGTCCGACGTCCGATCCGACATCCGACATTGTTTACGACATGAACTATGACCAATGTGAGCTTCGTTCACAAAACTACGTAACAAATTTTAAATTAGTTTGAGTGACAATGGAGATAGTATTTTTTGTTCAATAGTTTTTGAAGGGAAACTTCTTTAAGCGCATGAGGGTAAAATTTTTACAGATGAAACGTCACGCCGGTATGCAACGGAAGTGTCGGAAAAGAGAGAGAGAGTGATCGAGACCGATTGAGAGAGAGTAAGACAGGGCGAACGTAGCATGAGCAACTAGCCGTGGAGTGAGAGTAGGGAGCAAGCGAGTGAGAAAGATTGAGAGAAAAAGTGAGACAGAGCGAACGTCGTATCACGCCTTTTTCCCTTCCTCTTAATCTTGGAAATTTAAAGTTTTAGATTTGTATAAATATAAACAAGATTTATAAATTAGTTCGCCAAAGAAGTTTCACTTCTGACATGTGTACTTTGTACGCACGCATGTTTTTTCATCCTAAAACGTTAATCTTAGATACACATGCGCATAAATATTATACGAACGGACAAAATAATATTATTTTTTCATTCAAAGTGTATACATATTTATATTTAACGAAACATGACAGCGCAGACGCCGTCAAACACAAACCTCGCAGACAAAAAGAATATTTCGCCAACCGCCGGTCGATGTCTGTTGTTGTCTACGTGGTCCACTCATGATTTTTTTAAAAGATTGAATTAGCAAACAAGCTTGCAGACCACCAGGTGGTAAGGTCACTGCTGCTTATGCTCGTCTGTAATCAACTAGAACAAGGCATCTATCTGAAGCCAATCATAGATAAGTTGTTTCTCACGAGGACCAAGATGGTCGCCTCGTATGAGAGTTAGCCGGCAACAGGGTTGCCAGACGTCCCAATTTTGGCGTGACGTCCCGATTTTTTAACCAAAATTAAACTCTAGTCTCACATGGACAGGCTCTGTGCCGCTTTTCGGGAAGGACTGGACTTTTGCAAAAAATAAAGTCGCCAATTGCAAATATAAGTGGAACTGCAGTTTGTCGCCCACAGAGAAAACTAACATTTTTGTCCGTGTGTCTGTGTGGCGCGACAGCCTTTGTAGCGCGAGTACTGCTGGCCCTGTTTTAACTATGAAATCCTGCTTTTTTCACTCAAAAAGTTTCTAAATCCCGATTTACTAAAAAAATACGGCAACGCTGGCCGGCAAACACACTTCAATCGAAACGCAAGAATCGCTTTACGCTAGAAGTAGGTTAGGCGATGGTACCTCCCCAGTAAAACCATAATTCATGTTTGTATATGAATTATGGTTTTACTGGGGAGGGTTTTAAAGCCTTGCAAATTCAATTGTTATTTAAATTCAATATTTACAATATATCCTTTTTTGCTTAATATATTCTATATTCTCCTAGTTTGTAAGTAAATTTAATATAGGTGTATGTTCTACATTTATATTTTTAAGGTATGTATAGTAGTACGTTTGTTGGAATAAACTTTTCTTTCTTTCATTCTTTCAAATACGTCAATACACTATGTGAAGAATATTATTTTGTTTGCCACGCACATACGTTCTACATGGACGTCAATAGTAGGTACTTAACCCGTGCTTTCCGCCCATACAAACATTTTAAATTAAAACCGACATTTCTTCTACATTTCAAATTATTTAATGCTTTCTGGCACTACGAAAATTAAATAGCTTAGAAATCTAGATAAATGATTTGAGTCTGGAGTCAATGCTCTGTTCTATTATTGGCGGCCAATGCTGCAGTAACGTTGACGTTTCAATGATACAATCGATAAAATTAGCCACAAAAATCATTCCAGGTAGAATCGGAGTGCATATGATGAATAGCTAAATCTGAATTGTTTTATTTGACACGCTATTATATTAAGCGTATTACGTGATGTGTGTGTTCGCAGCTTAGTTGTTTATTTATGTATGAAGTTATATCTATTGGAATTTAAATTGAATTTGGTTTTACTAGTTGTCTTTCATCTGTCAGATATTAAGGTTTTGCAAAAAATATTTTACAGTTTCAGTTTCTTCAGTTTGTCTCAGATATGTCATAGGGGACTTTGAAGGGACCTTAGCGAAAGTTTATTATATATTTGCTAGTACTATGTGAGTAAAATCTTAAAATCTAGTTACTACGCCATACATAACGTTCGTGTTGAACCAAATGATTCAGCACCAAATAACTAGAATATTTATAACGGGTAAGAATATAAACTCTAAATTTTGTGGGAAAAGTGGTGGTGTCAACCGATTATTGTCCCACTGCTGGACACGAGTCTTCTTTTTGAGAGAATGAGAGAGTTTTAGGCCATAGTCCACCGCGCTGGCCAAGTGCAGATTGGTGGACTTCACACACCTCTTTTTTTTTTAAACCTTTTCTCGTTTTTTTAAAGAACTCTCGGGTGTAGTTTCCTCACAATGTTTTCCTTCACCGAAAAGCAGTGACAAATTATTACTAATAAAATGGAAATGACTAATAAAATGGAAAAAGTTATCTATGTTTAATTAGAAGAAGAATATAATATGGTTTTTGTTAATTGTTATGCATTAATTGTGGGTGTGTATTGTTATATTTGTTTAAACGCAACTATGTTCCACCGACGCCAGGGGAGCGCCCACGTAAATTTGATATATGTTAACATCTGTTACGCCACACCTGTCCGTTATGCAACAGCGGTCTATCCCGTTAAAATCACTCATTCCATCTGTTTGTTGTCAGACATGCAAATTGTTAAAAGTTTTACCATAATACAGATCAATCACTAAGATATCTTCTCCGTCGCCAATTGACGATTGAACTGATGGTGTCTTTATCGCTTTTTGGATATAGATTTTTCTAATTGTAGATACATATAATTTATCCAATCTTTACCCAGTTTCCAAGTCTCTTTTATTTTTTTCTCGTACTAGTAACCTTTCTTTATAAATAGTCAAGATCTTTGGATCAAGCCGCTCCATTGAATTACGAGATTTCTAATCTCATTTTAGTTTGTTATTATTCGCGTCACCTGTCGCTTCTTCATCATGTATGTACCAAACACCACGACGGTTTTTCAAGCCGAAACCTTTCTGAAGATAATTGCATTACGTAAAGTTCTAGTTAAGGTTTTGGTTGGTATTACGAGTACGTACTCGTAAGTCATTTTGAAAGTATTCAACACTAGGAGTACCGGATGGTTAGATTTTGCGGTTCCATTGTGGATTAGTATTGCTGAAGTGAGACGTCTGAATTATTATGAAAAGTGGTGGTGATTCTTCTTTGACATTTACTTATAAATAAAAAGATACAACGCACTTATTGTTTACATGTCAAGTAATTTTAATGTGATGATTGATTAGATGTCGTGTCTTAATATGATGACTTTTTAAACTCCTGTAAAGTGATGTTCGAAAATTAGGTACATTTAAATAAAAGTTAAAGTGGGAAACTTTATCTTTATAAACTTTATCAAGAGTTTAGGTTTTATACAGGTACAACATATCTTCAGTTGTAAAATATGTTACCCTAAAAATATTCAATATTTCAATTTACTATTAGGTACCTTATACCACAATGTCATTCATATTATATTTCAGCAAAATCGTTTCTGTGGCTTACCTGTCAAAACGTAAATGACGTTACTTCAGAATTTGTAAACCAGTATGAATAGTAATCTTGTTGTTTACCACAGTAATGTCTGTTACCACCCAAATTTTTCTTATATTTTTTAAACTAACGATAGGGCTACCTAATGGAAAGTAGTCACCGTCGCCTATGGAAATTCGCAACACCAGAGGAGTCGCCCCAATGCATCGCCAGCTTTGAAGGAGAGCTCTTTTCGCACCTTTCTTGAAGAACCCCATGTCATAGCGCTCCGGGAATACATTTAATTTTGGAATGAATAAAATTATTGTTTAGGAAAATTAGCTAATGTTTTAAAAGAAAGTTTTGGTGCGAAGCATCCTCTATCGGGACAGTTGCTATAATTTTTCTATTTTGGCAGCAATCCAGAAGGATAGGTGCAAGTCCCGGTTGTAATTTTTCGGTAGACGTGTATTCGTCTGGCGGGCGGCCATTTTCCTTGATCTAAAAGGGTCGTTGACTACATTGGTAATTGTAATTCCATTGTATGTACGTTAACTCATCCCTATTTTCCTTTTAGATGGCGCAGCTTCTAAATATGGGCCGATATGTCACGGTAACTTTTCTTGGAGACGAGCCTAATGGTACTGTTGGAATGTGTTTAGGGTACGAATTGCCCATTTAATAATCCCCTAAATATAAAAACTTTATTTATGAGGCAATAAAAGAAAGTGAAGGTTGAAAAATGTTGTTTATCCTATAGATCATTTATTTAATGGAAATGCTTTATTTCGTGGAAACGATTCAAAACAAATTTGGCCCTTTGTTTTTTTATGATACGTTATGTAACGCATGGTTTGACTCTTGGAAATTTTGTGTCAAATCCACTAAATTGAAGGTCCTGCAATCATCTTTGTAGGTTTACGTATTGTTCAGTTATATTATCCGTTGTCGGAGACTTAAGGCCTGCTTAAAACATCAACCCATATCCTACATGTTTTTCATCAATCTCCAGTGGAGCATCAGTCCGTTAAATGTGGTCAATTTGAAGCGTAATGTCCATTCCCAAAAGTAAAACATAAAAAGGTGGTAGCCATTCAACACCTGTTAACAGGCAAATGGCATGTTAGTTGCAACATTTCATTTAATTGATCGTTTAGATTTGTTGGGAAACTCGTCGTAAACGAATGACTAAATTGTTTTAACAAGCCCTAATTCGACCATTAATGTAAAAATATGTCGGATGTCAGATTTCCTTTGGCAGGTGTCCAGAATAATTTGGTTAACAGTTACGCCTTTCAAAATATCTCGCGCTGCACCCGGCAACCGGAGCAAGGTTAGTCCTACATTATGTAGGTCTCCTGTAAATAAACACGCTAAAATGTAAATAAAAACGGTTTTACTTTTTCGTTTTACATCTGCTGTAATTTAGTTAATTATTATGTTTTTCGAATATAATTTGGAAGGTGATTTGCTGAGGAGAGGCGGCGTCTCATAAATTTTATTACAAGTGCACCATTTACATCTTATATTTCTGTTATGATTGCATGTGCCTCTTAGGTGGTAGAACCAGTGTAATTTAAGTGGGGAGGTACCTCCGCCACACTTATTTTCTAGCTTGAAGTAACTCTTGCGTCTCGCTAAACGGGTGTGGTTGCCAGTACACTTATGCGAGGCGACCATCTTAGTCCTCATAAATCGCAACGCATTTGTGATTGACTTCAGATGTCCATGTTATGTATGAAGTTGCTTACAGATGTCCATGGGCGGCAGTAACTACTTACCATCAGGTGGACTGCATGCTAATTTGCTCTTTCAACCTTATATAAAAAATATCCTTGCATACAATTCTAATGGTGCTCCTATAAATAATATAAGTAATATGTTTTACTCAAATTATATTCTTCTTCTCAAGAAAGTAGCATGCATAATTTAAATATGGTTATGCTCATATATATATGCTTTGTACAACAGTTTTTTTAAACAAAATTCACTTCAACGCTAATACTGTTTCCTGGGTTTCAATGAGCGATGCATTTAATAGTCAATTTGAAGGTAATAAACGTAGGGCATCTGCTTTCTGTAACTAATGGTGCAATTTCGTTTCTAAATCTGGGCCGTAACCCTTTTTGTTAGGGACTACCAAAAATAGATAGTAGCTGGCACGCGATGAACTCACGGAATCCATGTTCTAACTGACATATGACTCTTGCTAAGGCAAATAAAAAAGGCATCTTTATTTATGCCATCGAAGTTGGAACGTACAAGTTGTATCGTTATCGAGAATTGTAAGCCTTGGGCCTCTAAAAGTCATAACATTAAAGATTCGTTAATATATTTTATCATAAATTTAAATACTTACTTTATTTTTTTTGTTTCAGCGATGCAGATTAAGGCGTGACACACCGGGTTGACTAGAATCAATCCGCGAGATGTCGCAGCCGCCGCCGGGACGCGGTCGAGCGCGTCTCCCAGGTCCCCCATCCCCTCTCCATTACAGACCTCCATCACCATGGGCTCCGAGCCCACCTCCTCTCATATCTGGACCGAGGCACTCAACCGCTATCGTGTCTCCGCCTCCCATCCAGCCTTCACCAAAACCGTTCCGTCCATTGCATTCACCACACTTAAGGCAGCATTCGCCATCACCAAGTTCTCATTTTTCGATCTCCCCCTATCCGATGTCTCCGACCCTCGGTCAGAGTCCCGAGTACTTTTATTCGAACCCATATGAAGGGGTACGCGAGTACGATTACGCTGGAGTGCCGTTGGAGCCGCCTCCTCCTCCACGACCTATGATATATGAAGAAGATGAAGAAAGAGGGCCGTCTACGGCTGAGATCATCGCCAATCAGTCGCAAGAAGGCTACGTAGATGAAAAGCTTGCAGAGTATCAAGCGACGATTCAGCTTTTACAAGGTAAGTGAAACAAACACAAATTTTCGTTGAGTAAGGTTAGATAATCAGAAATGTTTAGAATAAGCGAACGAGAATTGTTTTTACACAAAGCTTCTTTGGAACAAATAATTATATGCTAGTTGCCAGACACAAAAATAGCGTGTTTTAAATCACTTTAACTCTCTTTCGCACCGCAGTTTTAGCCAATTGAAAAGACAAAAGCAACGTTGTTTTATAGCATTTCAAACATGTGACACATTTCATTGTCTACTATTTGTACGGCTATGAAACCACCTACGCCTGTTTTGATCTACCTTTATAGCTATTTGTGTTGCAAATTAATGCTTATACGCAAATGTGCCGTCAAGTGGTAGAATTTGTTAGGCAAAAAAATTGTTCAAGTTGTAAACGGATGTCAAATTTCTGTGACTACTTATACCTTACTGATATTTTTTTTGTGTCGAATATATTTTTTAACGCAGATACCGTAACGGTAGCAATTATTTTAAATGTAAACATAACGTTTACGCATTTTATCCGTCCATTTGTGCCAACACCATTACTTAGCCAAATCGATTCGTTTCCACGCTCTCTAGTGCTCATTACTACGTTTATTGCTTCACGCGTACCTGTATTTATTTCTTAGCCTAGAATTGTTCACTGTGATTTATTTTTTAATGTTCTTGAACTCCACCTTTGTTTATATTTAGCTTATATTGATAATCTTCTACTAAAACTTTGCTTTCGAAGAGGAAAGTGAAGCGACTTGTCTCCAGAATTTATCTACTTGTTTATTCTTGACATTTTCTCATCCTAATTAAAAGTCTTACTTATAATTACTGTAAACCTCACTCAGGCTATAATGGTTTTAAATAGTATAAGTTAAATTAGACTGTACGTATATTATTACTTCTTACTGGGAAAATATTTGTTTTATATGAAAATATGTCGTTACAACCATTTTTCTAGATTTTCAAACGACTCTGATGCCGACATGCTCACAGCAGTGCAATCGTTTTCCATGTTCTCCTAATGGATACTTTTGGCAGCAGGGACGTTTACAAATTGTTTTACAACAAGTCAGCTTATCCGCTATAAGCTGACTTGTAATTATAATGGGCACGCATCTATTGAAAAATTAAATATATTTGCACAGTGATATATTATTCTTTAAATTTTTCCGTTGCGTAATCTTTAAAAACAATGCAGTTACTATACAATAGCATTTTTCTTATTTTTAATATGCGTGTATGTACAAATGTACATTTGCTTTTTACCATTCTTAATTACGAGGTTAATTCGGCGGCTTCGCCTGTTTCCGTCATGTAAACTACGGTAATGAGTACCCTTGGTGTTAATCTAGGTTGTCCCTAAAGCTATGGTATTCCGTGCCTGTTGTAACAGGCGACTCAAAGGGGCTTCCGGGGTTGCGGGCGGCGAGAGTGGGAATTGGGAACTCGATTCGTTTAGTCAGGCGACCCCGAGAAGGACGGTGGTATGGTTGGTCGCATACCGTCGTAAAGATAGACGGAGCGGTGCTCCCAGCCGCTTACCCGGGAGGAGCGCTCAGAGGACACCGGTTGCGTCTTTTGGAGATTCCGGAGACCTCTTTGTAGTGACAAGGACGGCCACCGTGGGGGTTTCAATGCGGTAAAAATCCCAAATAACAATGCGTCGCTCCCACGGCGACAGGTACTTTTTGAAGGTTCCCCCTTGAGAACATAAAAGAAAGTGTTAGGTCATAAACTGCGTGAACTCTGTTCGGTAGTCTTAGCGTAATAGAGTATGTAACAAACGCACCCTCACAAAATATTTTATTTATAATATTAATAAGAAAATAAGATAAGGAAACTTTTATCTTTTTCATCCTCTTAATGACAAATTGACGGAATATTTCGTAAACCTTGCGCAAGACTGTCCGCTGATCACCATCAGTCGTCCAGCATAACAATTTGGACGTGTAACATCGAAACAGTTTTAATTTCGCTGCGGTAAATATAGTCCCAAGGTTAAATTCGGATTTCGCCTTCCGCTCACCCAGAATAAGTCCTAGATTTGTGTCTCTTTAATAATCGTTTTTATGATCCAATTTTATGACTATTCGTATAATCTGTTTTCTGTGCTAATATTATGAAGCTGTGGAGATTGTTCGTTTGTTTGCCTGAATGCTTTAATCTTTGGAAGTACAGGTCATATTTTGAATAAATGTCTCTTTGTAGTCAATTTATTAAGAGAGGCTGTAGGTTACAATACATTACAAATTATAGCAATAAAACGGAAACCGAAATTATTTATCCTATCTACAACTTTGACCAACTTGGCCAACGTCGTGAGTTTTCTGGAAGTTTGGGTTTCAGTCAAGAAATATCTAGACGATCTTAGATCGATATCTAATGGACGTATTTATTTGTGTGCAGTTTTTATGCTACGCACAAATCAGTTTATCGGCTTGGTGCGCGGCCAAGAACGCTAATTTTGCGGGCGTCTTCTGGGGACACCGCGTCAATCAGACGGCAGATCAAACTGCGCGTCTGTGCGTCAATCATGCAGCTGTACTGCACGTTTCGGGGAAAGTGTGACAGCGTCCTAATTACTCTTGTCTGTTACCTTGGAAACTATTTTTTATAATATTCCACGGTTTTCACCTAAATCTGTCGACTCCATATTGTTAGCTGTTGGAGGTTTGAGACTGGAAATAGTTGTTCTCTAATTGAGTCTACTCTAGCTAGGACGATCTATGGTTTCTTAATGTATTCATCATCAGTGCAAACCTTTTGTCTTATGACAAGAGATATGGGTTGAATTAAAAATGACAAGAAAGACGAGATACATAAAAAAAGTGTTTTTTTTTTATAAATTGGTTACTTCATCAAAAACACAAATTAAGATATCTTTAAAATAGTAAACAGTAGCAGCTCGAAGTTTTATAATGTTTCTTTTAGTGGCCATATATTATATTTTTTACGGTCCTTGTAAAAAGACATAGTAACAACATTTATTGCAATCAATCGTTCATCTGTATGAAGGCCGGTGTATTTGTTTCAAACAGATGTTTCGAAACCATCCCGAAGAAGTGTTCTCAAAACATAAATTAGGACATTCATATAGGCACTTCCAATGAGTGGCTCCAAAATAAACAACGGTCTAATGTATCTGATGTTCGCGTAACACTGAGCAGCTGAGATAATGTAACACGTGCTTGATCGGACTTTTTGAAGAGTCCGATCAAGACTATTTTAGTAATATCGATGAAAACATTGAATCCAATTTGAAATGTAAAAAAATCAATATATTTATGTGATTTCAAATATTTTAGTTTTTCTCTAGACAAAAATATTTCTTAATTCTCTCTCATCAACCCATTATTGGCCCTCTGTTGGGCACGGGTCTTCTCTCAGAATGAGAGGGTTTAGGCCATAGTCCAACGCGCTGGCCAAGTGCGAATTGGTATTTCTTAAATACCAATAACAAAATGAACGCATGTTTATTCATCACTTCCCTGTTTATAGAGATTTAATTTTAATCAGGCTATTAAAGTATTCCCTAGCACAGTTATTTTATATTATATTATAATTTTTATGCAAGCGTGCTGTTGTGTTAATAATTGTATTTTTATGAAAAATCTGGAGTTTTCACGTCTAAAGTGTTTGATAATAAGTTACCGTTTTTTTGTGTTTCCGTTAAACAGACGTCTGAGGAGTGCAGAAGCGTTTTCTCCTCAAAACATTCGAATGTCAAGTGCTCTGAGTAATCGGCATCAAAATAAACAATGCTCTGCACGGGATGCTAACACTGAACCGATGAGATCATCCACCTTGTGCCAGATTCGACTCGGACTTCCTGTGGCCAAATTTCGTTCCGTTGCATAATTGCAAACATTGCCAACCTCGTTACCGGGCCTCTTAGCGCACGAGAGCTGAGTTCAACGAAACGACAGCTCTCGTTGGTAATCGTGATATTAATAAATAATTTTCGTCCATGGCACCGAATGTACGATACAGATACATCTTACGCATTCGCACGTTTTGCGGACGGGTTTCAATTTTACTCTGGAGACTTACACATTTTCAGGATAAAACGTGTAAATCTCTTCTTAGTAAAGTCTCTGTACCTTAAGCTCGAAGTATCATTAAATCTGATAAGGTTACTGCAGAACCTCTCTTTCCGTGAATATCGTATGGGGCATTCGTAATGGGGACTAACTAACCTACAGTGAATTAGTATCAACATCTACTGTAATCAACAATACTAATGACAGTCGCTCTAAATATTGACAACAAAAATATTACATGAGGCTCATATCCAGCTGTGGACCCCAAAAGACGGTTAGATGGGTTATTCAATGATAACAACTGGGACCAATGAGTTATGATATGAGTTACCTAGTATGATAGCGCGCATTCTAGCAGTCAGTCTAGTAGTCTAGGTTATTTCCGCGGTATCGTTACCTCCGAAGGCAAGATACTAGAGCTAACTTTAATTACAATGTAAAAAAACGTGATTGAAAAAAATACAACATAAGAAAAAAGACAAACCCGCTAAGTTTCTTGCCGGATCTTCTCAGTTGAGGTCTCGTTCCGATCCGGTGGCAGTGTAGAAAAAAATGTGTAACTAACAATTTGTAAGTGTCCCCGTAGGCCTATACAAAATAAAGACATTTCATTCCATTTCATTTCGGTTACTTCTGCACGGTAATGTGTCCTATGTGTTAATCTAGGTCATAAATATTGTGCGTGCCAAGTTTCAGCGAAAACCGACTGGAAGTTTTTGCGTGAAAGAATAACAAACACATATACATCCGCAACAATAATCATAATAATATTTGCAAAATATTAAATAAGAAATATAAAATTCACAGGAATACGCAAGCTATGTGTGGCGCACATACAATACTCGTATTATATTTGATTAAATGTAACTTGTAATTATAAAATAAGGAGTGTTTATTATAATCATTTACAAATTATCGGACGCATAATTACCTAGATTTTATTGTTAACGAGTTTCCCCATTATATTCCGCCACCTGTGTTTTTTCAAATTTACTGAGAATATATCTGCTTATTTATTTATTAATCTCCACATTAATCATCTAGTAAAAATGGAAGATGTCACAAAGCGCAAATAAATGCATCAGCACCCTGCCTGTCAAGCCTCGGCGGATGTTGAGAGTTAGAGGTAGGTGACAACAAAATTTTCAATTTTTGTACGCAAATAAAAAATGTCTAAGCAGACTAATTATTGCAAATGCTCGCAATTTGCAAGAACTGCGTTCTTAAGATTTACATCTACAAGTTAATAGATCAGAACTTTTGATATAAAACGTAGAGGATATGTGTGTGAAATGTTCAGAGAGAAGCAAAGAAAAAAGTGTCTAAACGTCGTTTGCTGTTAGTCACTTGAGTCTTAAGCACGGGTATTTTGGTGTATTTGGCATATTTGCAAAGGGATTGTCTAGAGCACGATAGGTCGCGGATGACGAACGGCATTTGCATGATCACGCGGTGACGGCGGGCGCCGGCGTCGTCCCAGCCGCCTGGCTACCGGCCAGGCCGGTTGAACTTTGGCGTAGTCGAAATATCCTAAAACTTACAGCAATTTCCTTCCTGCTAAGTAAAATTTTGACAGGGATGGTGGACTGTAATGATTTTTTGTTTTTCTATTTTCTTTACAATACGGAAAATGAAAATCGCAAGGAAACCTATGTACGTATTTGTTTCTGTGGGAATGCATTTTTAAATGTGCATTTGTTCTTGGTTAGTTAAGGCCTAAATCGTCCAATTCTGTGAAATGAACCTTTCTATATTATGGATACTTTAATATGCTAGAAAAGATCTTTGGCGTAAGTGAAGGAATTTCATGTTCGTATCCTATACGTATTTTTTTAGATTTTCTGTTGTTTTGCCTTTTAAGATCCTGTGAGTTACCGGTATAATAAAATATTCAAAGAGTGTCTGTCGTCTGTACGTGTAATTGTATTTCCAAAGGCTTGAATAAATAAACGCAGACCTTCCGCAAAGGACGAGGATGTTTCTTTTACAAAATCATGAAGCTATTTTCTGTGTAAAATATCTATTTATACAATGTTTCGCATATCGATTTTATATTGTTGATTATTTTTAACTTATCGGAGTCATTTTGCTATTACATAGCGCGTCAGTATCACCACAATTCGTTACATAGTTCGTTAAAAATACCATATACTTTGTTGGCTTAAACTTTAGGCGCCAATTATTTATTCTAGCGACATTCTATAACTTCAATTCTTCTTACTTATAATCAATAATCCTCACCATTTCATCTTTCAAAAATTAAAGTTCCTTTTGTCTGTTAATTTAATTGTGAAATGTTCAGGAAAGTGATTTACATTGTTTTCTTATTATATATTTAATCATATTGTCAGAGTTTTTTTCATTAAATACCACGTCAGTAGCATTAGACTTATGAAGCTGTCACAATGATTTAGATCATTAACATTTTTGGCTTTAACTACGGCCTCCAATTAGATGATTCTAGCGGCGTTTTATCTCGCCAATTCTTCTAATCCATCATCAATATTAATACTCCACTGCTCGATCTTATCCAAATATATCTGACACAGCTGATTCGGGCTCTCGCGTCACACGCCCCCATGTACAACTGACGTCATGTGCTGGTAATAAACGTCGTTAAGAACGCCGACTGCATGGAGAAACGTTTATCTCTATGTCTAGAAAGATATTAGTAATAGCATTTGGCGCAAGAGATTATGTTATAGAAAATTGGGTTCTTAGAAATCGGATTTTATCATTATTGATGTTTATATAAGAATTCACAAATAGGTTATAACCTATATAGAAATAAGTAATTGTAATATAAATTAACGCTTTCTACATTAATAGCCACTAGGTTTATACCTGTGTCGTGGTCATCATGAACAAATGGATGAGGACAGATACACAGACACCTTTTATTTTTTTGTTTTCGAGGGGGAAACTTTCAAAAAGTACCCGACGTCGTGGGAGTGACGCGGGTTATGTGGGATTCTTACCGCACTAAAACCCCCCCGGTGGCCGACTTCAACGCTGCGAAGAGGACTCCGGGAACTCCAATTGACCGTCGCCGGTGTCCTCAGCGTGTGCCTCATCGGACTCTTCCTTGGTGGGCATGAACTGCTCACCGCACCTTTTTTACGGCAGCATGCAACCACACATTCCGCCGTCCTTCCCGGGGTCGCTTGGCCGGACGGTTCGAGCTCTCACTCTTCCCGCCCGCAACCCCGGAAGCCGGCAGAGGGTACTGAAATCCTATTCTGGTCCCGGAACTACAGGGACAAGATACACATACACCTAGAGAGAGAGAGAGACAAAGAGAGATCTAGATTATACACTTACATTATACAATCAAATTTTCCGTCTGATCGCGAATCGAACGCGGATTCCTTTGCGTGTCACATCGGGATGGTGAAGCGGGCTACAATAACCTTTTGTTTATTGTGTTCAGTCAGTGTTTATAAAAGAAGCAGGTTGTTCTTAATTGGTTTCTTCATAAAATGTGAATTTAAATCTTTGTCGCATAATTGAAGTGCGTTTTCACATAACTCTGAAATGTGGTGCTGACATCTTTGTGTAAATCTGCTTATTACGATTATTCACACTATTTGTCAGTGTAACATTTCTTGCAATAAAGTCTATTTTCAAGTCTTATGCTTCTTGTTTATTAGTAAATATTTAACCACATGATTAATGACAAATAATAAATTTTCTTTTACATAACATCAAGATAACTATCAACATACTCGTATAATTAAACCTTGACCGCTTTTTATTGGGTTATTTTAAACCGATCATTTAGAAATATAAATGACTTGTAATAAATCAAAGTTAATAAGTTCCTTTGTCTAATGACGTGTTTAGACTAAATTCTTAAACATATTATTACTTCTGTTAAAAAAATATTTATTACGTTAAATAAAAGTAACCTGCGAAATAAATAATTAAACTTTTTAAATCGTTAAATGTAAGCCTTGAACCTAGGCGTTCAATTTGAACGATGCCAAGACCAACTGGAACGCCGTCCAGCCTGTATCCACTTGATCTTAACGCATGTAATTGAGATTACACCCTGAGGGGTTCAAGAAAATTACCATGCGTCTGTGCGTTATAGACACTTCGTGAGCTTCACACGGTTTGCTTTTTACATTTAAAACGTGGAAGAAACACATGATTCAACTGCAAGTAAAACTATATGGAGTATTTTTTTAAATATTTTCGAAATAGGGATATGCTTGTTATAACCTGGCTGTTCCAACGATTGTCTCACAATTTATCATGGCGTCTATAAAGATCTTATAATAATAAGTCTATAGAGAACAATGCAGACTAATCCATAAATTAAATCAATGTTAACTGTCGGTTCACTTTCAGATAAGACCATCTGACTTCTGATAGAAGCCCTATTCTATATGAAGCGGCTTACTGATGTCCATTAGCGGCAGTGATCGCTTAACTTAAATAATCAGTGTTCATAAGAGGAAAAGTGAAGAGAATCTGTCCTTGATTTATTCCTTGTGGAATGCTTTAACATAAATGTAAAAGCATTCCACAAGGAATACAGAATTTTAATTTACGTAGAACAGGATTAATATTGGATACACAAGAACGAATGGACACGAAACTTTAAGATTTGATATGAGTGAAACCATGTTCTTGTGTCAGTTCGTCAAATTGTAAATCAAAAACTATGAGCACTTAATCCAAATGTAAATGATGGGTCGTTTTGCGATATATCAAAATTGTTATGTGGCCGTAGGCGTTTCGTTTATTGGCCTAGAGAATTATTTCTCTTGTGAGCGCCCCATAAATGTTGGGTCGTGATGATATTGTCCAGATTCCTTTGGATGTGTAATGTGATTGCAATAAAACCTGTTATTTTGAATTATGTTGCATATTTTTTTTTAAAAACAAAATATTAAGTCATAGCTCTTTATAATATCTTTGAAATCATTACTTCTTACTTGTATGTGTTTGTTGTTTTTGATTTTGAATATATAGATGCTTTTGGATCTTTAATTTATCAAGGTTTTAATTTTTCAGGTAAAAATGGTTTAAAGATGGTGCAAGTAATTGCTGATATCAAAACGGTTTGTTTATCAATTATATTGTATTTTATGGATAATATTTAATATACTTGAATAATATATATTAGCCTAAATTCAGCTGCATTTGATGGTAATACTTAGAACTAACATCTTGATCCATATGTTTAGAAATGATTCCACAGAAATTCCATTAAATGAAGTATTGAAAAACAGTTTGTAAATTAAGGGCCTTGGATAACGTTACATATTTGCAATGCAATAGTTCGAGTGTAAAGAATCTGTAAGCGATATAAGGTTCAAAACCCATTCAACGACTATATAAATGCCATCAACAGTGACGTTCACAATCCATGCTGCACACGGGCATATGAAAGTTTTAAATAAAGATGAGTGAATTCTAAATATAATGTTGTTAATATAGAAATGTATCGGCCGTTCGGAACGCGTACGTGGGCTAGTCGACGATTATTTTTGTGTGCATTACTATTGGACAAGTGTGGACTGTCAATTTTGATTATGACTCGTTGAAGTTTTGTATAAGCACCAAAAATCAAATAAAGCGCCGGATTTTACCCGGATAGAACCTTAGAATAATTTTGATTTTTTGAGTTTTTTGATCCACAACGAATAGAAAAAATAATTAAGGCATTTAATAACGACAAATACCTTTAATACCTATCAATCAGTCCATAGAAGACTTTTTTTGCCCCTTTAAAAATGGGTGTCTTTTTGACCGACTTCCCAAATGAGAGGGTTATCAATTCGTCACGTATATTTCAATTTCGGTTACCCAGTAAAACTATTGCTTGGACTGAATTATATATTCATTATACCATCTGATTTTATTAATAACTTGATAGATTGGAGCAATTGTTGGTTTACTCGCCAAGTCAATGTCCATAAAATAATTGTCATCTCAAGATGACAGTTAAATTAACTATTAACATGTGGATAAGCGATAGCATTATTATTGTGACTGTCTCTTGCGCGTTCAACTTTGCTTAACAAACGCTTGAATATATATCTTATTATATTATTTAATTCTACGTAATTTTTACAAATATAGTTAGTGATTCTTAATAAATTTCTATTTTTTTAATCCCATTATAGGACAAGCATAACACGGTTTTGGCTTAAAATTCTTCATGTAAGGAATGGTGTCAGTATTAAATTGTGTCAAAGTCTGAAATGCGGAAGGTGTTATCAGTCTATCGTCACTTGACTGCCAAAATATCTGTCTGGTGTCCCTGAATTCTAAGAACGCCTAATTCAATGAGTGTTTGGACGTGGTAAATGTGTTACCATAATATTGTGAAATTTTCTTGTTGGTGTTGTGTCGCGTTGTTATGATTTAAAAAATCAGCAAAAGTGATGATGAAATGGTTTAATTTGCCTCAAGCGCCAGTTTGCATAGACGAAACTACTATTGCAGTAAAATAATAAATAGTATAAACTATGATTTGTTTTTATCTGGAAACATATTTCACTGAAAAGCTTCTTTTGAACGTTTCTTTGGTCTCAAGCTTATAAATTTCATGCAAAATGGTTGTTTTTTCTTCGATTAATGCTGACCAGTTGTGTATTAAACATATACGTCGTTTTCATACTTATAAGCGGATATCATGTAATTAAGTAAATAATTCATCAAACCTTTCATTCCTACTATCTGGGTCGTTGTTCCTTATTCATGAACCTGTTAATACGGGAAGAATGCGAACTTGCGTAGATTTGACAAGTTTGCCGGCAAATTCAGTGATCGCGTCAGTCATCACCTTTCTGTGCTTCCTCAAACCGCTCGATTTAGAACTGTCTCCAAGAATAGGGACATTGACCTCACGTTTGACGGTTTAGTCAAGTATTAGTAATAGTTATTTAAATTACTTATTTCACTGTAAAAATATGTGCCCACTGTGCCAAAGTTTCTTGCTCTTGATTTTGGAAAGAATTTATTTGTAAAATTATTCCTACAAGATATGTTGTATCTGTTAGACTTATTTGTTGATGTATGACCATAATTGAAAAATATTGCAAGGTTGAATTGGCAGACGCATGCAGTTCATCTGACGGTAAGTAATCACAGCCGTCCATGGACATCTTTAAGCCAATTCATATAGCAAAGGTTTTCAATACGAAGACAGTCACAGATGCGATCAGAAGTTTTCGCTCGACGTTATAATATACCTATATAGACTAAATAATTGAAGCTTTTAACGTACTTTTATGTTGTTCACTTTAAGCAAAATACTAATGAAATTAGATAGCAAATGGACCGATTAAAGTGAAGTTGGTGTTGTTAGTCCCTACTTCTAGTTCCTCGACCAAAATTTCGTAAGTTTCAATAACATTCGTATCTATCAGTGCAGTTATCTTTATTTAGAATTTACTTATTTTATGGTTTCTGTATAATGCATTTGCAGCCGTAAATATGTGAGTGACATCACGCTATTCAATACCATGGCCGTCTACGTCGTAAAAGGACAAAACGTGCCTCACCGGCTCAGACCTTTACTTTATTATCTATGCTTGTTCGTAGATAATAAATTGCTTATGTTAAGGATTGTGACAACTTCTGCGAACAGGACATCGATATAAAAAAACTCGGTATGGTTCTTATGAACCATACGAGATCACCATACTAAACGCTGTTTTAGTTTGTCTATTATGAAATTTAGTGTTTAAAATGTTGAGTTTCTTTTAGGACTTATTGTTAAAATTGTTTCAAAAGATTTTAATCTTTCTTTTAGAAAAAAACACAATTCAATGTTAAAATTGGCTGTAAAATATTAATTGAATAAACCGGATATAATTAAATGCTCTGAACAAAATAAATAACGGCTTAAAGTTCACCAAATTACTAATAATGGGATCAGTTAAAGGCGAAACCGTTACACTTATAGTAGCAGAAACGCTTTGGTGATCGTGCTTGCTCACAACTTCAATATTTGCTCTCTTAAAATAACACTCCCCTAACATCTTGGCCGGTATCGAAATAACCATAAGCTAGTATCAAATATCAATGCAGCGAAAGATTAGCATGTTGTTATGTTAATCACAATAATATTTCCCCTGGCAACGATCGTGACGTGGGCTCGCCGCGTAAGCACGTTCCGCGTATTTATTGCACTCGGGGAACTAATGGGAAACTTTCTAACTGCAGTTGTTAGACTAACTGCTGCGGCAGATCATGTGTGTAAATACCATACTTGTCTTGTGTACGGGCACAGGTCTACTCCAGAATGAAAATGGTTTGGGTCATAGTCCATCATGCTTGTAGTGATTTGTAACCCTTTATGTATTTGTGGTGGAAATAAACGATTATATTAATAAATTATCATTATCTTAATGTAAATCAGAGAACTTTCAGATATTTGGTTGTTTTTCTCACGATGCTTTCCTTTGTCGTTAAAGCATGAGCACACTTTTACAAGAGGCGACCGTCCTAGTCTTCAGGAGTAGTAACGCATCTGTGATTGACTTCAGATGGAATCCATGTTCTGTATGAAGTTGATTACAGATGTCCATGGGCGGCAGTGACTACTTACCATCAGGTGGAGTGGATGCTCGTTTGCTTCTTCAGTCAGATAAAAAAAAGCATGTGACAATTTTTCATAGGCACATAACTGTGAATTGTATAATCCTAAACTATTATACAAACAGGACTAATGCTATTTTTATATCGGATCTTCTTGAATAGTTTAATATGAGCATGCAATACTATAGTAGCAACATATGAGATAATGTTAATTTTGAATTATTTCTCGAAGGATGTGGTATGGATCTTTTTGAAAATTATGGAATAGTGTTATTCTTTAACAATTTTACAAGTGGTCTTAGTCGATGGTTATAAATAATTTCTGTAAGTAGTGTAAATATGAAATCGCAGTATAAATTAACGTTCGTAAGTACAATTACATTTAAATCAACAACGTAGTTAGATTACGCGTCGGCGCGATCTTAAAGCAATAGTTATTAATAGTACCTTTGTTCGTGACTATCTGTACATTATTTACATGACTCAAACTTAAAAATAGCAATGAAATTTGCAAGTTATTCCTCTAAATGAGCTATCTTTGGAGTGTCTTAATTAGATCTAAAAGCTAAAGCCAATATATCCTCACAACCTAACAATCTCTATCATTTTCTAATTTCTTGTTTTGGACATTTTTCGTTATTTTTTTAGGCTCTTTTGAATACATACTTCTGTCTTATTATTACCATTTGATAATCTTCTATCTTCCTTAGTTTCATCTCCCCGCTAACGATGGCAAATCTTTTTCTGAGTCTCTGTAATATTAACCTTTGCTTCTTTATTATTTCGCCTCTCACTCGCACATGCACATTGTATTGACGTATAGATATGCTTAAAAAATAATGTCATCGATATAAAAAATATGCGATGGAGCATTCTGTTTGGAAATCAGTTGATCCCTTTTCTTATCCTTTACTTCATTCTGAAATGGAGTAGGTACAATTACGTAATTTAAGTGTAATTTAAAAGTATCGATTTAATAAATTTTATATAGAATAAGGTATCACAAAATCCCAAATGTCTGTTTGTACTTCTCGATGAAATGGTGTCTTTTTTATAACATAATAGAAAATTATATATCCATCAAATGATCTGATATTCCAAGGTAATAAAAAATAAGAATTTTAACCTCAACGCAATAGTAGACAAAGTCTTGATTATGTAAAGCATTCTCTATGAGCTTTTGTCCACCATTCTTCATGATAAAGCATTTGGACTCGAAGTGCTTTGAATATATTGTTTTAATTTCGTAGGTAGTTACTTGTATGGTTTCCACTTCTCCTTTATTTGACGATTGTAAGGAAACCTAGAAAAGAAAATTCTAGTTTATGTGAAATCTTTTTTTAGTGACAGATTTTTTTCTTGGTTTTGATTGCGCCTATCCGCCACCATATATCTATTTTTGGCCTTTGATTGGATTTTAAGGATAGTTTTTTTTATCGAATTGAAGTAGTAAACGAGCATGCAGTCCACCTGATGGTAAGTGGTCACTGCCGCCCGTGGACATCAAACAACAGATAGAACCCATGTGCCATATGAAGTTGCTTACAGAAGTCAATCACAGATGCGTTGCCACTCACGAAAACTATGATGGTCGCCTCATATAAAAGAAACCTAAGAAATGCTTCGCGCTAGAAATAGGTGTGGCGGTGGTACTTCCCCGGTCGAACTACACTGGTTCTACCACCTGCAAAAAGTAAGAAAACAATTTATGTATTTACACCTACTCAATTTCAAGTAGAATTTGAAAAAGAAGATTTATTTTAGATCTAGGAGGTTCATATATTTCAGGATATTACTAAACGTTAACTTTACCACAATTTTATGTTGTGCTCTAAACGTGTTGTGTTTGGTTTAGAGCAATGATATACATATATATATATATATATATATAGTTTGTTGCAATATATACGTTTTTGGATTGTCTTCAGCGAGAGTATTTGAGGACATTTAAAAAGTACGATGTAGTTAAATCTTTATATTACTATGCTTTATACGTGGTACTGATGAAGATGTCATCTTTCGTTATTCGATACGTGATGGCGCCATGTGTCTACTTCACGGTTTTCGTTGTCTAAACGTTCATGAATACTCCGCACTTTATCAGAGCGTGACTCTCTGCCAGGTTATTCTGCTGACAGGAATGAGGATAAAATTAATGTATATCTGATAGAAATGGTACATTTCTGTATAGGTAATTAATATAACCACTGCGTGACCTCAAAAGTTATTTAAAAAACTTTTCTTATTTCAGTTTTAGTAGAAGTAAACAAACATAAACACGCTTTCTACACTCATAGCCCCACAGTGGGATTTCTCCTGTGTCGTGGGTGCCATGGACACACACAAGACGAATACACAAACACAAACACCCAGACCCAGAACACTAATCTAAACTTATCAGTCAGATACCTATCTGTCTGGCCTGGAATCGAACCCAGGAACCATTGCGCATCAGACCGGTATGATAACCGCTCGGTTACGCGGATCGTAATATAGCATAGTCTTGCATCAAAATATTTAAGTTGCGTAAAAAAATCCTTATATTATGCATATTTTACACCTAAAATGTAGCATGGGCGGATTCTTATAAATAATAGAATCATTAGGGTAAAGTACCTTTAACAATATTGTGTTTTGTATATTTGACTTTATTTTGTGTAAGTTACTGCTACAACTAACAATAAAAAAAAGTAATTAGGTAGTTCATTATCACCGACGGATTATATTTTAGAATGAAAGTTGTGATAGGAATTAGTGTGTGTTCTAGTCATCCCAGTTAGCTAACATGCACTAGATAGTTGCCTAGGGCTCCGCACAAAGGCCGCTCGGGTTACACTGGCCAGTCCGACCGGTTCCGACGGTAGACACCGGTGCCCACGGGCGACTAACATAAAGGTGCATTTGAAGCTGCATATCTTTGAGGTGAAATACCTTTCTATTGATACCTTTCAGACGCTAAAAGTTTGGTGGTTTCCTCTGGCTGCCTTGTTTTCTGACACTATGGCAGTTGAAACAGAATGTTTTTATTTGAGCGCTATGACATAGGGCTCTTCAAGAAAGGTGCGGAAAGAGCTCTCCTTTAATTCCAGCGACTCCTATGGTGCTGCAAATGTCCATAGGCGATGGTGACCACTTTCCATCAGGTTCCTCCATCTAAATTATCGTTACGTACAACTATAAAAATATTTCGATTTTGGTTGTATGTACTTCATATGTTTGAAAAAGATTTGATGTAAAGATGTGTACCGAGACATCAAATTATTTTTTAATTTGATTTTTAACATATATATAATATTCCGCCAATGCACCCCTAGCTTTTTAATGTTGTATTTCTTTATTTTTTTATGACAAAACATGATCACATATGTACTATATATGTGCCTACGTTTACAATATGTATATAATATATATAAGTAATTTACCCAGAAACTTGTGATCCGTTTTTACGATTCTTGCCGCAGACGGAGGAGTACGAAATTACGCACGGTTATAGTTGATGTAGTGTAGAGAAGGAATACGCAATGCTAATATTTTTTTCAAATAATGCATGAAATTTGCATAAAATTCACTAGAAACACATTACACAATCTTGCATTTGACACAAACACATACATAATAAACGGAATAAAATATTCAATACCTTACTATGAAAACATATAACGTCAAAAATCTCAGATGCTTTTGTCAAAATACCTGATATTGCTTTTAAATGCAGCTTAGTTAACTAAACCTCTTTTAACCTTAAACGGGTGTGTTCAAAATAACTTGAAAATTGGTACAATCTATTTGAATTTGAGAAATAGTCGTGCTACTTTGGACAATATTAATTTTAGTTTTTGAGTTAAATTACGGTCGAATTTCTACCGGTGCGATGAGTGACTAGTAAGAAAAAATCTATAAGACGAAATATTATGTCCAAACCGTAATCAAGCCGAAAAAGTTTCGGTAGAAGCAATTCTAGGTTCTAAACTAGGGTGAATGTCCAAGTTGTCGCACTGTGCACAGACTCTTAGGCTAGTCGTCTTCTGCGTAGGTGTTCATAATCTACGTGTAGGTTGGATTGTCATAAATCAGCCTATAGCATCCAGCTTTTGAAATCAAAGTCTAGAATTGCGTTCTACAATTGCTTGCTGTACATACTTTAACCCTTTGTTACGGGAATACGTGAATTTTAATAATTCGCAGTAATTAGTATCAATTAAACTGATTCATTTATATGGCTTTTGATAATACGCCTTGCTTTTAAAAATCCTTAAAATGTATATATCGTAAAGGATATGTACGTAGAAGATGTTCCAAAGAAGTTTTTCTCTAACTCATTATGTAAATTTAATCTCCTCGTGTAATTTTTAGTTAGGTATGTGTCGTTGACGTTTTTATCGTTGATGAAACTAGACTATTAAATATCGTTCATCGACTAGTCGTTACTAGTTGAATTCGTCAACTAGTTAACGTGTCATACTTAAAGCCTCAAACTAAGCTATACAATACGTAGATCATTCTGCACAACATTATATTTCACTTTAGATTAACCATTAAAAATTTTTCAACGTACGTCCGTTTGTCCTGACCAAATTTTTGTTTTTAGATGCTGCTTTCAAGCGTTGACGTCGTATGTCGTTGATAAGAACTGTCGATGAATTCGATCGAATGAAGTCGATCAGAGAAGCGTAAACCGTCGAATTATTGACAGCATGTCTATGGTGGAATTAACTCATCTCTAGTCATGGTTATAATATTATTATCATTATTCATATTAAAATAATCGTTACTATGTTATTAATTGTAATTAATAACATAGTAACGATTTTTTTTTTTTTTTTTTTTTTTTTATGTATGTTCGGGCGAAATGGCTAGAAATCGTCGACCTACCGACACGATTCATACGACATTGTATGCGGCTAGTTTCACAGGCAGTCCCATATTGAGGAAAATGAAAACCTTCCGGCGGTTTTCCCGGAAAATTGGAAAATGTCGGTTTCTTAAAATCTTGAATAACTTGGGTGTTTCTTAACCGATTTCCATTTTCTTTCTTTCATTTGATAGGAAATTTCATCACGCAACTTTTTCTCTTGGACATGGGTATGCTGTGATGCTTAACTCTTTGAGTTATTGGGTGGAAACCACCTCCACTCCTCAAGTTTTTTAGATAATTTGAGATAACTCGGCTTCTGCCGAATCGATTCTTATGAAACTTGGAATATGTATTATATATCTATGCTTATATAGGTTGACAAAAAATTTGACCTTCAACTCTTCGATCCTGATGATGCAGGATTACAGCTAGCCTAAACTATAACATTAGCTATTTGGTGCTTACATATATGTAACAAGACTACTAAGCAAAGACATGTGATGAAAAATTAGACCTTCAACTCCTCAATCCTGATGATGCAGGGGTGCCTCAAGCCTAAACCATAGGGATTGACCATTTGGTGCTTATGGATGTGTAATAACAATACTAAGCATAGACATATGACAAAAAAATTGACCTTCAACTCCTCAACCCTGATGATGCAGGGTGCTGTAAGCCCAAGCCGTAGGTGATGGCCATTTGGTGCTTACAGATATATAATAAGATAGCAAGGCAAAGATGTACGATAACAAATTTGACCTTCAACTCCTCAACCCTGATGATGCAGGGGTACTGCAGGCTTAAACCATAAACGTTAGACATTTGTTGCTCACGGATTTGTAATAACATTGCTAAGCAAAGGTATACGACGAAAAATTGGACCTTCAATTTCTCAATCCTGATGATGCAGGGGTATTGAATGCCTAAGCCATAAAACTTAGCTATTTCATCCTTACACATTCAAAATGATATTTAAAAAATGTAAGGTAGAACATTAGAAAAATGGTTGTATACGGTGGAAAATTGGACCTTCAACTCCTCAATCCTTATGATGCTGGGGTGCTTCAAGCTTAAACTATAGGCGTTAGCTACATGATCGCTACGTATATCTTATAAGATTACTAAGCAAAGATAAAGATGAAAAATTTGACCTTCAACTCCTCAACTCTGATGATGCAGGGGTACTTCAAGCTTAAACCATAGGTATTGGCCATTTGATGCTTATGGGTATGTAATATATTTACAAAGTAAAGACGTATAATATTAAAATCGACCTTCAACTCCTCAACCCTCATGATGCAGGGTACTGCAAGCCCAAGCCATAGAAGTTGGCCATCTGTTACTTACGTGTATGTAATGAGATTACTACGAAAAGATATGGCATGAAAAATTTGACCTTCAACTCCTCAACCCTGATAATGCTGGGGTCCTTCAAGCCTAAACCATAGGCGTTGACCATATGGTGCTTACGTATATGTAATGAGATTACTAGGCAAAGATATAACATGATAGTTTTGACCTTCAACTCTTCAGCCTTGATGATGCACGGGTACTTCAGGCTTAAAGCATAGGCGTTGGCCATTTGATACTTATGGAATTGTAATATATTAACAAAGCAAAGACGTATGATAAGAAAATTGACCTTTAACTCCTCGACCCTTATGATGCAGGGTACTGTAAGCCCAAGCAAGTAGTGTTTAAGGATTTATTGAAGAAATGCTAAGAAGAGATGACTTATGAAAACCGTTATCTTTAACTGGGCTTTTATTCAGTGGTACTGCCTATCTAACCCACAGGTGATAGTAATATGGCCCTTATGAATATATTAGGAGTTCCATAAACAGAGGCAACGATTAATAAAGTTACCTTCACCTCTTTAACCCTAATAATATAGGTATACAGCCTGCCTAAAGTATGTGTGTTTGGTAATTATTGTTCGCAATACAAACAATGAGTTCCGGAAAGGACATAATTATGATCACAAATTCCACTTTGAATACAATTACCTGGACGATGCAGGAGTACTGCCAACCTTTTTACATAGGATGGGATAGGTTAGGTTGGAACTTAAAAGAAAATATAGAAACTAAGCGAGCAGGGCGCGGCAGCGCCCTGCGAGCGGTTGCGCTCAGTTCACATGCACTGTGACAGTAATGTAAGATATCGCTTAGGCTTTTGTTTGACTTGTCATTTAAGGTTGATTTTAAATTACCGTTTCCATTTATGTATGCACTATGCAGTCTTATGGATACTATGTAGTACACGGTCTCGTATAACTGATCGAAGTGTCTAGTCGTCCCGTAATCGGATGAATAAAATAAATTAATCGTCCGCTAAACGGTAAATTCGTAATAAAAATGGTCTGTATATTAAACATACTTATTATCCTCGTAATAAAAAACGTATTGAAACTGGTGAGTTAAATCATATTACTGAGATTATTAAATTGTGTAAAGCTATGGGTACACCTGATGTAGTGAATAACGACCATGCTGCCTGAACTTAAATTGGTTTTGATGGTATTGGTTTTCCAACTAAGGATAGGTAGTCAAAATTATTTTTATCAGTATCAGTTGAATTATACTCTTAGTTATAAGGTTTATATTACTTTTTCTACTTTAAATATTGATAATTATAGGTCTATTCTTTAAATAAATGTTTACTCAGAAAAAGTTGTTTTATTCGGTTAGGTTAGGTTCGAACAGATTTTTCTAATTCAGAATCTAAGGGAGGGGGCGCGGTAGCGCCCCCGACCGGTTGTGTCAAAGAAGTCTATTTTTAGATGATGACGTCAGCACATAATTTTATTCATCCGAAAATCGGACGAATAATTAATTTTATTCATCCGGTTAGCGGACGACTAGCAACAGCCATAACTGATTTTATCGTGACTGAAAAGCGTGAAAAAAAAATTTTTAAACAAAAAATACAACCGACTTCCATGCCACATAAAAGTAAAAAATAATTTAAATACATGTTGGTTTACACAGAGCAAACACAGTACTTAGTACATAGTCCCGAAGTCGGCGCTCACCATATTTTGCTGGATCATGACGAAAGTACGAAAACTATGTACTAAGTACTGTGTTTGCTCTAAACCAACATGTATTTAAATTATTTTTTACTTTTATGTGGCATGGAAGTCGGTTGTATTTTTTGTTTAAAAATTTTTTTTATTTATACATATACATATAAGATAACAGCTGTACTCGGTATGCGTTGCCGTGCCGCGTAAAGGATAAAAAGGAATAATGAAAAAGTTATAAAATGTATTTGTAATAAAATTATTTATTTTATTTATTTATTTCTTCACATATTTATATTTTTTGCAAAAACTGGCAAATTGCGTAGAGTATCCTGAGGAGCATAGCGTACCACATTTCTTGATTTAATCAATGGTTTCGGATATGGGATATGTATTATGGGGATAAACTGACATTGTTTTTTTTATATGGATGGAATACTTTTAAAGATATTATCTATTGAAGTCGTTTACTCTCAATCATATTTTAATGGCTCCCAAAGCATGTTCGTGTTTGGGGTACTTCGTCCTTGCGTGTCTTCAAACGCGGAAGTAAGGGATATTGGAAAAATGTATACTATCGACCTCATTTTTGTTGATTTATGAACAAATTAATGATTAACAATTTTTATAGTATCGACTGCTTGTAAATATCAACGGGAAAGAGAATTGGTCGTATCTTAAAAAACTACAAATGTAAATTTTATTATATAAAATTACTTACATTAACATTAAATAGTGTTTCATGGATTACATATAATAGTTTTTAGCTTAAAATTAAACTTATGCATTAATTAGTAAAAAGTCCTTTGGCTCTGTTGTAAGTTTGCATTTTTTCGAGATTAGACATAATTGGTTTACGGCTCCGATATGTAAATGTTTAGTAATGTGTATGTGTGTTGCTAACATTAAACGCAATGCATTGTGTCTGTAACATAATAGGTTCCTAATATAGTTTAGTCTGGCACAGCTAGTCCTAGATGGGAATCAGTGCGGATGAATTTAGAAAATTCATGAGCAAATGTAGTATAGTAAAGGCGAATTTGTCGGGGTTTGGTCGGGGATATGTTTCGCCTTTACGCAATATTCTATATATTAATACGTGAAGCAAAAAGTTGTGATTCGTTTTTAAGATACTTGCTGCAGGCGGATGAGTATGAAATTATGCACGGTTATAATTGATGTAGAGGAGGATTGCACAATGCTAATATTTTTTTCAAATAATGCATAAAACATATATAAAATCAACTAAAAACACATTACACTCACTACCTTGCTTTTGACACAAACACATACCTACACAATAAACGAAATAGAACATTCAATGTCAGTATTGCTTATTTGCAGACATGAAAACACATAACGTCAAAAATGTCAGATGTCTTTGTCAAAATACCCGCTATTGCTTTTAAATGCAGTTTAGTTAAATTAGAGAAATATTGGTACTACTTTGGACAATATGAAGTTTAGTTTTTTAATTTAAATTACGGTCGAATTTTGACCGTTGCGACGGATGACTAGTTGCGACGGATACACAAAACCGTGAATGACCAACAGTATCTACTCAAAGAAGGCTGACGCGCAACCAGGGGGCTCTGTATCTTTTCACTAATACGGAATAAATCCGCAAAAAATTTTTTTTAGTTACGAATACAATAAGTAGTCATATTTTTATAACGCGCGAATACTAAAATCGCTAATGCGGAAACCGTGAATAAGCAGCAGTTTCATTGGGTTTAATAGCAATATAAGTATATCACATATATTTTCAGTATATTTTTTGGAGTATTATAAAAACATGTTTTTCTTTATTTGAGAAAGATCACAAATTGAAACAAATGTTATAATTACAATGAGTTTACATATGAAATGGGCTTTTCGTCACCAATTGTCATTTAAATAATATTATTGAATTTGAAATTAATTAGAAGGCATATTATGTAAGTAATCGTATGTGTAATATAAGCTTTAAACTAAATATTCTTAGACTTAAAAACAATGCATGTAGAGTTCAAAATGGTCTACGATTGTTCTAAGAGAGAACTTGGCAAAAGCTCCGGTCATTGACCTTGCGAACGTTAAGCTCGGGTGCGTTTTCCCTACGACGAATTTCATAGGCTTTTGGTTCCAATAATAGTAGAAGTATTTTTATAAACAATTGGATTTGTTAGAAGTTTGGCACAATAATTCTAATAAAAGAAAAACATAGTTATTGCTACAAACACGTTCAATAAAACTTTAAACTTATGTGAAAATTCGAGTTTCTTGGGTACTATAAAAAACCCTCTATACCACTCAAAAATGTTACATGATGTCTGTAATAAAAAAAAACAAAAAGAAACTATTTCTGTCTTTCTAGTTACAACGGTTCTCTTTTTTGTTTGGTGTCTACGAAAGAGCTTATCGACTTAAAAAAATGTTACTCTGAAAAGTGGCGCAAATGACTGTATGAAGCGTGAGGTCGCAATACTTCGGGGCTGTATCGTTGAGGCAATCGTAGTAATTGATTTTGATCATCACTTTAAAGTGCTAACTAAATGGCAACATAGCAAAGCAAGCTTAACCCGAATGCTGCGGAAATTAAATGCATGTGACCAAACATAAGGCTCCAAAATGAGCAAAAAGTTATAGCGATTTGTCGAAATACTTATTCTCAAAATACGTTTGACGTTTAAAGTGAATAGGATTTTATTCATGTCGCTGTAAACATATACGGCGTACTTCGTAGCTTTCAAATGTAGAGAATGTTCATATATAAGAATAATATTAACTGTAGCTAAAAATTAAACAACACTAGTAAGCCAACATAAACTAAATATAATACGTGAAGCAAAAACTTGTAACGTATTTTTAAATAATATGCCGCGGACCGATTAGTATGAAATTTTGCACGGTTATAGTAGACGTAGAAAAGGAGTGCAGCATGTTAATATTTTTTTCAAATAATCCTTATATCATACATAAAATGACCTAAAAACACATTACACACACTACCGTGCATTTTTTTGTGCGAACAAATACATAGTAAACGAAATAGAACATTCAATGTCTTACTATAAAACACATAACGTCAAAAATGTCAGATGTCTTTGTCAAAATACCGCTTTTGCTTTTAAATGCGGTTTAGATAATTAAACCTCTTAAATTTGATATTTAACGGGCGCGTTCAAAAATACTTAAAAAAGATTACATTTCATTTGAATTTGAGATATATTCGCACTACTTTGGACAATATGAAGTTTATTTCTTTAATTTAAATTACGGTCGAATTTCTACCGATGCGACGGGTAACTAGTAAACTAAATTCGGCTTAACAAAGATGTACATATCCAATGTGATGGAATATAGAATGGAAATAGGCAAACTAAACGCTTGGTGTTACGTTTAACATTTGCATACATTAACTTAGAAAATAATTTTGTTAAGAACATGTGGCATAATGAAATTGGTAGGCTTTTTTGTACTGACAACTTGACGTATTTACTCCAAGATTGTTATATAAGTACGTATAATGTATATATTTTCTACGAATTATAGAGGTACCACAGGCCCACTTAATTTTAGCCTGCAGCAATTCTTGTGTTTCGGTGGAAGGGTGTAGTTGCCGGCTTACACTTATATGAGGCGACCATCTTAGTCCTCGGTAATAGCAACGCATTGTGATTAAGGGAGGTCCGAGGTTCAAAACCAGGCACGCACCAATGATTTTTCTAAAATTATGTGCGTATTAAAAATTAATTATCACTGCTTTTTGGTGAAGGAAAACATCGTGAGGAGACTTACACACCCGAGAGTACTTCAAAATGTTTTTGGAGGTGTGTGAAGTCCACCAATTCGCACTTGCCAGCGCGGTGGACTATGGCCTAAAGTCTCTCATTCTGAGAGAAGACCCGTGCCCAGCACTGGGATAATAATGGGTCAACCCATTATTGTCCCACAAACCTAACCCGATAGAAAAGTTATTAAGGACTCAGTTGACGAATCCTTTCAATTCTAAGACTCGTGTCTTTTCGGAGTATTCGTGACGATTGTAAATGTTATTTACTCGGTTGTACGGGACGGTAGTACTTAACATTTAAGTCATTAATGGGTCAGTGGCCACGAACAAAGCACCGGTATTTAACATCCCACTCAATTATCTCATTCATATATAATGCTCCAGCCGTGCCCCAAAATATTTATAATGTCGATCAATCCAAACAAACGGTAGTTAGGGCATGGCCACATATTAGATTTTCTTTGATTATTGATGTAAATAATATATGTTATAAAGTGAAGAAGTTGCATTCGTCTCACAGCTATTAATGTGGGCATTCCTAGACATCTTTTTAATAAGACAAGTAGTTTTTACCGATATTGTAAACCTGCCACAATACAATCCATACTAGTCCATACTAATATTATAAATGTGAAAGTATGTTTGTTTGTTCCTCTTTCTCGTTGCCACATAGCTATAATAGCTATGTATGATATGGTTTACATGCAGGGAGATAGGAGTGCAGAGTGACGTAGGCTACTTTTTATCGCGCTCTCTTATTCCCATGATAATGTGGCGACCTCCCGCTACTCATCAAGAGATGGCGCTACTAGTATTCTGAAACACGCTATCGAAGCATTCTCAGAATCCTGCATATATACAAGTTCCGAACATCAACTGTCGGAGCACGGCCGCTCCCCAGGCATGATCACCTAGCCTGGCGGGAGATCTCCCTTTGCCAAAATAATATTGTTGTTTTGTTAGTTGATACATATTTAGTAGTTTCAGACGTTGTTAATAGATGGCGTTATCAAATCACGCTATCAAATGCTAAAGTTAGTTCCCTTTGACCGTGCGGGCGAAGCCGCGGGTAAGAACTAGTACAGTATAGCAAATCACAAAAGGAATAACTTTGTTAAGTTCAGTTCCGTATAAGCAGAAACAGTATAAATATTGATAGTTACGCCTTTTATGTTTATGTCATTCCTTGCGCTTATCGGCCCTCGACCGATAAGGCAATGTATAAATGTTTGATCGTTCGTTTAATTGTAATATTTATAGCAATATGTATATGCTATTTATATTTCCGAGGCGCTTGCGAAATGTTGTACCTAAGTATACAACATTCGTAATTAGGATTATGGCTTTCACTCAATATTGTTAATAAGTTAATTAGAATATAAGTTAGCTGTAAATTTTCCAAATAAAATAATATAAAAATAAAAGATTACTTATTTTTTTCTCTAATAAATACATTGATGGTTTTGATGTCATTAATAAGGAACAAAGCAGTAGTTTGTTCCAGTAGATAAAATTGGACACGCAGAGGTCCGATTACGGCTCTCCGTAACGTAGGCGTCTAAATAATTAATTTACGCTCGTGCCCCAAAACTTGTCGATTGATTTCTCTGTGTCCATGGCAATCATATTATATTGAATCTATTAATAGTAGGGAAAATGTAAGTATCGGTGTTTTCGTTTTATAATACATTTCCGTTAGTATTGCTCTCTTGTAGTTTGATATTTCTGACCTTTTGATTTTTTATGACGAGGCTACTGTCGCTAGGACAGTACCTCAGAATATTCTCGGGAAAAAGATCACTCAACATCTTGTAAGTTCGTGGCAAAAATGATGGTGCAGATCGATCGACGCATGAATCTTAATACTGAGAAATTATATTACAAAAAAATATATAACTATTTAGTATATAGGTCATAAACAACGGTAGTTAAACACTTTCATTAACATTAAATAATAAGCACATACTAATGATAAGATTGCATTATGAATGATCGGATGTAAGATAAATTGCAATGCATTCCGATTACGATTTATGATACACTTGAACATATTTATGTCAACAGATACTATTCTATAAATATCTATTTTGTTTACTATATCATTTTACAGTTATTTGACTATTTGTGGCTTAACTGTAGCGATTTTTTGTTTGAAAAAATAGTCTTCGGCCTTTCAAAGTGTTCATCTTGGTCTGACTACATTCCTGCTTGGATTGAATAATAACACAACTCAACAATGGTAATTTTACAGGAGAGCTAGGTAAAAAACAAATTATATATTTTTTGGTTTTATGTTTAAATGAAAGAAGACAAAATAATAAACATAGTCACATAGATATGTATTTCAACTCAGCGTTGTTACGTGTCAATATTGTAAAATAAGTTAAATTGACCAGGTTTGTAATTTGAGCCTTTTTTGGATAAACAGTATGATAAAATTAAAATTAATGTATTTTGAATTGTGCAGTTAGTCGTGAAAAACAGCGACAAAAATATACTTTTATTGATAGAAACAGAGGTTATTTTTATGTTTGGTTAATATTTTAATTTTTATGTTTGGTTATTATATTTATATACCTGGCAACCCTCCGTTTGCATATCCTATAGGATGTGTACTTACCGTTAGTGTTTAATTTTTTCGTTCAACTCACCTGATGGTCAATCGTTAATGTCACTTAATTATGTCTGTAGGGTCTTCATACTGAACAAGCAATTTTCTGTAAGCAGCTTCATACTGAACAAGCTATTTTCTGTAAGCAGCTTCATACTGAACAAGCAATTTTCTGTCAGCAACTACATACTGAACAGGCGATTTTTTTTAAGTCTATCACAGATGCGATCCTACTCCTAAGGGTTAAGGTCGTCGAATTGATAGACAGTCTGCAACCTCGCTCTTCCAATGAAACGCAAAAACTGCTTCACTTTGGACATCGATGTATCGATGGTACCTCGCCAGTGGAAACGTAGAATACGTTTTTGTACCACCACCTGTTTAAACTAAAGCTGGATCCGTAGTATGTGGCAACACGTTTATTCCTAAGCTCATAGCTCAACTTTCTAGCCGTCACGCGTTAGGCAAGACGACTGACAGAACAATAACAAATGGTTAGTCTGAATGACTGGGTCAGGCTCGAACGTTGCGAATCCGGTCCATAAATTAGACGGGGAGCTTTTAGAAACAGCTTACCGTTAGGCTTTCGGAGGATAAAGTTAAAGTAGGCCATAAGTTTTTTATAAAGTTTAATTGTAGGTCTTTACCCGAATGCGTAGAAGGAGGGTAATGGATATAAGTCAACTGAAAATTAAAAAAATCAACTGAAACTGAAGGCATTTCATAACTTGAGGCGGTCTCAAGGGTAGCAACCCATCAGCCAACTTCAGATAGACTAACCTTGTCGGAGGTTAATTACAGATTCATGGACGTCAGTGGCCATTTGCCATCAGATTAACTGAATACACCAACCGGCATCCTCACCTGTCCAATGAAACAGATGAACTGCTTTGTAGCAGAAATTCGTGTGACGGTGGTGTCTCCCCAGTCCAATTATACTGATTCTAATTTGTAAATCTTATTAATTTAAAAAATGCTTAAGTTTATGGGGGTGTATGGGTGTTTGTTACTCTTTACTGCAAAAACTATCGGTCGGATTTGACTGAAATTTGGCACACACATAGTTTATGACCTACATAGGGTCAACTCAACAAATATCCGGTGGTATTCTAAGAAAAAAATGTAACTGACAATTTGTAAGTGCCGCCGTAGGCCTATACAAAATAAAGACATTTCATTTCATTTCAATAGTTAACTCGTTACCGTGGTAGCCGTGATGAAAAAGGCGAAGCCACGGGAATTACCTAGTAAAGATATAAAGCTTGCAAGAAATAAAATAGCAGATATAAATAATATAATTTGCTTAGTCAACAAATCGCTATGCAACGAAGCGATCGATTTTACAGTGACATAATAATCTCAGATAATTTGTATGGGTACCTAGATTATTAAGATTTTATCGCATTTTGGTCGTAAAAATGACTGATTGATAAAGAGTTATTTAGATACTACAATATAATTCCGGGATTACATTTTGGGTAATTTTTTCGCACTACGTCAGAAGGAGTCATAAGTATATCGAGCGTCTTCATGTATGCTTGTGTGCATGTTTGAATATGCATTTCTTTGGCACGCGTTATACCCATCATTCGAATAACTCAATTTTAAGAATAACATATAATTTTAATATGGCTCCAGCAATCATAAAAGAGGGGGGGCGGGAATACGATATTTTATTATCATGCCAGTATGGGTATCAAATGAAAGCTAGTAAATAGTAGTAGTAGCAGGCAAAAACAATTAACTGAAAGAGAAAGCTATCAATCATTTTTAAGCAATCGACTTTTTTGTATAATTTACAAAGTATTGGGGTACAACCCATTATTGTCCTACTGATGGGCACGGATGGGCTCTCAGAATGAGAGTTTTAGGCCGTAGTCCACCGCGCTGGCCAAGTGCGAATTGGTGGGAACAAAGTATTACTAGTTATTAATTGTTTTAATTGAAATCCTAACTTAGATTTTAGATCTGATTATTCGATCTAGTTTCGAGAGTTGCAATCACCTGACTGCTACAATATTGCATTGTTGGAGAATGGATTATATGGAGAAAATGTATGTCAATTATTTTTTTGAAAACTGCATCTTAAATTCAAAGCCAAAAAAACTTTTCAATATTTGAATTAATCTTCCCATATCGTATGGAAGTTCTGTAGCCTAAACCATTACACTGCTACTGTGATTATTGGTAAAGTTATTTCAAATAATACACAAACCTAAACCTCAACTAAACTGCGGTTGCATTTATCCGATCTACCCCAGCGTAGATTCTCGAGCGTCTCGAAACAGGTTGTCCGGTTGACCTGCAAAATGTAACAGGTTGCATTGTGCCCGGGCGCTCGGTGTGACCAGCGCACTACGATGCTACCGCCGCCACGCTTCAGGGAAATTCAATGCGGCATGTACTTGTAGCTCTATTAAATATCGAATATGATGTTGGGTATGGATTATGTTGTTAAACGATCGTCAGGTCAGGTCTATGTTTGCTGATTAATGTTATTTTGTAAGGTCTAGTTACTTTAACTTATAATTAGTGTACCATGCACTTTGATGAATTACGCAAGATAACGATTTTTTTTCAAATTTCTCATTTTTTAAAGAATCTTAAGAAAACTTGCGAAAGAAAGTCATCAAGGCGACAAGGCTTTTTGACCTTGTAGTTATGTAGGTACGATATTAGGCTTACCGGGATGCGCAAAAGTGCGGGCACTGGAGCAACTTGAAAGTTTGTGACAAGTGAAAAAGCTTGGTGTGCCGTCGTCTGGGCGACGTCTAGTCGCACGTGGAGTGCGCGCATGCCCCTCGCGGCCCTCGCAGCCGCCGAGCCTCCTCGCGCAGTATCGAGCGAGCCTCCGCACGGGGAGGTCATGTCGCTATGTCGGACGGCCGCGACACACCGTCGCAGAGCGGGCTCCGCGACCGCGTCAGCTTCTTCGAGAAAGTATGGACCGGCCGCAGGAGCACGGACCACGTCGACGCCAGCACCGACGTCGACGACATAGAGCGCCGGATCGAGCAGCGCAAGCGGCGACCGGAGTCGCCCAAGATCGAAGTTAAACTGAAACACACCAGGGACACCCAGTCCCCGACGAAGAGTTACGAGGCGACGTTCCCCAATTTGAAATTGAGGCATGTGGAACCCGCGGAGGAGACGGAGAGGATCGAGCGGCAGGTCGAAGAGGGCGATCTAGCCGCCGGCGTCCGCTACGTCAAGTTCGAGCGGGTGACCGTGAAAAAGACGGTTTCCGAGTCCCAAGAGCGGCCAGACTCGCCGCAGACGGAGTGGTACTCGGAGTACAAGCACCAGACACTGCACACTGCGCCCAGAAAGGACTACATGCGCAGCAAATCTGAGTATGACTCTCACATCGCCGAAATACGAGGTAATTTGTTTATCTTAGATTTATCTATTATCTGTTTTGGATTATGTCACGTACTATATAATACACGCAATGTTATGAACTACAGGCCGATTGTAAACATATCTACGCCGTAGTAAACAAAATAAATAGTCGATACACACATGCACATAGGAAATTTGTTTTTTACTATATTAGAAGACCGTTCCAGCCTGTTAGACGAGTTTTATTATTTTAGTTTCTTTTGGATTTTTTGATCTTACTAAAGTTATATAGCCGGCATATGTCATGTGATTATTTCAGAATAAGCGGGCTTAAGCAGCTGTCAATCACATTCCATTCAATGTAACCGCGAAAACCTACGAAAAGCCAATTTCTACGGCTTCTTCGTTAGACGATGTTGGAAAACATCTACCAAGTATTAGGTACAGCTTATTACCCTCATTACACTAACTTGTTTGTTCAAATTTACGTACCTAAGGATACCTAGTATGATGGGTGCTATCGTCACTAGTATTCGATGGCATATTGTAATAATTATATTAATTAGCGCATTTTCCTCAAATGGTTAACGGTTAAAAGGATTTTGATAAGGTTGCAAAAGAGGTTCAGTTCAGAGGTTTTTGATTTTGAATGCTACAAATTAATTAGTGATAATGGCACTTTATGTTCTGAAGAAATATTCACAAGATTGTTATCTACTCATTTATCTCGGTATATAAGATCTGATCTGTAGGAAGTCATTACCTACAATTTAGCGAAGTTGTAAGGAAATATTAATTTGACATAAAAATATGATCAAATTTGCATATTATTTATACGTGGCGTGTTTTTTAGTTATAACCACTGAATAATGCCGTCATATGTAAAATATGTGGAGGCAGTCAACATTGGCTAAAAAATTGACGTAATGGTCGTAGTCGGTGGCCTAGTGATGACCAATCACTTATAAAATGGTCGTAACTAATTATATAGATGGACCACGAAATTATAATTTGAGGCCGTGAAATTAAAATGTGTTTTAAGTGTAATTACAGCTAGATAAACATTATTTTTATTTATATAAATGTTAAATTAAATCATTTATTTGCATATTATAAAAAAAATCCTTACCATCAGCCATCTTAACTACTCGTATAATTCACAGGGATTAAACTCATTTTAAACTTCTATACGTGTAGTTATTTAATCATTTTGGTTCATGGAACGTTTTCTTCGGAAACTAAAAAAGAATCAAAAACTAATAATCACAACCAAAAATGTACAAGAAAGTCTAAATACTCTTTTTTTGGTAATAATTTCTGAACCTGACCATTTATTAATTAAACCGTAAATTTAAAATGAAAAGAACACATGTTTAAGGAACAAAGACATTTCAAGAAAAATGAAAAACAAAATTCGAGTTTGTGACGAATGAAAATGCCCCTTATCAACCCACCTCCTTTGTAGTTCTTACATGCTGTCTTTACATGCAGAGATCTAAGGGAAAACAAAGATTTTGGGGTCTCTTATGTTTCCTCACGATGGTTTATATTTTTTAACAGTCTTTAACCCATTATTGTCACACTGCTGTGCACGGGTCTTTATCTGAATGTGCTTCTTTGGCCATAGCCCACTGCGCTAGCCAAGTGCTTTTTTTATTTAGTACTTAAAATTCCAACGAATCGTTGTCTTTGACTGTATACTACTTTCTCGTCAACCCATTATTGTCTCACTGCTGGGCACGGGCTTCTCTCAGAATGAGAGAGTTTAGGCCATAGTCTACCGCGCTGGCCAAGTGCCAATTGGAGAACTTCACCCAACTTTTTTTTAAAGATCTCTCGGGAGTGTAGGTCTCCTCATGATGTTTTCCTTCACCGAAAAGCAGTGATAATTAATTTTTAATACGCACATAATTTTAGAAAAATCATTGGTGCGTGCCTGGTTTTGAACCTCGGACCTCCCGATCGAAAGTGCAACTCCACACACCTCCTAGATTTTTTAAAAGAACTCTCGGGTGTGTAGGGTTCTCACAATGTTTTCCTTCACCGCAAAGCAGTGATAATTAATTTCTAATACGCACATAAATCAGTGGTGCGTGCCTGGGTTTGACTATACTGTTTGTACACTATTACTGAGATAAAATGAAAAATAATTTCTTAACGATCTGTTGCCAATAACATCGCACGAACCTTAACAATACGAATTAAAAGTTTAATTACAGTTATTATTACCATTTATGTAAACTAGTAATTACTTGTAGCATCGCAATTAGTCGTTCATCCTTGCCAATCAAATGCATGTAATCAATGCAATAAACTGCACTAGTAATTAGTTCTATTAAGACTACATTAGAGCAATAGTGTTTTATAAATAGCGTTATTTATTAAGATACTAGATTTTTCACGCGGTCCCACTCGCGGTTAGGAGTATCCTATATGTTAACGTACTTCATGAACTACCTCTGTGCAAAATTTCATCGAAATACTATCAGTATAGTTTGAAAAAAAAATCGAACATTCATCCATCTTTAACAATTGTCACTTTTATTATATTAATTAGGATTATAATCACTATATAGTACAAAAGAAAGTCGCTTCTCGCTGTCTGTCCCTATGTATGCTTAGTTATTTAAAACTATGCTACGGATTCTAATGCAGTTTTTTTTAATAGATAGAGTGATTCAAGAGGTTTTTATGTATAATGCATGTATAATATAGTAGAGAAATACTGATAATTTTAGATTTTTGACTTTTAGGTAAAACGAAGTTTGCGCGGGTCAACTAGTATTAATGTAAATAAAAACCCAGATGCCGCCTAATTTTCTGTTTCAGAAAAAAGACGAGCTAAAAATATTGAAATTTAATTTTTTTGGCAAAATTATCAGATATATGTGTATGCATTAAAAATATCTTTCTAAGTTTTCCCAGGAGAAGAATTATGAAAATTAGTCCAATAGGTTTCGGAGTGACTTCTCACATATTCGTAGTATAGAGAGCTTTCTTACGTCGACATATAGCATCTATGTACTGCCATATACAATAGCATCTATGTACTGCCATAATAATAGAGATCTATGTAGCGCTGCTTTGTTATAGTTTGATTGAAGCAAGATCACTGTTTTGAATCTCTTATTATTATTTGCCTGTTATGATTTTTGACTAATATTATCGCGAAATTTATACATTTTAATATGTATGTGCCGGGTGCTTATCATACGCGGTTTTACTATCTATGGTTAGTAAGAGAAGCAATAGAGATCGAAATACAGTAAGGATGGTTTTAAATTAGTGTATACTTAAAAAACTTCAAACTTAAAACGCTTTCCTACTAATAGCCCCACAGTAGGATTTTCTCCTGTGTCCTGGGGGCCATGGACACACACAAAAACGAATACACAAACACCCAGAGCCAGAACAAGAATCTAAACTCATCATTCAGATACGTGTCTGGCCGGGAATCGAACCCGGGACGCACTGCGTGCCAGACCGGTACGGTAACCGCTGCGCCACGCGGGTCAAATACACTATATATACTGAAATCAAACAATAATAGAGCAAAATTTGGTGCATAAGTATACAGATACTGTTGTGTGTATATGGAACCTAAATAAGAAAAATGAACTAGACTTAGGGTAGATTTATTAATCTACAAGTAGTGCTCTTAAACTGTCTCTCCCTACCGCAGTTTCTCCAGCATCCACCATGATCCATGCAAAACTATGTTGAAAGATCGGCAGTGAAGAGATTTAACGTCTGGTATCGTAACCATTTATTATACTTTTGAAGGTGGTAGAACCAGTGTAGTTTGACCGGGGAAGTACCACCGCTACACCTATTTCTAGCGTGAAGCATTTCTTGCGTTTCGATAGAAGGGTGGTGGTTTGCCGGCACACTTTTACATGAGGCGAACATCGTAGTCCTCGGAGTAGGAGTAATCTGTGATTGACTTCAGATGGAACCCATGTTCTGTATGAAGTTGATTACAGATGACCATGGGCGGCAGTGACCACTTACCAACAGGTGGACTGCATGCTCGTTTGCTACTTCAGTCAGATAAAAAAATGATTAACCAAACGGCAATCATAAAGGGACATTCTTCCTTTTATGTCATGGTAAGACTCATTTAAAGCAGTGAAAGAATTTAAGATGGCTAATATATCGTACAGTCACACAATTACCTTATCTCTACTTAACTACTGAAACCTCTTTATCGCATTTTGTTTGTCTTCGAAAAACTATTTTTGACTAATGGACTACCTTTTTATGTCATTACTTTTTGTTAAGCGTTATCGGAATGTACTTTTACAGCATGGTAAGAAGGTTTAGAATGTGGTAAAATCCTTTGCGGTTCGCCTCTGGACTACCACCGCTCGAATGCCACACTTATTTATGCCTAATTACAACAAGTTCTGGCGTCAGGGTTTTTTGTAAGAGAGGCATTCTTCAGGCGTTCTAAGTCATCTTTTTTTCTCGAGGGGGAAACCTTCAAAAGGTACCCGACGCCGTGGGAGCGACGCAGGGTTATGAGGGATTTTTACCGCACTAACAGGTGGCCGTCCTCGGCGCTACAAAGAGGACTCCGGGATCTCCAAAGGAACGCAACCGGAGTAATCTGAGCGCAGATGGGCGGCTGGACCCACCGCTCCGTCTGGTCTTTACGACGTGTCACACATACCGCCGTCCTACGTGGGGTCGCCTGACTGAACGGTTTAAGCTCCCACTCTAACCGCCCGCAACCCCGGAAGCCCCTTTCAGTCGCTTCTTACGATATGCAAGAGATATCGTAGCCCGATTCTAATCTCGGAACTACAGGGGCGAACTTAGTAATTTAGGGTAGCAACGCATCTGTGGCCTAGTTTAGCCACCTTTTTCGAATCTCTTTTGTAAATAATACGTACTACTTTTTATTTATAATAACCAAGGATTTGCCGATGATGATACGTTCTTGTAAATTAGTACCTATATGTAATATTTACAAACAGCTGACATATATTTGCTTACAAACAGGGAAAATCGCTTTATTGGATTATTATATTCATTGTCCTGCATAACCTTATAAATTAACTATTTTTTAAATTTCTTTTCGCCTATGTTAAGGGGTCCGTATCTCCTACGCCGCCTCCCTTCCTATATCCATGTGATAAGCACATACCTAGTATAAAACAAAGTCGCTTCACGTTGTTTGTCCCTTTGTATGCTTATATATTTAAAACTACGCTACGGATTTTAAGTTTCTTTAATAGATAGAGAGCAGTTTGCAGTTTTTTAATAGATAGAGTAATTCAAAAGGAAGGTTTTTATGTATTAATACATGCATAATATAGTGAAAGAACACTAATCATTTTAGATGTTTGACTTTTAGGCGGAACGAAGTTCGCCGGGTCAACTAGTGTTACTACATGACAATCAATGTTAACATACGTTTACGAAGTAATTCTCAAAACACAACTGCAGCGCATTGCTGCATTTAGCCATATTATTATCTTGGCGATAACGCGTTACGTAAAACCGGTTCAATTACGATAGCTAATATTTTGCAAAATTTTTCATCGAGATAAACCACGCACGGGATTTTTGTCTAGCTCTTCACTTCTTCAGACTGATATGAGGGTCGGAATCCTTTGCGTCAAGCAGACAGGTCGATTTTTTATCTTATCACGAGCCAGGGTTAGCGTGGTGTTTGCGTAATTGTAAATATTTGTCAGTGATGTAATTAGCTCACCGCTAATTATAAATTGACATTGTGTAAAAATGTTTATGGTGATGCATAGCAAAAAGGGTGGTGAAGGTAAACAGGTGTATAGTAGATATTATACAGTCTAATCTTGATTACTCAGAATATCGGTTTTTGGAAAATTCCATTATAAACACTCAAATGATTGGTTAATTAAAAAAAAAACGGAACATCCAATTTTAAAATAAATGGAAAGGGTTTAATTTCAATAATCAAATATCAAAATATAGGTGATGAAAACAATTTCAGTCGAAAAAAATTGCTTGACATTAACGAGGCGAGAGTAGAGCACTATTTCAAACGTTTCGCGTTAGAGTCGTGCAATAATTCACAAAACATGTATTTGATACTACTTTCGTCAAAATCAACCACTATTGGGCACGAATGACCTATCAGGGTAAGAGGGCTTTAGGCCATAGTCCACCTTGCTGGCCTAGTGCGAATTACTAGACTTCACTCATTATTTGAAACTTTGACTCTATACAAGAGAAAAAAAGATAATAATATACAAGAGAAAAAAAAATAACAAAAAAGTCAAACACGCTGAGTTTTTTGCCGAATCTTCTCAGTTGAGGTCGTGTTCCGATCCGGTTGTAGTATAAGGAAAAAATATATAATATGTAACTGACAATTATAAAGTGCCCCCGTAGGCCTATACAAAAAATTGAGTCATTTCATTTCATTTAAAAGAATTCTCGGGCGTGTAGGTTTGTTTGTTGTTTTCCTTCACCGAAAAGCAGTGATAATTAATTTCTATTCCGCACATAATTACTAGAAAAATCATAGTTGCGTTTCACAGATTCGAACCTAAGAAATGAGCGATTGGGTATTTCCAGTACAGATAGAGATATTGGTCTATAGATAGAAAACCATTAATCATCATATTTTAGTGCAATTTATTATTAAAACTGGGTTGAGTTATCAGCATAAATAAAACGCTTAATCGTGAGTACGCATATAAGCACGTAGTACTAAATTCACAGAGTGATCTAATCTTTCAATCGTTTGTTATTCATTTATGGAAATTAGACAATGTTTATTTTAATTATAATTCAAATAAATAATGCCATTACTTCGTGGGAAATAAAGATTAATGTCTGTGCTCCACTACGTCAGTGAAAAACGTTATAATAAGATATAGGTGGTAATGTTCTTCGTTATATGTTTGTATGCGTGTATGTATGTTCGGGAATTTCTGCTCTTTTTTTCTATCTCCACGCCTGACTTACCATTACAAAAGAGGATGTCCTTGTTATCAAAAATGTTATCAAATTTTTTTTTCAAAATGAAGACACACCAACGCACGCAAACAGAATACCGGGCCAACAAGGACATCCCCTTTTGTATGTATGTCCATTACTTGACGCTCTTTACTGAGAAAATGGACTGGCAACTTAGAAAAATATGCCACAAATAGATGTCACCGTATGCATCACGCCATATAAAGTTTACTTGTTATTTGTAGAATTTATTTCTTTCGTTCCAGTTTAGGCAGTCATATCGTATGCTTTTCTAACAATTTTTATTAAATGTATGCTTGAAAAATTTTTTTTAAATTTGAAAAATTCCAGATCGAATTTGGATGAAATTTGGCACACATATAGTTTATAACCTAAATTAACATATCTATATATTAATACGTGAAGCAAAATTTTATGATCCGTTTTTAAGATACTTTCCGCAGACGGAGGAGTATGAAATTACGCATGGTTATATTTGATGTAGAGAAAGATTACGCAATTTATTTATTTATTTTTATAAAGTTCGCCTACGATTAATACATTTCAGTATGACACATTTTCTTATGAGCTAATGATGTTTACAGTAAATGTATATTATAGTATCTCTTACAGGTGAACATAACAAGCCAGAGTAAAATTATCTTTGTAAGCAGTAATGAAGAATTTAAGTTGAAAGAGAACAAAACGCTAAACGTACCTATACAATACAAATTAAGATACAAAACAATGATAATATTTTTTTCAATTAATGCATAAAACATACATAAAATCAACTAAAACACATTACACACACTACCTTGCATTTGACACAAACACATACATAATAAACGAAATAGAATATACAAAGTCTTACTATGAATACACATAACGTCAAAAATTCATCTATCTTTGTCAAATACCCGCTATTGCTTTTAAATGCAGCTTAGCTAATAAAAACTCTCTCTTCCTTTAACGGGTGCGTTCAAAATAACTTGAAAATTATTACAATTTATTTGAATTTGAGAAATATTCGTGCTACTTTGAAAAATAAAGTTTAGTTTTTTAATTTAATTTACGGTCGAATTTCGACCGTTGCGACGGCTGACTAGTATGATACATTACGTATTAAACAAGATGCAAGCAGGCATAGTCGCGGGTAACAGCTAGTCATTGATATATCTATTCCAAAACGCCCACATATTCGTCTACGTTATAAATCCCCGTTAAAATGAAACGGTGTCGCCATTAATTACCACATATTGTAACTTTCTGTGCGTGGGTTATTTATGCACCTTTGTATGTTAACTTTCATATAATTTATATGCTAACAGAAAATAGATTTTGTGTAACGATGATTACCTTAGCTTCTATCAGTTTTCTTTGGAAATTGAGGTTTTCAATGTTAATTCAAGAGCTTTTGATATTTTCGGACGGTCACTGTGAACTCTTATTTTTAATGAAAAAAATGTAAAACGTTTTAGCACTTATCTGTATACAAACGTTAGATATAGACAAAACATTATAAATGTTACACAACAAAACATTAAAAATGTTTTGTTGTGTAGCAAATTGGTTCGTAGACATGTAGGCAATCACTAAGGAAATATATTTTGGACACGCTGAACCGAGTACCACTAAACATTCCGTTGGCACTACAAGGTGGTAGAACCAGTGTAGTTGAACCGACCACCGCCACACCTCTAGCGTGAAGCATTTCTAGCGTGAAGCATTTCTTGCGTTTCGATAGAAGGATCTGGTTGCCGGCACACTTTCACATGAAGCGACCATCACAGTCCTCGGGAGTAGCGACGCATCTGTGATTGACTTTGATGGAATCCATGTTCTGTATGAAGTTTATTACAGATATCCATGGGCGGCAGTGATCACTTACCATCAGGTCTGCATACTGGTTTGCTACTTTAGTCAGATAAAAAAGTGTCAAAAAAATTTAACAAATTCCAGTAAATTTTCCTACATATTGCAGTGAAATTTTCGTAGCTTTAAAATATAAAATCGAACACGTTCACGTATTTTAACGTCCAACGTGTAAAGCTAATGTTTTGTGACATTCAGAAAAAGGAGCCGAATAGCAGTTGTATAAATCGCGTACAAAGTCAAATTAGTCAAATTTTAAATAAACATACTAAAAGAGTATGTATAATACCGATATGTTTGTAATTATAGTCTCCGCGTACAAAGTCACGGGTAATAACATTATAAAACGAAAACATAGTAACATAGTCAAATGTTTATTAAATAATGAAATGTGTCTATCGCCACGTGCTCTGTGTACTATTATATTAAATCGGACGTGAATGTGACGACAGTATAATTACTATGATCTCATCGAAGGCAACGAGGTAGCCGTTTAATGTCGTTGACAATGTTCATTTAAATATAAGTTGTACGAGTACATCCAATAACTAAACGTGTTAACTAAACGACCCGCGTGGCGTAGCGGTTACCATACCGGTCTGACGCTTAATGGGTCCCGGGTTCGATTCCCGGCCAGACAGGTATCTGGATGATGAGTTTAGATTCCTGTTTTGGGTCTGGGTGTTTGTGTATTCGTCTTGTGTGCGTCCATGATACCCACGACACAGGAGAAAATCCTACTGTGGGACTATGAGTGTAGAAAGCGTGTTTTTTTTTTTTTTAAACATCCAATAATTATAAAAAATATTATATTCTTATTATAAAAAATATTATTTACTTCTTTATAAAAATGAATGTTTCTCTGTATGTCGTCTATAGAATCGTAAACTATTTGATCATGTGATGATCTTTAGTAAAGTTGGTTATTGATGACCTCGCGAAGGTTTCTGGTGTACTTTTTTATGTGATGGCGTAGCAACGCACGCAGGGTACAGCTTTTTTTTTTGCTTTCGAGGGAAGACCTTCAAAAGGTACCCGACGCCGTGGGAGCGACGCAGGGTTATGTAGGATTTATACCGCACTAAAACCCCCCGGTGGCCGTCCTCGGCGCTGAAAAGGAGGACTCCGGGACCTCGAAACGACTTCAACCGGAATCCTCCGAGCGCGCTGCCCCATCGGGCTCCTTCCAGATGGGCGGCTGGGCCCACCGCTCCGTTTAGTCTTTACGACGATATGCGACCACACATACCGCCGTCCTTCCCGGGATTGCCTGACCAAACGGTTCGAGCTCCCGATCTAGCCGTCTGCAACCCCGGTAGCCCCTTTTAGTCGCCTCTTACGACAGGCAGGGGATACCGTAGCCCTATTCTGGTCCCGGAACTACAGGGTGATGTCATTTAAAATTAACGAATAAACTTTGCAGTTGCACTTAGCGCTTCAATAATGTTACACTTTAAAGATGTCCATGTCACTAGAATAACATAGATAAAATGATAATTGACGTAAATAATGAAACTTCTGAGTTACCTCTCACTATAGCTGGTCTGTTCCACTAGGTATCAATGACGACATGATAATGGACACAATTAGTGTGATGTCATCGCGACAGATTTGTACTGTCCGTCCGTTGTAGCATAGCGTTGATAGGAACGGTCAACTGACCCTTGTTTTATCATAAGTTGTGTGTAGTATGTCAGTTTGTAGTTTTTGTGTGTAACAAACACGCATACGTAAATTTTCATAAACTTTCACATTTTTAAAATCCGGCTAATTGGGAGTTGGGCTCGCGCACGTAGGGTTCCGTACTATTATCGATAAAATTGGTAATAAAATGCATTTGTTCATTTATTTTCATAAACTGTCACATTTCTAAAAATCCGGCTAATTGCGAGTTGGGCTCGCGCATTTAGGGTTCTGTATCATTGTCTATAAAAAACGGCAAAAATACGTTGTATGGGAACCGCCCTTAAATATGTATTTTATTCTCTTTTTTTTAATATTTTTTGTTCTAGAGGCAACAAAAATACATCATCTGTGAAAATTTCAACTGTCTAACTATGAAGGTTTATAAGATATAGTTTGCTGATTGACTGAAGCTCAGACGAATAGACAGACAGACGGACAGCGGGGTCTTAGTACTATTGGGAACCCTATTTTACCCTTTGGAAATGGAACCCTTAAAATAGCATTAATGATATAAAATACGATAGTAAGATATAGGTATGAATGAGATAAGAAAGTAAGAAGTAATTACTGCCGCCAGCGGATGTATAGAATCAAAAGAATTCCAAGCATTGTATAGATTCCATCACTTTGAGCACAAGTTGGAATGCGTGTGTTATTGTAAATATTTATAAAGATTGTTATTTATGTCACTTAACTTATGCTACTGTAAAGAAAAAAGTTTCATTTGTAACGATTTGTTCGGGAAATAACCTAAAAATAAGTAAGCCAGAATGAATAAAACAATTAATATATATGTATATTTTTTCCCGTCTTTCGTAAAATTTCCAAAGAAACGCTGTATCCAGGAAGGAAGTTTCTTGATGGAATATTAATTCGCGTTTAGTATTTAGCGGGCGAGCCTTAAGTACCTTGCACACAAACCGCAAGCGCGGCCAATGCTAATGACTCAGGCGAACGTGGTAATGACATTGGATCGTGTGTCCTCCCCTCTACTGCTATTTGTTTTATATTTAACTCATAAATATTTTACTAGGCTATACCCGCGGCTTTGCTCGTTTCGGTAAGGTATATCAGGATATAGAGTATCTTAATTGTTAACCGCTGGATTCAGATGGGTCAGGACCAGGTCATGTAACAGGTCATGGATGTGTTAACTTAGGTCTTTAACTCTGTGTTTGTCAACTTAATCTGCCCAGTAGTTTTTGAGTAAAAAAGTTACAAACGCACATACCTTCTCACAAACTTTAGCATTAATAATGTTAATGAGATAAGATTACATTAGTAAGTAAAGTAAAAATAGATACCAATACATTTTATTGTAACATCCGATAGTCTGCTCGTTTTGCTTGAAAACACAGATTTACAAGAAACACAGATTAAGGCATTTTTAAAGTATTTTAATCGTCAGTTAACTAATAACTAAGTAGCAATTATTAAGAGAGCTTAAACTTTGGCTAATTAGGCATCCTGAAAATGTTTTTTTTTAACTTTTTTTTCCTCAATTTAGTAGTTTAGACTCCAAACTTAACGTTAAACACTATAAATTTATCAAGATTTATCGTATAGATAACTTCAGGGATATGTATTGGATATTATTGCTATGAATATCGTGTCAGTAGGTTAAGTTGTGCCGATGAAACCGAAATTTCCTGGTTCGCGAAGGATCATATTGATAATGCCGGCACAAACCGCAAGTGCCGACCGTAATGACTCACACGGACGTGTGGTAATGACACTGGATTGTATGTCCTTTACTATTCTGCTAGTTTTATTTATATGTGCTGTCAGGTTATTAATTTTTTTTTATCCGATTGAAGTAGCAAACGAGCATGCTGCCTACCTATTTTTTTATCTAATTGAAGTACAAATAAGTACAAGTAAGTACAAGCCAGTACAAGTAAGTAGCAAATGAGCACGCAGGCCACCTGATGATTAGTTATTACTGCCGGAGGAAATTTATATAGGTGGTCAAACTGAAGTCAATCACAGAGTATTAAGGTCTCCGACCGACCGAATCTTTAAAACTAAATTCGGTTTTGCGAGTCAAATTAATTATTGATTGTGTGTCGCCGTCGACGGATACGTCTGGGAGGTCACCATCATTAAGGTCTCCTAAGGACTAAGGTGATTACTGCGTATAAAACTGAGCTGGTAATCTCAACCTGCCACCGAAACACAAGAACTGCTTTACACACACGTGTGGCGATGATACATTCCTGGACAAACCACATACGTTCTGCACCTTGGAAATTATTTCTGCAGTTAATACCGTGTCAGTAGGTTAAATTGTGCCGATGAAACCGAAATTTCCTGGTTCGGGGAGGATCTAGTTGATAATGTGTGCACAAACCGCAAGCGGCCGATGGTAATGACACGAACGTGGTGTGGAAATGAATCTGGATCGCGTCCTTATACCTTAACTATTCTGCTGATTTTATTTATATATGGTGACAGGTTGTTTGGATTGACTTTTTTATGTCCGAAAGAAGTAGCAAACGAGCATGCAGTTCACCTGCTGGTAGGTAGGTATTCTGCCGCCCATGGACATACAGACAAACATTCTATCTATAAGTAATTTCATATAGAATTGGCATTCCATCTGTGATCGACTCTTTTTTTTTTGTTTTCGAGGGGGAAACCTTCAAAAGGTACCCGACGCCGCGGGAGCGACGCAGGGATATGTGGGATTTTTACCGCACCAAAACCCCCCCGGCGGCCGTCCTCGGAGCTGAAAAGGAGGACTCCGGGATCTCGAAACGACTTCAACCGGAATCCTCCGAGCGCGTCGCCCCATCGGGCTCCTCCCAGATGGGCGGCTGGACCCACCGCTCCGTGTAGTCTTTACGACCGACCCTAGATAAAACCTTTGTTCTGTATGAAGTTGCTTACAGACGCCCATGGGCGGCAGCCGCCAATAACTATTTCCATCTTATAAAAAAACTCAGCGGATTTTTTTTTCTTTATAAACACTTTATTTATTTATTTATTTAGATATACCATTGACTTATCACTATACATTGTTACAAAAAAATACAATTCGTTTGGTTCAGTGTGAATCGCCATTACAGGTATATACAACTCACCTAATGTGTACGAAGTGTAATATCTAACTAAATCTAAGAACAAAAAAGATAAACATAAAACAAAATAAAAACTAAATATATGTATTTATGATAATTTAAAAGGAACCATTATAAATGCATGGAACAAAAATGTATAAATTTATTTATGTTAACTGTGTGGAAGATGTCTACATCGCTGTTAGAGCAGATATTATTATATGTTTCCATTAATCTATTTAAAGGGTCACGTGAGCCAAAATTAGTTTTACAGGCACTCAAGGAAAAAACTTTATTAAGTGGATGTCTTGGTACGGAACGAGGAACTTTTATATTAATGAGGCTTAGTACATCTGGTGAAATGAGTAGACCATGAATCAATTTATGTAGTGTTTTTAAGTCACAAATTTTTCGTCTTTTCTCAAGGGGTTCTAATTTAAAATATGAAAGTCTAGCGTTATAATCGGCGCGGTAGGGACAATTTCGATCTTTGTAAGATAAATATCGAGTAAAATTTCGTTGGATGCGTTCTATTCTGTCGCTATGAACTTTATACGAGGGGTTCCATATAGGGGATGCGTATTCAAGGCCGCTTCGTATGAAAGCTTTATAAAGTGTAAGAATGGCTATTGGGTTATTTAAATCCTTACATATTCTTTTAAGGAATCCGAGCATCTTCCAAGCATTAGATGTGGTCTTATCAATGTGATCTATGAAATTTAACTTTTTATCTACCATTACTCCTAGGTCACGGGTAACACAAGTTTCTACTAATTTTTCACCGGCTATAGAATAACTAGAATTGGTAATGTTTCTTTTTCTAGAAAATTTTATGTGGAGACACTTTTTAGCATTAAGGTTCATTTTGTTAATTGTGCACCAGTTGCAAATAGAATCTAAATCTGCTTGTAATTCCATTATATCATTTTGAGAATTTATTTCTTTATATAATTTTAAATCATCCGCAAAAATCGAACAATTACTAAAGCTTATATGATTTGAAATGTCGTTTATAAATACTAAAAAGAAAATTGGGCCGAGATGAGAGCCTTGAGGCACCCCTGAAGTTGGAAAAAAGGAGAAAGATTTAAAGCCTTTAGCACTTCATCCGTACAACAATTAAGTTATTGTTGAAAATAAAAGCTGGCTGCTTTGTGACCTATTATTTAATTTAACAGACTTGTTTATCTATATATGGACCCGATATTTACTTTGCTAAGATTAAATCGAATTATTTATGGACACTGAATGATGTGTGAGCTCATATTGTTGACCGCATAAACATTTTCTTCTCCGATTGTAAGAAATAAATCCGATGTGAATATTTTTCCAGATCTTTTTTATACGTTGCTCATTCAGTTATATCTTACTTAACTATTACACTTATTTACGCACAGTACTCACTACCATGAAGGCATAATGACGTCATTGAGAAAAAAAGGGTTGTAAATGGGGTGTGACGTTCATGTGAAATTAAGCCTATAGAAATAATTTTTTTACTTGTGTGGGATTGCCAGATTTCATTTCGCTATTAATATCTGTAGTAGCCTTGTTATGTACCTTACTCAATCGCTCGCTTCTTACTTACAACTTATTTATACAAAGTTCTCAGTGCTCTGACGGCATGATGACGGCATCACGGAAGCCTTCAGCCCCTCTTACGTTGTAATTGTCATTAGCAATAGATGGATATAGTCCATTTTTAACACAAATGAAATATAATTTATATTTCACAAGGGCATTCCCAAGGCTTAGCCCACTTCACATTAATGTGTATCTTATGTGTTAATCTAGAAATCCAAAGTGTAGTTTTTATGTGAAAGAGTAACATACAAACTTATAACCGCACAAATTTTCGCATTTAGAATATTAATAAAGAATAAGATGTAGATAGAGTTTGGTATCAAATACCTCATTACCTCGCTGCATTGCTATAGTGGATTAATGACAAGATTATCATATAATTATGTTCAAGCTTGGTTCACAGGAGTAGCTCGCTGATTTGTTTGTGATATAGACAGGATTCCCCGGCTTTAAGCTAATAAGCTGTTCTCATTAGTTATTTACTCAAAAAATCTTCAAGCATTCCAACTGATATGTTTGAGATTAAAACGATTTGAGGTATATACTTTAATGCATTCCTTCATCTCAGGAAGCATCAATGAATTTTATTAACACCCCACTATTCCTCAAATAATGGATGGTTAATGGATGTACCATTAAAAACCCGGAATTGTTTTGATTAATCCTAAGTCTCGTGCATAATTTATGTAATGGTGTCGTTAAGCCCGGTTAGAATGCAGTGTACTTAATCAAGTCCATTGCCCTAAGTGGCTCTCTTAATCTTGAGGTCAGTCGCTAAGGCGTCGCTCTAATAGAAGGTTGATCGTCGTGCAAATGTAAGCGACTAGATATTTCTCACAACTTCGTATGTAAAGGCCATGATAAAAAATAATCGTTTTCAATTCCCTTAGGGGTGAAATACCGAAAAACTTTTATTAGGGGGTGTTCACATCATAATATGGACCTTTTGACAAATTTCATGGTTCTAACGTCAATGGTTTACCACTTACCACCTGCCATCAGGTGGTCATCAAGTTAATCATTTATTGCTTAATTTCTATAAGCAGATAAAAATTACTACATTATCACATAGACTGATATTCGTTTTGCTAAGTCCTCCTATGGAAGGAATCAAGCCCCGGAAGTAACGTATCCGTCATTGACAGATTGAACTCCTGTTCTGAAAAAAGTTGCTTACCGATTTTCATAGGCAGCAGTGACCACTTATCAACAGGTGGACCGCGTGCTCGTTCGCCACTTCACCTTTAAAAACAACATAGTCGCTAAATAACTTGAGACTCAGTTTTTCAAGCAACAGTAGACGGGCGGTTAGCATTAAAAATGTCTGGTACTCCCAACTAAAGTATGATTTGAATGGTACTCGAGGCCGTTGGAAAACAAATTTATTCACGTCAAGATCGTGGTGATATTTATTCATGCGCACTTGACCCACTGCCTGGCTTTTTGTTTCTGTTTGTATGCCTTATAGATAAATATCTAATTCTAGAATGTTGATGTCAAATGCCGTACCTTGTTGATCATATGTGATGTGGATCGCTCCTGATTAATTAGCGTTTATTTATATTTAGTTGTGTATGGGTTGCGATACCATGGTGTCTAGTGAAAGAAAAATATGTAATTGATAATTTGTATCATAATAAGTAAGTAAGATGTTAGAACAGTGATAGCCTAACAGTTGAAGAGCAGTGGTAACCTAATGGTTGACACTTGCCCTTTTAATCAGGAGGTCCGAGGTTCAAACACAGGCACGCATTACTGGTTTATGTGCGTATTAGAAATTAGTTATCACTGCGTTTCGGCGAAAGCATCGTGAGAAAAGCTACACACCTGAGAGTTCTTGGAGGTGTGTGAAGTCCACCTATTTGCACTTGGTCAGCGCGGTGGACTACGGCTTAATCTCTCTCATTCTGAGAGAAGACCCGTGCCCAGTAGTGGGACAATAATGGGTGTTACCCCAATTTGTAAGTACTTCACTCAATAACTATCGGTTCGGTTTCTCTGAAATTTTGGAAATGGATATATTTTATAAGGTAGATTAAATTAGGATACTGTGTGCTGTGGTAGAAGTGTCCAAAGCAGGCGATACAGCAGCAATAATCCAGTGCATAATAGATATTTCATAAAGAAGTAAATTTAAAATGTTTGTATTTATTTTTGTAAAATATACTAAAGTCGATATGCTAATTTAACTGTACCTTTTGACGTTTACTTTTTTAATAAAAAGTCTTTTGATATGCCTAGAATGGGGTGATAGAGACGAAATTTTACTCCATAGTAGGAACTTAAGAAATAAACGAGAATAGGATACTGATATTGGATTAGTTAGGATTAGGAGATTAGTTTGAGTGGTCGAATTAGGACCACTTGGGGTGTCGTCAGTTAACATTATTAGTTGTGCCGAAGGATGCCCAGGTGTGGACAAACAGCTGATGTTTTGGTTTATTTTTAACCGACATTTAAAAGAAAATCCGTTGGAGTAGCTACCCATTTATGTCGTAGCATTTGAAGTTGAAGTTTGTCGTAGAATTGAAGATGGTTATATTTTAAGGATATTCGACTCCGTCAATAGGTTTATTCATATTTTCTAAATTCTCTTTTTGTATAGGTATGATTTTAGACTTTATCGCGGAATTGATACCTCATAATACTTAACAGGCACTCACGATATGCGGTTTATGAATTCTTATAGAATTCTTTTTGCCGATATTTCGACCCACATATATCTTTTTGTTATTCACAAGTCTACGTATGAAGAAACTAAAATACTTGTTGTCGATCTTTGGAGACAAAACTGATCTTATGACCGGCGAAAATGAGATAAGATCTACCTTTGACCTTCATAACTTGATCAATTCAAGCGCAATGAAATTCAAGTGCACAATTTAATATTCACACTCATTCACTCCGATCAAGCAGTCGAATGATTCTACGAAGTGGCAAGGTAATGTGGTGATGTCACCCGCTCCCATTAGGTCGTGATCTGTTGATTTGTGGCTGTTTATCACGGTGGGTCAAGAGCGAGTTGATATTCGGACGAGAATTACTACACACGTTCGTATGAATGTGTTGATTTTCGTTATAGACAGTGTAGAGCGAGGTATTCATTTCTAGATGTTTGCTTGGCTCGGGTTAAACCTGGACTTTTGGGTGTCCGATCTATGTAGCCATCACTGCGCTGTGGCGCTGCAACTTTTTTTGTTGAATAAATTGTTTTTTCTTTCTTTCAAATATTTAAAGTTTAACAAAGGGACCCTATGAAGCAATACGTTCATGTGTCATGTTCTCAAATTTCAAACTTTAACGGATCCCTGATCGTGACCCCTGCTCCTGTCTTGGCTCTGAAGTTACTCCTATAACTATTGTAAAAAGTTGTGCCAGTCACATACCTAATTTCATTTTGACTGTAACAAGATAAAATATTAATATGTGTGTTACATTGTAATCCCGAAAGCGTAGTAGGCACTATTGTTATAATTTTATGTACATATACTACTAGCTTTTCCTATGCCCGCTCAGGTCATTTTTCAAAATATAAAGGTTGTCCTACGTGTTAAATATGGTAAAACTTTTAGCGTAAAATATAACAAACGTCAATCCATCCTCACAAACTTTCGCTTTTTTAACGTTAATAACATTGTAATGACGTGTTTCTTTGTATAATTCTTACATTACTGCAACAAAACAACAATAGATTCGGATTTGCATAGATGAAGTGTACGGTCTTGCATAAAAATGCAATAAATTTTAACAAATAACAATCTCCGTGGACAAGAAAAGATAAATGAAATATTTTAATTGCAACCCGTAACAAGCTAGCTATTAATACAGGCGTGCTTTATCTCGATTTCTCTAGAAAGTAAAGTTGTAAAATATAGCTCAATACAGGTGAACGTGCCGCAAACCTGAGGCACTATATTATAAACCTCGATAAATTCCACGACCATCTACTACTTCGACATAGCATTAACCATGAAATCACTGGAAATAAATATAATTCACATTGAAACTTCACTACATAGTATAAAACAAAGTCGCTTCTCGCTGTCTGTCCCTTTATCTTTAAAACTAGGCTACAGATTTCAATGCAGTTATTTTTAATAGATAAAATAATTCAAGAGGAAGGTCTTTACGTATAATACATGTATAATATAGTGGAGGAACATTGATAATTTTAGTTTTTTGACATCTAGGCGGAACGAAGTTCATCGGTCAGCTAGTTTAGCTTAGCTAATAAATTAGCTTATAAGCTGATAAATTAGCTTATAAATCATCCTTAAACTACGACTATGTTAGCGAAGCTATCAATAATATTAAAATCCCTATTTACTACTTTGACAAGGACACATGTAGCAGTGACCGCTTAGGCCATAATTATTTATTTTGTTATTGCACCTCATAAAATAAGAGATATAACAGGGCGAACTTAATACCAGATGGCATTCTCTGTCAGTCTACCCTGGGTGGTTGGAAAATTTGCGGCAGGTGGTAATCTATGTAAAAATAACCAAATATGATATATACCTAAAAAAAAAATGTGTAGCCCACATGATAGTATGTGTTCACTGCCGCCCATGGTCATCAGTAAAAACTTAAAATAGAACATGGGTTTTGTTTGAAGTCAATCACAGGTGCGTTGCTACTCCCGAGGACTATGACGTCGCCTCATATAAAAGTGTACCGGCAACCACACCCTTCCATCGAAACACAAAAAATACTTCACGCTAGAAATAGGTATGGCGGTGGTACTTCCCCGTTCGAACTACACTGGTTCTACCACATGTAAATATGTTACTTAATTTCTACAAAAAATAAAAACAATTTGAAGTGTTGTTTAAAATGATGTCATTCACATTTGATGTCGTACATCACTTGCTTCATGCACGCGACTACTTTTCATTGACAATTTAGTGGTTTGTTGAATGGAAAAGTTGTTTTATTTGTACGATGCCTTAGCTGTTTACTCGTTTAACTTCAGTCAGTATTGTTTATTTTTTGTACTGTGTCATTCATTGTAACATTGTCCTGTCATAAAGAATATTATGATTATCATTCATAAATCGTAGTATGAATGATAAATAATATTATGTGCAATATTATCCACATAAATCAAATGGATTTTATGCTCACTTGTTACTTGAATTTTTTTAAACAAGATATTTCGAAGACATTGGTGGTGGACAGTCACTTCTGGTTCGACTTAGTAGCCTCCGCCACGCTTCTTACTGCCTAATAACAGCAGTGTTAAGCAATGATCAAATGAGAAGGGAGTGGTCACAAAAACATACCTATTTTTCCAACGCAGACTCTACAGGTAGCAATGCATCTGTGGCTAACCTGAGGTAAGCCTGATCTTATCTGGGATTCATATTTACCGCACGCTTTCAAACCTCATAGCCCCCCAGTAGGATTTTCTCCTGTGTCGTGTTTACCATGGACACTCACAAGACGAATACACGAACACCCAGACCCAGAACATGAATCTAAACTCATCATTCGGATACCTGTCTGATCGAGAATCGAACCCGGGATCCATTGCGTGTCAGACCGGTATGGTAACCGCTGCGCCACGCGGGTCGTCTAGATATAGATGTCCAGAACCGGCAGATGCCTCTTACCATCAGATGAACTGATTGTTTGCTATTTCCACATAAACTATATATATTGAATTATATTTTTATACACGTGTAAGCAATTTGTTTCTGAAAAAGTCGATGGTTTTTGTTGGTATAATGGACGTGGTACGCACTAGCCATCGAATGGCGTTAAATGGCTCCATGTCCTTGACCTTGGCGTTTCGCATGGCCGCCATTGCGAAACGCCTCTGTGTTTCGTATAAATATACCTGGAGACACACTCATGTAATTATGTACAGGTTTACAGTGTTCAAGTTAGCTGATACTTGATCAATCTAAATGGTAGAATACTTTATTGTCTATCATTAAAGGTTTTAAAATCGAAGGTCAAATACTTTACATTGTTCCATTGTGAATTAATCTAATTTAACAAACGTCAGTTGGCTTATAAAAGTGTAAAACAGATTAAACCAATTAGTATAAAAAACGAAGTTTTGTTCAGGAACACACAGATAATGACTAAACATTTATAAAAATCTGGCCCTAAAGTGAAAAAAAGCCTTTTATATAAATCATTAAATACTCTGATGACCAACTTATTTCCATCATTTACTAGTGCTCGATTTGGAATACTGCTAAGTAATCTTGAAACAGAAGAATATAGTCAAGTACCTCTATGTAATATCTTTAGCGTTGCACCACAGGCAGACGGACTACCTGATGAAAAGTAGTTACCGTCGCCTATAGACACTTGCAACACCAGAGGAGTCGCTTTGAAGGAGAGCTCTTCTCGCACCTTTTTTGAAGAGCTCCATATCATAACGCCCCGGGAATACCTCAGGAGGAAGCTCGTTCCACATCTTGCACGTCCGTGGCAGAAACGAGCGTGCAAACCGAACCGTGGAGGACCGCCACGGGTCCAGTTGATGTGGATGGAAATTCATCCTTCGGCGAGTGGTGCGTTGGAGGAAAGGTGACGTAGGCATAAGGGCAAAAACTTCATGCGGAATAATCTCACTAGAAGCATAAGTTTTTGGCGCATATACTGTTACTGTGTGTAAAAAATTTTTGAGATGACTTACGATGGTTTGTATTAAAGATTAAAAAGGGTTTCTTTCACACAGGCGCCACTTCTATATGACTCGGTGCCAAAAAAGGACGCGTTCCAAAAATGCTTTACTTTTTTGTCTTAAAGCCTTAAAGGGTTCTGCCACGCTTAATACTACAACAGAAGAGTAGACCTCATAATTATGAAAAGTGCACAGATTTAGTTTACTTTTACTAAATATATATGTACTTAACTTAGCATTTGGATTAGTTTTACCGATAAAAACGACGTGAGTCAAATTTAAGTGGTCAATTACCATATTTACAATCGAGCCGGCGTCCAGGTGTCCTTGACGACCGCATTGCATAACTTGCCGGCGTCGAGATTTTGTGGTTTGGCAAAATAAATATGCTCGGTCTCTTTCGCACACATGACGTCTCTTTCCTTTTTGTTGTGAATTCGGTTTTATGATAATTGGCTATTGTGTACTTCGTATTCTATTTTGTGATGAATAAAGGTACCTACAAGGATTCTTTTGAAACGCATACCTAAGCTTTTTGTATGAAAAAAAGAGTGAGTAAGTTCCAGTGGTTTGGTCTCTAAGGCACCACCGAAACACATTTTCTTTTATAACAGTTGTTATGGCTTAGTCCAAGCTTATTATATTTCCTTAAAACAATCAAGGTTCAAATTTTCACCCATCTATTGCATGCTTACGTTTTCGTTAACGGTCAGAACTTGAAATGTACTTTGAAACGATGGAAGTAAATGAAGGATGTACTCGTACTAGGGATGATGGTGTATTGTTTTGACGTGTGTCATAAAAGTTTAGATTGTCGAGACAAAACAAAGGAGGTTTGACTGTTACTTTCAGGCGTGAAGCGAAGAAAAGGGTGATATGATATTTGAAATTGAATGTCAATTTGTTACTGCTACAGCTCAACGTTTTCTTTTGCGTTTAAAAAAATAAATTATAATTTTAAATTATATTGGCTTATGAGAGAGTAGATGGATTTTAAATCAAAAACTATATGTTACCACAGTATATATACTATAATTATAATTTTAATTGAAATTAGTAGTTTTCAAGAGAGAAAGAGAGAAAAATCCAAAAAAATATAGAAATTTCTATTATTTATTACTTATTTTCTGTCAAAAAACTACATTTTTGTAAATATATGCGATGTAGACACGAGCAATACTTTCATTTTTATTACATTCATATGCATAATATGTGATACAAAATGATATACTGCCAGTTAGCTTAGTATGTTTGTGTAATTTTGAAAAACACATTCAAAATTTGAAGCAGATATTTTAAAGGCGATGCGCGGAAATTTTGCGCTTTTTTACAGCTTTCATAGCGTTGCCATGGGGCGATTTAAAATAATTTGACTCTCTCTCTCTGTCCGACTCTTATCCGACGGGTTCGTCGGTTAAGAGAGAGATTTTTACCAGGTATTCTAATTAAGTCCGCGGCATTGCATGTGATGTGGTCAACTCATATTAATTCTAATCCTGAGATAGATTAGAGACGTCAATTTCCTACGTTTCTAAAAACAACAATTATTCATGTTTTCGCCCATACATTGCAATTCGTTTTCAGGCGTATCTTGCTCGTACTTTACAATACGACCGACGACCCGCGTGGCGGAGCGGTTACCATACCGGCTTGACGCGTCCCGGGTTCGATTCCCGGCCAGACAGGTATCTGAATGATGAGTTTAGATTCAAGTTCTGGGTCTGGGTGTTAGTGTATTCGTCTTGTGTGTCTCTGGTACCCACAACACAGGAGAAAAACCTAGTGTGGGGCTATGAGTGTAGAAAGCGTGTAATAGTGATCGAAAACGTAAACAATGATTGTTTAAAGAAACGAAATACACTCGTATTATGAGCATTATGTACTCGCTACGTCTTCATATATTAGTAAAAATATAATGTTTTTCTTTCAAACGCGTGTAGTTCTGTCTAGGCGGGTGACCTTGAAAAACGCATTCGGTAAGAAACCGGTTTTTTTAATGAATTCGGCTAACATTTGTAAATACTTGACATTTCGCACTACATTTGTTGTTTATCTAAAATGTCTACTGTGGTCTTGAAATTGTTATTATTTTTTCTTTCGTTATTTGTAGAGCGGCTTTGCAACATAGAACTCAACGTGGTTTTCTTTTGGGGATATAACCGCTACTATTTCTTTAATACAAACACTTATAGTTCTACCTTTTTATATCAGTCCACTTGATGGTAACTGGCCACTATCGTACACGTACATACGTAATCAATCTCAAATACGATCGGAGCTCTAGCTGACCTGAGCCACAGATGCGTTGTTACCCTTGAAAACTGAGTTGATTTGGAGGTCTAAATTATCTCTTACACTTGGAAATTTTCCGCTCACTTGTACATGAAGCGGATATCTGAGTCCTTAGGAGTATCAACGCATCTGTGATTAACTTCTGGAAGTAGTGCATATGGCTATCTTTGTCAATTGTCACTTGACCATCTCTACGGCAATTTCCATCGAGTTGAATTTACGATCATCGGTCACAGATCCTTTTTTAGCTTGCTATATTCTTAAAGCTTATAAGTACCATTAACCTACTTAATGTATGTAGACACTGCGATAATAATGCGGCACGCAAATAGTTCTAAAGCCCGGTCATATTTTTTTAATAAAAAAGGAAAGTTCAAATTTCAAAGGTGGTAAAACCAGTGTAGTTTAAGGTGGTAGGACCAGTGTAGTTCGACAGGGGAAGTACCACCGCCACACCTATTTCTAACGTGAAGCATTTCTTGCGTTTAGATGGAAGGTTGTGGTTGCCGGCACACTTTTATATGAGGCGACCATCATACTCTCAGGAGTAACAGTGTATCTGTAATTGACTTCAGTATGAAGTTGATTACAGATGTCGATGAGCAGCAGTGACCACTTACCATCAGGTGAACTGCATGCTCGTTTGCTACTTCAGTCAGATAAAAAAAACTAAAGAACAGAACAGCGCATAAAACTGTTGTTATTAGGCCGGAATAGGTGTGGCAGTGATGTTTCTGGAGTCGATCTACAAAGACTTCTTTATATTTCACGCCACGCCAAATGTATAAAGAGACTTTAAACCATTTTAGCACACTGAAACTAATTTGCATCATATCGAATCCAAACCGGTTTTCGAGGAAGATAGCGAAGGCACCCAGACCGGTCCGACAGGCGTCTTGTTATTGTTGTGACAGAATTGCCATTGTTAATCTTTTACCGTCTTCTTTGCTATCTCTTGCATTGATGTAAGTAATTTTATTTGTTTAATACTTTAAGTAGTACGTAATTTTATTTGTATTATACTCTACCGACATAGCTCTCAGAATTAGTAGGCTGAAGTGGCAATGGGCAGGCCACATCGTTCGTAGGACAGATAACCGATGGGGTAGATGAGTCCTCGAATGGAGACCACGCCTCGGCAAAAGGAGTGCACGCCGCCCCCCGACCCGGTGGACTGATGACCTGAAGAAGACGGCGGGTAACCGCTGGATTCAGATGGCTCAGGCCTATGTCCAGCAGTGGACTTTCAAAGGCTGATGGATGGATGGATGGATGGATACCTATCGACTGTTTTCATATCGAATTCCGATTAGAACTTACAAGCTTACCAGAATAGTATGTGGAGTGAAGTCCACCAATTAGCAGTTGGCCAGCGCGGTAGGCTCTGGCCTAAACTCTCTCATTCTGAAAGAAGACCCGTGCCTAGCAGTACATGGGACAGTAATGGGTTGACGTGAGAGATGTGGTGTTACGTTTAAAGATATCCATTAATAAGTCAGATGATCTTGGTGATTTTTGGCTCTCCGTCCACCTTGGTTAGATTTGTCTCGCAATAATCGTGCATTTTCTCAAATAGAGGAATTTGTTTTACTTAACTTTATTCACTTACCGACACCTCCCTCCTCCCCTTCCACGTAAAGTGAAATGAGGTTCGATCGGACTGCCCCCCCCCTCTCCGTAATTCCTCATGTTATTAATGAATGCCCCTCAGTAGAAAGTTTGTATTTGCGGATCTTAATAGTTTTTTAAGCTCTTGTCAGCGTGATCATTATTTGAGATAAAAAACAAATGCGATAAGACAGATAATGCCAACATTGATTGTATCATTGAAAAAATAATATATTATTTTAATATTGGACAGGTATCAGACCGGTTACCATGGGTGTTATGGGTTGGTAACACAAAAGGTTGGGTAGTATCAAATTATTAATGCTCTATGTTAAAGAGTTTGGGCGATGTGGACGGAAGCAGGGGAACCTCTACTGTTGAGGCGGTCGCCACGTACGTAAGTCAGATCCACGTCGTGCCACCGAAACACAAGAATGCTTAATATAGACGCTAGAAATATATGTGGCTGTGATGCGTACCTTTGAAGCAATAATAATAGTAAAGGAAAAGATACTTTTTGATTCGCGCTAAGAAGTAAAAAGAAACAGCATACCTAAACTACTAGGTCATAAATTGTAAACACACATATGAAACCGCACAAACATTTTATATAGGTATGTATAATTCTTGGTCGTAACTTTAATTCGATTAGTGAAAGTGAGTTGTACTGTTTTGTGATAGGGTTTAGTTTGGTTTGTGGATGCAATGGTTTAAAATCCAGACGGAGGAATTCAAATAAGATACAAAAGGGCCAGTTCGTACTCCGGGCATGGGTTTGGTGCAAGTTGCAAGGCGCGTTGGTGGGTATGACTCATGGGTGCTATGGGGCTTAACATGTGTTCAATAAATTGTAAGTATATAATCTCTCGTCAACCCATTATTGTCCCACTGCTGGGCACGGGTCTTCTCTCAGAATGAGAGAGTTTAGGCCATAGTCCACCGCGCTGGCCAAGTGCGAATTGGTGGAAAGTATATAATAACTAGCTGTCCCGACAAACGTTGTTTTGCCATATAAAAAATTAAAAAAAATGTTAAGGGTGTCCACCCTTAAGGGGTATGATAAATAGATGTTAGCCGATTCTCAGACCTACCCAATATGCTTACCAAATTTCAGAGGAATCGGTCAAGCCGTTTCGGAGGAGTATGGAGACTAACATTGTGACACGAGAATTTTATATATAAGATAATAGTCATTTATTTCAGACCATGGGGTCCATAGATTCTGTTAGTATTACAATTATCTTAATAACTATGTTAGTAAAATAATTATAAACAGCACACGGGTTAGTATTAAAACATACTTAGCCTATATTAGTTTAGAAAGAAAAATATATTATTAAACACATACAACTCTTAACTACACAGACGCCTATTAAGGAGCGTGTGTGCACCATTCCAGCAGGCCCAGAGAGGGCTGTCATATTTATACACATTACAGCAAATTATCTTACTAATAATATAAAGGCGAAAGATTGAGATGATTGATGAATGTTTGTTACTCTTTCGCTCATAAAGTACTGATTAGATTTTGCTGCAATTTGTAAACAGATAGATATGACGTTAACTAACATATAGGACACTCTTTACAATGGTAAATATTGTCGAAGCGTTTGTAGGCGATGGTATATGCTGAGCTACGCTCTGCATACAGTTTTTGCTTAAATTGCGAGGATTCTATAATATAACGAAACGCAACGAAAATTCGATCTATTCTTACGTTACTATATTTTTTCAGCCGGCAATCGCAAAGATGCTCCTACTACTGTTTTTGATTTCAAGGACCCAAGATACACTAGATTATCTAAAAGATCAAAGATATTCGTTCTGAATATGTAAATAATTATATATAATTAGGTATAGAGTATGAGATTTATCTCGCTAAAGCCTCGTTGACCTCTGAAGATTTCGAGAGATTTATTACATTAACAACAATACGTCCTATCTATAAGCTGTCTTTTAGAATGTGTAACGTGCTAAAAACTTTTACTCAGTTACTATGCTAATACGAATAAACGGCTAATAAAAATACCACTCCGAGAGTCAGTCGTGAAAACTGGTTTCATTTACGGATAAGATATAGGCACTTTGTGTAATGGTTTCCAGCAAAGGTTCCAATGTCGATATGTTGCAGTTTATTTGCGGTAGATAGTAATTTAGGGTGTGAGCATATCGAAACATATTGAACCTTACACTGAAATGGAAAATAATGGACAAAATTAAAGTAATGAGTGATTATTTCGTTTAAAATTATTAAAAGTCGTCCGAAAATTTGTACTTAATGTAGAAAATAAACACTTTACACTCATAGCCCCACAGTAGGATTTTCTCCTGTGTCGTGGGTGCCATGGAAACACACATAGACCAATACACAAACACCCAGACGCAGAACAAGAATCTAAACTCATCATTCAGATACCTGTCTGGCCGGGAATCGAACCCGGGACCCACTGCGTGTCATACCGGTACGGTAACCGCTGCGTCACGCAGGTCGTCAAATGTTTGAAGCGTTTGGTGTATGACCACAACTTTTATGTGGTAACGTGAGAAAGTGAACCAAAAAATATTTGTTTTCGATGTTCGTTCAATAAGTTGAACCCATAACCTTTCCCTCAACAGTAGTGTTACAATACACCTACACTCTTCTTTAATGGAATGCTTCAGCCCTGCATCTTACGACGTGTACCCAGGAAACCGTTAGTGAAGTAGATATGCCCTTATTTACTGTAGCTAATCAGAGAACCTGTCTGCCTAGTCTACCTACAAATTTGAGAGACGGAACTGACAGTTGCTTATCTTAAACTTAGGAGTGAACGATATAAAGATTTCTGATTTTCGCATTGGCAACTTAATTGTGATTGGTGGACGGATTTACATATACTTATGCTAGGCATTACATTATGAAGCATATCATTGTATTTAGTTAAGGCATTCATACTTCACACACGGAAGTTGGTATTCATTGTTGAGGTTACTATCTAACCGGGACGCCATGTCCACCTCACCACACTATCTAGGTGAGATAGAGGCAGTCAGCTTTTTCCTGTCACGCGGGTTTGTACCCGCGTCCGTGTTTCAACAACACTAATGGTTCAACTCGGTCCTCTTAAACGTGCATATATCTGCGAATAAGTAGGTATTTATGAAACGATAGAATGCAAATCCGCGTGATCGGAAAAAGCACAACGACGCAGTGCCGGATTAAGCCAGCGCGGGGCCCTCTGGCAAAGTCTGACAGGGGGCCCATAGTTTGCCTCAAGTAAGTGTATTCAATAAATCAAAACTGTTACAAGTAAACTTTTCTGGATTTAATCTTGGAAAATTTAGAGATTACACTTTCTATATCTACTTCTTTCAGTTTAAGATTTTCAGGATAGCAAAGATAGTAAAATATATATATTTTTTTTATTTCACTGAAGTAGCAAACGAGCATGCAGTCCACCTGATGGTAAGTGGTCACTGCCGCCCATGGACATCTGTAATCAACTTCATACAGAACATGGGTTCTATCTGAAGTCAATCACAGATGTGTTGCTACCTTGCTACTCCCGAGGAATAAGATGGTCGCCTCATATAAAAGTGTACCGGCAACCACACCCTTCCATCGAAACGCAAAAAATGCTTCACGCTAGAAATAGGTGTGGCGGTGGTACCCGTACCTCCCCGGTCAAACTACACTGGTTCTACCACCTGTAAAAATATTTTCTAATATTTGCGAATATTTTGTATAAAAAGGGTTATAAATAATGTAAACATAATGCCTCGTGTTCCGCTCCGATCGTAAACATGCTAAAAGCATGGTATTATGTCCGAATTCGGACAATCTATGCTAATTCCTTACGTAAGTACCGCCCGCGTGACCTCATCGTTGCGACTGCCGTAATGCCCAAAAATAGCTGTTGCCCTCTTGTTGCTTTGCTTCGTTTAACGTTGAAATGCACTTTACTTGGGTACATAATATGGGTATTTCTAGATGTAGTCTAAATTGGTGGTTCTCGAATTTATTTTTTTGTTTGCTCATTTAGAGTATCTTGCTCATTAGCCTTATATAAGGCTAGATTGTATTTTTTTATTTGACTGAAGTAGCAAACGAGCATGCAGTCCACCTGATGGTAAGTGGTCACTGCCGCCCATAGACATCGGTAATCAACTTCATACAGAACATGGGTTCCATCTGAAGTCAATCACAGATGCGTAGCTACTCTTGAGGACTATGATGGTCGCCTCATGTGAAAGTGTGCCGGAACCACACCCTTCTATCGAAACGCAAGAAATGCTTCACGATAGAAATAGGTGTGGCGGTGGTGCTTCTCCGGTCGAACTACACTGGTCCTATCACCTTGAAATATGAAGTACCTACCCTATTACCTATTCGGTACTTTATATATATCATAAAAAATGGAGTATCTTGAAATTTATATGTCGTAATCCACTCTGAAACTTTCGGACATGGCCATTTTGGACAAGTCTGTCAAACATGTAAAGAATGAAAACGAAATAATCGATCTAGTGTAAGATAGGTATGGGTTTTCAATTAAAATGTTAGGAAAGCCTGTCTGTTTACGAAACGGGTTTACCGGCTTTGGTTGATTTATTAAATATAGGTACTTTATTAACAACAACCCATTATTGTCCCACTGCTGGGCACGAGTCTTCTCTCAGAATGAAAGATTTTAAGGCCATAATCCACTGCGCTGGCTAAGTGCGAATTGGTGGACTTTATTAAAGTACCTATCGATTGTTATACTGATTCTTAGTGATACTTTATTTATAAAATTTACTCAATTTTACCAAAATTTCAAAGGTAGAACTTTGTAGGGATGTTTGTATGTTTGTTACTCTTTAATGCAAGATTATGACGAGGATTAATACATTATAAACATCTTAATTACCAAGATAAAAGTGACCGTAGCGAACGCAGCGGCGAAAATAAGTTTGTAATCCATAAAACAAATGAACTATCGTCTAAATAAATAACACTTTTAGCAACAATGAAAGTTAAATAAAAAGAGAAAATAAAACAAGAGTAAAGGCAATCGCATACCATTGTGAATTTAAACCGAGAAGAACGTGGGTGTGTATTATTAAACTATAAAGGTTAACGTTCGTTTGGGCGGCGGTCGTATCGTACGAAATGTATGGGCGTGTGTGGTCGCTGTATGCGATTGAAATTCACTGAGCTCTCTCATTATTGAGAACAAGTTGGCTTTGTTTCGCCGACATGTGAAGAATACTCTCCTTCCTTGACAATTTATAAATTAACACGCTTTCTACAGTACTAGGAGTACACCACAGTACCCCACAGTAGCATTATCTTCTGTGTCGTGGGTACCATGGACACACTCAACACGAATACACAAAAACCCAGACCCAGAACAGGAATCTAAACTCATCATTCAGATACCTGTCTGACCGGGAATCGAATCCGGGACCCATTGCGCGTCAGACCGGTATGGTAACCGCTGTGCCACGCGGGTCGTCAATATTTGGAGTGTTATGTCCATCTCGATGGAACATCTCTTGGTACACTCTACTTCTGGATGTCATAGAAGGCAACTCCCACAGTTGCCTGTTGCTACATTCACGGGAATAGAGAAATGGGTTCTTACCTAATCAAGGACATGAATACCAGCTTTATCCATATCCAGGACATGGGCAGCCTCGGGGACTAGGGAATCACAAAAGGCTGATGAATCGATAGATGGTTTAGGTACCCATAACACATATAATCTTAACAATAATATTGTGAAAGTACTGGTTACCTATACGGTTTTATTAAGTTTGTAGTCGTAATTGTGCAATAGAGACATTCCTTGTTTATTTTAAATGTTTCTTGTTTGCCTGCAACATCTATATTAGTAGTCCTATTTAATAAATAATGATTTCATTGATATATATTACCGGTTTTTAATTATCTGCTTTGGGCACTTGAAATGTTAAAAAACATTACGAAAAAATATTCATATTGCCCATTATGAAGTAATTATCAGCACTATAAGGAATAAATTTGACATTAACAATATTGATATTGCCGGTGCGTCACGTGACTGTTCATATTGTCCTCGTTCGTGCAGTTTCCCACGAGATGGCCGGCGAGATATTCCGAGGTATTCTAATCTAGCGACATCTCGTTCGACTTATACCATGTCTATTTATAGGTTTATTCAATAACGTAATGGCATAGGAACCAGTTAGGCGAGAACTTAATGGAGGGTTTTATCGACTAAGTCTATTCGCTCGGATTATGAAGATTTAAATTGATATTTGTTGTTTTGAATAATCTGTGCTAATTTAGTTTTATGCTAAGCTATGTGCCTTGCGGACAAACAAAACGTTAAAATCTAGGTCTATAATACTTGGGGATGTCAAAAAGAAATCAGTAAACTTTTTGTGTTTACGTAACCTTTCCTTACATAAAAATCATATCATCGGTAATTTTGTAAATAAGAACTCCACACAAGAGGCGCTGTTATCGGTCAGTGGAGCAGACAAACAGACGAACTGTTAAGTGGATATAATGAGGCGAATGTTCCTCGGGTCACGGGTTATGATGTCGGGGTGAAATTGTACTTACATCGTTGGTATCAATGCCCAGAGAAAATTATTTACTTAATTGTTGGGAGGCAATTTATTAACATATTACGCGTATCATACAAGGATATATTCGTGGCTTTGCACGTTTCAGTCACGTGTACCACGCTAATGAGTCCTATCACTCCTATCCTATGTATTAATTTAGGTCATAACTGTGTGTGCCAAGTGCCATTATCGACCAGTAGTTTCTGCGTGAAATTGTAAAAATCATACATGCTCAGAAACTTTCTAATTTATAATACGTGCATATTAATTTATTGTTGTAATTTACTATTATTATATTCTTATATTTATTATTGGTATTTATTTGGGAGATTAATGAAGAAAGGTTTTTTACGTGAGTGAGTATCGTCACAAACTGTACGTAAACTCATTTCTGTCACAGCGTAGAGTTACAAACTACATTTTGTAAGCTCATTCAGTCTTAACTCTATCATCGCATTGTACCCAAATGCGAGTTTTCAGTTTAATTGGACGTTATCATGAAGTAATTCAGGTTCATATTGGAGCTATAATGTTGGTATTCAATTAATATCGTTTGTAAACGATCAGTTCGAACTGCGAGTAGGCACGCGATCATTAGACATTGATTTTGTTGTTTTTTTGCAGCACGATATTTACTGCATAGCGGTGGTAGTACTGACTACAACCTGCGAGTGAGGTTCGATTCGGATGGAGGCAAAATTGATTTATTAACTTTATTGACATATGAAATTTATTTAATGGGATGTAACATTTTTATTTGTCTTCCTCTTGCAAATTAGTATTGTTTTTTCGCTAGAAAGTATAGCTGATATATGAGTACTTTTAACAAAAATTTTCGATATTTACCGTACCCACGATATGACAACAAACACCACCGTATCCAGCCTACTCTGATAAGTAACCCATTTTGATTTCTCCAAACTTATATGGATTTATAAACGGCCCTTAAAACATGATCTTTTCATTGGTATGTAATTAGTAATATTCCAAATACATAACTTAAACCTTATATTCCAATTAAAGGTAAAACTTAGTGCTTAGTGCAACGGCGCACGCGACGCGACAGCGAGTGTCGTGTCCCGATTAGATTAGACAGACTTCCTCAATTAATGTTATTGTTTATGAATTGAGGTCTTTATTCGTTATAATTTAAATGTTTTCATTATTGTGACTAGGCTTGCCACTGTTTTTAGGCATCTAAAGTACATTAAGACGACCCGCGTTGCGGAGCGGTTACCTGGTCTGACGCGCAATGGGTCCCGGGTTCGATTCCCGGCCAGTTATCTGAATGATGAGTTTAGATTTATGTTCTGGGTCTGAGTGTTTGTGTATTCGTCGTGTGTGTGTGTCCAAAGTACTCACGATACAGGAGAAAATCCTAGTATAGTAGAAAATCCTATGAGTGTAGAAAGCGTAAGCGTATTGGTGGCAGAAAAAGTCAAGGTGGCAGAACCAGAGTATATTGACTGAGGAGATGCCACCGCCACATTTATTTCTATTGTGAAGAAGTTCTTGCATTTTGGTGGAAGGATACGGTCGCTCACTTTTATACGAGGCGACCATCTTAGTCCTTAGTCAAGTAAAGAGTCTTTAATCGACTTTAGACACTACCCTTATTTTATGTAAAATTGCTTAATGTTCTTCATGGGCAGCACTGAACAATTAATCCTATAAACAATGGTACCAACGGTTACCCATCTAGTTCATGTTAACGTTTAAGTTGGACGCGGCAACTTTATTCAATTGTGTACAATGGTTAATATTGATAATACTCATATTAAGCGAGGCAAGTAAATTTTGTTTTGGAGCGCGAGTATGATCTAACGCCTTGACCTTGGCACGTATCTACATAAGTTCACCAACATTGTGCCAGCAACACACATTCGCTGTTTGCCACAGACTACGTTATCTCTCTTATCTGAGTGAAATTATTAATACTACCGCACTACAAAAAATACATACAACGCATTGAGAGAATACTAAAAAGTTTCTAAAGAATTCTTATCGTCAAAACACTAGATCCCTTAAAAACTACAGTGATAGACTAGCAAACTTTAATATGAGTCTTTAGAGAACCGTAGACGAATTTTAGACCAATTGTTCCTATATAAAATTGTAAATGGAGTGTTCGACTGCCCGCAAATACCTTACTTTTACCTGAGACATACGGTTTAAAAAACTCACCAAAATGCAAACAAAATTCTGTTATTTCTCTGTTTTCTGTTATATTCTGTTTATTCTGCACAAAATACAACCTTCCCTTTAGACGTATTTTACTCTCACAGTGCGATATATTTGAATGTTTGTATGTTTGCTTATTTTTTTTTAATTTTATAAAAAAGAACCTCGTAAGTATTACTGCCGCCCATGGATATTAGTAAGCAATTAAAAAAAAAACAACTAGCTGAAGTCGTCTTAGAGTTGTTGCTACTATGACGATCAATTCATTTGAAAGTGAGCAGACGACCACACCTTCCTGGTGCCTTCATGGTGGCCACGAGTGTGGTAGAGCTTTGGTCGAGCCCAATACGTCCTATCATACTGTTTACAAGTGGTTCTCTCGTCAACCCATTATTGTCCCACTGTTGGGCACGGTTCTTCTCTTAGAACGAGATAGTTTTATGTCATAGTCCACCGCGCTGGCCCAGTAGACTTCACACACCTCCGAGAACTTTTTATTAAAGATCTCCCGGGTGTATACACCTCGGCGTCGGGTTTCCTCACAATGTTTCCCTTCACCGAAAAGCAGTGATAATTAATTTCTAATACGCACATAATTTTAGAAAAATCAGTAGTGCGAACCTCCCGATCGAGAGGGCAAGTTTCAACCATTAGGCTATCACTACTCACAAGTGGTTCTACCAACATTAAATTTGTAAAAAGTTTAAAAAGACAATGATCAAAACGAATATTTGTTTTTGTCGTATTCGAATGGCTTGTGTTACGTGGATAAGCCCCTCGTAATTTATGTCCGATTAACGTTGACCTCCAGACTGTGAGAACTGTGCTGCAGACCACTTAGCATTCAATTATGAATAAATTTTATTTAATACTAATATTATTTAATCATGTATTAATTCCGATTTCTTATCCAATTGAAGTAGCAAACAAGCATGCAGTCCACCTGATGGTAATTGGTCACTGCCGCCCATGAACATCTGTAAACAACCTTATATAGAACTTGGGTTTTCTCTGAAGTCCATCACAGATGCGTTGCTACGCTCCAGGTCTAAGATGGTCGCCTCGTATAAAAGTGTGCCGGCAACCACTCCCTTCCATCGAAACGCAAACAATGTTTCACGCTAGAAATAGGTGTGGCGGTGGAACCTCCCCGGGTGAAATACACTAGTTCTACCACCTGCAAGTAATGAGATTGAGATGGTAGAACCCATCGTGGTTTGAATCCGAAGGTACCACAGTCACCCCAATTCGACAACCCGCGTGGCGGAGCGGTTACCATACCGGTCTGACGCGCAGTGGGTTCCGGGTTCGATTCCCGGCCAGACAGGTATCTGAATGATGAGTTTAAATTCATGTTCTGGGTCTGCGTGTTTGTGTATTCGTCTTGTATGTGTCCATGGTACCCACGATACAGAAGAACATCCTAGTGTGGGGCTTTGAGGGTAGAAAGCGTTTGTTTGTTTTGTGTGTTCTGGCCTGGGCTGTGTTAAGGGAGAGATATTTATCCGAAAGGTTCCAACTTTGTCCCCACAACATATATGTCTTATATATATAACTTTGTCCCCACAACACACATATATATATATATATATATGTTGTGGGGACAAAGACATACATGAGTACATTACATACACATACGTGAGTGCATTAACTCTTTACAGTTTTGAAACTACCGTTACCGCTATTATTGTAACTTCTATTTTTTTATGTTATGAATATGACAGTCGTCAACCCATTACTGTCCCACTGATGGGCACGGGTCTTCTCTCGGAATGAGAGAGTTCTTAGGCCATAGTCCACCGCGTTGGCCAAGTGCGAATTGGTAGAAAAATATGAAAACTGTACAATATATTAATTTATTTTATAGTTGGGTATCTGTTTAATACACGATTATGTACATAAAATTACATTTTATCGTTACATATTTGTATCATTTTTAACCCCCTTATAGGATTGGAGAGCCAAGGAGGTAGTCCATACTTAGAAAGTCTCGCTTCACAATTTGAAAAACACTTCACTAAAACATTGTCCATGTCAAATAACATTGTCATATTTTAATTGACTGTCACTGAGAAATCTGTTCTACCGAGAATCGAACCCAACCATGTAAGACAGAGAACAATAGTCCACGCCAATCGGATCGCAAGCAACGAGGACGCATGCAAATGTTAACATGTATCGCAATGTTTGTTTGTAGACATTGAATTGTGCTAAATCTATCCTTGTTCGAGTGCATTCACGATCTTGGTCACGGCTATCGGCGAGTGGAATAACACAGTTAACGTATAACTATTTGTATGAGACATTCTCAAATCTTGCAAATCGATTATTTTGTTGCATTCTGCCAAAACTTTCAGCAATTTTAGACAGGTCCACAATATAGAACAGAAATAAGAATAAATGACGGAGAATAGTAGGTAGGATTTGTCTATAATGTAAAATATTAGAGTAGCCAAAATCAATCAAAGTCCCAGAAACCGCTTTAATACCCAACAATTTTCTCTGAACCCCCTGGTTTTAATACTTTCACTTTTTAATATTTTCACTGAACTATTAGCCATAATCTGCAAAACTGTTTTACTATCTATCAAAAATATCTGAACCTTCTTTGGGCTTGTAGCAACCTATAACATTGTCGTCATTTTGAGAAATATGTAACTTAGTTGACTTTTATACTGGATTTTAATCTATTATAGTGTAATAGATATTTGACTTCTGAGTTTATTAATGAATGGTTTTCCCACCTCCCGTGCTTAAAAACGAAAGTTAATAATCCACAACATAAAGATTACCAATTAAATATTCGTAATCTTTATGTTTTTCGGTTATGGTAATGGTTACTGAGGAATACGCGTATCTCTCGGAATCGCTTATGCAATGCTTAAAAATTCTCCTCTTATAAAGTAGGTAATATTGAAATTGTATTTTTCAGTTTTTATATTATTCGTTTTGTCTTTGAATTTCCCTTTTATAAGTATACCCACTAATCCATAACATGGAACATTTACGCGGAGCATAATATATATGTGAATATTAATTTAGCTTAGATTCTGACAACCGACCATCCGTTAATTGGGTCATATTAATATGAGGATCTGAAAATTTACAACTTAAATCCAGCAACAAGGGTTTGGAAGTAGGTGTGGGTGAGGTGCCCACATAGGTATACGTTTTTCAAAACGTCTTCTAAGAAATAGTTCATAAAAAACCCCTCCAGATGTTTCACCCTCCCCGAAATTATGAGTTAGTGCAAGCGACGTGTTAATTTCGTTAATTCCAATAAACGCTTCGTCGAAAGCTGAGTTCTAACGAACTTGTTTACGACGCCCGACCTTGGCATCAATGTGTTGCCTTATGTCATCCGCGGCGTCACTCCGACCGAAATTGCTATGGTTTCGATGTATTTTTGAGAGTTCACTTTTTACTTTCGCCTTGAATACGTTAACTGTTAGCTATTTTCACATTTCTTTTTGCTAAATGAGTGATGCGAGTCTTTCATAGTTAAGGTTGGGCTTCCAGGGGGATTGCAATCTTCACTGTAATCGTTTAGTCAAAACTATGTTAGTTTTAATAAAATACTCACTTTTAAAATATAATTCGCAAGTCTATTTTAAGCCTAAGTCACATTTTGAATATTTGATAAAACTTCAATATGGGAATATTTAGGAGTGACTGTGGATAGCTTTCTTCCATCGCGCAGGGTTACTATTATTACGGAATCAGTTTTTTTCGATCTTTTGCTAGATTAAATGTTGTTTGGTTAAATAAATAAAAATAAATAAATTCGCTAAGTAGTAGGTTATGTTGAAGACTGAAGACTAAATTGTCTCTAGAGCATAGAAGTCGGGTTTTCGAAATGACTTTTCACTTATGGTCTACGTTTAGAGAACATTATGCAAACGTTTGGAAACCGTTGGTCCAATTACCGTAAATTGGCCACAATTTGTTTCAGCAAATATAAATATTTCCGCCACCTGTACCCGCTATGCACCTGATAACTTGTTTGCTTGCTGTACACGACGTCTCGTGGTGTCGGCTTACTGTAACCTTGTCTAAGACACAACTTCGTCGACCTTAGCAAATGGTGTAGCGTTACACAGTCGCATTACATTTGTCGTTTATTTTGGCTGATTGAAAGCAGTGATTTGGGTCACTCTTGAAACGAAATCGGGGGATCGATTTTCAGGTGACACCTTTTTTTCGTTTAAATAACTATGTTTTAAGATATTGATGATTATGTTATTTTTTCATATTTTACTTTAATCAGAGGACTTCCGAAGACTAACCTGGTCATTTCATATAAAAGTGCAGCGATGGCACCTTCCCGGTTAAAATATACTGGTAAATGCGTGATATTTTGCACCGTTTTCCAAAAATCTTATTAAATATACTGTAGTGGAGTAGCAAAAAAGTTGCGCTTTAGCGGTGAAAGCTAATTAATAATTTTAAATATTTAATTTCATAACTCAGTCGTTATTATGTGCAATTACGTTGTATTTGTGGTAATGGGGATATTGTTAAATGTAAGCTTCCGGTAATATGTATCAAAACACTTCATACAAAAAATGCATCACATTTGCCTAAGTAGGATGCAATAAAACAAATTTTGTATTTAAGACTAAACGCAATCAAGTGTCACGTTGTTACATGACCAATATTCTGATTTTTTTAAAAGTTTTCATTGTTTATCAAAAACACCATTTTATTTGAATAACATTACCGGGAAGTGAAATAAAATTAATACAAAAATAATTCATATCACTTGTACTTAGTAATAAATGTTTTTTATAGATGAAACCTAATGTTTATATCTTTTTACCCGATTCGCGTTTTATTTTGACCTTAGCGGTGATGCATAAAATTTGCCAATTTTCTACTTGAACGGAGTTGTTTGATGTTACTCGTATCATAGATTTCACACCTGTCTTTACATAGCTAATTATGCTACGCGATCATGCTCCAAATGGTAGTAGCGTGTTGAATTTGTTACACTTACACTACTTAGTGCACACATTTTTTCAAGATTAAAGTAGCCAACGAGCATGGCATCTTATGGTAAGTGAGCCATGATATGATCTCTGCTGCCCATGGGATATCTGTGTCAATTTTACATAGAAAAGGGATTCTATCTGAAGTCAGTAACAGATGAATTGCTACTTTCAAGGACCAAGGTTGCCTTATAGAAATGGGTTGACAACTAAACACTTGAAACGAAATGCACGAACTGCTTCACGTTAGAAATAGGTGTAGCGATCGAACGACACTGGTTCTAACACAAGGTGATACCACTACCCCTACGATTAAGTGGCGCACTCAGACCACTTTGAGAAATCCTGGCTCGCCTGAACATTTTCGTCTCTATTTTTATCCTCATAAATTTTGAACGTACATTAATAGTGCTAAGGTGACGGTGTGGTTGATTATTTTATGGCTGTACTAAAGTATTTACATCCTGGTGCGTTACGCTCACAATGGGTCGGCATTGGCTCGGACGGGCATTGCGTCATACTCAGCCTGACTGATTGAAAATATTGAGATTCGTCCGTAAATTGATTTAACGACTTGTTGTACGACATTCTTGTTGGTTGACTTAGGCTTCTTCATTATAGTTTCGTCGTTTCTAATCCACAAGTTGCTGATTCAAATCCGGTTCGAAGGACCAAAATGTGCAGATCGTAGACGGCACAAATAAAATCTGCTTGAATTTTTGTTGCTAAATATATTTTATAAATAGATGGTTAATAATAGTGACTGCGTGGACATACGATGCACAGTGCAGGATTATAAATTACTATTGCAAAAGTACCGAACGAGTATGCAGTCCATTCTATGATAAGTAACACCTGCCAATGAAAGCATTTGCCGAATACGTATAAGTTTTGGCGATTACTGTAGAGCCGTTGAGATTTTTTAAATAATGCACACTACATAAATTATGTGCTTCATAAATCTTAGAAAGCACTCATTATCATTTTTCAAAATTATGTAGCGTATATATTGTGCCTTGAAGCTCTCATATTGCACGTTGAGAATAGAAATGCGTAACTTGCTTTTTGGTGGGAGAGAAGTACGTGTCCGCATTTTGGTGACTTTTTTGAAACGCTAAAGTTATTTGAAGGGACATAACAATTATATCTTTATTTTATTTTTATACCTTTTAGGCGATTGATTACTTTATGAGGAGTAGGTGTAGGTATATACCTTAATTTGCAGAAATTTTGAGTTTCGTTCCTTATGCTCTCACCATATATAAAATGTGACAAAGCTGGAAAACGATATATTGTTCCGGAGTTGTTTAAAAATATTTAGATTCTGTACTATAAATACAATGTATAGCATTGGCTTATAGTCTAGTCTTACGTCATAACCACGCCGTAAGGTGCGTTACAGAGTTGTGAATGAATATAAATGGGATATGTGTGTATGTTATAGAATACTAAATGTAATATCTTGTTATTACAAGATATTTATTGATACTAGTAGGTACTAGGTAGATAGTCGATGTGCCGTATGGTGTCGGCCTTTAATATGACTTTCTCTCCTTTCTTGGTTGTAAAAGGCGATAAAGGGACGATATCCAGAACATGGGTATTAGCTTTATCCTATTTAACATTAGCACAGCCGCAGTGGACCTCAAAAAGCAGATGTATGGACTAGTCTATTAAACCTTCCGTCGAAGAGTTTTCATTGTCAACCAATTACTTTCGTACGGGTACGGATCTGATTGAGAAAATTTCAAGAAATAGTTCAACCGCAGTGACTAAGTGCTATTTAATTTCGAAGAGTTTGATCATTTATCCAAAGTTAATAAACTATTGTATCATACATTTTATACGAGTAACTAAATTCTTGATGCGTCACACGTCCTATACTTACCCATTTTCAGTTTAGGTCAAGATTAAGCAGGTAGCAAATTAAGGAAAAAACGTACGTTTATAACAATTTGTATGTGAATACGTTGGTGTTAACAAAGTAAAAGCATTTTATTCAATTCTATGTATTTTGACTACTTTAGCATTGTATTAAGGTTTAAATCTTCTTGACGTTCTCTCTCATCTGTGATCGATCATAAATCCTGTAATTTTCAGAACCGGTTATAGATATCTACAAAAGACTGTTACAATAGGTTATGATATGTCTTAACACCCTCACATTTCACACACCTTCGTCAATTAAACCTGTATTTTTTTTATTTAAGATTAGAATTGTTTCTGCCTCATAACAGTAGTTTTACGTCCTCCTGTATTCTAGTCCGAAGGGCGTTCTGAAGGAGCACGTAACGAGCATTGTTCTTGTTTTCGGTTATCATTTCAACGTACAAGTTATAGCCGAAAACGAAAACGTAGACGTGCTATGTCGTCCCTGTAGTTCCGGGATCGGAATAGGGCTACGTTATCTCCTGCCTGTCGTAAGAGGCGACTAAAAGGGGCTCCCGGAGATGCGGACGGCGATGTATGTGGTTGCAGACCGTCGTAAAGACTAGAAGGAGCGGTGGGCCCAGCCGCCCATCTGGGAGGAGCCCGATGGGGTAACGCGCTCAGAGAATTCCGTTTCAAGATCCCGGACTCCTCTTTATAGCGCCGAGGACGACCACCAGAGGGGTTTTAGTGCGGTAAAAATCCCACATAACCCTGCGTCGCTCCCACGGCGTCGGGTAAGTTTTGAAGGTTTCCTCCTCGAGATCAAAAAAAAAAAAGACGTGCAATGTAAATTAATGCAATTTACATGTATGAGCATAAACAAGAAAAAATGCTTGTTTTGCTGTAGCAGGCTTGTCTTATCGTTGGGTAAAAAAATGTAACTCTTAAGTTTCCATATCAAATTAGTGTTTCATAATGTTTTAGTTTCAAGATCGTAGAGACAAAGTTTTCTCAACACATCATATTATCTTTATTGTTATGCTGCACGTTAATGAGCCAATTCCAACGCGGAGTGTCAATCGCATTAGCACTCGGTGACATAACTGCTAAATGCAAGCATTGTTTCGTGGAAATATATGAAATCACCGCACGTACGGGCGAACGGTCACATGGGAGTGTGCACTTTTATAGATGTGTTTATTTGTACGATGAAATGATACAATGTTTTCAGGTTGTGGGTGGCGTGAAATCGCATGGTGAGAAAAAGCAAAGATAAATGATTTTTCGTCAACCCATTATTGTCCTACTGGGCACGGGTTTTCTCTCAGAATGAGAGAGAAATTGGCCATAGTCCACCGCGCTGGTCTAGTGCGAATTGGTAGACTTTACACACCTCCGAGAACGTTTTTTTAAGAACTCTCGCGTGTGAAGGTTTCCTCGCCGCAGGAGACACCGGTGCGTTCCATTGGAGATCCCGAAGTCCCCTACAAGTGCAGAGGAAGGCCACCGAGGAGGTTTAGTGGGTAAAAATCCCACATAACCGAGAGTCTCTCCCAAGGCTTCGGTGTACCTTTTGAAGGTTTTTTCCCCGGCACAAAAAAAAGGTTTCCTCAGCAAAAAAACAGTGATAATTACGCACATAATTTTAGAAAAATCAGTGTTGCGAGCCTGGGTTGGAACTCCAGTCCTCCCGATCGAGAGGGCGAGTTTCAACCATTATGCTATCACTGCTGAATAATATATAGATAAATGCTTTTAACTATTCCCAATAATGTCTATCGTCTTGCTAATTAGTGTTGATTACGTGCTAGTGCAGCGTGTCACGTATTGTATATACATATCGTCGCGCTTCCATAAGTTTAATATAATTAAATCATAATATTGCAAGATAAGTATACGCGAGATTGTTAAGTATAGCCTTACGCAGGATATTATTATATAACTTAGGATTTAAGAACATAAGTTTCACACACAGAAGAAAGATAAGTGTTTTTTTTGTATAATAATGAAGTAGAAAACGAGCATACAGTCCACCTGATGGTAAGTGTTCACCGCTGCCCATGGACATCTGTAAGCAACTTCATATAGAACATAGGTTCTATCTAAAGTCAATCACAGATGTGTTGCTACTCCCGTGTGTAAAGTGTGCCGGCAACCACACCCTTCCATCGAAACGCAATGAATGCTTCACGTTAGAATAGGTGTGGCGGTGGTACCTCCCCGGTCGAACTTCATTGATTCTTCCACCTTCAAAAGTGTTATGTAAATTTAATACCCGTACACTTTGAAACGCACCCCAAAATGTGAAAATATATTTTATTTTTTCAAAAAATGTACCGAAGTAGAACTAAGTATTGTACCGTCTATCTAAACAACATTGTGTGGCGTGTTCGCTAGTGGCTTTTGTTAAACAAGAATAAACACGAAACTAGAACATTTAATAAGTCTAAATTTAACTGAATTAAATAAAGGTTACGTGATTTAACTCTGCCGAAAATGGCGGTCGGAGTCAATAGGGTTTTCCAACCCTATGTTTAGATAAAACTGTTTGTTGGAACTTTCAACACGCAAACTGCTTTATCGGGAATGAAAACTGGATCAGGGCTGGCTACCCTTCCGTTTGTAACAATAACAAGTTAACAAGTAGGTAATATTGTCAAAATCAAATTATTATAACAACAAAACTCGACCTAATAACGATTGTTTAAGCTGTTGGGTTTTTCGTTCTTTTATTAATTTACGTATTACTCTTTTTGAATTTTGGGTCCAAATAGTAACATATGTAATATTATAAATATGTACTAGTCACCCGTCGCAACGGTCGAAATTCGACCGTAATTCGACTCGAAAACTAAACTTCATATTGTCCGAAGTATTTCACAAAGCTGCATTTAAAATCAATAACGGGTAATTTTTGACGTTCTTTGTTTTCATATGTTGAATACTTTATTACGTTTATTATTTATGTGTTTGTGACAAATGCACGGTAATGTGTGTAATGTATTTTTAGTTGATTTTATGTATATTATATGCATTAGTTGAAAAAAATAACAACATTCTGCACTCCTTCTCTACGTCCACTATAACCGTGCTAAATTTCATAGTAATCCGTCCGCAGCATATTACTTATAATGCGCCACAAGTTTTTGCTTCACGTATGAATATATAGAAAGATATTAAAACGTGTAGTGATCTATTTTCTAGCTTTCTTTTGATACCTTTATTGTTATGATATTAAAATACAAACCCCACACCCCTTTTACTAATCGAGGGCCACATTTACTTGTGACTAGTTTACAAAATTGAACGTTATCGTAACGCTCCGGGAAATTTAGAACTATGAAAATGCTATTTTCACTCATATTATTATTATCACAGTTATATCAGTCTTATATTTTTTATCATCTCTTATTTTATAATGTTTTTAAAATAAAGTATACAATTATGATAATTTATGGATGTCATACTGTTCATGCGACATACATATCCATAGGTACTTCGAATATAATGAGGTTAGTTACCCTCAACCCCTGAAAGGCCGTTGTCCGTCCCAGCCGGTACCACCTGCGTGCCGCCAGGAGTCGGGCAGGCACGCACTGTGCCTGCGGGAACCATAATAGCTGGGGGTTGGGGGTGCGTTTGCTTTCCGGGATCGTAAAAGTTGAAAGAATTTGTTCAGCGTTTCCGATTACTTTGATGATGATAAAAAGTTATGTTAGATCATAATGTACGAACCAGAAAAACCCAAAGTTTCTACCATATTAAAATAGTGTATGGAGATAATTTTCTTCGAATCCGAAGTCGCCACCACCATACCAATTTCCCCCTTATACTGTGTTGAGCACTATAGATTATGGTTTGAAGAATATAGTAAAGGTGTAGTAATCCATATTTCCATCCTAATATCGTAAGAGTGAAAGTGTGTTTGTTTGTTCTTCTTTCACGTCGCCACATAGCTATTATATGATATGGTTTATATGCTGGGAGATAGGTGGAGAGTGAAGTAGGCTACTTTTCACCGCGCTCTCTCATTCCAATGGGAATATCAATGTTTTGTTAGTCGATAAATATTTAGTAATTCCAGACGTTGTTAATAGATGGCGTTAGTGAAATTCATTTGCAAGTTCTGAATCACGCTGTCAAATGTTAATTTTCTTAGACCGTGCAGGCGAAGCCGCGGGTAAGAGCTAGTAAGTTATAAGTACTTATCCGAGGCATTTATGGAGGAACTTCAATAGGATCAATTTTATGTGAATGAAGATAGATGTCCACAAAGTTAAACCTTTCATATTCCACCATAGTTCATGAATCCTGGGTGTTAAATAGAATACTTTGAAACCTTCACAACTTTTAGTACTGTTTATCTGGGTTGTAAAGCAGAAGTGTGCTGCATGCAGTCTGTTGACAACGCACTTAGCATGCACCAATGTGAATTAAGCGATAGAACAGCCGATAGCTTGAGTGAACAATACATAATGGCGTCATTGGCTCGTGTTGGTTAACGTATTTCGAAATATTCGCAAAGATTTCGAAATTTTCGATAGATTTTGATAATTTTCGTAAGATGTTAATTTGAAAATTTTGTTAGGTTTCAGATCGTCAATCGGCCAATCGTTGTACGATGCCAATTTCCTAAAATTTTCAATTTCAAAAGTCAAGTCAACGTATTGTATAAATTGATGTTTTTGAGTTTCGTGATTGGTAACTTTGACAATTCCTTTACGCTTAATTAACACGTAGTTAAATGATTTTCAGTAGTCAATTTTGTTAGCTATTTTTTTTTTATATTTGTACCTAACGATAAGGCAGACGGGCCACCTGATGAAAAGTGGTTACCGTCGCCTATGAACATTTGCAACACCAGAGGAGTCACCCATACAATCGCCGGCTTTGAAGGAGAGCTCTTTTTACACCTTTTTTGAAGAGCCCAATGTCATATTTATTGGTCTATTGTATGTCAAAAGAAAATCAAAAATAAATTTCTTTAGTAAAACTAAAAATACGCGTTGCCTTGTACTTCGTTATAAATAGCAATTATGGTGGTGACTAGTAAAAACATTGCTCTTCATATTTTACAGGTTCAGTTTCAACCACATGTTTCGACATGTTGTACGTAAAGGATTTTTTTTATCTGATTGAAGTAGGCACACTTTTATATGAGACGACCGTCATAATCCTCGGGAGGAGCAACGCATCTGTGATTGACTTCAGATGGAACTCAAGTTCTGTATGTTATGTATCATTACAGATGTCCATGCTCGGCAGTGGCCATTTACCATCAGGTGGACTGCATGCCCGTTTGCTACTTCAGTCGGATAAAAAAAAGAAGGAAACGAGCATGCAAACTTACCTGATAACGATCTCTGCCGCCCATGGAGAATTATAAGCAACTTCAAATAGAACATGTATCCTATCTGAAGTCAACGACGGATGCGTTGCTACTTTCGAGGACTAAGATGATCCCTTCAAATAAAAGTGTGCCGGCAACCACACCCTTCCATCAAAACGCAAGAAATGCTTCACGCTAGGAGTAGGTTTGGCGGTGGTACTTCCCCGGTCGAACTGTATGGCTCGAATAGGGACGTACAGCCACACCTATTTCTAGAGTGAAGCAGTTTTAAAAGGTTAGTGGAAGGATGTGGTTGCCAGCACACTTTCATGGGAGATCACTATCTTAGTCCTCGGGAGTAGTGCCATATCTGTAATTGACTTCAGATAGAACCTGTATTTATATGAAGTTAGTTGCATATGTCCATGGGTGGCAAGGGTCAATTAACGTTCGATACTCCATTCCTAAAAATTATAAGGATTGATACTGTATAATATTTTATGGATATCTCAGTCCTAAAAGAGACGGTCGAAATTCGACCGTAATTTAAATTAACAAACTAAACTTCATATTGTCCAAAGTACAACGATTTTCAAGTTATTTTGAACGCACCCGTTAATGGTAAAAAGAGGTTTAATTAGCTACGCTGCATTTTAAAGCAATAGCGGGTATTTTGACAAAGAGATCTGACATTTTTGACGTTATGTGTTTTCAAAGTAAGACATTGAATGTTCTATTGCAAGATAGTGAGTGTGATGTGTTTTTAGTTTAGATTTTATGTATGTTTTATGATTTATTTGAAAAAAATATTAGCATTCCGCAATTTTTCTCTACATCAACTATAACCGTGTGTAATTTCATACTTCTACGTCTGCGGCAAGTGTCTTAAAAACGAATTACAATTTTTTGCTTCACGTATTATTATAAAAGATAATTTAAATGTTTTTTGCATGTAGGATGTATCCTTTTAGGATATTACTTTGTGTTATATTTGAAAATCAAAAGGTCTGGAGGATCCGCGTCACGCATTTTTAATTTATAAAGATGATCTCGCAGTATACCTTTTTTAATTTATTGTCGGTTTATGGTTGGAGGATATTTTTAAATTTGTCTGATTTTGTTTTTGTAATATGATATCTTGTCTACTTGTTTGCGCAATATTAAAACATTGACATTGATTTGACTGCTGTAGTCTGATCTAAGAAATCTATTTTATTAATGTATTCATGTAATACGAACGAGAAATCCATATAAACTATTACGTACCTGGTGTAGGTATATTATAGTGTACTTAGTTAACATAATCTAATATATAAAATTCTCGTGTCACAGTTTTTGTTGCCATACTCCTCCGAAACGGCTTGACCGATTTTTACCAAATTTTATATGCTTATTCAGTAGGTCTGAGAATCGGCCAACATCTATTTTTCATATCCCTTAAGGGTTGTCCACCCTTAACATTTTTTTTTTATTTTTTATATGGCAAAACAACGTTTGTCGGGACAGCTAGTATAAGTATATTAATAGTGTACTAGTCACCGGTCACATCGGTCGAAATTCGACCGTAATTTAAATTAAAAAACTAAACTTCATATTGTCCAAAGTAGTACGAATATTTCTCAAATTCAAATAAAATGTAATAATTTTCAAGTAAGTTTGAACGCACCCGTTAAATATAAAAAGAGGTTTAATTAGCTAAACCGCATTTAAAAGCAATAGCGGGTATTTTGACAAAGGCACTGACATTTCTGACGTTGTGTTTTCATAGTAAGACATTGAATGTTGTATTTCGTTTATTATTTTTGTGTTTGTGGCAAATGCCCGGTAGTGTGTGTAATGTGTTTTTATTAGTTGATTTTACGTATGTTTTAAGCATTATTTGAAAAAAAAAATAACATTCTGCACTCTCTCTCTACGTCCACGTCCGTGCAAAAAATGCTTCACAAGTTTTTGCTTCACGTATTAATATATAGATACATATTAATCGCTAGAATCAATGGTGTCAATATTTTAATAATATATGTTCACCAACGTTTTGTTTGTTTGTTTCAGATGAACAGGAAAGAGTACAAAAGAAAACATTCGTCAATTGGATCAATTCACACTTGTCGAAGGTAAATATATTCGGAAATAAGGAGTTATTTATTTTTGTTATAGATAAGGAATGTATTGGATTCCAAAGGATTTAAGCTCAAATTCTCCAATACTTGATTCGGAAGACATCCGCCACACCGATTTCTGAATAATTGCTGTCTTCTGGTCTAAGTAAGACATACTTATATGAGGTATTTCAGTCTTCTAGGGTTGATTACTGATTCCATAGATAGCAGTAGCGACTTAAAAAACCTTTTGGCTAATTTTATAAAACAAGCACACTCAGCCTTTCCTTGCACGCCACAACAAGTACCTTTTTTTTGGTTTCGAGGGGGAAACTTTCAGAAAGTACCCGACGTCGTGGGAGCGAGGCGGGTTATGTGGGATTTTAAAACCCCCCCGGTGGCCGACTTACACAACAAGTACCTACCTACCTAATGCTCGGAAAACCGAACTTAGGCAACATAGTACAGAAATACTCGCTTTGCCCTTTCACTGATCTTTCTACATCCTAATTTAGGCATAGCCTTATCTGAAAGCAGTGAAAGTGGTACGATCGGGTTGCATTGCTAAACGGAGTCGTTGAACTCGCAGTTTCAGGATATACTCGTATTCTAAAATTGAAAGCTAGCTAAGCTGGATTTGTTACTGAACGCCCAAGTAGCTTAGTGGTATGAATTCCGGGTTTTCAGTTTTGTAGTCCGGAGTTCAAGTCTCAGGTGATTTTGCGATGTTAGCTGCTTATATGAAATGAAATATTCGTGAGGCAACCAGCATACCTAAATCCGTAAAGAATCTCATGATTGTTCAACTAATCTGCATTTAGGCATGGTCTCTTTGACCTTAGTGTACTTACCCAGCAGTGGAAAATAAAAAAAATATCTGTCGTTCTATTTAATCGTAAAAATATTAATTTATAGTGTTGCCTTTTAAGTAAACGGTTTCGTTTAAACATTGTAAAAAACTCAGTTCTGCCAATAACATTAACCAACAGATCAAGCAAACGTGTTTACAAATGGACATAGTTTAAATTTTGTTGTACTTTATATATATTTGGGATCTTAAAATATATGTTTGTTCCAGCGTATACCTCCCATGCGAATAGATGACCTAATCTACGACCTGCGAGATGGCACGAAGCTACTGGCGCTGCTCGAAGTGCTGTCCGGCGAGAAATTGGTAAGATTGCTCTTTCTTAAATTGTATGATAAAAAAGTCTAAACTTTAAGAAAACCTTAAGTAGCAGATATATTCATGGGTTGACTGCGAAGACATCGATATATGTATGCCACATAACACCAGCGTTAAGCGTGATAACTTGAGGCAGGCCTCCAATGCTGTTTTGTTTTTTGTACGCGTAATAAACGGTAGGACATACCTTTACGTGGGTAAATTCGTCATGGACTTCTTCACGAGGCTGTAATTGAGTTACGAAGACTGTTGAGCAGGACACGAATATAAAATGAGTTTGCAAAAATAGCTTGTTTTTGTACTAGACCAGTACAAATATCCCAGTTCAAATGACTGAAGGTTGGTTATAGTGGCTCGCGGTACATTTGCAGTTTAACAAAATTTTAGGTACCTCAAAAGAGAGCACATCACTCACATAGTAAAATTTTAAGCCTTACTTTCATTTGTACATCATGTCCGGGACAAATGTACTGCTCATGTCTATCCCACTAAACCCTACTTCTACCAGCTAAACCCACGTTGTTCCCACTCCATTACGAGAAGTGAGATTACGAAGCATTTAAGTCACTTATGTCAACTTGTTCCGCGTGTAAGGGAAATAATTGTAACTGACAATTTGTAAGTGGGGTGACTTACAAATTGTCAGTAAAGTGGGGTGACTTACAAATTGTCAGTAAAGTGGGGTGACTTACAAATTGGTCTATACAAAATAAAGACATTTGATTCTCTTGCAGCCGATGGAGCGCGGTCGGGTGCTCCGCCGCCCGCACTTCCTGTCCAACGCGAACACGGCGCTGCGCTTCCTCGCGGGCAAGCGCATCAAGCTGGTGAACATCAACGCGGCGGACCTGGTGGACGGCCGCCCCGCCGTCGTGCTCGGCCTCATATGGACCATCATCCTCTACTTCCAGGTACTTGACGGGGTCTTTGACCAGTTCTGATGAAAGGAGATCTTAAAATTAGACGAGTATTCTTGGCCTCAATTTTGCTGGTAAATTGGATAAGTCTTCTTGGTCAATATTTGAAAAGACAGACTTTTTAATGTTCCTATCATATACATACTTTATTTCTAGTACTTAGTATTTATCGTAGTATCTAGTACTTAGTAAGTATTTTAGGCCTTCTGCTACGTTTATCTATTAAAAAATAAATCTAGGAATGATTGTTAGGCTATCTGATACGTTTACCTACTGTAAAATAAATCTATGAATGATAGTCACAATATTTGCTAATATTATTGCGGCATCGATACATTTTAATATTTTAACGGGTACTCACGATATGCGGTTTTTGATTGTTTTAGACTTCTTTTTTTCCGATATTCTTAAGAATAATTCTAAAAGAATTCAAATCCACATATCGTGAGTACCCGTCAAAATATTATAATGGGTCACAATATGATTAACATTAGGTTAAGTTAGGTTTTTAGGATATTTTTAATTTCAAGAACGTTACGACTAAAACTTGCTATTGAATTTTGTATTTCGGTAATTATCTATCTTTGAAATACACTCCCAACCTCTCAGTTATAAGGAAAGACCCATGCCCAACACTGGGACAAAAAATATCTCCAAAGGTAATTTTAAAATGAGAAGGTTAATCAAGATGATACAACGTCTGAAAAGAAATTAGAGTGAAAAGCTTGTTAGAAAATTAAAATAATCTCAACGAAATTTCTATCATTTCGTGATGAACTAATTAGCAAAAAAACACACTCTACACTCATATCTACACTCATAGCCCCTAATAGGATTTCTCCTGTGTCGTGGGTACTATGGATACACACAAGGCGAATACACAAACACCCAGACCCAGAACACGAATCTAATCTCATCAGATACCTGTCCGGCCGGGAATCGAACCCGGGATTCATTGCTCGGCAGACCGGTATGATAAGCGCTCCGCCACGCGGGTCGTCTAAAAAGCAAAAGCCGTGAATGATCCATTACTAATCAAAAGTAAAAGCTTAATCAGAAAGAGAACAAATCATTGTGTGCATCTGTCTATATCTGATCTGAAATCTATATCTGAAAGACTCGTCATTGTGAATCAGCTCGCTTCAAACACAACCAATACATACTTTTGACTTATGCTTTTTAACTAGTCAGACAAAAAATATACTTCAATAATCGAATAAAGTATTGAAGCGATTTTTATATGATTTGCAAGACGTGGTAACATTAATCGATGAGATGAAAAAATAATGTTCATCGTAGGTTGATACTGAGCAGTAATAGCCCTTGAAACTTGCCCTTTCGATAGGAGGTCCGAGGTTCAAACCCAGAAACGCACCACAGTTTTTTCTAAAATTATGTGCGTATTAGAAATTACTTATCACTGCTTTTCGGTGAAGGAAAACATCGTGAGGAAACCGACTCACCCGAGGGTTATTTAAAAAAAAGATCTCGGAGGTGTGTAAACTCCAATTCGCACTTGGCGATGGACTATGGCCTAAAAACTCTAAATCTGAGAGAAGACCTCTTGCAGGGTAGTAAGAAAGTTTTTATCTCTAGATGAGTAAATAGTGTCATAACATTTAGCTTTACATACTTTTCTTTATTAAAATTAAATAAATATAAAACCTGCAGTTGTCGTTTGGCCTAAAGCCCGCGGCATCTAATGATAATAATATTTCCAAATCAAGCATGGTTTTCCCTTTTTCGTTTACCATTTCCAAATGAATGGCAACTTATGACCGTAAAAGCAAACCTAAACGTACAATGTAATATACATTGCACGCAGGATGATTATGATATGATAGGAAACAAATTGCTTGTTTCGAGGACGCCTTATAAACTCATACTAAAGATACAGGTTAAGTTAAAATGTTCTCTTTAACGCGAGGCTTTGTCTTCCTTCCTTAGTTAGTCTCAGTTCGGGTTTAAGTCAATGTGTACACAAAAGCCTAGATTATCTCGCGTCGTGACTCTCGCTCTCCGTGCAATTACAGAATTAGAGAGCTAGGACATCGTTTACAACAGTTTAACTACACTTTCTCTGCAATGAATTGGTACCTATCCGCCCACGTGCACCTAAAACGCATTGTTCTTGTAGTTTCACCGATATTGATAATGTATTTTCATTTTTGGGACGATTGTTACAACTTTTTTCTTTTGCTCGAAAATCGATCATACAATATTAATATTTTTTCTTACGTTAGTTTTTTTCGTAAACTTATTATGATTTTTATACGATTAATGTAGCAAATGAGCATGCAATCTGTGTGATAGCAAGTGTTCACTGTCGTCCATGAATATCTGTAAGCATCTTCATTAAGAACATTGGTGATGTATGCCAATTACATATTTGTTGCCCCTACTAAGGATTACGATCTAAGTTAGTCACATCATATGAACCAGCAACCACATTCCTCGAACGAAATTCAAGGACTGCGTCACACTAGAAATAGATATATTTTTTTGTTTTGTTCCCGAAGGGGAAACCTTTAAAAAGTACCCGACGCCGTTAGAGCGACATAGGGTTATGTGGGATTTTTACCGCACTAAAACCCCCCGGTGGCCGTCCTTGGCACGACAAAGAGGACTCTGGGATCACCAAAGGAACGCAACAGGAATCCTCCGAGCGCGTTGCCCCGTCGGGCTACTCCCAGAGGGCGGCTGGGCCCACCGCTCCGTCTAATCTTTACGTACTTCCCGGTGGCACAGGAGCGGTTCAAGCTCCCACTCTAGCCGCCCGCAACCCCGAAAGCCCCTTTTAGTCGCCTCTTACGACAGGCAAGGGATGCCGTAGCCCTATTCTAATCCCAGAACTTCAGGGACAGAAATAGGTGTAACGGTGGTTCCTGCCGGTCAGACCTTGCTTATTCAAAAGTTGGAACATAAATTTTCCAAATATTATTGATAATGCTTATCGTAAGGCTCGGTAATACTGACTGGCACTTGATAATACATTTGTATAATCCACGTTAATTAATTCACAGTAAACTTTCACGGTACTTTCAAATTACTTTTACTACTTTAAATTACTATCTCAATATCACCTTTCGTTTTTTTATAATATCAATTACATCAATACACACTATTAATAACAATTTAGTGAAAGTTACAACGAAATGCTCTCTGTCTTAAGGTTAATTGTTCTAGTTTGATTAATCTGTAGACTTGAATTAACTGAGTTTTCGTCAACCCATTATTGTCCCACTGCTGGGCACGGGTCTTCTCTCAGAATGAGAGTTTTAGGCCATAGTCCACCGCGCTGGCCAAGTGCGAATTGGTGAACTTCACACACCTCCGAGAACTTTTTTTTAAAGAACTCGGGTGTGTAGGTGTCCTCACGATGTTTTCCTTCACCGAAAAAAAAACTGAGTTAAATGTTATCAAATATGCATTCTCCCTTTTTCTTAAATCATCAAATTTGGATTTTTGATGGGAATTTGGATTTTTGATGGGATCATAAAAATATGTTTATTCTAAAAAAAGATGAAAGCCAGAGTGAGCCGAATCTCCTCAGAGATCTTCTTGAGAAACAATATTGTAACTGACAATTTGTATCTGTAATACAGTAAAAAAAATCATTAGATCCTGTTATTCATAAATATAAACATAAACATTTTAATGTTTCACTTTATATTTGGCGAAATTCTAATTACATCAGTTTGTGTAATTTTTCGAATATTGCAAATTGAGTCACCTTATTTTTATAGGTGCAATATAATAACGAGCCAACTGCATACGATAAGAACTGGTTATAATTATATGCCTTAGTTAAATGCTTTTCATGGCTTATTAACTTTGAATTATGTACTTGGCATTATCGCTGTCTGGAATAGTCTTTGAATGAGAACTTCATTTATATGAAATTTACACTACAATTAGCTAAGCAATTAATTATCTCACATATACCTATGTAAATTATTAGTTATGAATAGACCAGCTGGTAGAACCAGTGTAGTTTGACCGGGGAAATAAGTACGGTATTAGTACCCAACCAACACCGAATTTCTAGCGAGAAGCTGTTTTTGCGTTTCGATGAAATTGTGTGGTTGCCGACACACTTGTATATGAGGCGAATATCTTAGTTCTCGGGAGTAGCGACGCACCTGTGATTGGCTTCAGATAAAACCCCATGTTCTGTATGAAGTTGCTCACAGATTTCCATGGGCGGCAGTGACCACTTACCATCAGGTGGACTGCATGCTCGTTTGCTACTTCAATGTTATAAAAAAAATCTCTTCCATACGAGGCGACGATCTCGGTCCTCGGGACTAGCAACGCATCTGTGATTGACTTCAGAACTCAATTTTAAAAGAAGGTGCTAACAGATGTCAATGAGCGGTCGTGACCACTTACCACCAAGGGAACAGCATGCTCGTTCGCTACTTTTTTGTGGGTAAAAAAATATTATGTACAAAATTTAAAATTTAAATGAGGTTGTGTGTATGAGGTGCGCTCACCGTCGATGCCTCGTTCAGAGGGTTTAAAGGAGGGCATGGTAGTTCCCTATAGCAACCCGCACATTTCTGTAGTTTCAACTTAACCCTAAATACTTTTTTATTTCAGGTAGTTTGTATTTAGTTGTATTATCTTGTATTTGACACTGTAATGATTGGCCATTTAAAATGAGGAGAACTATATTCTCTGTTAGCAATTTTATCGATTTTCTTCATTTCCCATTTTGGCGTTAATGACCTTCTGAAGAAGAAAGAGTATTTTCTTTAGCTTTTTCTTTCTTAAATAACAATATAAATGATACTTTCAAATAAAACGTAAAGTTTAGTAATTTCGTAATATATTGTTTTTTATTTGTGGAACCTTATTTATTGTGATGTACCTATGTTCTTTATTTGTGGAACCTTAATTATTGTAATGTACCTTGGTTTATGTTATTGATTTTGTTGTATGTACAATATTGGTTTCTACTGATTTGTAGTTTTCGATTTAGCTTTTTCGTTAAATGCCCCCACTTGCTTTAATCTTCTATTTAGATTCTACAATCGATATCGTCTTCGAAGGTTATTAACTTCATCTTCAATTTGTTCTTCTACGGTTCCGTTCACCCCAACATTTACTTAATTTTCACTCCCATTAACCGTATAACCCGAGCTGTTCTCATTTTAATTGGCTTCAATATATTTTGTTTGCGCAAGCTTCGTTCAATGTATCGGACCCACAGGACAGGCGGGCACAGGTGGGTTTACTAGTGCTTTCAGTACTTAGCTACTTTATCAATACTTAGCTACTTTATCAAAGCTTACTGCGTTCATAAAAATCCTTAAAATAGCTATGCTACATTTCGACTGCATTTGTTTTGAAATTTGGTAGGATTTTATAATTAAGTATGATTAGGTACGTTGCAAACGAGCATATCGCTGCTAGAATTGAAAAAAAAAGCACAAAACAAAAGGTTAATTTTATGAAAAAAGTAAACAATGCCTATTGTTTTTATTTGCTCAATGCATAAAAATTATAATAATAAAATATATGAAAAGCACCTTAACCTCAGTGTACTTAAAGTACCAAATCAGCTCTGACTCTTTTTGGACAGAACTGTACATTTAAATTAATGTGTACATTTTAATTAAGTTTTGAATAGTGCGGTTATCCATGCAAAGCGATATGTCTCTTCTGATGTTAACTGGTCTCTGTCAGCTATGGATGTGATAAGTAACGAAATTCTAAACAGCAGGTACATCATTCTTATTTAAGTGTACAGTCACGAGCAATAAGATGTGACTATGGAAGATTGGCAAAGGCAGCATGTGGCAGCAAATGCAGTGGCGTCAAAATTATGTAGCTGAACGTCAAATCACATAATTTTGATGCTATTACATTATGCTGCATTTCAATGTCAGATATTTTTGCTGCGTTCGTGTAGTCAGATATTATTGAACTCCTTCTTGGGTTAGATACTTTTGCTAATCTGTTCGTAGTCACATCTTATTGCTCGTGACTGTACATGTATAGAGAAATTAAGTATGAAAAGTTTTAAAGGAAATAACATAAATTACGAACGGTATTTTTTTTATAGTTTTTGAATTTAAGTTACAGATCTCACTCCTTCGCATGATAATCCAAAATAATTAATTATACTTCTATTAATTTTAATTTTGCATTACCCTTTTTTTACTCAAGTTCAACATGTCGGCATTTTTCCATAAATGCCTTTTTAATTACGAAATTGTATGTCTGAAAAATTTTAAGGGTGCCTTTGTTTAACTGAGTGTTAATAAAGTCTGGAAGAGGGTGGAAAGAGCTCTACGGATGACAAATAAAAAGGTTTTCTTGTCACAAGCACTTGCCTGCCAAGAGGGGAGGGAGCTAAGAGGGTTTAAGTTTATGGGTTTGAAGGGTTGCTATGTTATCTGGCACGGCTCAGTAGTGACTCACTTTCTGAGTGAATGTGAGGAATGATTTTGTAGCAAATAATCTAGATGTAGACGGTAGGTAGATCGTAGTCGTTCACTTAGTAAATCGTAATTACAATGCACCGGTTATTTTGTTATGTCTATGGGTTCTTTAAGCTAATATACTTGTGTATTACTTATGTGATAAGCAACATACCTATAAATATTTGTTTTTTTCGATAATTTATGGCGTATGGAGTCAGTTCTAGGTCTCAGTCCCATATATGTATCATTGGTCAATCTTCAGAAAACTGGACAAAATATTCCAAAATTCGACAAAACCATTTATAGTTACTCCTGTTTCAATGTTTCAATGTACCTATAATACAAGATTTCTGCTGTATTCTAATCAAATTAGTGTAACTATTATGGTACGTAAGAAGTATAACGTTACCGCTTTGGTGCGATAACGCAGCTGTAACCAATCTGAGCTAGCATTCCTATTTGAGTGTATTTAAAGAAAAATAGCACAAAACCGAACTGGAAATTTAGGTAAATCGAGCTAATTACTTGTAACTATTTCTAATCAGGTAGTCTATCACCTAGCGTATTCAAATGTGACGAATTTATGCTAGAAAAAGATAAAAATAAAATAAATGGTATGTTCCTTGAATAACTGTGTTTTTGAAGAACTTCTACGATAAACTTTAACCAACCAAATTGAAACAAATTTCCACTAAATACAATATCATGCATTAGGTTTTTAAATTCCCAACTTGCGTAACATCCAACGACAGTTCTCAAATGAAACCATAATTCCTTGCTACTTCTCCAAGTGTTAATTTTCCCATCTCCCACCAGATCGAGGAGAACAGCCGAGCGCTGGAGTACCTGGGCGGGTCGCGGTGCGCCTCGGTGATGTCCCAGGAGTCAGGCACGGCGACGCCCACACACAGAGCGGAGGACCGGTGGAAGCAGGGCGCCAAGAAGACCCTGCTGCAGTGGGTCGCGAATGCTCTGCCTAAGTGAGTTGGTCTATGTTATAGAATGTTCTATTTCAGTCGAGTTTTAAGTGTTTGTGATGCTGTGTCCGTGGTACGAGGAAACGTTAAGGGAGTTCAGAGTTCAGTTAAAGATCCCGAGCGCTGGGGTACCTGGGCGGGTCGCAGTGCGCATGGGTGATGTCTCAGGAGTCAGGCACGGCGACGCCCATGCACTGAGCCGAGGAAATGTGGAAGCAGGGCGCCAAGATGACCCTGCTGCAGTGGATCGCGAATGCTCTGCCAAAGTGTTTATGGTTTAGAATGGTAAACATGCACTGAGCCGAGGACAGGTAGAAGCAGGCCAAGATGACCCTGCTGCAGTGGGTCGCAATTGCTCTGCCCAAGTGATATAGTTTATGGTTTAGAATGGTAAATGTTGTATTTCAGTCGAATTTTAAGAGTTTGTGCCACTGTGCTATTATTTATAAGGAAAGATTTAAACAATGATGGGAAAAATAATGTAGGTGGTACCAACGATGCACTTATGCACTTATTTTTAGCATAAACCAGTTTTGGAGTTGGAGTAAAAAAAGAGTGGTTACCGGCTCACTTTTGTATGAGGCGACCATCTTGCTGCTTGGGAGTAGCAACGTATATGTGATTGACTTTAGACAGAATCCCTTTTGTTTAAAATATTGCTTACAGATGTCCGTAGACGGCAGTGACCACTTACCGTAAAGTATGCTCGTATCCTACTTCAATGCAGGTAATACACATAAAACGTGCTCTATCGATGGGAAAAAAAGGATCAACTTAATTAATTTGTATATTTTTTATCACATTTTTTATCACACAAGAATTCGATAAACACAGAAGTATGAGTTAAAGATTGTTTCCTTACATTCGCTAGTTATGTCACAGCATATGTGTGACAAACAATAACCGCATCACAGTTAATTTTACCGACATTGTCCAATTACCACGTATTACGTTTTCATTGTAATCGATTGGACAATAGACATTTTTACACTTGAAGCTCATAACACCATAATGGAGTGGCATAAGAAAACATTAAAATTTAGTATACATAACTTTAAATTATTATAAATTAAAGATTGAAGTAACAACCATGCAGCCCACCTAATGGAAAGTGGTTACTGTCCTGTCCGAAAATCTGTTCATTTTATATTCCTAATGGATAAAAATATCCAAAGTCAATTCAAATACGTCGCTATTTCCGTGAGCTAAGATGGTCACCTCATTCTAAGCGTGTGAGTAAGTGAGTTAGTTTTAAGTGATCAGGTAAAAACATCCTTCTATTGAAGCCCAAGTACTACTTCACTTTGGTATTAGATGTGGTGGTTGATACCTTCCCGGTCGTTCCTTGCAAGTACCCTCCTCTCTCCTTACCGCCCTGAAAGGCAAATCTTAAATGACAGGGATTCAAACATTTAAGTGATGGACTTCGGTCCCTCCTGGGGAGACGGCATCGCCTTCCTGGCGATCATAGACGCGATCAAGGCCAACCTGATAAAACTCGCCGAGATACGCCGCAAGACGAACCGGCATCGCCTCGAGATGGCGTCCGACGTCGCCGAAACAGATTCGTTGCTATTCCCAACGGTGAAGATAGTCGTGGCAAAGAAACCGTTCTATTGAAACACAAGAACAGTTTCACGCTACTAATAGATGTGGCGGTGGTAACTCAATGGTCGAACCATATACCTTCCTCTCTCCTTACCAGCTTACAATATAAATCCTCACTATATTGTTAACAGGGATTCAAACATCCAAGTGACAGACTTCGGGCCGTCCTGGCGCGACGGTATCGCCTTCCTGGCGATCATAGACGCGATCAAAGCGAACCTCATCAACCTCGCGGAGATGCGTCGCAAGACGAACCGGCAGCGTCTCGAGCACGCGTTCGACGTCGCGGAGACGGAGCTCGGCATTGCGAGACTCCTCGACGCAGAGGACGTCGACGTCGACAAGCCGGACGAGAGGTCCATCATGACCTACGTCGCACAGTTCCTGCACAAGTACCCTGAGCCGAAGGTGAGTGGTGTACTTCAATTCAAACTTTTTTTTTGCGGATAACTGAAGAATTTTCTACTTTTTAAATAATTATGCCGTCGAAAAAGGAGAAAATATATTGGGAAAAAATATAGAGACAATTTTTATAGACATTCATATGATCTAAAGTTTTTATTCAATTTTATGTGTTAATGTTTGGCTAGAAAACGAAAGACAAACATATTTGCAGCGTTTGACCATGAGTAGCTTTTTGAATATGTAGGATTGATGACACCTACATATCATTTATAAATGGTCTTCCGAACATTTGCACAAAATTGTAGCTGTGAGTTTTTGTAACCTTGAATGTTTATTTTGACTAAAATGTTATTGCATTTGGTACTATTAAAGTAGATATCGCTAGTTAGAAACACTGATCTGAGCATAGACTACGGACCAAAGAACTCTTTTGTCCGTAGAAAACGTGTGTTTCTAAGAATTTCACATCCATCAAAATAGATGTAGTTACTACGTGATCATGTTTGGTTTTCAAATTAAATGAAAATTGAAAGCTTGTACGTCTAATCCTTTTTCCATGATTCATAACAGACCACAGGCCCCGACGCGGTAGCGGCGGTACAGGAAGAATACGAGACGCTCCGAATGTGGCTCACCGAGCGAGTGACAGTCGTACAGCGTCAATACGATTCGCGGACGTTGTCGCGCAACTACGACGACTACGTGCGCGCCGAGCAGGACCGCCTCGCGCGGGAACCCATCTACCAGAAACTGGAGAAGCTCATGTACACGCAGAGCCTGGTCGCTATCGCACCGAAATCCTGGCGCGAACTCGTCGCACTCTGGATCGAACTCGAGAGACTGCACAGAAGGTGGCTCTGGCTCCTGGACTCCGACCTCCCCGGCGATTTCCGGGTCGTCGGCGAGTGGCTCGCCCGAGCCGAATACCTCCTCTACTTCGACGAAATACCGACGACTCTCGACGAGCGGACCGCTGCGATCATCAGCGAAAAACTGGAGGAGCACAGTTCATTCTTCGCCGACCTTCCCGACGTCGTCGACAGGTTCGAGGCGGCGCTCCGCTCCCCGGACGCCTCCAGGATTCCGGCGGAGAGGCTTCAAGATATGAAGGATAGATTGCAGACGGTCAATCGTCGCGCTCCACAGAGGAAGGCTAGATTAAAGTATTTGGAGCACAAGTGTTGTATAGTAGCGTTTACCGAACTGACGAAAGCGAAGCTGGCCGCCTGGACCGGCAAGTACGGTCGGGTGGACCACGTGCGTGCCTTATTAGATGATTACGATAATTTTGTTACTAAGAACAAGATTTTCCAGGAATTCGAGAGAGCGTATGTCGATATTAAGCAAGTAGCCGAAGAGTATAAGCGTGTGTGTGAAGTAGATAGAACCGAATCGAGAGATATTGATGCCTTTTTGAGGGATGTCTCGGAGACTTGGAGGCGGGTGGCCTCCGACGTGAGGTGTGCTAGGAGTGTACTAGAGGAAGTTATAGCTCATTGGGAGAGGTGGACGATTTTGTCCGACGAGTTCACGACTTGGTTGGACAAGGCCCAGCACATGCTGCGGGTTTCAGAGGACGAAAGCTTGGAATTCTTCCAAGATTTAACAGTTTGGAAAGAGAAACATCAGCGTCTGGGCGACGCGGCTGGATTCCTGGCAGCGACGTGCTCAGACGACATAAGCCCGGAAATTAAGAGAAAATACATAGAAATTACCGAAAGATGGGAACGTGTCTGGGAAGAAGCTGAACGGTGAGTTATATTTTTTAGTAAAATCGCCATGCCGTGATGGTCAATAGAACCATACTTTGAGAAAACGCGTAATCATTCCACATTCCAGTTACGTCCGCGGGGGCGACGCGATCCGCCACCGCCGCGAGCTGGCCACCGGGATCCAGACCCTGGACGCGTGGCTCGCCGGTGCAGAGGAGCTGCTGGCGCGGCAGCCGCGCGCCAACACCGCCGACATCCAGGCCTATATCGATCAGCTGCTGCAACTCAACTCTGAGATACAGCAGCATGAGGAGCTCTTCAAGTCTATCAGCAGGTTGGTTTGTGGTGGTAGTGATTAATGACCGCCTGGATGTTCTTTTTTGGGCGAGTTTCGGCCAATACAAAGATTTTGACCTCTTAAACTTTTTTTAGTAGAATTGGATAATTTAAGAAGTGAAGGTGCCCACGGATGGCAGTGACCGTCTATCAGATGAACTGCATGCTCGTTTGCTATTTGTATATTTTAAGGAAAATAAAATGTAACTGTCCCTTTTTCCCCCAGGACGTTCCAGACGGCGATCGCGGAGCTGCCCCGCGAGGAGGTGGAGACGCGCATGTCGCAGCTGAAGCGGCAGAAGGAGGGGCTGGTGCGCGTGCGCGCGGGGGTGCCCGCGCAGCTGCACCGCCACCGCCAGCTGCTGGTGCAGCACGAGTCGCTGGAGGCGGGGCAGCGCGAGCTGGCCGCCTGGCTGCTGCGCGCCGAGGCCGAGCTGGCCGCCGCGCCCGACACCACGCGGTGAGTGTCGCGGGCGGACGTTGCGGATCTGCCAGCCGCTGGTGCAGCACGAGTCGCTGGAGGCGGGGCAGCGCGAGCTGGCCGCCTGGCTGCTGCGCGCCGAGGCCGAGCTGGCCGCCGCGCCCGACACCACGCGGTGAGTGTCGCGGGCGGACGTTGCGGATCTGCCAGCCGCTGGTGCAGCACGAGTCGCTGGAGGCGGGGCAGCGCGAGCTGGCCGCCTGGCTGCTGCGCGCCGAGGCCGAGCTGGCCGCCGCGCCCGACACCACGCGGTGAGTGTCGCGGGCGGACGTTGCGGATCTGCCAGCCGCTGGTGCAGCACGAGTCGCTGGAGGCGGGGCAGCGCGAGCTGGCCGCCTGGCTGCTGCGCGCCGAGGCCGAGCTGGCCGCCGCGCCCGACACCAGGCGGTGAGTGTCGCGGGCGGACGTTGCGGATCTGCCAGCCGCTGGTGCAGCACGAGTCGCTGGAGGCGGGGCAGCGCGAGCTGGCCGCCTGGCTGCTGCGCGCCGAGGCCGAGCTGGCCGCCGCGCCCGACACCAGGCGGTGAGTGTCGCGGGCGGACGTTGCGGATCTGCCAGCCGCTGGTGCAGCACGAGTCGCTGGAGGCGGGGCAGCGCGAGCTGGCCGCCTGGCTGCTGCGCGCCGAGGCCGAGCTGGCCGCCGCGCCCGACACCAGGCGGTGAGTGTCGCGGGCGGACGTTGCGGATCTGCCAGCCGCTGGTGCAGCACGAGTCGCTGGAGGCGGGGCAGTGTGAGGCGGAGAGAGTCGGGTCTATGGATGGCTTGCCACGGCGCGTGATGGTGCGGATCAGGAGGTGGCTTGACGGTGCGCGTTGTCGCGGATCTGTAGGTTGCCTCCCACGGCGTGTGATATTGCGGATCTAAAGGTAGTTGTCCACAGCGTGCATTATCATGGACTAGTAGGTGGCTTTTCACAGCGCGTGACATTGCGGATCCATTCATTGTCTTCATCGACGAATGACATTGCAGATGGCGTCTAACGGATGCATGACATTGCGGATCTGTAGGAAACTATTTAACATTGTGGCGTGAATTTTTCAATAAAAGACATTAAAAAAATGATTTTATCCCATCAGTGAGGTGATAGAGGAGCGGTACGAGTGCCACCGCACGTTCTTCTCGCGCACGACGTACTACCGCTCGATGCTGGAGAGCAAGAACAAGGTGTTCCAGAACATCGTGCGCGCGGCCGACGCCGACCGCAGCGCCGACGTCTCCGAGCAGGTCGAGCTCATGCGGGACCTGAACGAGAGGTGAGGGTAGTCACGATTATGTAATAAATTCGTAGTAAAGGTACGGGTAGAGAGTAGTGATAGCCTAAAGGTTGAGACTTGTCCTCTCAATCGGGAGGTCCGAGGTTCAAACCCAGGCACGCGCCACTGATTTTTCTTATGTGCGTTATTTAAATTATGTGGCGTAATAGAAATTAATTTTCACTGCTTTTCGGTGAAGGAAAACATCGTGAGGAAACCTATACATCCGAGAGTTCTTTTAAAAAAAGTTCTCGGAGGTGTGTGAAGTCCACCAATTCGCACTTTACCAGCGCGGTGGACTATAGCTCTCTAAAATCGGGACTAAAACTCTCTCATTCCGAGGGAAGACCCATGCCCAGCAGTGGGACAATAATGGGTTGATGATGAAGAGTACGGGTGGGGAATAGCCGAAGAGCACGTAGGAACAGGTCGAATTCATACGGGACCTCAAAGACAAGTAGTAGAACCAGTGTAGTTCGACCGGGGAAGTACCACCGCCACACCTATTTCCAGCGTGAAGCAGTTCTTGCGCTTCGATGGAAGTGTGTGGTGTCCGGCACACTTTCACATGAGACGACCATCTTAGTCTTCCGGAGTAGCTTTCTAAGAAACGTTTCTTTCTATGCACTACCATAACATGTGCAAGTGTAGAGTGAATAAATTTGTTTAATTGAATAATAAAATAACGACACCCGCAACTTGTTTTCAAAGATATTAAAGTTTTTTGAAGTGAAACTTCTTTATCGGGGTTGGAAAAGTGAAACTTCTTTATCGGGGTTGGAAAAAAATTTAGTGTAACATTTTTTCGTTACGCGCCATCTTTCTTTTTTCCGTTACGCGCCATCTTTTTCTTATCCCTACCACGCGTGATATTAGATAGATTATTATAGATTACATTATTAGATAAAGTTTAATAAAAGCCTTTTATTAAACTTTATCTAATTTAACTTTATTTAACCAATTTCTGTAAAGTTGCATATAGTAAATTATTTTTTGAAAAATAACGTCATAAAGAAGTTTCACTTCTTACGAGTGTACGCAAGTACACGCACACATTTTTTTTTTATAATTTCAGTAGTAATATTGAACAAAATTTTATTCCACTGTTAACTTACTAAATAACTAAATCGACTAGATTCGCCCACGTATCCTCCGAGGCCACCCGTCGGGAGGCGGAGCTCCAGCGCCTGGTCCGCGCGTGGGAGGACTTCGAGAGCAAGAAACGTGCGGTGGAGGACTGGGCCTCGCGCGCGGAGGCCCTCCTCGCAGACGGCCGCGTGGACACCAAGCAAGCCGTGGACTTCCACAAGAGGTTCTTCCAGGGCGCAGACGAGAGGGCCGTCTCTGAGATGGTCCGCTCTGGACGGGAGCTTGTTGAGGTACATAATATGGTATATGGTATGACATAAAGATAAAGATGCATGTACTTTTAAATAAGATAGGAGGATGTGAATAGAGTATTTTACATAAATGAATCAATACATTAACTCTTATGGAATTAATTAATTCATACTAAAATTTACTGCAGTTTATATAATTCTAATCGATGTGGACCGATCTGCGTAGTACATTCTTAGACTATACATTTAGTTAAATATAACAGACTAAAAAAATTTTTAAACAAAAAATACAACCGACTTCCATGTCAAATAAAAGTAAAAAAAATCGTGTCGGTAGGTCGATGATTTCTGGCCATTTCGCCCGAACATACATAAAAAAAAATAAAAAAATAAAAAAAAATATATATACGTGACGAATAGATAACCTTTCCTTTGGGAAGTCGGTTAAAAATACCATAGAAATAATTTTCCAATACAAAAACCGTTAACCCCTCTCTCCCCCCAGCTGGTGTCCCCCGCGGAGCGTCCAGAGGTGGTCCGTGCAGCAGAAGAGCTACAACGTCGCTGGCGATCCCTTCTGGACCGCGCGCCTCCACACCTCATGCGGCTGGAGTTCCGGCTGGACGAGGCCGTGTTCCACCACTGCATCAAGGACATCGAGAAGGAGATCGTGTATGAGGAGCAGGTGGGTGAAATCTTTGTTGTCAAATATACACTAATGCCTGTTCATAGGAATGACAAAGAAAGCTACAGATTAGTGATATAACGAATGTTCGTATAACGACATTCGCGAATGCGAAGGTACCGCAGAATATAAATTTGGCTTTTTTGTTCGACAAAACACAGTTACAATTAAATGAAACAAGATTTGGCGACCAGATTTTTGCAAATCATTGTAATTCAGTATTGGCAAAACATACACAATTCTTCCGAATGCAAACGCGAATACCAAAAAACATGCCAATGTGCGTTTCATCACTACTATATATATTTTTTAAATAGATTGTGAAGATAGAATTTAACATACGTGCATGTATATGCAGAAACACACAAAATTTATCTAAAATGATGGTTTCAATAATATAACCTAATGGTAGCCCTATATTCGTATTAGAAATTGTAGACAATTTTCAATGTAATTATGTCTTTGGATAAATATTAAATTTCAAATTACCTTTACCGGCAGGCAGACTACATCATGTACCTATGTATGTGCCAAGACACTTTAAAATTACATTCTATTTGATGATTAGTTGATAAATATGTCTTGTATAATTAACTTAAAAAAAATTGTTTTTAATGATCAGGCTTACAACCAGAGCGACGACGCGGACGGCATCCTGATCCGCAACGAGGAGTACTTCCGCAACCAGGGCAAGGTGATGCAGGTGGAGCAGTGCCTGCAGAACCTCAGCAAGATAGCCACCAGCTACACGCACCAGACCACCGACACCACCCTCGAGGAGTCCCTCCGCAAGTGCGAACAACAGTGGGAGGGGACCGTCAAGCGAGTGGAACACTTCAGGCAGCAGTTGCAGAGGATACCCGCGAAGTGGGACGCCTACAGGTCCAGGTTCGCGGAGATGGAACGCTGGATGGACCACGTCGATAAGACAATGGATAGCATTGTGCGCGAGGTCGACTCGGCTGAGGCTTTCGAGAGAGAGAAGACGATATTCCAGGTATTTGGGAATCTTATATCGTTAACGTTAGACGGTTTGTCAGAATTTGTGTAATTTTGTTCCTTATCATGCAAACTTCATGACCGATGTGAGCGGAGCATCATGACAAGATTAGTATTTTTATTGTAATTTTGTACGGAATATTCATTAGTTTATATGAATTAAAATATAATTATATTTTTAATTATTTATACTTATTTAAAAGTGTCGAACTCTTTATGGTTCCACTTTTGAAGCACCACCGCTACGCCTTTTTTTCTGATAATAGCAGTTTTATGCGCTGCTGGTCTGAAGGGTTTGTGGTAAGGGAAACATGCTTATCTGAAGTATTTAAACTTACTTGCCCGGGGTAAAAGCGCATCTGTGGCTAACCTAACGTATAAGATATATTAAGACGGTATAATAAGAAGGTATTATAAGACTAATATGTAGTTGATCACAGATGTCCCTGGGTAGCAATAGCCACTTACCATCAATTGGACTTAATTTTAATTACTTCCGTATTATAAAAACAATAATTCAGATAGAGAAGTTGATTGTTTTTGTTTGAAATTGGTCGTTAATATTTGTCTATTTTAATGCTTACATTGGACACAGCTAAGAGAACTGATGGTAAATATATATTCAAGGAATATTTATTTAGCATTTTATTTATTTTGTCAAGTTTTTTGTTATTGGTTTTCTAAAATTTGTTCAATCAACACTAATCGTGTAAAAATATACCGTGTAAATATATTTTAAAAGACTGTTTTTAATTGTTATATTTTCTTCAATTAAAATAAACAATTTAAATTCTAGAACATCTGTCGAGAAGCCGATAAGAAGCGAGAAGATATGAAATGGCTCGTTCAGACTTTAGACCTCCTTTCAAACCATTGCTCGGACACAGAGGCCCAGGAAGAGCAAGTTAAGCTAGAAAACCTCATTGCTAGGTACAAAAACCTGATCCCCACTATTGAGATCACCATGATTAAGACGGAAACCTACACGCGGTGCTACACCTACAGACGCGAAGTCCACGAGGTGATTTGCATCCTGGAAAGCGCGAAGCAACAGGCCAAGGTCGAGCCTGAACCACAGTCCCTACAACACGTTGAGCAGTTAGTGCTAGAACAACAGGCGGCGGTGCAGAAACTCGACCGTCACCGACCATCAGTGATGTCCATGCTCCAACGAGGCAAGGAACTCATACGCGACGCAAACGCACCCGCGTTCGTTCGCGAAGACGTTAGGAACTTAGAAACCGGCTGGACTACCGCCTATGATACTAACACTGAACGACTGCATAAACTCCGTGACACACAAAAGGTGTGGTCCAATTACGAATATCAGAAAGAAGAGTTACTCTCAAACATTGACAAGTTTGAGAGCTACGTCGCTCATCCCGGCTTGGAACTTGGCGTTACCAATATCAGCCGCGAACTCCAAGAAACAAGGGCAATTAATGCAGAACTGGAGAAGGCCAAGGCAGAAAGATTGCCACAGCTACAACAAGCGTACGAAGAACTACAGTTGCTTACGGCGAACAAGCCTAAACCGGTCATTGTTAAAGACTTAGAGACGATCGAGCGTAAGCTTGGCAGGGTCCAAGACGAGGTTCAGAGTAAGGTCGAACACTTGGAGAAGTTCAACGAGGAATGGATAAAGATCGAACATAAATTGGAGCATGTTCGAGAATGGATCAAGAAGGAAAGTCCTGCTCTCATATCACAGATTCAGTCAGAAAATATTACACCAGAAGAGCGTGTACAAAAATCACAGGTATTACAGAAAGTTATAAATGAGAAGTTAGAAATAATCCGAGGCGTAGCGGATCAAGGAAGTAAATTGGCTGTTGAGCATCGCGTGCATGATGCAAACAGACTCAAAGGAGAAGTCGCTCTGCTAGAGAAAATGATGGCAGACCTTAAACGGTCGACTGAACATCAAACAAAAGTGGTTGAACACGACTTGGCTAGCTGGCAGAAGTACCAAAAAGGGGTTGCTGAGATAAAACCATGGATTGAGGAAGCTGAGATAAAACTAGGCAGTATGCCCAAACCCACGACATTACCCGAGGCGCAACAATTACAACAACAATCTAGAGCTCTGATCGCCGACTGTGATAAGCAGCTAATGAATTTACAAATTTTGTCTAGCGTTAGTCACCAATTATCTGGTAAAACAAGTGCCCCCGATGAGGTCGACGCGATCCATTCCAGGTGGGCTATTGTCCATGATTTGGCCGATCAGTGGAACAACAAATTGGACAAGCTCGTTACCAACTGGGACAACTTTGAACGGGAGGCGGAAAAGCTGGAATCTTGGATCGAAAATGGGGAGAAACTTCTCACCAGCAGAGTCATTAACGTTGATACTCCACAAGTTGAAAAGTTAGATAGAGAACTTAATAAACTTAAATCGTTTGGAAACGAAATTTCACAACAGCAGGCAAAGATTATCAGCTTGTCACAGACTTGTGACATCATCTGTCACAGCATTCAACCCGAAGGTGCTGCGTTATTAAAGAACAAAGTGTCGGATATTAAGCAGAGGACTAACGCACTCGCTGAAACTGTTAGAACAAGGGTAAATGAGCTATCGGACAAAATCATTGTCAAGCAAGAATTCCTGACAAAATTGCATAACTTTGACAACTGGATAACAGATTTTAGAAGAAAAACTGAAAGTTATGATCAGATTGCCGCTGATAAAGTTGAACCGACATTGCAGTCTATGCATGTACTGCTTCAGGAGCATGCGGAAAAAGGTCCAGAGTTCACAGAAATTTATAATGAAGTTAAGAACATGACCCTTGCTTCACACCCGGATGAGACTCGTTCCTTGAGTGATACATATTCAAACATTGCTGAGCATTACCAGATAATCGAATCGAATATACAACAAAACAAGAGTGTACTTCAAAAATGGTCTGACCTCCTTAATTGGTACGAGGATAATAAACAACAACTTGGCCATATTCAATATCAAATTGAGGGACCAAAATTAACTCCTGAAAGTTATGAAGTTCTAAGACAAGAACTAGTTAATATTATTACTAAAATACCCGAGTGGAAGAGTAATGTAGTTCTCCTGGATGGCCCATCTCGGGTTAAAGTTACTGATTCAAATACTGGTAGAATGATATCACCGCTGAGTTTAGTGAAAGAAATAGAAATGAAGGCTGACACGTTATTGAATCAAGTAGTGTCGAAGAGAGATCTGGTACAGAAAGTTGGTGCTAGGTGGGACAAATTCAATATTCAACACAAAGCATTGGGTGAAGTATTACACACAGTCCAATCAGCCTTAAATGACATGTCTCAGAAGCCAGTACCATTGACTGAAGCTGTTATACAGGACATGACTGAAAAGTTAGATAGTTTAGACGCGGAGCTGAAAGAAAAACAAACGGTTAGAAAGGAATTGAGGGAAGAAGGTCTACATTTGATGCGAGAAGATCAAGCAAATATGGGTACAATACAAAATGCCCTATCTGCCGCTGACAATAGCTGGGATCAAGTTGTAAATTGCGTTCGTGACACAAAGAACAAGTACATTCTATTATCGTCTACTTTACAGGAACTAAAGAATTTCTCTGTCGCGTTTGATAGAGAAATGAATAGAGCTGAACAACTTTATAACGAATGCAAAGATGCACCCAATGATTACGTTCAAACAGCACAAGCACTTGATAAAGCCAAAAAGAGTTACGAAATTCTTAAACGATCTAAAGGACTATTAGACCAGATGGACGTTATCAAACAGTCGGTCCTAAAACAAGCTTCAACTCTTGGTGGTTTCGACACTACTCCTTTAGAAGAATCTTTCTTGAACTCGCAGACACACTGGGAAAGGGTCAATGATGCTATCATAAAGAGAATTCAAGATTTAGAACAACAACTTATTGTTTGGCGGCAGATAGACGATACCAAAAACCAAGTAGTAACGTGGTTAAGTGAAACAGGACAAAACTTAGCGAATGCTTGTGATAACTTAGAAATCAGGTTCGGTCAAAACCATCTTACGAAATACAAAGAGGAGTTGCCATTGTACCTAGGTCTGCGAAATAGCATAAAGGCCAAGTGCGAACAGATTACAAACTTAAATAAAAACATTCCGGCAGGACAGGTCACTTCCATTATAGACTACCTGGACAACGAGTTCCAAGCATTAAAATCATTAGCAGATAATTTAGACAGTGCCGTATCATCTTTAGAAAGCAAAGAAAACAAACTCAAGGATAGTATTAAGCGACTTTCAGATAATGTCAGCAAAATACGTGATGACATAATAAAATGTGATGACATGTCCGGTGATAACGCAAAAATATTAGACCGATTGAAGAAGTGTCAATTATGTAAAACTGAGTTGCAGAACTTAAGCGATGAGATTGATAATCTCACTCAAAATGTATCTGAGATGAATGCAAATTATCCAGGTTTCTATGAATCGCTTGTGCCAAAAGAGTTAAGCACGTTACAAAAGAGGTTCGAAAGCGTATTAGTACATGCCAATAAAACTGAGACTACACTCCTAACTTTCTTACAAAAGCTGTTTACTGATAAACTGAGCATGTTCAATAGAAATCTTAAAATGTTAGACGATAAGACGAGATGGTGTGTTCCGGATGTGACAAGTGATAAGTATAACTTGGAAGTCAAATGCGCAGCCCTTGCAGATGTTGAAAGTGGTATTGCGGACTGTAAGAAGAAAGTTGTTGAATTAAAGGAAGCTTGCGAAATTCTTCGGGCTGTCGCGGAACCAGCTTGTGCCCAAGAAGCAGCAGTACAAACGGAAAAGGCTCAAAAGAACTTAGAAGTACTTAATGCAAACTATGAAGAAATCAAAAATAGACTGCAAGATAACATTAAAGCATGGCAAGATTACGAAATTTTGCTCGAAAATGTTTCTGAGTGGCTAAAAGATAAAGAAAATAGAGTAAGACAAGAAGCCGTAAGCCTCCATGACTTGAAGGAAATCGACCATAAAATATCTGAAGTTGACAATCTAAACAAGGAAATAAAAGCATACAATGGTGAAATCAACAAACTAACAGAAATCGGTGACAATATCTTGTCCCGTAATCCTGATTCCCGGGTATTACAGTACATTAACCATTTAGTAACTAGATACCAAACTGTGGAGAAGTTTATGGATAGTCATCTTAAGAGGCTTAAAGAATTGAAAGACAACAAAGGAAAATATGAAAAATCAATTGGAGAATTTAAAAATTGGTTACAAGATGCGAACGCTAAGATTGCTGACTTAGCGGCTATGAGCAAACATGCGAAGCCTACTGCTGCTGACTTGGAACAAGTAAAACGGCTAAACGAAAACAAAGAATTGGGCCAGCGACTCTTAAATAATGCTGTTGAATCAGGAGAAGCTCTGTTTAGTGGCATTACTCCAGAAGGACGTGAACAAATAAGAAATGAACTGCGAACCTTACGAGACTACTTTGAAAACTCTGTTGATTCGCTAAATAATGTTATTAAAGACATTGAAACAACTATTAATAAGCGGTCATCATTTGATGACACGTTTAACCAGGTTCAAAAATGGATCACGGATAAAGAAAAGGAACTCGGTGATTTCAAATTATGCCCAACTTTACCTGAAAAGAAAGCTCAACTTCACGCAAACAAGATTTTACACCAGGAAGTTGAATTACATCAGTCAATGCTATCACAGTTAACAGAGAAGATCAAATTAATGCCAGATGAAGAGGCTGAAAAGAGTCTTTCTAAGATTATTGAAAGGCATACCAACATGGCCAAGGAACTGGCAAGAAGAATTAATTCATGTGAAGCTCATGTAGCTGATCATGAGAAATATGTACAAATGTTTGAAGAGACCCGTGATCGTCTTAACCGCATCGTAGCTGAAAACAGTATGTTAAATTATGGAGTTGTCACACAAAAAGACGATGTTGATTCTAAAATCAATGCTATTGAAAAGGTTATATCTAAGACCAAAGATGTAGACGAGACACTCAACAATTTGAAAACACAATTACATACAGTTTTAGAAACTACCAGCTCTAATGGACATCCAGTACTCATAAGTGAATTTGAACAACTGAAGGGAACTTGGGAACAATTTGCAACACAATGTCAAGAAAATGATAAGAAATTAAAGGAAATGTTGAAACAATGGAATGAAAGTCAGAGAACGCTGGATGAACTTGAAGAATGGCTAAAAGTTAAAGAGAATCAGTTACGAGATCAAAGCCTTAAGAACAATCTAGAAGCTAAAGTAGCTCATTTACAAAAAGTAAAAGAAATTCAAAGTGAATTGGCATCACGAAACGCTGAGTTCACTGCACTAGGAGACACTAAACAAAACGTTGCAAGTGAATCTGAACTTACATCGAAAACTTCTAAGTTAGCAACGAGATACCACACATTAAATAACCTTGTTAACGAAATCATATCCAAATATGAAGTTTTCGTTTCGGAACATCAAGCCTTTGAAAACGAGTACAACGAAATGGAAAGTTGGCTAATGAACATGCTCGGTGAACTACAAGATTTGAACGAAATTGTCGGTGACTATGCCGTCTTACAAGAGAAACAAAACAAAGCTAAAGAATTGTATGAAATACGTAATAAGAAAACGCCTGCGTTTGAAGAATTCTTAAGTTTGGGTGAGAAACTATACGCCCATACAAGTCCTGACGGCAGAGAAGTTATTCGTCAAAAAATCCGCAAAATAAGAACTTTGTGGGATAGTTTCGGTGACAGTTTCCAAGAAACCGTTAATAAATTAGACCAATGCCTTTTGCAATTCTCCGACTTCTCTCTAGCACAAGAACAACTAACAAAATGGCTTAAAGATGTTGAAAGAGCAATGCAACGTCACACGGAGTTAAAGGCTAGTTTAGAAGAGAAAAAGGCACAATTGCAGAATCACAAAATTATGCACCAAGAGATAATGACGCATCAACAGTTGGTTGAGTCAGTTTGCGACAAAGCACAACAGTTGGTCGATCAGACCCACGATGCCTCATTAAATGTATATTTGCAATCAATTAAGCAATTATTCCAGAATATAGTAACGAAATCTCAAAATCTACAAGACAACTTAGAAGACTGCGTTAAACGACATGAAGACCTTGTTCGTCTTATCCAACAATACAAAGAATGGCTCGGGTCTCAATCTGAGAAACTTCTCGATATCGAAAATGCAACTGGAGAGAAACCAGAGATCATAAGAAAATTGCAATCAGCAGTAGCCATGAAAGACATTGAAAAAGTAGGTTCAGGTAAACTTGACGAAATACGTGCAATCTTTGCAGTCGTTAGTAAGAGCACGTCGGAAGCTGGAAATACAGCAATTAAAGCCGAAATTGACAACTTACACGATCAGTTACGTAACTCAGTAGAGAGTATCGGCACGTCTGAGCAAAAGCTTAAGCACACATTAGAAATTTGGAATAAATTTGATTCTTCTATTGAATCTATATCAGAATGGCTAAAGGACATGGAGTCAAAGTGCCGCGATCAAGCGCTTTGCTCCACTTTGCAAGAAAAAGAAGCGCAATTGCAGCGATATGTTAACCTTCGTAACAGCATTCATGCAAAAGAAAAAGACATGGATGCTTTCGTTGATGAATCACATAACCTTATTCAACTTAGTGGCGTAGAAAGACTAAAACCCCTCGTTACTCAGGTGAGCAGTCGGTACCAACAGCTTCATTTGATTTCTAAAGACATTGTCAACCATTGGTCCGAGTTAGTCGCAGATCACAAAAAGTATGTCCAACTTCGAAACGAATTTGACTCGTGGCTAAAACCATTAGAGGAACAACTATCTCAAATGATCACTAAAGAAGATAAGCTCAGCATTGAGAGCAAGGGTAACAAACTTCAGGTATTTTTACTGGAAAGAGATAATGGGGAGCATAAGATTGGTATCTTAACAACAGCGGGAGACAAAGTTCTTCCAGAAACAGCTGCGAATGGCAGAGAGAATATCCGTGCAGAAATCAGAGCTTTAAGAGAAAGGTGGGATAAACTCAATGACAGTATCCTACAACAACAAAAGGAATACGAATCTCAAACGCTTCAATGGTCAAGTTACCAAGACGTTCTACAACAGACCTTATCATGGCTTGACGAAAAAGAGAAAATCGTAGATACAGAAGACAAGGCTACGCTGAATTCAGCCCAAGAAATAAAATCGAAACTTTTGAAGAACAAGACATTATTGCAAGAAATATGCTCTCATAAAAGAGTGATTGAAACAGTCACGGAAAAAGCAAAAAGCGTGGCTGCTAGTATCCATTCTGGTAAAGGAGAGAGTGACGAAATGAACGCTACCATTCAGTCAGTTTGGGATAGATATAATGCTCTTACTAATAGGCTGTCTAGTATAATAAATAAGCATGAGAGCACATTCGAAATCTATCAACAGTTTGCCGACCAGCAAAAATCTCTTCAAGATTACCAGAAACACTTGTGGGATCGTCTCCATCTTCTTTCGGACTTTACTGGCAATAAAGCTGCCTTGCAGAGTAAACTTGTAAAAATACAAGAGCTCTTGGATGCCATTCCAACTGGAAATAACAAGTTGAAGATATTATCAGATCTCATAGAGAATAGTGGGTCAAAATTATCACCAAGAGGAAAAGAGGGCATGTCACGAGAATTAGGGTTACTAAGAGCGGACTTAGAGAAGTTTACTGCTACCGTGCACGATGTGAAACGTGGTATTGAAGACAAAATTCAGCAGTGGAACGAGTTCGACAGTGCTAGCGATCGGCTACAACATTGGTTAACTGACACTGAAATGAGTCTGAAGACCTACACGCCTAAAGCCACTTTGGAAGAAAAGGTGGACCAACTCAATAAATACCAGGTATGTATCTATTACACTATTTTAACATTCAGTTACATACTCGTATATCGGTGAAAATTATTTAATATTAAAACATTTTAAACAGGAGTTAAGTAAAGTGATTGATAATCACGAAAACGATTTGACTGCAGTCAAAACTTTGGGCGAAGCGTTGGACCAAGTAAGATTTGAAGGAAAAAAATAATACTCTCCCGGCACTGTAGGGCGTAGTCTAATTTTCAGTAGAAGATCTAATTTCACGAAATTAATTTTATTACTTATTAGGATAATAATCTAACCAAAGGAACATAATGCTATTGGCATATATGATATTACTAGTATTAGTATAATTATTTATATCAAATTTTTACTAATGATTCCGATGCATAAGATGCGGCATTCTATTATTCTTAATTTTAATATTATTTAAAATAAATAATAACTACCTATCTAAGTTATGATACTAATTGTAGTTGTCGTAGTTTAGCTTAAACTGAATAATATAGTTTTGTTGTAGTGATTATGTGTAATGTATCATTATTTTTATTTATTTTTTGCAGGCAATCTTGGCTAATTTGAAAAAGACAGAAAACGATGTTGATAAACTGACAGATGAGTTCAGTGATCTTATCGAAAATTGCAATGATACCAGGATTACTATGAATTTGCAACAAATGACATCTCGTTTCCAATCTGTACATTCAACCGCAAAGGAATTAGTAAAGAAATGCCAGCAAGCAGTAAATGATCATAACGCTTATCAAGAAAAATATAATCAATGTACTGATTGGATCAAAACTGCTCAACATAAGTTTGACGAATGTCAAAAGAACTTATCAAACACCCCTGAAGGAATTAATGCAAAACGGGAAAGTCTTAACGATTTACTAACTCAAAGACGAAACGCTACTCTGCTTGTTAATAATACTTTCGAATTAGGAGAGAAGTTATATCCATCCACGTCACCTGAAGGTAAAGAATTAATCGAACAGCAATTACATGATATACAGCAAGCTCTTGATAACTTATATGATAACATTACTAAAGCTGAGAGAGATTTGGATTCAGAGCTCAACAAATGGTCATCGTTTGAAGACAATTTGAAAACTGTACAGCAATGGTTAACATTAGCCGAGAAGAACCTTCCTAAGGAAATTCAATTAAAAGCAACTCTCGATGAGAAACGTAATCAATTGAACGTCTACAGAAATTACCTTCAAGACGCCATCGCTCATCAACAAGATATATCGGATCTAGAAGTTCGGGCCCAAACTTTGCCTGATGTCAATAAGGATATTGCCAAAGAAATTACTCAATTGAAACAAAGGCATGATACTATCCTTTCACGAGCCAAATCATTTGTGGAACAGTACGAAGCTATCGTTAATAACCATCAACAGTACAGCAAAGCTGTTATGGACTTACAGGAGTGGGTTGAGGCAACTCACAATACAGCTCAGCTTTGGGGCGATGTCAATTTAGAAAGGGTAGCTTTAAGTAGTAATTGTGAGAAGTTGAAATCGTTACAAGTCAATCTGCCTGAAGAAAAGAATCGTATCGACAAAATACGATCATTGGGCGAAAAAGTTCTGCCTGGCACAATAAGCACTGGACAAGCTAATATTAGGAACCAAATTGATGCCTCTCACCAAGAATGGGAAGGATTAGTTTCATTTATTAACAAAACAATTGAGTCATTAGAAAACAAAATTCAACAATGGAATGAGTATGAAAACATGAAGGATCAGTGCCTTGCATGGATTAGAAATACTGATACACAGATCCACGCAGTTGATTTGAAAGCCACTTTACCAGAGAAACAAGAACAATTCAACAAGTTCCAAGAGTTACAAGGTGAAGTTCGTGCCAAGGAGCTTGAAATTGACAATATTACAGAGAAGGCTCAGTCTTTATACACAGGTGTTTTGGGACCACGTGGATCTCAAATATCGGATCTGACTGTTAAATACCAGGCATTATCGCAAAAAGTGAAAGACTTGACCAACAGATGGCAACAATATGTCAAAACTCATCAAGAGTTCGCCAGCAATGTAACTGAATGTTCACAATGGATTGAGGAATTGCGAGATAAATTGGACTTCTGTGCAGATTTGAGTTCATGCTCCCAGGATGACTTAGAAACGAAATTGGTATTGATACAGAACTTATTGCTTACTAAAGACGAAGGTTTTACCAAAGTACAATCTTTGGTTGAGTTAGCCCAAAACGTGATGGCTAATACAGCGCCATCAGGACACGAAGCTATTAACAACTCTTTGGTAGCGTTGCAAGAACAATGGTCTGCATTGTTGTCCAGGATGATTGAAACGAAAAATATGTTAGATGACTCTGTAACTAAATGGGCAGGATTCTTAGAACAAATACAGTTAATAGAGAAAAGTAACACCTGGCTGGAAAATATGCTAGCTGAACTAACTCCATTTGAAACATCTATGTCTGATAAACGCGCTCAACTAGAAAAGCTCAAAGAAGTTGAGGAGAAAGCACGTTGTGACCGAATTGATGTAGATACTTTGAAGTCTAAAGCAGCTGAAATGCTTGCAAGTGGTCAACAAAATCAAGTAGCTTCAAAAGCGCAAGAAACTCTTAACAAATTTGATTCGCTTTATGATAAAATTAAAAAGCTATTGGCGGATAGGGAAGAGCAATATAAAGACCATAGATTATACAAGGAGGCCCACGATGAATTGATTCAATGGCTAAGCCGAGCTAGAGAAAAGGTACCATCATTGAAATCTAAGCCCTTGAGTGACAAACTGGCAATTGAAAACTCAGTTGCTCCACTTGATGCGTTGATCAATAAACAAGCTCAAGGAGAACTGTTATTAGAACATCTTCAGCATACTGGAGAAGTTGTGCTCGCCAGCACCTCACCTGAAGGACAAGCCATAATTAAAAATGAGATGAAAGCTTTGAAAGAAAGCTTCGATGACTTGTTTAATGAGATCAAACAACAAAAGAGCCAGCTTGAACATACTGTTAATCAATGGCGTGAATATAAGGATGAATACGAACGGTTGTCGGATTGGCTACAACAGAAAGAAATCCTTATTAAGAATCATAAGTTGGCTTTACTTGGAACCGCGAAAGAGAAGGGTGCTCAAGTAAATGAAGTGAAAGAGATTGTTGATCAACTAAATAAGGGTAAAGCAGATATAGATAGCTTTAATGCCTCAGCTTCAGGTCTTCTTTCCTCACACCTGGACACTTACGTTAACAACCAATTAAGACATCTTAATTCTAGATACCAAGTTTTAGTCAATATGGCAAATGACGTTCTTAAGAAGGTTGAGACTAATTATGAACAACATCAGAACTATGATGATAATTACGTAAAAACTAAGAAATGGATTGACGACGCTTGGGAAATTACTCGAAGTGGTAGCGACACTGGTAGCAGCAAGGAAAGCAGTAAGGAGGCTTTACAGAAACGATTAGAACAAATTGAAGATCTCTTAAAACGCCGCGAAGAAGGCCAAAATTTGGTTCACGCTACTGTTAACAGTGGAGAGAAAGTGTTGAGGAACACGAGGTCGGACGGAAAGGATAAGATTAACACAGAATTGAAAGAACTGCAAAATGAATGGGATCGTCTAGTCAAGAAGATGACTACAGCAAAGGTGCACCTCGAAACTGCACTGCTCCAATGGGCAGACTACAGTTCTAGTTACTCGCAGCTACAGCAATGGATCTCTGATAGAGAAGCAAAACTACAAGAAGTGTGTGATCAGAAGGTCGCCAAGTCTAAGAAGGGCCAGGACCGTCCCGCCGGTCTGACCACTGGCCTGAGCCTCGGCGAACGTAAGGCCACACTCCGTCAAACAAACAATATTGTGCAAGATATCGTTTCGTTTGAACCCATGATTCAGTCTGTTACTTCTAAGGCTTCGGAACTTATGCAACAAGCTCCGGCGTCTGAAATTACTAGCAAATATGAAACGCTTTCTAAACAGGCCAAAGAATTATACGAAAAACAGAAGGAAACGGTAGAACAACACCAGGCATTCATCGATGCTGGTTCAGATTTTGTCCAATGGATAAGAGCCGCTAAAGAGAAGCTAGGGAAGTGCTCGGATGCGACTGGAGACAAGGAGTCTCTGAGCAGTAAAATATCTCAACTGAAGGTTCTAGAAAGTGAATTACCAGAAGGTCAAAAGAAACTGCAAAAGGCTCTAGAACAGGGTGAGATTTCCTGCGGCTTAGCTGACGAAGAGGATAGAGAGGAGATTGAAGAAGAAGTGGCTCTTATGCAGGAGGAATATGATACCTATGTGTAAGTATTGTTGTATAATTCTCTTCTCGCTGCTTAACGAACCCCAAACCGTTTATTTAATTTACTGTATATTGTGTAAATTTACAGAGAGCAATTGAACAACACTAAAGCACTGATAGAAGGAGGTATCGTGAAATGGACAGAATATGAAGAGCAATACAAGGAAGCCTTGGATTGGTTGTCAAAGACTGAGAAACTAGTTCAATCATTTAACAAGCTGCAGAATAACTTAGAACAAAAGAAAGTCGTTCTTGAAGAGTTCCAGGTTCGTATGAATATCTGTTTATAAAGAAGAGGATATCGTCATAATTGTTAGGACAGATATCTTCTTCTTTCTCTTTATAAAAAACGAATGTTTATCTGTATGTCCTCTATAGAATTGTAAACTAAATTTGATCATGTGATGATCTTTAGCAAAGTTGTTATTCATGAGCTTGCGAAGGTTTCTGGTGTATTTTTTTGTGATGACGTAGCAACGCTATCAGGTTACAGCTAGTAATATTATAACTGTATCTGATATTAGGTATATTATTCTGTACCATGACTATATGTTGCTGTTTTAATTGAAAAATAACATAATATAGGATAACCACGTAAATTACACTATGCTTTTCGTTTTTTTTTTATTGAACAAGTTACGATAATAAAAATATATTAAAAACGATTAATTGCCTTGTAATTAAAGCAATAACATTTAAAATCTCTGTCTTTTTTGTATAAAAATATATCATTAACTTAAAATTATTCATGCAAGCCAACGATGTTCAGATGGACTATATAATCATAAGTTACATTAACATCATAAAAAACAGCATAGTGTTCATCACACCAGGAGACTAGATCCACGCGTTAAGTGTCCGTAAAAATTTGTTAGCAATAAGTCCAATTCCCATCCATAAATGTCCGTAAAAACATTTAAAAGTCCAATCTTAAGTCCAATTCCCATCCATAAGTGTCCATTTAAAAGTCCAATCTTCATCTTCTAGGGCCACCTGCAGACCCTGTTCGACTGGCAGGCGGAGCTGGACAAGCTGAACGTGCGCGCGCAGACGCTGCTGGAGACGTGCGCCGACACGCGCGTGTCCAACGGCATCACGCAGCTCACCACCAAGTACAACGCGCTGCTGTCGCTCGCCAAGGAGGTCATGAAGCGCCTCGAACTGCATTACCAGGTTTGTGCTCGTGTACAATCGACATCGTTATTAACTTCCTCACAAGTGACCATATGTTGTCATCAACGTCGTCAAGGTCGTCTATTTTTTTTCTTATTACATCATCGTTGTGTTTATCATTATCATCATCATGTTGTTCATCATCACCTACTACAGTAATTCTTATCCTCCAGTTGATCACGAGTCTCCATAAATTACCTTCAAAATTAAAATTAATATTTCGTCGCGTGTGCTTGTATTCACCTACAATATGCTGCTAAAGTGTTTTTCTAAGATTCGAAGTCGTTATAAAGGTAGTTAAAATATGCAAGAGGATAGAAAGATATTCAAGTGCAAATTATTATATATTTATACTTTTAAAATGTTATCATTTATTTTTCTATAACAGGAACACCAACAACACAACGCCCTGTACGGAGAATGCCAGGACTGGCTGGACAGGACGCGCGAGAAGTTGAACCAGTGCGCGGAAATACCAAACACCTTGCAGGAGGTCAACGCGAAACTCAACACTGTAAAACTCCTCCGTCAGTCCCTGGAACAAGGTCAAAACAAGCTTAGGTACCTTCTAGAACTGAAGGAGAAGGTAATAATGAACACGGAGCAGGCCGGTGCAGCCAAGATTCAAGAGGACACCGATAATCTGAAGCAAGAGTTCGATAAACTGATAGCTGACCTGCAAGACGTGAGGAACAAGCTAACGAACAGAGCAGCTCAGTTTGATGATATATCAAAGGTGAGAAAAGTTTAATATCTTTAATAGCTCTGCTTCAAGGCCGGTGATGTATCGGCGACTCCTCTAGTGTTGTGAATGTTTATACGTAAAATATATTACAAATATATATAATATATATAATAATATTAATACTACACATTTAGAGTATGTACAGCGTCAAAAATGTATTAAAGACATTATAATTAGTGTTCGACCGATGCTTATAAAACTATATCTGTACTGTATATAACACGTATATAATCAGGAACATAATATTATTAATTCATCTAAATATTAGTTTAAAATAATTTATCCTATTGACGAGGATCCTACAGATTCTGCTGGTTTGTGCCTTATTAAATATTTTTTTGTTAAAGATTCACAAACTCCTCGTCGAGTGGCTAGACGACATCGACCAAAAGATCCAATCCGACGACTCTCTCCTCAACGACCTGTCTGAGAAAAAAGCCAAGCTGGAGAAATTCAAGACCTTCAACAGGGACATAGACTCCCACAAGGACCTGGTCAACAAGCTGAATGAGAAGCTCCAGGAAGACGCTTCGCTTAAGTCCAAGGAAATTGAGGATACGTTGAAACGTTACGATGACATCAGGAAGACTGTCAGTGAGATGATAACGGTGAGTTAGTTAAGTTGACTTTACAATATGGTAGAAACATGTTTTGAACTGGGTACCACGGCTCCATCTATTTCTACAGGGAAACAGTTTAAGCGTTTTATGTGGAAGGTTGTGGTTGACGGTTTACTTTTATATTATGCGACTAGCCAAGTTTTCGGGAATGGAAGCGGAATCGATTACAAAAAAATGTACTTTATTGTTTAAAACTAATTAAGCGACATAAGTAAAGAAATAACACTTTAGTAATAAGAGTCAAAATACAAAAAAAATAAAATGTTAAAATGCAATGAAGTTCTATTTTTTAATTTATAAATTATACGTTTACCTTCAAAAAATCTAGATTAACTAAAGTAACAAAAATATTCGTTTCAGAAACTGGAGGACTACGTCAATTCTCACATCCAATACAAGGAGTCGTACGATAGCTTCTACGATTGGATCCGCAACTGCAAGATCGAGATCCAACAGTGCTCCGACTCGCACGGCGAGAAGGAAGAAGTCCAGAAGAAACTTAAGAACGTCAACAAAATCATATCATCCCTACCAAAGGGTGAAGCACTACTCAAGAAAGCAATCAAACTAAGCGAAGCTGTGCTGCAGACGACTGGGAACGAAGGCAAAGACAGCATAAACCAGGAGATCAAGCAGTTGAAGATCGAATGGGAGAACTTGCAGCAGATCTGCAAGGATACGAAGAAACTGCTGGAGAAGTGCCTCGCGGCCTGGTCCGACTTCCTGGAGACGTCGGAGAAGATGAGCAAGTGGGTGAAGGAGTTCGACGGGAAGCTCAACGCTGTGCAGAAGGTCGATAAGATCACGCCAGAGTACTTGGATAAGTGTCGCGTGAGTATGACTTGTGACCCGCTTTTATTGTGTCTATTAATAACAATACCTTTTATTTACCCTCAAAAAGGCTTAGTAGTAGAAAGACTATAAGTAGAAGTTGTAAATAGTTTGCCGTGGAAGTACCAACGCTACACCGATGTTAATAGTTACGCATATCTTGCGTTACATTTGAAGGACGTGATACCTGGCTCACTTTCATATAATACGACCATCTCAGTCTTCGGGAGTAGAAAGGCATTTATAATTAACTTGAAATAAAACCACTGGTCCATTTTAAAGTTGCTTACAGATGCAATATTCGCTAGTGACCATTTACCGTCACACGGACTGTATGCTCGTTTGATACGTCAATGGTATACAACAATGGTATGAAGCCAATAATCAAGATTTGTTATATTTTTAATATCCATCCATATACAATTAAGTAATAACGTATTTAGATCATTAGATACGAAGTAATAACTATACTCATAAATATATTTTGTCGTTTCTTTTGCAGGACTTGTTAGCACAGGCTTTAGCTAACAAACACGTTCTGGAAGAATTGAATGACAGATGCGAGAATCTTATGGAGCTTAGTGCCTGCGCGTGGGTTCGCGACAAGACTGTTAACTTGCAAACGGAGTACACGTCTCTACTGACTAAGATCCAAGGTTTGGTGTCCAATGGCGAAAAGAACTTGTCAGATCACACAGAGTTTATCAAAGCCAAGGAAGAGCTGCAGCAATGGCTGGAGACAGCTCACGGTACCGTCCAAGATTCTATTGGAGTTGGTGATATCGATACAACGAAAGACAAACTGGAAACTATCAAGCTGGTTAGCAACCGCATGACCGAGGGCCATCACTTGCTAGTCGTGTTACAGGAAGCTTTCAAAAAGGCTCTGAACAATACACCGCCCGAAGAACAAGACGGTCTACGTAATGACGTAAAAGTATTGCAAGAAAGCTGGGATCAATTGAAGATTGACCTGAACTCGATAACCGCTCAGCTCAAGGCTGCCATTGGCAAGTGGGAGGACTTTGAGGACTCCAAGAACAAGATAAACCAATGGATCAAGGACACAGAACAAAATCTCGACAAAGTCCCGCCGACTGGTGGCGAATTGGGTGAAATGAAGACTCTGCTAGAAAAATACAAGCACATCGAAGACGAAATTGATAACAAACGCCCTGAATTAGATAGACTGAAGGGCGAAGCGGCCGAACTGAGCTCCTGGGCCAGAAAATCAGCTGTCAGAGAATCAGTATCAGAAATAGAGAAGAAATGTAACGCTTTAAGGGCGAAATGCGCCGCGAAGAAGGCGGAATTGGAATCCGAAATCAAAGACTACAACCAGTACCACCAATCGCTGCAAGACACCGAGAAGTGGCTGCTGCAAATATCCTTCCAACTGATGGCACACAACTCGTTGTACATCGCTAATCGTGAGCAAACGGAAGAGCAATTAGCCCAACACGCGGTTCTGCTAGACGACATCCAGAAGTACAGGTCAACGCTCGATGACCTAGAAGCTAAGGGCAGAGCTCAGATCGAAAGGTATGAGGCTACAACGCCAGCCATCCGGGACACCGTCGGCAAGCAGTTAAAGAACGTGAACGATAGCCACAAGAGCTTGCTTGCCACTGCTCTACAGATCGAACGTCGCTTGCGTGAAGGTTTGGCGAAGTTCAAGGAGTATGAAGATACACTGGAGAGCATTCTGAACAATCTGGACGAGTGTGAACCGGCCATTACAGAGCTGGATGTTCCCGTGGATGGACTGTCGCATGGACGAGACCTACTTGACAAAGCAAGGGTAAGTATTTACTTTATTTTCACTTTTTTTTTCAATTTAATGTTGATCGTGATCGCACACCACCGGCACACTTTTATATGCGGCGACCGTCGTAGTCCTCGGAAGTAGCAACGCATCTAGGATTTACTTCAGATAAAACCTATGTCCTATATAAAGTTGCTTACAGATGTCCATGGGTGGCAGTGACTACTTTTCTTCAGGTGGACTGCATGCTCGTTTGCTACTCTATTAAAATAAAATAAATAAATGTTGGAAAAACTGAAATCTATCGATATACTCGTTTGCATTAATTAGGGGTGTATATTTGCGGGTGATTAGATATTTTTGATGTGTCAGATTTATCGAAAGGAAGATTTCTTGCTCTATAGTTATCTCAACAGACTCTATAGTTAACTCAACAGATTTAAAAACAAATGTAATGTTATTTTGATTTTTACACAAAATCCTACCACACAGGTACTTCATAACCGAAAAGTCTTGTCTACTTCATCACAACCTAGGAACCGAAAAGTCCCGTCTAAGTGTTTTGAGTCAACAATAAAATCGTTGCAGGCGCTGCACAACCGCCTGCAAACCGAGAAGTCGCGGCTGTCCGCGGCGGTGGCGGCGTGCTCCGCGGCCGCCGCGTCCGTGTCGCGCCCGTCCTCGCCCGCCGACAGCGCGCCGCTGCCCGTGCCGCCGCGCGAGCTGCATGTGCGGGCGCGGTTGGAGGACCTCATCGATCAGGTACTGGCTGCGTCCGCTGCTGTGTTGGACTCGCATGCGGTGGCGAGTATTGGACAGTGATTCAGGGGGGGGGGGAGTTACAGCTCATGACTGTTAGACAGTAATTTAGGGCGTAGGGGATTTACAAAGATCGTTCTTGTGTATTTAATAGGGCTAAGATTGAACGAAGGAGTAGAGGGGGGGGGGGGGGTTTACAACGATCGTGTTTGTGTAGTAATGAGAGCTAGGATAAAACGGTTATTAGAAAAGAATGCGTAGAAGGGACCATTCTGCTAAGATAAAGATAGGCAATAGGTCGCCCGCCGACAGCGCGCCGCTGCCCGTGCCGCCGCGCGAGCTGCATGTGCGGGCGCGGTTGGAGGACCTCATCGATCAGGTACTGGCTGCGTCCGCCGCGGTGTTGGACTCGCATGCGGTCGCGAGTATTGGACAGTGATTCAGGGGGGGGGGGGGAGTTACAGCTCATGACTGTTAGATAGTGATTTAGGGGGTAGGGCATTTACAAAGATCGTTCTTGTGTATTTGATAGGGCTAGGATTGAACGAAGGAGTAGAGGGGGGGAGGGGATTACAACGACCGTGTTTGTGTAATAATGAGAGCTATGATAAGACGGTTATTAGAAAAGAATGCGTAGAAGGGACCATTCTGCTAAGATAAAGATAGGCAGTAGGTCGCCCGCCGACAGCGCGCCGCTGCCAAAGCCGCCGCGCGAGCTGCACGTGCGGGCGCGCCTTGAGGACCTCATTGATCAGGTACTGGCTGCGTCCGCCGCGGTGTTGGACTCGCATGCGGTGGCGAGTATTGGACAGTGATTAAGGGGGGGGGGGGAGGAGTTACAGCTCATTACTGTTAGATAGTGATTTAGGGGGTAGGGGATTTACAAAGATGGTTCTTGTGTATTTAATAGAGCCAGGATTGAAGGAGAAAAATAGGGGGGGGGGGAGGGGGGGTTAGAACGACCGTGTTTGTGTAGTAATGAGAGCTAGGATAAGACGGTTATTAGAAAAGAATGCGTAGGAAGGACTATGCAGTTAAGATAAAGATAGGCAGTAGGTCGCCCGCCGACAGCGCGCCGCTGCCCGTGCCGCCGCGCGAGCTGCATGTCCGCGCGCGGCTGGAGGACCTCATCGATCAGGTACTGGCTGCGTCCGCCACTGTGTTGGACTCGCATGCAGTGGCGAGTATTGGACAGTGATTCAGGGGGCTCCCCCCTCACGAGGCTCACGAGCATTAGATCGTTCTTGTGTATTTAATAGAGCTAGGATTGAATGAAGGAGTAGAGAGGGGGTTACAATGTGTTTGTGTAGTAATTAGAGCTAAGATGAAACGGCTAGGTAGAGTAGGGAGGACTAGTTACAACGACCGTGTTCGTAGCGTTACGACCAAGAATTGAAAAGTTATTAGGGATGAATACATAGGAGGTAGAATCAGTGTAGTTCGACCGGGGAAGTACCACCGCCACACCTATTTCTAGCGTGAAGCATTTCTTGTTGCGTTTCGATGGAAGGGTGTGGTTGCCGGCACACTTTCACATGGGGCGACCATGACTGTCCTCGAGAGTAGCAACGCATCTGTGATTGACTTCAGATGGAACTCATTTTCTGTATGAAGTTGATTACAGATGTCCATGGGCGGCAGTGACCACTTACCATCAGGTGGGCTGCATGCTCGTTTGCTACTTCAGTCAGATAAAAAAAGAAGGGATTAAGTAGCTAAGCTAGTTAATAGATCACCCGTGGACAGCGCGCCGCAGCTCTGGCCGGCGCGTGAGCAACAAACACGGGTCATGAGTACCTCATTGATTTTAGGGGGGACGGGGGTAATAGCAATTGAGGTAGAGAGACGTCAATCGAAAATTGAAACGAACACGGTCGTTATAATCCGAATTGTAGTACATATCGTACGTGTAAAGATGATCTCCGTCCAATTTAATTTGTTTTTCTCTTCATGTTAGGTTATGTTTTCAAAGTTTCTTATGCTATGTTAGTTAAGCAGGTTGTGATTTTAATACAGTTATTGTGATAAGTTCTTATTTAATCCGCACGACAAATTATAGTATTTAAATTGTCACTGTGTTAGTTTCGCTAGGCATAGACCAGACATGTTTATCCCTACTAATATTATAAATGCGAAAGTAACTCTGTCTGTCTGTCTGTCTGTCTGTCTGTCTGTTACTCTTTCACGGCAAAACTACTGAACCGATTTTTATAAAATTGTGTACACAGATAGTGGTGACCTTGGGATCCATTATAGGCTACTTTTTATTTCAAAAAATGGGTTGAAAATGTTAAAATCGAGCATAAATGTTTGTATGGTAGTTCGTTTTTGACTAAGAGCTGTACTATTATTTACGTCAAGGGGTATCATAGATTTGATTAAAAACTTAAGTGAATAATAAAACATTAAAAAATATTGATTTTGAGTCGACAACATATATTCGTAAAACTCGGTATGTCGTGAATTTTGTTATATTCCAATGCAAATGACAATCTCCATATTGGCTTTTGACATAGAGGTGTACTAATAATTCCGTCAAGGGGTATGATAGATTTGATTAAAAACTTATGTGAACAATTAAACATTAAAAAAATATTGATTTTGAATCGACAACATATATCCGTAAAACTCGGTATGTCGCGAATTTTGTTAAATTCCAATGCAAATGACAATCGCCATATTGGCCCTTTCGCCTGGACGTCATCGTGAGTTCGTTCAGAAATAATACATATAAATTGGTAACAATTAATTATCATTCAAATAGATGTGATAAATTTGATTTAATTTACCCATAATATGGGTTTATAATATGAAAATGTATTTATAATGCGAAAGATACGATTATAATTACGAGGAATTCCCGATGAGTTAAATATTAGGTATACTTGCGCTATCACTGTTCTGTTGAATTATGTTGAATGAACATTTGATAGATGGCGTTATCTACAATACAACTTCGAAGTAATATCGATAAATTAAATGTTGATGTTGAATTACTAATAATTCCGTCAAGGGCTAAGAAACACTGGTTTGCACACTTGATTATAAAATAAATCCACGATAGCATATTTATATCTCTTAAGGTTAACTCACAATAATTATTTTTATGTTCCATATTTTAACTAAAAATAATACGTTATTTTCGAGTCTGTTGTCTTTTGTTCAGTATTAATCCTTATGTCGTCGTCAACCCATTATTGTCCCACTGCTGGGCACGGGTCTTTTCTCAGAATGAGAGAGTTTTAGGTCATAGTCCACCACGCTGGCTATTTGCGAATTGGTGGACTTCTTGTGGAATCCTTATGTAAATAATTGCGTTCGTTAGTTTCGTAATTTTAATAAAGATCAAAATTGTTTTTTACACTGTATGCATCAAATAAATACGTTTAAAGTCATTAGAGATATCAAATTATATAACTTCCTTCAAAGGGTACGATAATAAAATTCCGTCAAGGGGCAAGATAGACTTGATTGAAAACTTATCTCAATAATAAAACATTAAAAAATATTGATTTTGAGTCGACAACATAAATCTGTAAAACTCGGTTTATCGCGACTTTTGTTTATCGCCATATTAGCCATTTTGCCCTGATGTCATCCTGATCCTTAGTTCATTATGAAATAATAGATACCTATAAATCGATAACAATTAATTATCATACAAATAAATGTGATATAAATTTGATTTAATTTACCCACAATATAAAATTACGAGGAATTACCGATGGTGAACGTCGCTCCAGCAGGAAAGTAGCACGTAGAGTGATATGAGTGGGACGTATAATTAGTGCCCAATCTGCTGTAAATGTGCGCCAAATTAAAAATTTGTGCGTGTTGTAGTTTTTGAAATAAACGGAAAAAACGATTCCTGCTGGGGTAACGTTGTTCCAGCAGGAAAATTCTAAACGAAAGATCAGAGAGTTAAAAATTGCATATGAGCAGAGAGCTTATATTTGTGCAAATTTGTGCGCTAAAAATATAATTTGTGCGTCTTCAGGTTCTCGAGATATTGCGTTTCCTGCTGCGGTAACGTTTTGCAAAATCGCGTATCTAAAAGACTATTGTATGTGCGCCTGTAGAATAAATATGTACAAATAGCTCTTAATTTGTGCGTATTTGTGACAAAATAAGATTTAAAAAAATACTTAAAGTTTTCGAGTAATCACGGTTTTTTCAAAAATCCAAACAGTGTCATAGCTCCTAAATAAGAAAACATATAAGGTCACTGAAAACTGCATTCGGTCCGTCTTGGCGTGGTTAATTGGCACAAAAAAAATCAAAAGTGCACATACGTGCGTTTTTGGATAATATGAATTAAAGTCAAAAAACGACGTCCTACCTTTGACGTCACCGTTCAAGAAACTGGCTCAACCTAAGCTGCTTGGATATTTACCAAAAATTAGTGCGTTTAGTCAAATAATATGTAAGATAAAATTCCAGTGTGAAATATTTCGCATTAAGTAAATATAAACAAAAAACAAAACAGTAACACAAACGCTGGTTATACGACCAAATTCGAATGACTACAAAAAAGCGGGGGTTTCATATATACTAATGACCTTTCTTTCTTGAACGTATTATTGCAGGTACTGTCACGCTCAAACGTTTATTGGTGATTAATTATACGACCTAGGGAAATAATTACAAAATATAATAAATGGATTGTGTAATTATCAAATGAAAGACCTAGTATGTGTGAAAATTCTTATTTATATTTTCTTTAATTTTGATTCATAAATAAGATCACAGAAAAATCTTAAGTAAAATATTCGGACGCAAAAAGTTCCATAAGGTTATTAAAGTTATACTTCTTTTGGCGCGCTAGGTAAAAATGATGAGAGTAAATAGAGTCTTACGAAGAGTCTTGATGCGCGCGCACACCGACAAGTAAATCCGACACCCTGAAGTTAACTATAGTTACATTTTAGTTTTACCTATTGTTAATGTCGTTTTTTCTCCAAGCGTAGAATTATGCGAAATATAAAACTTTTAAAAAGATTTTTATCTTATATTAAGCCAAAGAAGTATAACTTCGAACGCGTGTACAAAAACACACACACACTTTATATTTTTGTATCTTGTATAATTTAAAATCACAGATCAGTTTCCAATTAAAAAATTAAGACTATTATCGTATTATTAATGTAAATGTCCTAATGTATGCTGAACTGTAGTGCTGAATGTATTTTAATTAAATTTGGAATGAAGATAACTAATAATATTCCAAGTAGCAATTAAGCTCTTTTTTATTATGTACTTCATCGTGTACAAATCTACCGCACAAATAAGTTTATTTTCTATTTTCTACTTCAGTGTACTCGAGTATACTAAGTTTTAATCGGTTAGTGAGTAAAGTTAAGAAGGTCATTAGCATGTATAAAATTCCCGCTTTTTTATAGTCATTCGAATTTGGTCGTATAACCAGCGTTTGTGCCTGTTTTGTTTTTTTGTTTATATTTACTTAATGCGAAGTATTTCTTACTGGATATTTATCTTACATATTATTTGACTAAACGCACTAATTTTTGGTTAATGCCTAAACATCTTAGGATGAGCCAGTTTCTTGAACGGTGACGTCAAAGGTAGGACGTCGTTTTTTGACTTTAATTCATATTATCCAAAAACGCACGTATGTGCACTTTTGATTTTTTTTGTGCTAATTAACCACGCCAAGACGGACCGAATGCAGTTTTCAGTGACCTTATATGTTTTCTTATTTAGGAGCTATGACACTGTTTCGATTTTTGAAAAAACCGTGATTACTCGAAAACTATAAGTATTTTTTTAAATCTAATTTTGTCACAAATACGCACAAATTAAGAGCTATTTGTACATGTTTATTCTACAGGCGCACATACAATAGTCTTTTAGATACGCGATTTTGCAAAACGTTACCGCAGCAGGAAACGCAATATCTCGAGAACCTGAAGACGCACAAATTATATTTTTAGCGCACAAATTTGCACAAATATAAGCTCTCTGCTCATATGCAATTTTTAACTCTCCGATCTTTCGTTTAGAATTTTCCTGCTGGAACAACGTTACCCCAGCAGGAATCGTTTTTTCCGTTTATTTCAAAAACTACAACACGCACAAATTTTTAATTTGGCGCACATTTACAGCAGATTGGGCACTAATTATACATCCCACTCATATCACTCTACGTGCTACTTTCCTGCTGGAGCGACGTTCACTTACCGATGAGTTAAATATTAGGTATACTTGCGCCATCTATCCTGATCTATGTTGAACTACTATGTTGAATTACATTGAATGCGATAGGTGGCGTTATTTACAAAACAACTACGAAGTCTATCGATAAATTAAATGTTGATGTTGAATACTAATAATTGCGTCAAGGGCTACGAAACACTGGATTGCTACCTTAAATATAAAATCAATCCGCGATAGTATATCTCTATAACTTATGGTTAAGTCACAATATTTTTTTTATGTTCCATATTTCAACTAAAAATATTACGTTAATAATTTCGAGTGTGTTTTCTTCTGTTCGGTATTAATCCTTATATAAATAAATGCATTCGTTAGCTTTTACACTATATGCATCAAATAAATACTTTTAAAGATATTAGAGATTTAAAATAATAAAGATGTGTCTCTCGGCAGGGGTAGGTAACCGTCTCGCTCGCGCATGCTAATACATGCCGGCCGCCGATGCGTGTGCATTATTAGAGTAATCTGACCACTTGATAGTGTCCAGTGTTGAGTAGGACACGAATGTTAAATAAGTTTGTAAGAATAGCGTTTTTTTGTACTAGACCAGTACAAACATTGCACTTCACCCTGCAGCATAACCCTGAAAATTTTTAAACATACTGCGGAAAAGTTAAAATCAATCTTTGTAATCGATGCGTTTTGGTTTAAATGTGGAGCAGGATTTGGTTTACAAGGTGCTTCTTGGTATTGTGTGACCACTAAGATTGTTAATTAATTCAAAGAAAGGCGGTTCACAATCGTCTAATTTTAAAATTCTAATTCTAATTTGTCTAATTTTTAAAATATTTTAACATAACAATTATGATCCTAACCACAAATACATACTTTAAATTCGTTTCTTTACTCTTTGTATGTCCGGGTAATCGCCTGAGCGGCTAAACTCATTTGGATAGGACTTGCACTATAGAAAAGGTTGTGGAATAACATAATTATAGACTACTTTTTATCATATAATTTCAACGGGGTCGAGATTTTTGCGGGAAAAACTTTGCGATACACTCATTTTTACGCGGGCGAAGCCGCGGGTACAGCTAGTTTATTAATAAAATAATGAGGGTATCATCAATTAGTTTATATTTGAATAATGATTTCATTATTATTTAATTTAACTTCAATTGATGGTTAAACGAATGAAAATAGTAAATGTAGGAAAAGTTATTAGGGTAATAATATAATATGTTTACATTAAGGTATGTGATTTAGTGAATGTACTAATATTAAGTGTTGTTTTTGCATTTTAATCGAATTTTAAGTTTGCCAGGTCCGAAAAAGAACAGAACCAACGAGTCTTTGCATAATCTGTGACGTTTGTATAATCTGTAACGTAAGATTTAAAATAATTTATAGTTAAAGGTGGTAGGTAGTATAGTGTAGCTAGTTCAATGATTTTTGTACAGGCTTTTCGTTGGCAATGTATTTTTTGCACCTGGTATCACTGGTATAGGCGGCATACATTCATAATGTGAGGTCATATCATTACGATCGATAGTTTTGGCTTTTTGGGTATTTTTGACTTAAAAATACAAAAGCGTTTCGATTTGTTTCTTAGTTTCTGTCACAGAGTGATGTGTTGCCAGCCTGTTTATCAAGACGATTTTAAAATGACGAAAACTGTCGAAAAAACAGACGATAAAAACCGAAATTAGGAATAAATACGTTTCATATACAATTTACCACGCTGGAAAGATGCACTTTGATGTAAGGCGACTATCTTATTCCTTGAAAGTAGCAACGCTATGCTACATGCATGATCGTTTGCTACTTGAATTGAAAAAAATCCAAAATAGACTCATTGGTTTTCGGGAAAAATGACAAATCGTCTTGAGTCACTGTAAATACACTGTTTAATTAAGTGATGTGAGATATTTATTTGCACTATTTTATTGTTGTATTGTGTGATTCACGTGTGTGATTTGTTTGTGCACGGTGCATGGACGAACGAACCAAATAGACGCCAAATCTGTATCTGTCAAATTGTGTTGAAAATTGCAGGACATACATGAAACTTGTATATGTTTTCAAATGAGACTGCACTTGGGAGCGAATATTTCGCCAAGTTACGAAATTTATTAATTTAATATAAATAAATATTATAAGATATAAATATAAATATTATTTTAATGAAATTTTACGGTTAGGAGTCCATTTGGTTACTTCGTCCATAGCATAGTGTGTTGACTTACCTTCCACTATCCTATGAACACGCAATGGTACATTTATCACTATTCATTATAAACTAAACACGTCAATAGATTCAGATTTATGTATCCTATGATTATAGGTGTCACGTATTTTTTAAATAAAATGTCTATGTATGTGTCAAATTTCTTCGCCATACATAGCTAGTCGCTATAGACTAGCTACTCGCTAGTCCATTCACCAAGTGATCTTTTCTAGTCAATTTTTGTTAGGTTTAGTCCGTTCATACATTAAAAAAATAATGACTGTTATAAATTGTCAGTCATTAAAATTATAACTCTCTACAATATTTGCTCTATATTAGCACCATATTTAATAACAAACTTACCATTTAGAATCGGCGTTGGTCCATCATTTTATCGTTTTACTTTCTCCAATGACGATAAAAATGTATACACCGAGTACATACTTGAATGACAATTCACGAGTACGTTCACTTAAAAGATACGTTAGGAATAAATCATTTCATCATAAAACGAATCTTCTGCTGAGCATTAAAACAAAAGCACATTACACCGCAACGCACTATCCCTTTACTCCATCTTACTCCCTACACCCGAGTATCCTAATACCCGGGTACCCGTTACACCCGAGTATCCTACACCCGAGTTCATCCTAATACCCGGGTAACCCTTACACACCCGAGTACCCCGCACGCCACTAACCGCACTGGGCGCAGCGCGAGGCGGCGGCGCTGGGCGCGGCGCCGGCGCGGCGGGTCGACGACCTCATCCGCGCGCTCGAGAGGCCCGAGTTCGCGCACAAACTCGGCGCGCTCGAGAACAAGGTGAGGCTTTGCATGGATTGTTTGCGAACACTAAACTTAGTTGATAACTTGTACATATGTAAAATATGCTAGGCGAGTGCACGTGGCACTTAAGGAAAGATAGCAGCTATTCGAATAGAGAATGCAGTAAGCATCAAAAAGCACTAGGTAATATGATTCAGAATATTAATGTGCAACAATTAAAAACGCATTAAACTTAAATCCACTTATTAAATAGGAGGAAGCATTTTTAAGTTCGTCATCAGCAAACCACTTTAGGTACAGAACCATTTTCATCAAATGACCTTAAATTTATGTATTCTTATCTCTTTAATCCAAACACTCCATAGGTCCAAAGCCACCTAGAAACCCTGGGAGACGCTGTCCACGGAATGGAAGAAGCAATGAAGCAAGTACTAGAAATCCAAGAATGGATCGCGGTGCACAACGCACTGGCGAAGGACTGGTTGTCCAATCCTTCCAAGTTGAGGCCTGAGGCCGCCAAGCAGGACATGGCTGCCATGAGCGATGCGCTAGTGTCGCTTAGCGAGAAGAGGAACAGAATGCTCACAGAGATTCCAACGGAAGGTATGTAGATAAACTTAAAAACTGGCGTCTTTGAGACTAAATTTACTGTAACAAGTATTGGTAGTGTAGTGGTAGTAGGTATCCAATTACTTTAATTGGAAAAAAATAATATCTTCTTTAAAATATATTGGCAAGTGAATATGTCCTAGATCAGTGATTCTTAAACTTTTTGAATGACGGAACCTTTTTGGGAAGCAAAATACTTGATGGAACCCTAAAATAAAACAATTGTTGTTATAAGTGTATTTTTTATTAATCAGCATAATAAAAGTACAATGTAACAGTTACTAATTATTATTTACTTCACCACTTGGCAAGAACAATAATAGAAAACATGAAAAAAGAAAAAATCTAACTAGTGGGAGGTATGAAACTTTTTTTTTTCTAAATTCTTGCGGAACCCCGACAGAGGTATCACGGAACCCTAGGGTTCCGCGGAACATACTTAGAGTATAGCTGTCCTAGATAAAGGTAGAAGATATCTAAAGAAAAACATCCTAGTATACATGTCAATAGGCATACTGATATAAAGTCGGATCTGTGACAAAATATCAATCTATGTTTTCTGTTTCTTAGGTCTTGAGGATGAAATTAATTTAGAAGAAGAGCTCGATAACTTGGAGCAAGCAATCCTCAAAGCTATGGAGAGAGAGAAGGGCAACCAGGCTATCATCGACGACTTCCGCCACAAGTGCCAGGAGATCCACGACTGGTTCGACGCAGTTCTCAAGAAGATGTGCCTCGCTGATAAGGGATCCGGTCTGCCGTGTCCACAAAAACTGAACGCACTGAAGGAACTGTCGTCAGAATTCGGACAGGCTGGCAAGGATAAGGTCGACAGCATCAAGGCAGTCGGCACTAAGGTCATCAATATCGTCAGCAACTTGGAGTCTCAGCAGGTGGAGGAACAAGTAAGTTTAGTTAAATATTATTTGCAATTTTAATTAATACATGGTAAAATAATAACATATCTACATTTTGTTCATTAATTAAACTATGCATAATTGTTACAATAATAATTATATAATATATACGAAGAGAGAATATTTCTTTATGTTGTTGTTTGTAACAAAAATTAGTTTAATCATACGTAAACTGCAAGTTAGTATATAATCATATTCTTTAATACTTTTCATTATTCCAGATGAAATCCGTGGAAAGAAGATACAACGACATCGCCAAGCGAATCCAACGTAAATTGCAAATGCTTGAGATAACCTACAAGGCTATTGATGGCACTAAGAGCGAGGTGGCTGCTCAAAACGAATGGCTGCAAAAGGAGATCGACAACATGATGCATCCGGAACCACTTGGCTACGATAGCAAATCTGTCAAAGAGAGGCAAAAGAAGGCTGCCAACTTGCTGAAAGAAACAGATGGTAAGAAAACGGTCATTGACTCGCTAGAGAAGAAAGTAAGCAACATCCAAGCTGAGCTTGAACCATCAGAACAGATGCAATTGGAATCTGAGCTGTCTGAATTGTCATCCAAACAGAAGCAGCTAGCCACTTTAGTCAAGCAAGAAATCGAAAGATTGGGTGGTTGCACTGAAGTTAGAAAGAAGTTGGAAAATGATATAGAGAAAGCTAAGAACTGGCTTAAAGCTAAAGTAGCAGAGATTAAGAAGCTCGGAGGCCCCGTGCCTCTTGAAGTGGCTAAAGTAGAAAAGGAAATAGCAATTCATAAAAAACACCAGACCGAGCTCTCCGACTTTAATAACGATACTCTTGCTGAGGTTATGCGCCAAGGCAACGCTGTATCTAAAGATTGTTCGAGCGAGAACCGCGCTAAGTTGCAAGCTATTTTGGACGATCTAAACAAAACTTACACCGCGGCAAAGGTAGACATTGATGATAAACTCGCAGCACTGAATAAACTTCTGCAAGGAAGGAATGAATTTGAGGCCGATGTAGCTAAGTGTCAGAGTTGGCTCAACGAGGCAGAGGTAGCGGCTACTCCCGAACTTCGTACCACTAGTCTTCAACTACTTGAAGAACAGTTAGTCAAATTCGAAAAACTCAGCAAAGAAGCCGAAGATGTAGAGAAAAATATTAATAAAATCAAAGATAAATCGAAAGACATTATGGGTACACTATCTGATTCTAACAAATTGCAACTCAAGGAGCAAGTCAATATACTCTCTGATAGATTCGCCAGAATAAGCGCAATAATCAACGATAAAAAGAGTATTCTTCTGAAACACATTAAGGAATATAAGGATGCTGCGGCTAAGATCGCTGCTGCTCTTGAGTTCTTAAATGAAATTCAAAATAAACTGAAGGCCCTTAATAAGCCCATCGGAAGTAAAGTGGAGGATGTCCAACCAATAATCCAAGCTTACGAATCTATTCTCGCCGATTTGAAGAAGAACAAAGCAATGCTAAACGAACTGCAAGGTGGCAACTTGCACGATTTGCAAGATATTCTTTCCAAACAAGACGACTTGATGAGTACGATAGAGGATCAGATATCTAAACTCAAACAGCTGTTATTACTACGTGAGCAATTCTTTGCACTCGTAAAGGAAATTGAAGAATTTATTTCCAAGTACACAGACTTGACGTCTGAGATTGAGAGATCCAATGACTCCCTAGAAGATAAGATCAAACGATACGATGATATCATTGTTAAGATTCAAGGTTGCGAGGCTCTGCTAGCAACTGCTACGGATAAGGGACAACAAATCGCAGCGGAAGGCACTGTTATTGACCGTAACAACATAACCGAATTGCTTCAGTCACTGAAACAACAGCTGTTGACGTTAAGAAGAACAGTCGAGTCGAAACGTCAAGAGCACGAAAGAGCGGCCGCTGAACATAAGAAACTTGCGTCAGATTTATCTGAAATCCTCCAATGGCTGCATGACAATGAAGCTGCCGTCCATTCGCGTCCGCTCCTCAACAGAGATGTCGCTAGCGTGGATAAGAAACTAATTGAACACGCAACACTTGCTAAGAATGTTCAATCTTACCTGAACAAGTTAACTAAGATCACCGATATTATAAAGAGCGACGATGGTGTTCCAGGCACCTTATTAGAGATGGTTTCTGAAGCTAATTCGCTGAAGGCTTCCCTACCAGCGGAACTAGCGAACAGGGAGAAACATCTGCAAGACAACAAGAAGTACCGCCAGCAATACCTGCAAATGGTCGAGAAATTGAACATCTGGGTCAACGAGGCCGGCATTAGGCTCGGCATGGGCAAGAACGGTACAGACTTCGAAAACATAGAAGCAGATTTGGAAGAACACAAGTCGTTCTTCAACACGTCAGAACCTGAAATGAAGGACTTGGTCGGCAAGAGGATGCAGGACATCGTAGACAAGATCTGGCCATCTCTGACCGCGTCAGAACAAGAGGAACTATCCAAAGACCACCAGAAACATAACCAACTATTGAAGAACACTCTGAACTCGGCGAAGTCACGCCAAGCACAACTAGAACAAGACCTGGAGATCTGGAAGGACTTCTGCCAGCTGGTCGACAAGATCAAGGCGATTTTGGACAAGAACGACATACCAGAGGAGCCGGTGACCTCGATCGACGCGCTCAGACTTCACCTGGAGAAGCTCAACCACGCCAAGAACGATTTAGAGGTAAGTGTTTTTTTTAATCATACTTATTTATTTATGTTCCATTTGTATTAGTCAAATCTCGGGTTCGTACGTGAAATCCAGAAAATAACATAAGCGCACAGATTAATGATTTATAAACAGATACATAATTGAGTCCTTCGTAGATCTCAAGGATGCTTGTTATAGGTGAGTTTTGAGAGATTAAGCTACATTGAATATTGTTAGGAAATGCTATTTGCGTAAGAAGATATATTCTTATATTAAGAAAACTTCCTTCAATACTATGTGGCGTTGATTCTATTTTTGTTAAAATCTCACTGTATGTTATAAGTAGTTCAGTTTAAATGATTGAACAACATAATATGTACTCTAAAAAAATATGCTTAACTATAGGGTTTATCCTTGCTTAAAAATGACAACTTTCTTAATTGAGTTGTAACTTTTGATTAATTAAAAATAATTTTAATGGTGGTACTAAATGGTACCACAAGATAGGGACTATAAATATATTATAAATACTTTAAATTAAAATTATATTTAATTTAATATTATATAGTTTTCATCATCATGCATGCATCCATTTTCTTTGATGAAATTTCAAACACACAGCCGAACATTGAGATTCAAAAAACTATCATTTCTTATTCTTAGTTCTCCAAATTGTATTTTTTGTAAATAATTGCAATGTTTCTATTATATTTTTGATTGCCAAGCACTACATATAGACATTTAAGCCTTATATACCTACACATTTAAGCCTTTAACGAAAACCGATAAAAGAATTGAATCACATATCTGAAACAAAGAAAAACGAAAAGGAAAATCGTTTAGTACACGCGCGAGGGAAGTACTAATGCAATATTGAACGCATTGTGCTCGCATCCGCCGTACCATCTCGGTTCAAAGCGTAGGCAGAAACTCGATTTGTCTCGCAATACATCTCATAATCCTTTATATCTTGTTACATTCTGTATAGAATGATCGTATGATGGAATAAAAAAGGCAATTTGACATTTTTAAAATTTATAAAATAGATTTTTTAATAATATTTCGACGGGAAATATTATTATAAAATCTATATAGAACGAAATTGTATATGAAAAATTACCAATTTACAGTATCAAGCTTAGAAGATTTGTGGACATACAAACATTGATTACTTACGCCAAGAAAGACGATCTATGGAAAATAATTGTAATAGCTATTTAGGAACTTATGTAAGTTCCTAAATAGTTATTACAATCAACAAATCATCATACTGTAAATTGGTAATTTTTCATATACGATTTTGTTCTAGGGGCCCGTCGATTTCTAAATATAAAATTGGATTAGCATATAAGCAATGCTCAAGTGAACTGTACGTTCACTTGACGGTAAGTGACCATTGCCACCCATGGATATCTGTAATTTTACCAGATAAGATTAGTTTTACCTGATTGGCTTCGGATGCGTGGTTACCCTAAAGACCAAGTTGTGATGCCTCGGAAAAGTATGTCTATCTTACCACACCATGCAGACCAGAACAGACGAGAAGTTCTACAACCCTCAATACTTTTAAAGTTACATAGCTTTGAAGTAGAAGTTAATTATCAATTGCTTTATCGGGAAGGAACATATATTATGCTTATGCATATATTTTGACGACCCGCGTGGTGGAGCGGTTACCAAACCGGTCTGACGCGCAATGGGTCGCGGGTTCGATTCTCGGCCAGACAGGTATCTGAATGATGAGTTTAGATTCATGTTCTGGGTCTGGGTGTTTGTATATTCGTCTTGTGTGTGTCCATGGTACCCACGACACAGGAGAAAATCCTAGTGTGGGGCTATGAGTGTAGAAAGCGTGTTATGCTTAAGAATTCACCCGACTCCGCCCCAAACACATCTGCAATAGGTCCCAAACACATTATCAATTGGTTTTATTGTTAGTGTACAAAATCTACTTGAAACTATTACAGTCATTGTAGAAAGATCTAGAATATTGAAGGTTGTTCTAGTTAACAGGTAATACTCATTTGACCGTGAAATTTTGAGCAGGTTAACGCCCTCACGGTTTGTTTAGATTCACGGTATGTTACTTCCAGTTTATTTTTATAGTTTTCATTCGGATATTTTTATCGCTTAAGTGCTTTATAGGGGCATGCGTTTTATTGTTTATAGAAAATGTTGGTAGAGCAAATATGGATGACAGGGGTGCTATCACCTGATTCCGGCAGTGTGTGGAGGTCCCGGAGTCCTCTTTATTGCGCCGAGGACGGCCACGGGGGGGTTTTAGTGCGGTAAAAATCCCACATAACCCTGCGCCGCTCCCACGGCGTCGAGTACCTTTTGAAGGTTTCCCCCTCGAGAACAAAAAAAAGGGGTGCTATAACCTCCACTAATATTCGACCGTGAAGCAATACTTGCGTTTCGGTGAAAGTTTTACCTATATATAGATGTTACTTTAACATAAGGCGACCATCTCAGTCCATGGAAATAGCGAGAATAGTAACACATATGTGACTGACTCGAAAGAACTCCGGTTACAGTTACAGATGTCCATGGGCTGCAGTGACCACATACCGTGAAGTAGACTGCATCCTCGTTTGCTATTTGAACTTTACACAAAAATACCAACTATATCATAATTTTCATTGCATACTTATTGTTAGTCAATGAGTACGCATTACTCGGTGATATTTTTCCTACAATGTCGTTTCATTTGCAAATAAATGACATATTCGTATGTATAAATAGGAAGCCAGTGTTACGTCATTGCCTAAAAGGAAGTAATAGGAACAATTAGTTTTGTATTTTTAAGTACACTTCATATTATGATGTGGATAATTATTGATTTTGCGAGCAATCAATTTTGTAGATGTCATTAGGTGTGAAAAGACAAATCTTTTGAAATAAGGTCGCTTAATTTTTTAACGATAAATTACGGACTCTATTTAATTATTACATTACGGACGAATTATTTCAAACTACCAGACTTTACAAAGGGTAAGAAAAAAAGCCCGGAGATTAGCGGTCCTTCTATTTTTTTTATCTGACTGAAGTAGCAAATGAGCATGCAGTCCATCTGATGGTAATTGGTCACTGCCGCCCATAGACGTCTGTAATCAACTTCATACAGAATATGGGTTCCATCGGAAGTCAATCACAGATGCAATACTACTCCCGACACGAAATCTTTTAAAATGAGGTCCTTTTTATTTACTAACGATAAATTACGGACTCTAATTATTTCTGACCACCAGACTTTGAAAAGGGTAAAAAAAGCCTGGAGATTAGCGGACCTTCTATTTCGCTGAACGCTGCTATTGTTTATCATACTCATATCTTATACATAAAGTATTATTAGAATTGAGATACTTATTCTAGGTACTCTTCTAATTGAAGCTCTTCTGAAGACCAGGATTGTAGTTCTTATCAAATAACATTTCTGTGAATTGCATTTCGTACCTACCTTTTAATTTTACGGGGAATCACCCGTTCAACCCGTTGTTCCAATGATACTTCATGTCTATGGTTAGTGAATTTCTTTTATATCAGAAGCTTGATCTTAGTAGATACTCATATCCATATATTAATACGTGAAGCTAAGATTTGTGATCCGTTTTTAAGATACTTGCCACAAACGGAGGAGTATGAAATTACGCACGGTTATTTTTGATGTAGAGAAGGATTACACAATATTTTTTCAAATAATGCATAAAACATACATAAAATCTACTCAAACACATTAGACACACTACCTTGCATTTGACACAGCCACATACGTAATAAACGAAATAGAACATTGAATGTCTTACTATAACACTTAACGTTAACAATGTCAGATGTCTTTGTCAAAATACCCCGCTATTGCTTTTAAATGCAGCTTAGCTAATTAAACCTTCAGCGGGTGCGTTCAAAATAACTTGAAAATTATTACAATTTATTTGAATTTGAGGAATATTCGTGCTACTTTGGATAATACGAAATTTAGCTTTTAAATTTGAATTACGGTTGAATTTCGACCGTTGCGGCGGGTGTACCTAGGCTTTATTTCAATAGCATAGTAGGTAATTAAAATAACATTATTATCGCAATTAGTCATATTTGGGGTAGTTAATAGAGTATTATGTACATACATTATCATTCATAATCATGTACGTGACATTGCATAAAACTTTATTATCATATTATCGCTAAGAATTAACTTACTACTTACTTACTTACTTAAAATTACTTCTATAAAATATAATAATACTATAATACAGAATCCAATTGACATTGCCAATATTTTTAATAATAATTTTGTTGACATTGTGAAAAATAAATTGCAAAAAAACGATGAAATTACTTGCTCTACAAATACATTGTCTACTTTAAAATCAATATTCATGTATCCAACTACACCGAGTGACATAGAAAAAACGATCAAAAGCTTAAAAAACACTAGAAGTGTAGGATTTGATGAAATACCTAGCAAATTGTTAAAAATCTGTTCATCGCATTTCTCCAAAATACTAAGTCATATAATAAACTTAAGCTTTAGTCAAGGCATTTTTCCAGAAAAATTAAAAGTGACGGTAATCAAACCAGTGCACAAAAAAGGAGATAAGCTTAACTGTAATAACTATAGGCCAGTAGCGTTAATACCTGTCTTATCAAAAGTTTTCGAAAAAGAAATTCATAAACGCATATATAGTTTTTTGGAAAAGTCTAACATATTAATTGAAGAACAATTTGGATTTCGAAAAAATAGGAGTACAAATTTAGCTATTTATGAATTATTGAGAAATATTGCTGAAAGCTTAAATGACAGGGAACCGGTTTTATCGATATTCATGGACATGACCAGAGCTTTTGACTTTGTGTGCCATAGAAAGCTCCTTCAAAAACTTTTCGAAGTAGGTATAAGAGGCCCAGCGTACAACCTCATTAAAACGTACTTATCAAATCGATCTCAGTATACTGAGATAAAATATATCAATAGTAGAGATAATACAGAACGAAAAGCACAATCTGAACCAAAATATGTAGAGCACGGAGTCCCACAAGGAAGCATATTGGGGCCGTTGTTGTTTATAATCTATATAAATGACTTCCCAAATAGTACTGATCAAAAAATGATACTATTTGCGGATGATTCGACACTGATTATTAGAGGTACTGAAATACAGAATTACGAAGCAACTGTTAATACTGCGCTAAATGACAACATTATATGGCTAAATAACAATAATTTATTAATAAATTTGACGAAAACTAAATATATGCAATTTCAATTTTATCAAGCACGAAAACCCAATTTGACAATAAAATATGGTGAGAATGTTATTGAATCAGTCACAGAACACAAATTTCTAGGTCTAATCCTTGATAATCATGTAAATTGGAAAGCACACATTAATTACTTATGTAGTAAATTAAATCGTTTCGTTTTCGTGCTAAGAAAATTAACAGAATGTGCGACGAGAGAGACGGCAATGATTGCATATCATGGTTATGTGCTTTCAAATATGAGGTATGGTATCATTCATTGGGGAAATTCAGTGAACACAATCAGAGCATTTAGATTACAGAAAAAATGTATAAGAGCTATGTTTCGACTTAATCAAAAACAAAGCTGCAAGTCGTTTTTTATTGATAATCATCTATTGACACTTCCCTGCCTTTATATATACGAAGTATGTAAATTTGTAAAAGAAAATATTCACAAATTTAATATTGAATATACTAGGTGCCCACGTAAAACACGTAACACTTTTAAGGTGATGCCTACTAATACCTCAAAAAGTAAATTTTATAAAAAGAGCATTTATGGTATGGCACCTGTGCTATTTAATCATTTACCTGATGCACTGAAAATTCTTGATTTAAATAATTTTAACCAAAAATTGAAGTTAATACTAACTAATAAATGTTACTATAGAGTGGATGAATTTGTACAAGACAAAACAATATTATGTTGACATTATTATTTTAATTAAGTCCAATTCTATGTCACAATTATATATATTATTTTATATCTGTTCATATTATTGTTTTATATACTGACATACTTAATGTTCATGACATATAAGCAATCGTAAATTTAAAAGTATTTGACATAGAATATAATAAGTAATCAATTTGTAGATCTAAATATTAATTATGTTTTTTTTATTATTATTATTATTATTCAAAATTGACATGTATCTTCCTATTAAATTATTGTATGCCTCTGTAGGCAAAAACAGAGAGACAATAATACTAATTTGTTTACACCATTAATGTACCTGTTTTTGACAATAAATTATTACTGATTACTGATTACTGATTACTGGTTAATGTTTCTCTTTAAATAATCGAGAAATTTTCAAATTAAGAATTTAAATAAAAACTTAGTCGTTTTTTTTTTGATTGGTTAAAAAAGGGTTTTTTTAACTTTTTACATTTGTATCTTTTTTAAACGTTTAAAATATCTTTATCTTTTAATTGCCTCAACAAAGCAACACTTTAGAGAATACGTTTAACATACAAAAGAGGAGTAAACGAACCGACAGCGCCAAGGTCGGGTCACACTGGCGGTATTTCTTCATTTTAAACTTTTAATAATATATTTAATGTTTATTAAACTGTATTTGGTTAAAGTACCTACTCCTAAATCCCAAGGAATTATATTCAATACAATATAGTTCTAAAATACAACCTTTCCGGGCAAGGACCTGGAGATCTGTCATACAGGTTACCTTTTTTTTTATATCGAGGGGGAAACCTTCGAAAGGTACCCGACGCTGTGAGAGCAACGCTGATTTATGTGGGATTTTTACCCCCCCCCCCCCCCCCCCGGTGGCCATCCTTGGCTATGTGTGGAGGACATAGGGATCTCCAACGGACCGCTGCCGGTGTCCTCCGAGCGCGATGCCCTCTTCGGGCTCTTCCCAGTGAGCATTGTACTCAGTGCGCCTCTCTGGTGTTTACGATAGCATGTGGCCACACATGCCGTCGTCCCACACGGGGTCGCTTGGCTGGACGGTTCGAGTTCCCACTCTTACCGCCCGCAACCCCGGAAGTCCCTTTTAGTCGCCTCTTACGACAGGCAGGGTATACCGTAGCCCTATTCTGATCCCGGAACTACAGGGATACCGCGCTGGGGTGCGCTATCTGCGCCTACGGTGTCTCCGTATCCGCGCCGGGTCGTGTCTTTTGCATGCATAACGCGGTCGCAAAAGCTGACCCCGCTATCCCATACTTCGCCTGAACGGACCATAACATACAGGAACGGACCATACAGGTTACCCTAGTACGGACTCTCAGACTGTCACAAAGCATATGAATGACAGAACTAACTTAACATAATATGTAGAAATAGTTTAAAAGTACTGGTTAGTGATGAGATAAATAAAGTTTTTATTTACTATTTAAATACTTAATAAAAAATAATGTAGTTGTTATTATAAAGAAAGAGTAAGAAATTGATAAACCCAGAAATATTTTCTAAAGTACTTAAGTTGTGTAACTTGTCGTGTATTCTTGTAAGAAATAGGTATAAATATTTTTATTAGCATCTTAAGACGCTATGGCGTAAAAGTTTAATAACTGAACGGCATTATTAAAGATTTCCATTCTTACAATTAATATGGCGAGTATTAAATTTTGTGTGTAATTTTAATAAGATTTCCAGTCTTACAATTAATATGGCGAGTATTAAATTTTGTGTGGGGGATTTTAATTACTTAAAGATTGAGAGAGCACGGGAGATTGATTTTTGTCACCGTGACTGTTGCTTCACTGTCACCATGTTGGGTACAACCCATTATTGTCTTGCTGGGCACGGGTCTTCTCTCAGAATGAGAGAGTTATAGGCTTTAGTTCATCGCGCTGGCCAAATGCGAATTGGTGGACCTAGAATTGGCGTCCTTTGGGTACGGAACCCTAGAAAAAGACACGAACTCGCAATGGCGCGTTGCAACAACTTAAAATTCGCGACGGTTAACCACCTATTGTAACTGAAATAGGCAGCCGTGATTCATAAAGCCATATAAATAGTAGTGACGACAGCGTAACCGAGCTTAACGCGGAGTTGCGTCACACCACGTGGTGAGGACTCGTGTGTGGCCGCGTGGTCTTATTGTTTAATATTTTTGTTGTATGGACGTGGTGTACAGTTGAGACCTCGTGGGTATATCAAAATTTAGTAGAATATGAAATTAGGTGATCGCTATCTTAGGCACATCATTGACTTTGAAAGGAATTTATGTTATACAAAATTTCAGTAGCAAACGAGCATCGTTTGCTACTGAAATTTTATGGAAAAAAAACTGCACGCATTTTTTTACGAGTCAAGTTCTGTTTTTAATTTGTTGTAAAAGTGTACTAAGGGCGAAACACGTGGAGTCCTGGGTATAGCTGTCTCAGCATTAGCCAATAGCCGTGGCTGACCGTGTATAAAATTCAACAAAAAGATCGATTGTTGGAGAACTGAGAATAAATCTATCCAAATTATTACAATTTAAAGTTATGTAACCTTGTTTTCTTTGAAAAAGTGCAGGTAGCAAACAATAGCACTGGTCTTATATCGAATTGATAGGAATGATAGACATACATGTCTATTATAACTAAAGGATTAGTTATCTTTAGGTCAGGCCAGGTCAATCCCGCGCCTCCGCCCAGACGTCTACAAAAATTATGAACATTCTATGTCTTAATCAAGGTCATAAACTATGTGTTTGTCAAATTTCAGCGAAATCCGAGCCGTAGTTTTTGCATTAAAGAGTAACAAACATACATACACCCTCACAACATTTACTCTTACAATAAAAGTAAGACTTTACATGTATTCCGGAGTTGAGTAATGTGCCGTATATCGCTTGAGAAGAAGTACTTCGTAGTAGTCCCGGACACGTTTAATTTGTAATGTAATATCGTGTAATACAACGCGAATAGGATGAACGGACGGCATACGACCTCACCGCAAATCCTATAGGTGTAGTTCTTACTACGAGTTACGTTTCTTCAAAACAATGGCCGTTTATGTTCCCGGTCATACCTGCATACAACATTGTAAGGCGTCGCCGAAAAGAAAACATAAGCGTTTGGCGTATTGTTATGTATATTGCAATGCTTGCGAAAATGTAAACAATGATCTTATTCACGAAACGTAAAAACTCTTACTAAGAATACATATATTATATTAGCGCTTATGTATTATGTCGCTACGGTTATTAGATGAAACTATTGCTTAAATTAATAACATCAGACATTACATATACATATTAACTTATATTGTTTTAATAAAGACGTTGAACTAATATTCTTAATTAACGTATTCATTTTATCAGAAATAAAGTAATTGCTTGTTTTTTTAGCCCTCGGGAGTAGCAACGCATCTGTGATTGACTTCACGTAGAATCCATGTTCTATATGAAGTTGCTTACAGATGTCTATGGGTGGCAGTGACCATTTACCATCAGGTGCCCTACATGTTCGTTTGATACTCCCATATTAAACAATTAATAAAGGAACCAATCGTCAAACGTGAAAACGTAACTTCTAAACGAGCAGCAGGTAGTAGAACCAGTGTAGTACGCCAGGTCAAGTACCACCCCCACACTTATTTCAAACGTGAAACTGTTCTTGCGTTTCCATGGGAGGGTGTGGTTGCCGGCACTCTTTTATATGAGGCGACCAACCTAGTCTTCGGGAGTAGCGACGCATCTGTAATTGACTTTAGATAGAACCTATGTTCTATATAAAGTTGCTTACAGATGTCCATGGCCGGCGGTGACCACTTACCATCAGGTGGACTGCATGCTCGTTGGCTACATCATTATTATTTAAAAAAAGTTGGATAAGTATATCCCTCCAGAATAAAACACAGCAGCGCTCAAGATTGCTGTTGTTAGGTAGAAGAACGGGTGGCGAGGATGCCTCTGAAGTTGAACCACAAAGCTTTCCAGGACCTCCAAAATCTCAAAAAAAGACAAGATATCTTTAATTTCGTGTCTTCTTTACATCACGATGAATCAGGCAGTTAAAATATTTTGTACTTTGTTCAAGCTATGATTCCCAAGAGTATTTTGTTGTTTGTTCAAGCCACGAGACCTAGATCAAGAGTTATTGTTGTTTTTTGTTCTTATGTTCTTTCGTTACGTCTTTTTCTTATTGTTTCGCTTCGTTGATTTAACTTTGTGATAGTCTAGAGATGTCTAGATGTCTTATGATCATCGGTCTGCAATGAATATCTCAGTATTGCTGATCTGTAATCTGATACTATCCATCCACGTGTGTACACAGGGTTCCCAACTTAGGGGTTCTTACCCCAAATTTAGGGGATAATTAAGTAGGATTGGATTTTTTAGGGGTGTAAAATTTTTAGGGGCTTTTTCAGGGTTTTTTATAGGTGTTTTTAAAGGGAAATCTCCCCGTCAGGCTATATAATCATGCCTCACGACGAAAAAAAAGGTCATGCACTACACCCGAAGACCTTTTTTTTCGTCGTGAGGTCAGGTTGCCACGAACAATTCCAAGTAATAATTCATTATGGGGGATTTTAGGGGTTTTTAATGAAGGCTTTAGGGGAATACATTTATGAGTCTTGGTAACCCTGTGTGTACATCAGTTATTATCGTAGGCGGTGATCGATAACAGACGCAACGATGTGTCGCCTGATGGGTTCGGTTTTTACGTCTTGGTTGTCTCATTGTCTCATTAATCTTATTAATATTATAAATGTGTAATTTTGTATAGATGTATGTGTGTTTCACGCAAAAATTATCGATCGGATTTTACTGAAAGATAGCACAAGTCTATAACCTGGGTTTACAAATATGATACTTATTACCATACTGAGTTTGATCAAAATAAGTGCAGCTGCGGAAATAAGCTAGTGTAAAATAAATTAGCAAATGAGTAGGCGGTCAATCTAATTGTAAATGTTACTGATGATTTTTTTTATAATAATTTGGAAGTAGCAAGCGAGCATTCGGTTCACCTGATTGTAAGTGGTCACTGCCGTCCATAGACATCAATAACGGGCTGGTCAGATATAATTTAATTTAGCCCACATCTACACTTTAACGAAAAGCATGAACAGTTTAAATTTGGAAATGGGTGTGTCGGTGGTATCTCCCGGTTCAACATCATACTGATTTCACAAAAAAATGGAAGTCATATCTCAAGTCGGTCATTGTTTGTCAATTTCCGAGGACTTCTTTTCAATGTCTCTGTCATAACACAACTTTTAATACAGAATACAGCAGTGCCTAACACAGAGATGGTCAATGATAATAATTTTCAAGGTGGTAGAATCAGTGTAGTTCGACCGGGGAAGACCGCCACACCTATTTCTAGCGTGAAACATTTTTTGCGCTTCGATAGAAGGATGTGGTTGCTGGCACACTTCCACATGAGGCGATCATCATAGTCCTCGGGAGTAGCAACGTATCTGTGATTGACTTCAGATGGAACCCATGTTTTGTATGAAGTTGATTACAAATATTCATGGGCGGCAGTGACCACTTACCATCAGGTGGACTGCATGCTCGTCTGCTACTTCAGTCAGATAAAAAAAAGATGGCTAAAGCGGTGGTGCGTTCAGATTCGAACTTCGAACTCCACAAACTTACACACCTACGTTGACCAAGACTTGAAATGGTGACTAATAGAAATAACGCGGTGTCTCCTCGGCGTTTTCCGTTTATTTGCGGCCATTCAGTGCGGTTAATGCACCCATTTGTCCATTGTCGTGCGATCGGACCAGAATCGCGGGCGATCTACCGAGAACCGGCTTCGGTGTCCGTTTCTATTGTGAAGCCTTTAGTCTCCGGTTCGAGGTTGATGTGTCAGTCAGATGCATTAGTGCACAATACGTACGTCCATCAAATTTACATAGAGTATGGTGAAAGTTGAAATAATGGAAATTATTCTTGTATTTTTTATGAAATAAAATTGAGTTTGCCTTTTGAGAAGTTTCTTAAAGCATGCGGTTGTAAATTCTTTTTGGAGACGGAAAATTTGTATTTGTTCTTTCCTAGCACGTATCGATAATAATACACTAGACAATAGTCCACGTCATTAGGAGTAGTTTTAAGTATTTGACTTAATTTACCGAAATTTTAAGTTAGGTCCCCGTCGTTGTCACTGTCTCATGTCCATAAAGCAAAATAATACCTACTCACTCTTAGTTAATCATTCCAAAGCATAAATTACTTATAGAACAGTTAAAATTGGACAATAGGTTCAATGTGTATATATGTAGACAGAAATTTAGAAGATTTTTCGATATTTCACACCAAACAAGGGTGAATGAGCGTTATGTTATAGTATGCGCGTATTAAATTGCGGGAAATAGCGAGTAGGTTTTATAACATATGTACTTAAATTTAGTAGCTATTTAGATAGCTACTAAATTTAAGAATGATTGAGTTAAAATGGGATTTCCATAATGATTTATCCTCATAATAGGTTATTTATAAACATATATTTAACTATCCTGTTAATAAATATAGTTATGCAAAAAACATGTGGACGAAACTACGTTAATATTGCTGTTCTGTTTCTTATTGACCCGCGTCGCGGTTACATTTACCATACAGGTCTGACAAGTAGTGGGTTCCGGGTTCGATTCACCGTCAAACAAGTCAGAATGATGAGATTAGATTAGTTTGAGTGTGTTCATGGCACCCACGACACAGGCGAAAATCCTACTGTGGGGCTATGAGTGTAGTAAAGCGTTTTACATTTTTTTATTTCTTTTATACATTTCTGTGATTAAACAGTGGTATTAATTAATTGTAGTAGAATGAGTATGTTTCGAACTAAGAGGTTGGGAGACCTCTTGGTTCGAAACACTTGTTTGTAGAATGTAAACAGTTCTTGAGTTACATTTGATGGTCAACATTTAGTCCTGGAAGTAGCAATAATGTATCTGTGATGGACTTCAATTAGAACCACTGTTTTATTACATGTTTTAGTACTCGTGATATAGGATTCTAGTCAATCAGGAGGCTTAGCCTCAATATTGAGTCAAATAAGTTCTGTAGGAATCTAAAATGTGCCTCAAGCGTAATACTTAGTTTTTATTTTGATATCAATATGTGATTAATAAAGACGCATGTGTATTTTGTTAATTATAATTCAACTAAATATGCATGTATGTAATTTAACTTTCCACGTTATAGGATTTTTATTTAAATCTATGTACCTGTATATAATGAAAGATTCGCAGGTCTGTCATCGCATATATTTGCAAAATACAAAAGTGCTTGATGTACATCAAGCACTATGTAATGATAAGTAATGATGTAAATTTCTATTTCTATTATTTTTTTGTTTGTGTTTGAAATAACATTAAATCAGAACTATTGAATTTAATCTAAACTATAGATAGTCATAGTTACAGTTCATATACGATGATACCTACACGGTAACATTTTTGTATTTTTATTTTTTAAACTCGTATGATATCGCGAGGTACCTTTTTTTTTTTTTTTTTTGTTTTCGAGGGGGAAACTTTCAAAAAGTACCCGACGTCTTGGGAGCGACGCGGGTTATGTGGGATTCTTACCGCACTAAAACCCCCCCGGTGGCTGACGTCGACGCTGCGAAGAGGACTCCGGGAACTCCACTTGACCGCCGCCGGTGTTCTCAGCGTGTGCCCCATCGGGTTCTTCTCTGGTGGGCGTGAACTGCTCACCACACCTTCTGGTTTTTACGGCAACATGCAACCACACATGCCGCCGTCCTTCCCGGGGTCACTTGACCGGACGGTTCGAGCTCCCACTCTACCCGCCCGCAACCCCGGAAGCCTCTTTTAGTCGCCTTTTACGACAGGCAGAGGGTACCGTAGTCCTATTCTGGTCCCGGAACTACAGGGACATCGCGAGGTACCTATGTCTCGCGATATCATACGCGTTTAATTGGAATGGATAAGTATCTTTAATCCCCAGATTTAACTTATAAAACTCATCTGCTTCCAATCGAAAGGGAAACTATTAACCAAATGAAATAAAAATTGCTAAATTGACCTAACAGCCAGTGAATTTATATGCTCTTTGAACTATGTTAAGGCGATGTCTGTATTTACATACATTTGCATGAGAGTGTAGGAAGGTAAATAATGTTGGTCGTTAAGGTTTACCGTCAATTCGTTTCAACAACTATTATTCGACATCCAAATAGAAGAATTGTCATCAACTAGAGCCTAACGGCGGAATGAATTTATTTAATAAGTTAATAAAAATAATTAATTAATAATAATAATAATAACAAGTTGAAATGTATCACGTCGTTAGGGTTTAGATCATGTTAATGCTTCATTCCAGTTTTTAGTAAATAATAATACGGAATACGTAATGACCAGTGATAGCCCTCTCAATCGGGAGGCCCGAGGTTCAAATCCAGGCACGCACCACTGATTTATTGCGTATTAGACATTAATTATCATTGCTTTTCGGTGAAGGAAAACATCGTGAAGAAACCTACACACCCGAGAGTTCTTTAAAAAAAGCGTTCTCGGAGGTGTGTGAAGTCCACCAATTCGCACTTGGCCAGCGCGGTGGACTATGGCCTAAAACTTTCATTTCGAGAGAAGACCCGTGCCCAGCAGTGGGACAATAGTGGGTTGACGATAATACGTATTTTTGTAACCTCAGTATCAGTTAATAACTGCCATTTCGTATTCAGATTAGTGCCCCGTTAACTTAGTTTATATTTAACTGCATTGTTCAGTGGAACGAGAAAATACTGCAACTGTTTCGTTCAAACTGTATAATATAAACGATTCATTTAAGTTTCTAATAGTATCTTGGTGTGAAAAGCAATATTTTATCATAATGCGGTTTTACTGCGCTGGAGATGATTGAAGGAATTTATTTGTGTATTACAACGAGTTTTTTGAAACATGCGGAATCACCATATCAATCCAACTTGACGACCCGCGTGGCGCAGCGGTTACCGTACCGATCTGACACGCAGTGGGTCCCGGGTTCGATTTCCGGCCAGACATGTGTCTGAATGATGAGTTTAGATTCTTGTTCTGGGTCTGGGTGTTTGTGTATTTGTCTTTGTGTGTGTCCATGGCACCCACGACACAGGAGAAAATCCTACTTTGGGGCTATGAGTGTAGAAAGCGTAAAAAAAAAACCAACTGATAAAATAAAAGATTGCACCATCCATCCATCAGCCCTTTGAGCTCCACTGCTGAACATAGGCCTCACCTAAATGACGCCACTCTAACCGGTCCTGTGCCTTCTGAATCCAACGGTTTCCCGCTGTCTTCTTCAGGTCATCGGTCCACCTGGTGAGGGGGCGAAAAGACTGCACCATATTTTTATTCTATAGTTAGGCAAACAAAATTTAAGAACTGAGAAATGTTAAACATTTATTCCATAACTAGCTGTTGCCCGCGACTTCGTCCGCGTTTTCGTTGTTTTTCGTAAAAAAAAGTAGCCTATGTCCTTCCTCACGGTTCAGTGGTTTTGATGTAACAGACAGATTAACTTTCGTATTTTAGTAGGGAAATATAATATGTCATATCTACAATACTGTTGAAAAATATCGCAATACGGAACCGCACAATATTATTGTTAATAGCTTTGCCCGCGACTCCGCCAGCGAGTAACTCCTTGTGTGTTATTGAGTTAATGTATTGGTAATATTGTTTAGATCACGTTCACATGAGGCTTAAGAACCTTTTTTATTTTTGTTTTCGAGGGGGAAACCTTCAAAAGGTACCCGACGCCGTGGGAGCGACGCAGAGTTATGTGGAATTTTTACCGCACTAAAACCCCCCCGGTGGCCGTCTTCGGCGCTATAAAGAGGACTCGGGCTCCTCCCAGATGGGCGGATGGGCCCACCACCCAATCTAGTCTTTACGGCGGTATGCGACCACACATATCGCCACCTTCCCGGTATCGCCTGGCTGGACGGTTCAAGCTCCCACTCTAGCCGCCCGCAACCCCGGAAGCCCCTTTTAGTCGCCTCTTACAGGACAGGCAGGGATACCGTAGCCCTATTCTGATCCTGCCGAAGGCTTAAGTACTTATATAACGAAAATACTTCAATGCAAAGCTTCCGGGTAAACTATGTTGAATGTTGATCCATCCGGCACGTGAACGTAAAGATTTTTGGAACTACTGACCCGGGAAAGAGCGACGTACAACTGACCATGCGAGAAACAACTGACACCGAGATCTACTCCAGCAACTGAGCCTTATTAATTGTCATTGCATAACACACCGATACTGGGAATTGCGTTCTTTTAAATTGGAATGGAAAATTATTAGGTACTAAGGGAATTCTGGGAATAAAGACGGTTTCTCCTGCACCGCAACCTGTTAAAATTTGAGCCTCGATTATATTACTGTTCACTGTTCACTGTTCACTGTTCATTTTTCATTTTTCATTTTTCATTTTTCATTTTTCATTTTTCATTTTTCATTTTTCATTTTTCATTTTTCATTTTTCATTTTTCATTTTTCATTTTTCATTTTTCATTTTTCATTTTTCATTTTTCATTTTTCATTTTTCATTTTTCATTTTTCATTTTTCATTTTTATTTTCTTTTTCATTTTTCATTTTTATTTTCTTTTTCATTTTTCATTTTTCATTTTTCATTCTTCATTCTTCATTTTTCGTTTTTCATTTTTCATTTTTCATTTTTCATTTTTGATTTTTCATTTTTCATTTTTCATTTTTCAATTTTCATTTTTCATTTTTCATTTTTCATTTTTCATTTTTCATTTTTCATTTTTCATTTTTCATTTTTTATTTTTCATTTATCTTTTTTCATTTTTCATTTTTCATTTTTCATTTTTCATTTTCATGTTCATTTTTCATTTTTCATTTTTCATTTTTCATTTTTCATTTTTCATTTTTCATTTTTCATTTTTCATTTTTCATTTTTCATTTTTCATTTTTCATTTTTCATTTTTCATTTTTCATTTTTCATTTTTCATTTTTCATTTTTCATTTTTCATTTTTCATTTTTCATTTTTCATTTTTCATTTTTCATTTTTCATTTTTCATTTTTCATTTTTCATTTTTCATTTTCATTTTTCATTTTTCATTTTTCATTTTTCATTTTTCATTTTTCATTTTCATGTTCATTTTCGTACAGATAGATGACTGAGTTATAAACGTAAGAGTAGACAAATATAATCAGAAAGCTTTGAACTGCTAAGCTATCGGGAGTTACACGTGTTATTGTGAGTCAACCATAAAAGATAGACATATGCTGTCGTAGGATATTTTTTAGAAAATTTTAAGGAAAATATTTCCCTCATACATGATTTCTGTGTAGCTTTAACCATTAAGGTTGCACACGCGACAGAAGCTTAAAAAAGTAACTTCTCCCGTTTTCCCAACATTTCCCTTTACTGCTCTGCTCCTATTGATTGTAGCGGGATGAAAAGTATACTATAACCAGCCCAGGAGTATAAAGAATAATCGTACCAAGTTTCGTTAAAATCCACTGAGTAGTTTTTGTTTCTATAACGGTTATACAGACAGACAGACAGACAGACAGACAGACAGACGGACAGACAGACAGACAGACAGACAGACAGACAAAAAATTTACTGATTGCATTTTTGGCATCAGTATCGATCCCTAATCACGCCCTGATAGTTATTTTGGAAAAATATTTCATGTACAGAATTGACCTCTCTACAACTTTATTATAAGTATAGATTTTATAAATTAAGTATTAATGGATAAATAATCACAGCAAATGTTTAACTAGCAGTTGCTTGCGACTTCGTACGCGCAGACTATAATATAAAAAGTGTAAAAATGTACACCGTATGAATTGAAATATAAATAAAATACTTTGTTACAGGGTGTTTCCAGCCTAAAATAAACGTATTTAAATCTAGCTCTACTTCTTCTTCGATAACTCTATTTGGATTTTAAAAAATTGATGTTTTATTTTATAATATATAAGTAGCAAGGGACCTCATAGTCCACCTGAGTGTAAGTGGCTGCTACCATTTACTACATACTACAAAAGAATTAAAGTTATTAGGAAAATTAGGTGTGATAGTTCCTTTCTTACTCTTCTAACAGTTTTTCCACAACTTTTCAAACAGCCATTTACATTGGAAGACCCGTCTTTAACATTGTGTATACATTACAGTTATTGTATCATGGTTTAATTAATCACTGTAAATAATGTAAAAAAGATGTAACTCAACTCGAAACCGCAACACCGCGACAGCCATTTCCGCGTTTTGTGTGTCTTCACTGACCTACTTCAACTATTAATGGACCTAGCTTCCGTGAAACATTTCTTGGTATCATATTAATTTGGGAATCAAAATGTCTTACTTAAGAAATGACATCAATATATAAATATCAAAACGCGACATTTTAATGCCTTGTCCAATTAGTTGCATTTCACTGTCATTTTGAAATATTTTTCATTAGACAATATATTATTTTCGTGATTCTTCTATAAAAATAAAGTAAAAACTGTTATGCGGGTATTTTCACCTTAATTCAATTCCAAAACACACCTTGCGTTTACCGAATCGGTATCAACGGTCAAAATATACCTAAAGGTCGGTGCAAACCAAATTAGCACACAAAAGTTTAGTGTGCCGGCCCTCCCGAACATAATAATTGCACAATTAACTCGCCGGCACTTGCTCGCCTTAACGGATGATGTCATGCAACAGCGGACCAAGGCCCGGGCGAGCCGGCAGTCGGCGCTTGTACACAAAGCAATGAGAACGCAACGCACAAGGAAATATTATTTCACTGTGTTATTATCGTGCAAGTTCATCCACGTGCCTACTTAGCTATTTTTTCTTAAATTTTGTTGTTTTTTTTGTTAACACGTTATCTATAAGTGTCAAACATTCCGCGTAAAAGGAAGGTGAGTGTTTGTGAAATCGAGTCGCGGAGTTTTTAACGATGTTTCGGTTGAAAAAGGAAATTACTTAAATTGTTTACATTATTTTGGTTCGTCGATATTGGTGTATTTTCATATAGGTTGATAAATATTTGTGTTCAGTTTTTTTGGTGTAGATAAATATTATATCTTATAATACTTAAAACAATTGAATTATTTAGCATCATATCAAATTTTAACTATGTCCCTAAATTTGATTTTTCCTTAACGTTTTGGATCCAAACGGAAATTTTAAATTGTTATGGATAAATACCTATAATTAGTCCCTTTAACGGACTCACAAGGATGTTTTTAAATATTAAACGAGAAAAAAAATGTCACGTTAGAGATTTTCTCTGTAACTATGTGCAGTAAGCCAATTTGCTTAATCTGCTTATCAAATTATAAAGAAAAGGAAATAAATCCGTGAATTGTAATTTTATATGTAAAACGTTAATATAGGGTTTATGTTATTTTAATTCTAAAAATAAATATGTTAAACATACGATAATGTAAATTTGAGGGAAACCGTATTCATTCTTAATATTCATTGAATTATTATCCTACTAAAGAGGGAGCATATAGAAAAAAAAAGTAGACAATGTTATGACAGTTTTTACCAGTGTAAAGCAACTTTGGGCGTTGGACCAATGTGTGTTTGAAGTGCCATCACAATGAAAACAAGAGATTTAAAGTCATATGTGATAGACACTGATACCTGGTCAAACTTATGTGCCTATATACAATCCCATGACGTAGGTAAGGAGGGATGTAGAGGGTCGAGACTCCCCACCGCTAGCATTGGCGAAAAAGTTTGTTTTTTTGTTCACAAATTTCGGAGTTTTAGTAGGTATCCTGGGCTCTCCTACCGTAGAATGTGAAGAAAATTGACCAGTTGACTGCCTCTCAAAATGTTATAGCAATGCTCATGAACAATACTATTTTACCTTTAATATATTATAAGCTGTCCATATATGTCATTGCCTGTTTAAGATTATTTTACAAATATGTACAACCACGTAATATTCTTCTATTCAAAGCCTTCACATATTTTTATCATTCTTTGTCAATGACAAGCAATTTCATTCATCACTCAATTTGATCATTGCTAATGAAATGATTCACTGCTGTCGGGAATTCAATCATTCGGTTAATTTGTGTCGCGTCGGTGCCTACGGGAATGATATAAATATACATTTAGTATGTATGTGCAACGGTCTTTGTATTGAACTGTTTTAAATTCTTGTGGTCGCAAATCATTCATTATCAAGCACATATCTGTCCCACGATTGAGGGAAATAAGTAACATGGGCTATCGCGATGTAAAATTCTAAAGTATACAAAATTGATTAAAGTTCACATTAACTTAAAATGATCACAAGTTCGTTCAAAAGATTTTAACGTGTCGTAGAGAGTTTATCTGGAATAGTTTATTAAAAATATAAAAAAGTATTTTATGAAATTTAATTTAATTATGACAAATACAAGTAATATTAAATTAAATTTCATAATTGTATGTAAAATAATAACTTAAATTTAAAAATAAACAACTTGTTAAATTAAATATTAAAATCTGCATCTAAAATACTGTCACAAAAAAGTATTTTGACTCAATTAAACTATATTGTGCAAGCCATCCAAAACCTTCGTTATAAATAAGCAATAAGTCAAAAATCTTGGCAAATTATTTTAATATCTCTATATCTAATATTCTATACGTGAAAACTTGTAATCGGGTTTTCTTTTGTTATAATTAGTAGTATATATTAGAAGATTTTTTCCTAATAAATAAATAAATAAATCTTTGCAAAGTTATTCCATAGAAGAGTTCCAAGAAATGCCAAGAGAATGTATTTAAGTATAAAAGGCAATAAAACGCGTAGGGTGTATACCGCTGAATGAATAGTTAATAACTTAGATAACCCCTTATTCTATATGAAATGCATGCTTATTTGACACATCAATTATATAAAACAATAAAATATTTGTAGTTCGTTTACGCTATATGTATCATTTAACATTATGTGGATATGTAGCAACTTTCTCATATAAAAAGCGATCTACATGCCCGTTAACTGTAACATATACCACTGTTTACGATCACAGAGCACAAAGGAGAGTTAAAAAACAATACCAGCTCAACTTTGCTACAAACACGTGTGTTTGAACTGGAAGCCACAGTGCGGTCGCATGGGACCTACCCATTGTTGTGAAGTCTATTATTATACCCCGTATGTAAATGTTTATATTTATATATAGATTTATTATAGCTTTGATGTACTGTGGGTGCGGAGTAGTTATGGGAATAGTCGGTTAGTTCTTGTTGGGTTTTGATGAGACGTTTTGTCTCAGATGTCGTGTTTATATTATGAACTTTTATTAACATCGGAATATGTTTTGCAAATAAAGTATACAGATTGTTTTATATAAAATATTGAAGTATCGTACAATCGTGCCAGCAATTCCTCATCCTTACCTCTAATTAGAACTATAGGTCTAGGTTCTTTCCCACCGGTACGTGTGTTTCGTTATAAAGAGGAACCCACATATTTTTTTCATAAAAATATGCTGTACCTATTTTTACTCTAGTGGAACATGTAGAGCTCAATGCAGCTGAAATAAAAAAAAAGTATCTATAGTCAGCATGCCCCAGACTTAGAAATAAATCAGTGGCTATTTTTATGTATAACACAAAATTACGCACATTTTTAAATACTAGTCGCCCGTCGCATCGGCCGAAATTCGACCGTAATTTAAATTAAAAAACTAAACATCAAATGTCATCTGACATTCTTGACGTTGTGTCTTTTCATAGTAAGACATTGAATGTTTTATTTCATTTACTAAGTACATATGTGTTTGTGACAAATGCACGGTAGTGTGTGTAATGTGTTTTTAGTTGATTTTATGTATGAAAAATGCATTATTTGAAAAAAATATTAACATTCTGCACTCCTTCTCTACGTCCACTATAACCGTGCAAAATTTCATACTAATCCGTCCGCGGCATATTACTTAAAAATCCGTCACAAATTTTTGCTTCAGGTATTAATATAATTTTTAAATATTTCATTATTAACCTCCATAATCAACAACAATTGACACTTACATCCCAAAAATGTTCAGATTTCGAGGTTGCTCATTTTCCTTTAACACGAATGGCTTCATTGAAACCGGCTGTGGAAGGCAATGGAGCGTAGATCTTTTTAAACTTCTTATAACTCTAATTAACTGTTATTCAATCTAGTATTCTTGGAAATGTTATCGGCGTTAATTTTATTGAATTTTTCGGATCAAAAATGTTAAATCGGAAGAACAACAAAATATCATTTAAAATACGCGAACTGTAAATTTTGAAAAAACTTGTACCTACTAATTTGCATTTAACATAACGTGCGTTGCAATACTGTTGTAAAATGCGGTATAGAAAAGCGGCTTATTGCTAAATAAATGATCGATTTTTTCTTGCACTACGATAAGGGGAAAAATGCCCGTAAATAATAAGTAAGCTCTAAAAAATTTTCAACAAAAATAGTAGTGAGGGTGCTTAATTGTTTTGCTCGTGGCTGTGTGTTATACTTGTAATAACACACATTTTAACATTGTAAGATCCTTTGTGCTTCGATGGATCAATATGTGTAATGCATTAGTGAAACTTCGAATCGATATATGTTATACATTTAAGTAAGTGGGACCTTGGAGGTACCACCGCTACACCTATTTCTAGCGTGAAACTAGAGTTCTTGTGTTCGGTGGAAGTGTGTGGTTGCCGACTCAAAATGATATATACTCAGATAGTCGCTATCTGAGCCCTCGGGACTAGCAACGCATCTGTGATTGACTTTAGATAGAATCCATATCCTATATGAAGTTGCTTACAGATGTCTATAGGCGGCAGAGATCACTTACCATCAGGTGGATTTTATACTCGTTTGCTATTTCAACTTTACAAAAAGAAAACATCGTAAACTTAATCGAGGCGGGGCTGAGCCACAGAAATAAGGCAGTTTGGTGCCTATATATTAATACGTGAAGCAAAAACTTGTGAAGCATTTTTAGGTAATATGCCGCGGACGGATTAGTATGAAATTTTGCACGGTTATAGTGGACGTAGAGAAAGAGTGCAGAATGTTAATATTTTTTTCAAATGATGCTTAAAACATGCATAAAATCAACTTAAAACACATTACACAAACTACCGTGCATTTGTCACCAACACATAAATAATAAACGACATACATAGAACAATCAATGTTTTACTATGAAAACACATAACGTCAGAAATGTCAGTGTCTTCGTCAAAATACCCGCTATTGCTTTTAATTACGGTTTACTTAAAAAATATTACATTTTATTAGAGTTTTAGCAATACTCGTACCTACTACTTTGGACAATATGAAGTTGAGTTTTTTAATTTAAATTACGGTCGAATTTCGACCGATGTGACGACTAGTACTTATAATAGCAAACATTTTAGGACGGTACAGTCTTTAGTGTTTTGATTTATCGATATCGATGATTATGCATTAAAGTAAGTGAAACATTGATATGCACGTATCGGCGTCACGGCGCGCTGTAAGCACGGCGCCGTAATCGGCCAAGTCCGAACTAAGCCGGCTATATTTAGCGGGGCGTCGAAGGCTGCCAAGGTCAATGTCGGATGTATGTTTTAAGTTTTCCTCTGCGAATGCGTGATGATTTAATATTCTGGTGTGTCTTCATCAAACTTCTGACCATAAGGAAGTATGTGAAATGTTCAGATTATAAACTGCTGCCATATACGGATCGGAAGGTTTCGTACAACTTTGAGAACCGTATGAAGAGTTCTGTCGTAGTTGTTCATAATCTTTTTGATGTTTGTTTTCATCATAATCTTTTCTTTTTTTTCATCTTTTTTATAAGTAGGTACTTAGTTGGGTTGTGCGAGTTCAAAAAATGTACCTCTCGTCAACCCATTATTGTCCCACTGCTGGGCACGGGTCTTCTCTCAGAATGAGAAAGTTTAGGCCATAGTCCACCGCGCTGGCCAAGTGCGAATTGGTGGACAAAAAATGTACTGTAATGTAATGTAAATGTAAAAATGTAATGTGAGTCTAAATCCGAACTTTGGACTTTTAATGTTAGAAGTCGATAATTGCTTCAAGTACAACACTTGTTTGTTTAAATTGTTTGATTAATTGAAAACTTGACAAGGATTTAAAAAAACAAATATGTTATTTAAGTGCCTATTATTTAATACTAGTTGATCCGGCGACCATCGTTCCGCCCAATAGTCAAAAATCTAAAATTATCAGTGTTTCTCTACTATGTTATACATGTATTATACATTAAAACCTTCCTTTTGCATCTCTCTATCTATTTAATAAAACTACATTAAAATCCATAGCGTAGTTTTAAAGATCTAAGCATACATAGGGACAGACAGCGAGCAGCGACTTTGTTTTATACTATGTAGGGATTTCACAGGTAAGAAATGTGTGTTAATAGCGCCATTAAATAATATGCGAAACAAGAGATTAATCGAATTTCTCTAGAAGTGGTTATCAGCAATTATCATCGCTTTATCAGCCTCTTATCAGTCACCGGGTCGCTGATAACATTGTAAACACTCGACACGGAATGCATTTTACCGGTTTTATTTTTAGGCATTCAAGTGAGAATAATGTGCAAATCGCTTCAAATCTTTGCAGTTTGTTTTCATTTAGTGACTTAGTAATTATTATAAACTTGTAAATTCGTTATTAAGTTTAGTATTTGCTAAGTATATAATCAGACGTTACGAGTGTTATCATAAAAAATGTGAGTGTTAATATCTATTGTAGATAAGTTAAATTGGTTTAATTTTTATATTTTTGAGACATTATTTAAGGAGGAACATTCAATTTTCGCTTCTTTTTATTTGTTTAGATTATTATTTATTTACGAACTTTTTAACTTTTATATTTTTGATAAATTATTTAAGGAGGACATTTAATTTTCGCTTATTTTTTTTTGTTGAAATTATTTATCTACGGAATATTTACTTCTTCTACTTTGAAATAAGTCTTATCCATGTGTTATTTGCTTAAATATTTATCAAGTTATTACTGACTATATATATATTTCTAAACGGTATGAAAGCGTAGGTTTATGAAGGGTTATGTAAAGGTTTATGAATCATACTTAAAAGCTCTTGTTTAAAATGGGAAAGGATCAGTTAGTAATAAATTTGAGATTTTACTGCCGCGTGCGAGCTAAAGACGGAGGATTATTGGCACAACGCCATTTCACGTACGAACCCGAGAATGTTTACATTTTTTTCATATATTATTAGTTCAAAATTAATAAAATATGAAACTAAAAAGTACTAACAACTAATATGTAAATAACTCTCATCGTGTATTGGGTAAGTAAATTAATTGGCGATTAAATAGTCAATGTTAATGAATTCACAGTCAACAGTTTCGGAAGTTGAACATTACTTTATAAAATTTCGTTAATGCTGTTAAAAATGTTGATTTGCGTTTTGGTAGTAAAGAAAGAAGTCTTTGTACTCTATCTTCTTAATGTCCTAGTAAATAGCAACGTATCTGTGATTGACTTTAAATAGAGTCCATATTCTTTATTGTTGCTTACATATGTCAATGGGCGGCTTACCACTTACCATCAAGAGGACCTCTCGTTTGCCACTTTAAGCGGTTAGAAGTCAATGGGCATTAGTAAGCACTTGCTATCAGGTGGACTGTTACATTAGAAAAAAGAAAAAATAATAAAAAATATGTGTATGTATCTATCCACAGAACCAACAGCCGCTCCTCGACGTAGTCCGGGAGCGGGCGCGCGAGCTGTGCTCCGGCGCGGACGCTGCGAGCGGCGAGCGGGTTGAGCACCGCACCCGGAACCTCGGGGACAGATGGAACGTGGCCTGCGAAGGTAGGGGAACGATCTGAGTAACTTGGGGGAAGGATTTGTTAAGCTAGGGATGAGATCTGCATATCTGGGCGAAAGATCTGTGAAGCTGGGTAAACATCTACGAAATTAGGGGAAAGATCTATGAAGCTGGGCAAACGTTTGATAAATTGAATCATACTTAAAAAGTGAAAAATCTTCAAGGTGGTAGAACCAGTGTTTTTCGACCGGGGAAGTACCACCGCCACACCTATGTCTAGCGTGAAGCATTTCTTGCGTTTCGATGGAACTGCGTGGTTGTCGGCACGCAGCAACGCATCTGTGGTTGACTTCAGATAGAACCCATGTTGTGTATGTAGTTGATTAGAGAAGTCTTTGGGCGGCAGTGACTGCATGCTTGTTTGCTACTTCAGTTAGATAAAAGAATTGCGAAATCAGTGAATAAATCTGCGAAATTGTGATCTTCATCAATGTCTTATTTGGATCTAAAATGGTAGGTAACTCTTGTTCTCTTCTTCCCAGGTCTAGCGAAGCGCGCGGCGACAGCGGACAGCCAGCTGCACCGCTGGGGCCAGCTGGCGGACGCGCAGCGCGCGCTGGCCGCCGCCGTCACGGCCGCCACTGACCGCCTGCGGCAGCTGGACGCCGCGCCGCGCACCAGGCGCCGCGCGCTCGACACGAGGCATGCGCTGCAGGTCAGTTGTGGAAAAATGACACATATTCGCTCTTTCTCCCTTGATAACAAAAAAAGCTGAGCTGTGGAGAACGGTGAGATCATTGATTGTAGGGATGTGTTGCCTAACGTTTTGTTGGTCAGAAGTAAAGTAAATTGTGCAATGATAATAATCGGTCGAAGAGAGGAAAGAAATATAACTACAGATGAAAAGAAAATTAGAAAAGAGTAAGATCAGAAATTTCTCTTTCCAAGGTGCCAAATCAAGAACTCGTTAGTCTAAACTAAAATTCTCTTTTTACATAGCAAATCATACCAGGAATAGATCTAGTCAATCGGAGTATCGATTGTAGGGAATTTGAAAACCACGTCCTGAATAATTATAGAAAATTTAATCATCAAATTTTCAGTAGAATTTATCCTAAAACATAACATAGAAAACTTACAAGTTTAAATTCAATAACAAACGAATACTTCTCAGAAACAAATTGCAAATCATCCTGGAAAGGAGAATGCACTAGCATGATTGCGGGTTTAATGCATTTTACTTACATAGCGATACTCGTTTATCAAAACATTGTTGTTTATCATGTATCTTTATACAAATGTTTATATTTCAACCAGCAGACCGTGACTTGGTTTTTGGTAGAATGTTTTGAATCGATTTTCGAAAATTCAATGAAAACATGACTAGTCACTTTTACTTCTATTCAAAATTTCGTGCTAATGATAAATACATCAACTTGCAAATTCTTTAGTTGAATAGCGTCGCAGTACTTGTCACTTATTTTTAGATGGAAAGTTTTTGAGAAGGCTTTTATCAACTTCAATATTTTCGTCGTCGTAAACGTCTTCTTAAAATTTGGGCTGTCTTTATATTCAGTTGTGTTATATTAAAACTTAATATCGTAGAATTATCTACAACTTGTTAAGAAATTAATTTCTAAAAGTGACCTGAACTTCAAACAACTTCGCAGTCAGTCATCAAATGGTTGACTGTACTTAACACTTATCTAATATTTATTAATTAGCGAAAAGTAAAACACTGTTGTGTTAATTATAGCTGTGTTAATTAATTATATGAATTCCTCGAGTGAGAGAATATTTTTGAAAGCGTAACTGTTTACATCAATTTGTGTCATTTGATTCCTCATTCTACATTTTAGCACGTTCAAAGACAAGGTTGTATTTTGCAACGTGGTAGAACGAATACGGTGCAAATGTGAAGCTACCACAGCCTCACTTATGTTTAGCCTGGTACATGACTTACTCATGAGTTTCTGTAAGATGATCAAAATCGCTTTAATTTTTTCAATATGACCGTTCTCTCTTTTCAATGGAGGAGGAAGCAGATTCTCTCTTTTCCAATACGTCAAGTTTCCCTTTCCTCTCAGTTACATAATCTTCTCTCTCTCTTCCTCTAGGAGCTCCAAAGCGAAGTATCAGGCTTGGAGGAGAGTCGGGACGATCTGCTGGAGCACGCCGACTTCGTCGTGAACCTGCTGAAGCCGCACTCGAAGGACGCCGCCCAGGAGACAGAGAGGAACGTCAAGGAACTGGTGGAGGCGTACGAGAAGTGAGTGTTTCGTGTGTGTGTGCGTGTTGTAGAGTTCGCTAGCGTCATTAAGACTTTTATTCTAGTTAATACGGTCCTTATGAAGGTCTACAGAAAGAATAGAGGTCCATGAAAGTCTACTGAAAATTTTGATCAACCAGATGTGTCACAAATGCCGTTTGTCTTCCAATTTGTAATCTACAGTGTTCTCTCCGTTATTTTTAATGTTATTTCTCAAGTTGGTAAAGTAGATTAGAAATTAATAGGTGATATGAGCCTATCTCATAGTCACATTGAGTCCAGGGATGATATTTTTTTGCTGAGAAGAATTATTACGCTTAGTATTGACGGGTAGGTTAGGTTAGGTTAAGTTCTTCAAAGACTTTTTAAGTAAATTAAAAACACAGTAGTTAGGTCATTAAAATAGGTTTTTTTAAATGAGTAAAATAGTTTTTTAGGATTTGTTTTATTTAGCAAAAGATTAATTAAAAACAAGCTAATCAAGTAAATGTAATAAAAATGTGTTTGGTAGTAGTTTTATAAATATTTTTTTTACTTAAAAAATGTTTAATAGAATAGAAGAATTAATATAGAATTAGAGAAAGTTAGACGATGAACTACCTTCGTTTTATGAAGACTAAGTTGAAACGTATACTAGGACCGTGCATGCTGCTTATATGAGCTGTGAGTGTCGTAGTGCACGTGCTGATATAAGTAATGCGAGTTTGGTTCCAGGTTCATGGATGTCAAGGTCAGTGATCGCTTCGCTTAGTTTAAAACTAATCGAAGACCATTCTGTCTGTTGCAGGAGTTTGAAACAATTTAGTAATACTGATGTATAATTGAACTGTATTGTTTACTTTTTTTTCTTGTTTTATGAAGGATAGGTTATCTTTTCTGGTTGGCAGAAGGCAACCTAATTTGTAGTTCTCTTTCAGATTAACCTTTATTAAGCGTGAAATTTAAAACTGTTTAGTTTTACGCGATTGTTGATCGGAAACGGTACGTAAGCGGCTGCCCGATAGATACGTCAACTACGAAACGACAAAAACGGGTTCAAAGAATTGAATAAGTTTAACTTATAAATTAATGATCGTTATCTTTCAATCTCCAAATTTTAAGATAAATAAACGAAATTTTCTAATTTATGGTCTTCGGAGTACATATGTGTGTTACATGGCCCATTCTCTATTTATTCATAACATGATCGCAGCCCCAATTTTTCCTCTTAACTCGGAAGGAGACTTGTAACCAGAGGACGGCAATGTTTTATTTATTCCAAATTTTCGTTCCTGTACTACTTTTTATTTTTCTTTTATCCCCCCTCCCCTCTTTGACTTTGAACTCTTATTTTGGCTCCATTTAGGTATTCATTAAGTAGATTAACCATGATAACGCAATTATGTGACAATAATACATATAATACATAGGGTAACAAAGGGAGTATAAACAATTGAACAATAAGTAATTTTAGTGCTATGGTGAATGGTTAAGTTCTATTTTACGACAGTTTTATGATTGCTATTAATAGTAACGTAAATAAATACCGCTTATTTACACAATAACCTGCAATACATCAAAAGAACAAATAAATGTACATCTGCTCTGTTAGAGGTTATGGACATATATTTATAGACTTTAGTAGCAAAAATGCGTAGAATGGACATCTTCACTCCACTGCTGGATATAGGGATCTCCTAAATAGCTTCACTTCAACCGATCCTGTGCCCTTTCAATCCGAAGGTTCCCCGTTGTCTTCTTGTGGTCATCGCTCCTGGTCCTGGTCGGGGGTGATGTCTGCTTCTTTTGCCAAAATATTCCTTTCGGGAATTGGTCCTTCGAGCCACGTAGCTGGCCCATTGACACTTCATTTTGCTTATTTTAAGTCCGTAATAAGCTTACGGACTTCTTCTACGGATTTCATCTGTCTCATCTACGGATTTCATGTCTCGTAGCGAAAATCAGAGCATAGCCATCGCCATAGCACGCTGAGCGGCTGAGATACGACGAGCCCCTAGAACAAAATCGTATATGACAAATTACCCATTTACAGCATGAAACTTTGAAGTTATGTGGACATAAAACCATTGATTACTTACGCCATGAAAGACGATCTATGGAAAATCATTGTAATAGATACATTGTATTAGGATCTTATTAAATAAGTTCTTAAATAGCTATTACAATGAACAAAGCTTCAGACTGTAAATTGGTAATTTTTCATATACGATTTTGTTCTAGGGGCTCGTCGATAAGATTAGTCACATCTAAGATTGGCATTACCGTTGCTATCCTCGAGGACGAAGTTGGAATGCCTCTTGCAGGTGCCTTTTCTACACTCTTTAGACAGGACTGTCACAGCAGCAGTCGACACTGTCGCGAGGCGGAAGTAGTTTAATAATTATTTATAATGGTGAAGCCGACGGCGTCGCCTTCGGTCACGTCTACCACCTTAATGTGTGTGTTATTCTAGCACATAAACTCTCTATGTGTGGGCCAAATTTCAGCAAAATTTGGTAGTTTTGTGTGAAATAGTAAAACACATATCGCCTCTTTACAACAACAACGTGGCAAGTACAAATTGACCTTTTTTTGTTAAATTTCATAATTATCATGTTTTTTCTTAAATTTTCCGGTAAGTTATATGGTAATATTTACAATGATCGTATTAGGCCTGTGAAAGTCCATTCATTTTAAGGAATTTTATTTTCTGTAACTTAACAATTGGTCTCCAATAAAAATTGTAGTTTTCAAGATAACATGTGCTTGTATAGAGGCGATATCGCCTCTTGTTTGTATATATATAATAAATGCAAAAGTTTGTGAAGATATATATCTTCACAAACTTTTGCATTTACTATATTAATGAAACGTAGCGGTTAACAAAAAAGTAATATTAAAATTGAGGTGATAATGAAAAATAGGAACTCAAATTAGCATTGTAATGCTTGCATTCGTGACATAACTGAATTTAAATTAACTCGTTGTGGAAACAAGGCACTTGTTTAAATAAACGACGATGAAGATATCAAACAAGTTATTTCTATTGAAGAGACTTGTGACTAGATGTAAGTGCAGTTCTTATTACCGTAGAATCGATAACCAATATTTGCGTATAGACATACCCATATTTCAGACAAATTAAACACTAGACAGTATTCTAAGTCAAGGACCACCAATAATGAAAAATGTTTGTCTAGTGAATTTGTAATATAAAAGTATTGAATAATTTCAAGTAGATATGGGGTTCAATTATTTTTTAAATATATTAGGATCAAGAAAATGTTTTTGTTAATGCAGACATTGATATATCATGATATAAAACACGACAGAAGGTACCCAATTATTGCCTTATATCAACAATGCAAGGATATATGATAGGATTTCATAATACAGGGTTAATATCATAGGATTTCAACGTGGTCCCTAAAGGTATCACCAACTTATTTAATGCAATATGTTGGACAACTCTGAAAAGAAATATAGTAAAAATGTTCAAATAGTTGATGGTAGCGACCGGATGAGACCGACAGACTCTACATCTTCTCGCTACCTTAATAAAATAAAAATAATATGTTACATTTTGCTAAATTTGCTCAGAATTTAACACGAAACATTCACAAAGTAAACACATGAGTAAGTCGTTGCAACTGCATGTTATTTATCGCTCGGCGGCCATTTTTGTTGGCGTCTGAACACGAGTCTCCGGCACAACAGTACAAATGTGGCGACCATAGAATACATGGGGCAGAGAAATGGCTTACTCAAGTTAACGTCAGTTTCAGGTATCAATGTTAAGTGTTATTTTATGCATTGAAGGAGCAAAAGAGCATGCAGGTCACTAATGGTAAGCGGTTTCTGCCGCCCATGGTCATTTGTAAACAACTTTATACAGAACAAGGAGGAGCAAAAAAACATGCAGATCACTGATGGTAGGCGTCCATGGTCACCTGTAAACAACTTTATAGAGAACAAGGGTTCCATCGGAAGACCATCGCTGTTTTATTGGTACCATTCCACCAAAGCACAAAATTCCTCCTGGCAACACACGCCTCCACCGAAACGCAAGGACCTTAAAGTATTTAGGAACCAATTCGCTTGTGTTTGAATAGATCTCTTCGCTTGGCTAGAATAATTTTGCGATAATTAATTTTATCGTATCAACGTTTCGTAATACATAGATATTAGCCAAAATTCAAATATTATTATTGTTATGATTTTCGTCACCGTTTTAATACAACCCATTCAAAGTTGCAAAGCATAAACAATGTCAACGCGGAATCTCTATTCATTTCGTGCTCTACGTTTGCGATTCGTTCAACTCGGCGTGAACCAATATTGTCAGAGATAATAATATTTCAGTACCAGTTGATATTAAACAAACTTTTATTTGCACATCTCTGTACATTGGCTCAAACGGAAAATCTAAAGATAGTTTTTGCTGCCATGAGTACTTAGCACTCACGATTCAAGTGCTCAAGGTCTTAAAATTCTCATAGTCTTTGTATTCAAAAAGTTGCGGTGAGATAAGTGTGTGAATGAAATTAAACGTTTTTCTATATATGAATCAAAATTTACCGCAAATGTTTAACCTCAATTATGATCATGATGAAATTACCCACCACCCTTTTACCACGGGCAAGAAAAATATCTTCTTTTTTTTCTGGTTTTCGGCAAAATTTCAGAAACATAGGAAACATCCGTATCGAATTTGATGGTACTAATGAACAATCTTTAGAGCAAGAATGGACTTATTATAAGAAATAAGAATATCTACATACTTAGAAGAAAGGAAAAATACGCTGAGGGTGGCATCCGGAATAAACAGACTCAGAAATTTATTGGCAAAAAATACGGGAGGGACGATCGTTTGAAGATATTTGTCTTTCTCGGTTATGCTAAGCAGAAGCGGGGGATGGGGGTTTAAACTTAAAAAATTCCTTATATCCTCTCCCTATTCTATACGTCGTCGTCAACCCATTATAGTCCCACTGCTGGGCACGGGTCTTCTCTCGGAATAAGAGAGTTATAGGCCATAGTCCACCGCGCTGGCCAAGTGCGAATTGGTGGACTTCACACACCTCCGAGAAGATTTTTTTTTAAGAACTCTCGGGTATGTAGGTTTCCTCATGATGTTTTCCTTCACCGAAAAGCAGTGATAATTAATTTCTAATACGCACACGAATCAGTGGTGCGTGCCTGGGTTTGAACCTCGTACCTCCCGATCGAGAGGGCAAGTTTCAACCATTAGGCTATCACTGCTCTTATTCTATACAACGTCTAAAAAATACGATTATACAAACCACAAGATACAATCCAGGTTTCGACCGGGAAGGTACTATAGCCACACCTATTTCTACCGTGAAGCAGTCCTTGCGCTTCGATGGAAGTGTGTGGTTGCCGGCACACTTTTATATGAGATGACCATCTTAAACTCGGGAGTAGCCACGCATTGTTATTGACTTCACATTAAACCCTACTTCTATATGTAGTTGCTTACAGATGTCCATGGGCGGCTGTGACCACTTACCTACCATCAGGTGGAGTACATGCTCGTTTGCTACTTAAATCTTACAAAAACAGTACATGAAATACTATGTTACCAAGCTTATGTACAGATTGATGTAATTATGTATTATTGTAATGTTATGTCTGGCGTCTGCTGTCATAAGGCTTCATATGAATATTATAATGGGATTTTAATTAACATAGTATTAATAGAAAGTAAGAGGCTTATTACTCTATTACACGGCTTACTCCAAATCTTTGATATTTTCACGGTCTTTTAGTTTTGCTATTTATATTTTCAGTAAACAGTATACATTTATATTAAAAGATATTTTGAAGTGAAACTTCTTTATCGGGGTTGGAAAAAAATTTAGTGTAACATTTTTTCGTTACGCGCCATCTTTTTCTTATCCCTACCACGCGTGATATTAGATAGATTATTATAGATTAGATTATTAGATAAAGTTTAATAAAAGCCTTTTATTAAACTTTATCTAATTTAACTTTATTTAACCAATTTCTGTAAAGTTGCATATAGTAAAATATTTTTTGAAAAATAACGTCATAAAGAAGTTTCACTTCTTACGACTGTACGCTAGTACACGCACACATTTTTTTTTTCAATTTATGAACATATACATGAGTATAGTTTGATCGGGGAGGTACTACCGCCTCTATAGCTTTATTATAGAACAGGGATTTTATCTACTGGAGCCTAACTTTCATTACCATGTAAAAAAACATGATTGTAATTATATAAAAAATGGATATAAATAAGAAAAAAGACAAACCCGCTGAGTTTCTTGCCGGATCTTCTCAGTTGAGGTCGTTTTCCGATCCGGTGGTAGTGTAAGAAAAAAAATGTAAGTGCCCCGTTGGCCTATACAAAAAATAAAGACATTTCATTTCATATCTGAAGTTCGTCACATATGCGTTTCTACTCACAAAGACTAAGATAGTCGCCTTATAGGAAAATGAACCGGTAACTGCGCCAACTGCTTTACGCAAGAAATAAGTGTGGCATTGTTACTATCTCAGTCGAACTACAATGGTTCCGAAAGAATTGCGTTTCGGTGGAAAGATGTGGTTGCCAGCTCTTTATCATGTAAGGCGATCATCTTAGTTCTTGTGAGTAGCAACGCATCTATGATTGACTTCAGATAGAACCCCTTTCTATATGAAGTTGCACACCTGATGGTATGTGGTTACTGATGCCCATCAGTATCAGTAACCACTCACCATCAGGTGGACAGTGGGCTACTTAGGCGTTAGCTATTTTAATCGGATAGAAAAAACATGGGATCAACGTCGAACATGAAAAACATTGCTCTATTTTCCACCGGATTATGTGCCGGAAGTAGATTTTTGGCTCACCGTCAACTTCTTGACAGGCTGATGCCCCGTTCGCCACACTTCGCTCGTCAAACACAAATTAATTTTGCCAGCCATTAACATTTTTTAATTGCGTATTACCGAGTAATAGAGACCACTTTCCCTCGATTTTCGTTTTAATGCCGTTAAAGTTTGTTTTGTCAACAAAATGGCGACTAGCTTTCTGGCTCTTTTCAATTGATGTTCCCGAGGTATTTTCGTTGTTTCGAACCGTCGTTTACGTTTTTTCATAGTTTACGGTTATTATGGTTTATTTTAATTAGGTTTACGGTTGTCGTTACAGTTGGAGTGATGGATTTACGGTTCGCTTGATTCACGTTTGAGTGGCTAGTTATAGGCTGTTTTAACATTTTCCAAGGTGATAGAACTCGTGTCTCCTCTCGGTTCGAGGTTAATTTGTTTGTGTAAATTATCATAACATGACACATCATTTACTTAACATTTTTAAATTAATAGTGACGGCACAGTATTAATATAGATACTAGTACCGTGGTGACGGTCTCAAACGATTACTGTTATATCTATGGGTATTTAACATAGGAATGATATCCTTTAAGTTATCGATTGCAATTGTTAAAGCCGGATACTATTTTTTTTCTGATGAGATGTGAAAAACAACAAAAACATATTGTTTTTCTACCGGTGGAAAGTAATAATAAAATCGTTTAACAGTGTGTTTTTCTTTAGAAAAAAACGTAATGCAATTCTCTAACTAGAAAAATGTTCGGTGATAAATTAGCTCAATGTCGAACATATAATGTTTCAAAACAGTTGGCATGCCAATTACTGAAACGGATGTCCATTAGATTGTCCGCGGGACTCTTGTTTCCTTCCCAAACATAGCACAATACGTGCTAAAACATTCACACTCATAATATTGGCATCGTTTCTCACGGTGCCACTGTTGACGTGTTTTTTTAGGATTTTCACGTGTGATTGAATTTTTGTGTAGTAATGTCACAATGGTGTGAATTCATGCGTCTCGCGGTTGAGTTCCGGGATTCACGGGTACGATCGTATGATATTTTTAAGTTACATGTGTGTATGGTATGAAGTTTACTTTGGGGGGAGGTCGGGTTTCATACTATCTGATTTTCGACTAATATCACACTATTAGGTCATCCTATTTTTTCAAGTAAATTTGCTAGAAAACTGGATAAAGTTAGGTAAAACAGGTTTCTCTCTTAATTTTGATTTCTCATCTGCAGTTAGTGGAGGAGAGGAATCAACACAAGTCTTATTTCATCAGGCAGGATAACCAAGCGACGCCTCTAATTGTTAAATATGGGGAATATCGTTAGGAAACCTACGGAAAAGAAGTTTAATATAAAAGTTGTCGAATGAAAGTGAATAATGTAACAATCACTCTGTTTAATTTTTTATTTTTTATTTTTATTTAACCATTTATTTCAGACAATATAAACAAAGATACATTCGTATAATTGAATACAGAGGTCCATATCATATATACCTTATAGACTAACATATATATCAATATATTCTTATAACTAAATCACGTGTTTGCGGCGACGTGAGACGCGGGTCTGGTGACTTCCGGGGGTCCTCTCCTTCCACGAAACTTCCGGAAGACAACTCCCTTCGGCCACAGCTCTTCCTTCAGGAAGGTCGATACATGCTCAGTTGAGACGCGTACTACAAATGAACTAAAGTTTACTGCGTTACGCGCCACCAACTTTTCGACCGCCAGTCGGAACTTGGTTTTTATTTCTAAGTACTCCACTATGTCAGACGCCTTCGTAACGCCGTACCGCCGTAACTTCGTGACGCCTTTAATGTAGATCAAATCTTGTGAATTATATATAAATAGTAACTTCCCGATGTCAGTCGATAGCGCCTCCCATCGTCTCTTTCTAAATGAAACGGCAAAACCCGCGCACTATTTCCACCACGATACGATGCTGAATTCTCGCGTAATTTTAGGCCTCTCGAAAATAATGATGCGATGTCTAAATGGTGCGTATGAGACGCTAATTCCTACTTTGTGATACTAGTATATTTAATAATGTTTTGATCAGAAGCCGCAAGAAGAAAAAGTACATAATCTATATAGAATTCTACCATTCGGCGATACAGTAAGTAACTTTGACAATATTTCTGAAAGAAGTTGTAAGATACGATAGTACATAATCTAAATAAATAAAATTGTATGTTTGTCTTCTGTACATTCCGAAACCATTGATCAGATTGTGATGAAACTCTGGTAGGGATTTCTGGGGACGGCCGCGACAGTTCCTGGTCGAAATATCTACCTATCTTTTACTCCTTTGAGGTCCACTTATAGACTTAGGCCAACCCTACTAGAAGTTATTGCCAATGATCAACGCGCCTAGAATCAGTGATCATAGTTCGTGTCTATCTTATACAGGAAGACTGTCCATCTCCAGAATTTTGTCTCTTAGTCTCTTCTTACGACACCCACAGGAAGTGGTGCTAGTAGAGACCACCCGGTCCAAATAATAAACGAATGAATTTATACTTACTTCACGTGGCTTTGCAAAGCATGCTGGCTACAACTACTTAATCTAAAAACTTCAACAATGATTTACTAACTTTACGAATGTTTTTGCACTGTCTTCAATTTTGTCTGTTATTGACTGGAACTATTTATGGAATTTACAATTCACTTACTGAGAAAACACTTAAAAATTACAATATTACGCGCACAGAAAACAAAATAAAGTATTTAGAGCCTGAATTTTGATTGTAATCTCAATAAAATGTGCGCATTCTGTTTGCGCCTACGAAGGCATCTCCAAAAGGTCCGTTGCATTATTTTTTATATCTACCATCGGATCGGAATATACGATAGAGGAATCTGCCTTTTAAAGTTGTCGAGCTTCGTAAATATTCTGTCAGCGCTTCCATCAAACCTATCCGAGGAACTCCGCAATCGTTTCAATCGTCGGTCAATATAAAAACTCACTTTGTACCCTCAGTATGTTCTGACATTTCGTCAAAATGATAAATGATCATTTTGACGAAATGTCAAACGTTTACGTTTACACCTAACATTGCAGTGAAGTCATGGCTGAAGTCAAAAATGAAAGCATATATCTACTATATTATATTATATTATTAATATTATAAAGGCGAACGTTTATGAGTGTGTATGTTTGTTACTTCCTCACATCTAAACGGCTGGAGCGATATTCATAAAATTTCGTAGGGAGTTAGCTGACACTCTGGATTAACATATGAAATGAAATGAAATGAAATGAAATGAAATGTCTTTATTTTGTATAGGCCTGCGGGGGCACTTACAAATTGTCAGTTACATTGTTTTTTCTTACACTACCACCGGATCGGAATACGACCTCAACTGAGAAGATCCGGCAAGAAACTCAGCGGGTTTGTCTTTTTTTCTTATTTATATTCATTTTTTTAATATTATTACAATCATGTTTTTTTTACATGGTAATGAAAGTTAGCTCCAGTATCTTGCCTTGCAGTTCAGTAAAAGAGAGCCCTGTTTGGTAAGATACGCTACTTTTTACCGTGGGACATTATCTTATTCACACAGGACAATCAATAGATCGATTTTTTAATGCGGGCGAAGCTGCGGGGTTCAGCTAGTCTGTAATATATTGATGGAAACGTAAACAATTATTGTTTTAAGACAACCTAATTAACTCATACTAAGGTTATAGGTGTCGGTTACATTAGATATTCTCCACGAATTCGAGGAAGATGTGCTGGTGAGGTTTTTCCGAGGGTGCACAGCGCATGCGCACTCGGCATAAGCACTGTGAATCATCCACTAATGGTATAGGTTAGTTAAGCGGTGATAGCTTAATGGTTGAAACACCGATTCTCAATCAAGGGTCAAGGCACGCACAGATTTTTCTGAAGTAATAGGATTCCGATTAATATTTTTTTAATAATAGATTAATTTATAAAAAGAAATCTTTCTTTCCTTAGTTTTTTTTAAAGTTTTCAATTGTGTTAGACGTCTATCGATACGCACTTAGTCACCACGGTTGAGTATGGCCTAAAACCACATTCATTCTGTGAAGAAACACGTGGACAATAGTAGATTGACGGCATGTTTTAAGAGCGTTTCATTTCAGATATTTTGGGTAATATGCTGAATTGTTATCCTTTAAAAACAAACATGGAATATCGTTGCCCTTTTGCGAATTGCTTACCACAACGTACAGAAAATGTTTCGTTTAACAATATTTTATGGCAGAAATTCACCGGTGGCTCATTAAAAGTCTGCAAGCGTTGTTGTGAGCCTTGAGCACGTGAATTCAAAAACACGTTATCATTCAATTTGGACCTTATTTTTGCAAAGTAAAGATCACATTGAAATTGAAACCATATAACTTCATACACACCTAGTATCCAAATTCGTTTGTGAAAAGCGATTCGTTTAAATATGGGCTTTTTTGCGTACGCATACGATAGTTTTTTAGTGGCTGGTGTATACAATTTTGTTATGGTGATGTAGTCGGTGGCCACGCATATGGAACGGTCAAGGGCGGGTGGTTCTCGACGTAATGACGTAATGAGCTAAATGGTTACAACCTATATCAGTAAATCATTCTAAACAACCATACGGTCGTTTTGTACAAATAGAGCGTTAGTCTGTTGTATGTGTACTCAAAGTTTAGCTGACTCTAATTCTACGTGCAAAGATTTCTGTAGCTATGTCATTATATCTTTTATTTTTGTCAGCTATATTTTTTAAAGTATATTGAATGTTGTATACACCTGTAATGGCACATCACACAGGACATTATTATAATAGTAAAATGTATAAAGTGTACCTACTGCATAGTGATAAGTCGATGGTGTATCTGAAAGAAAGAAAGAAAATCTCAAAAAAAATGTATCTCATAAAATAAATAAATAAATAAAATTATAATTTTGACGAAAAGCTGTAGACATTGGACTGCACCTACCAGTCCAGGTTTATCTTTTACAAAATTTCATTTTTTTTATACATATATTATGTAGTAAATGAGCATGCTTGACGGCAATTGGTCACTGTAGCTCATGGACATATTTAAGTAACTTCATAATATAAAACATGTTTGTTTGAAGTCAGTTGATGCGGTCTTGGTTCGGTGGACTAAGATAGTCGATATGAAAGTTAGCTGGCGTCATCGTGCAAGCGACATGTAAGAACTGTCCGTTAGAATTTTGTGTAGGGGTGGTAGCTACATCTCTAAACCATACCCGCTTTATGACCTTGCTTGATGGTCACCAACATTTAATTTAAATTTAAGTACCAAAGAAACATGCAGTCCACATGATGGTAAATATTCTTAATTTGATTAAGTCCAACCCGAAGTCTGTTACAGATGCGTTGCTTTGCCTTAACAATAAGTTGAGAGGAATATCGGCTTAACCTCCATACAACATGAAATTACATAGAAAGGCAATCGTTTTTCATATAAGGCAGAGTAAGGCGTGTCCGTGGCGCCAACACAATCTTTAAATAGTTTTGTCTTATAACTCCTTGAAACGTCTTATAATTGTGCGTATTTCTAGCTCTACTACAAAAAAGTACCTTTTGCAGTGTCGATACGGCTGTTTAGTTATTTTTTGTTATCTATAATACTATCGTTATCATTTTATGTGGGTAGTTACAATATTCGTATTCAGTATAAGTGAACTAGAATCATTGAAAATTTTAAAGTGTAGAAACGCATCAAACCCTTGTATAACTCTGGTTGTAGGTACTTTGCAAAAAGTTATACATTAATAAATCGACAGTAATGAATTAATCGCTGAGGAGACAGATCAGTCGAATACTTATTAAAGATGCAAAAACGAATAATTTATAACGGAATATCCTATAGTTTTTAAGACTTGTGACTGTTTGGCTGCATGTTTGAATACGCGTAAAAGCACAACTACAGTTACCTAATTTAAACGTATGAAAATGTATCCATGTATAAACTTAATAATAAGTTTATTTCTTCAAAATTTGTTAAAATTATCTATTCTATTTTAAAATTTTAAATGATGTTATATTGTTTTATCGAGAGAGAAACCGCAGCACACATAGTAGGGACATATAAAGTAAAAGCGAAAGGATATTCACTTTTGCATAGTCATCGTCAAGTCTAAACTACTGAAGTTAGGGCAAAGATATTTGTACAGTAGGCTCATTTTTTGATGTAGACACTCTCTCTCTCTCTCTCATCAACCCATTATTGGCCCACTGCTGGACACGGGTCTTCTCTCAGAATGAGAGAGTTTAGGCCATAATCCACCACGCTGGCCAAGTGCGAATTGGTGGACTTCACACACCTCCGAGAACTTTTTTTTTTTAAAGAACTCTCGGGTGTGTAGGTTTCCTCACGATGTTTTCCTTCACCGAAAAGCAGTGATAATTAATTTCTAATACGCACATAAATCATGTTACATGTTACATGGGTTACGTGTGTATTAAAAAATGCGTGCACGAAATCCTGAGCAACAAAAATATTTGATAAAATTAAAAAAAGAAAATTAGGTAGTCACCTTTATTTATTGTACTGGACAAAAATATTGTTCACAATCTAATTCTTCGTAGGTATTTTTAATAAAATGAAAAATATCCCGTCGCCTCGCTGTGTCAAGGCGCGCGAGGCTCGCAGTGACATCACGCCGACGGAATTATCTCGCTAGAGATGACTTAATGACTTCAATATTGTCGTGGCGCGTCATGGTCGGGCTTAGCCACATCCGTTTGATGAAGTTAGAGTCAAGTTACAAAGTATAGTCACCCATTAACCCTTTTTTTCTTTAACCTTTAAAAGGTAGCCGACGCAGTGGTAGCGACGCAGGGTTATGTGGGATTTTTACCGCACTAAAACCGCCCCCGGTGGCCGTCCTCGGCGCTACAAAAAGCACTCCGGGATCTCCAAAGGAACGCAACTGGAATCCTCTGAGCGCGTTGCTCCATCGGGCTCCTCCCAGGCGGATGGGCCCGTCTCTCCGTTTAGTCTTTACGACGGTATGCGACCACACATACCGCCGTCCTTACCGGGATCGCCCGGTTCGAGCTACCACTCTAACCGCCCGCAACCCCGGAAGCCCCTTTTAGTCGCCTCTGACGACAGGCAGGGGATACCGTAGCCCTATTCTGATCCCGGAATTAGATGGACGTATTAACCCACTGGTTTCTTGCCCGATCTGAGTATAAATGTTATTGCTGGGTCTGACTCTTTTTTTCAGTGAAAGAGGTGTAACTCATCACGGCTAAGTACGTTTTTTTTACAATTCAGAAGTGTGAGTTTAGTAGCATTCAATGTTATAGCTTATTGGAAACGAATTATCACTTATAACTCTTGTCCGCTCTTTCTAAGTTTGGAATATTCAGAGGTTTTGGATTCTATAAGACATCTTAATCAAATCAAATCTAAATCGATCCAGCAGTTCTAAACAATGTAAAAAAGTTTTATTTTTTATTTAAAATTTATGGTTTAAAAAACGAAACCACTTTCTAAATTTTAAAATTAATTAAATCTTATATCATTAGATATCGTTAAAAGTATAAACTACAAACGAGCGTAACTCTAGAGTTGTTAATTGTATGTATGTATCTCCGTTAGCCCATATCATACTTACATACACAATAAAGATATAACAAAGTTGTAAATTTACAACATATTTTGCACACGACAAAACACGGAGAGGTGACTAATCTTTGAAATGTTATTATGACGTGTTGCGATTTCAAATTAAAACACGCAAGTCGACGTGTAATACAAATCTCACTATCTCAATTCTCAATCATATCATATTAATATTATAAAGGCGAAAGTTTGTGAGTGTGTATGTTTGTTACTTTTTCACGTTTAAACGGCTGGAGCGATTTTCATAAAATTTGGTAGGGAGTTAGCTGAAACTCTGGATTAACATATCGGCTACTTTTTACTATGGGAAAATATCTTATTCCCATACATCGATTTCTTTAGCGCGGGTGAAGCTGCGGGGTACAACTAGTAATATTATAAAGGCGAAAGTTTTACAAGATGTATGTATGTTTGTTACTCTTTCACGTAAAAACTACTAGTCTGATATGGTTGAAATTTGGCACAGATATGACTAGGATCAACACATAGGATCATTACCGTGGCAAACGTAACCGAAGTATGTGGAACCGCGGGGATAAACTAGTATTCTGTAAGTATAGGTAATCGCCAGTGTCATTTGTCAACACGTCGTAAATAAGTTTTCAACAGCAATGCCAAGTAATTAAAAACTTTCTCCGCTCTTAAAACACGATAAGGATCCTAAATTCGATTGGTTGTGTGTGTCAAGAATTAATTCAAAATGTCAAATGTGTTAAACAGTTAATATGCTGATCTTTGATCTTTGACATGACTCAGATAAGTATAAAAGTTTTATCTTTAAAAATATCTCCAACAATTCCAACCCCGAAAACAACTCCCTACTTATTTTTTCTCTTGTACTTCGGAAGACCCCCGTAGTGAACATTCCTCACCGTAATCTTTACGCTTACACGTTTATAATACGTGCTCGTTATCCAAGCGTCCGTGGCTATGACAACGAGACGTCGCCGCCCCGCGGAAAAAAGACACCATCATGGCGGCCGACCTATCGATTGCTGCACGCGCTCGTCTGCCAAGACGCAATGTGAAAGCGATCGGTGTTTATTTTCCCTCGTGTTGTTTCAAAATTCATGAATCTGATAAAAACTCATTTAAAGCACGAATCAAATAAATCTCACGCATTCGTAAGAAAACTAAAAACTCTAAATCCATTTCCAGTGTAAATAAAAATGTATTTCACGCGTGGCACATAGGGCTCATTGTCGGATCGATAGGCGTTCCAGACGCGGGCACGGGGGACGTCTGTATAATCGTTACGTATTCAAACTGGCAGACTACTATTTCCGAACGGACCGCGCATGCGTAGTTCGCATTTAATGGGTCAGGGCCTCTCAGTGTGAACTGGAACCCGAACGAGGGTTAAACATAGAACACGCCTTCTCAACGCGCTATAGATTTTCGAGAAAGCAAACGCACATGCGATGCATCGTATCCAGCCGGGCGACTCCGCACGCCCTGAAAACAATACTCGACTAACCGGTCGCGAAATAAGCCGCATGGAAACATAGACACAGTGTATAAAGTACGAGTGACCGAACGCGTGCAACAGTGTACATTCCTACGTCCAGAATCAAATCGAACTATCCTAGTGGACCAGTGATTATTTTTTGACGGTGAGTCACGTTGCGTATGTGATGTAGGGATATTTGATTTTTGCGAAATTATGTAAATGTCGACTCCGGGCAGCCGCTCCGCGAATGTTTGTTTCGTTGGATTCGCCACGCCGCCGCGCCGGCCGGCTTCGGCTCGGGTGGCCATCTGCGCACCTCGTCCTCGTTGCGCAATACGTTTAGGCATTGACAATCGCCGACTTGTCATGTCTTAGGCAAGGTCGCGGGACACGTCACAGCGAAAACCATGTAGATATGCCGGTGCGGAACGTAAACATCGGTGCACCGAAATCTCGGGTGATGTCATTAGCGTCGGATAAAATTAGCCGTGCGGAGCGAAACTATCGGTCGGTTCATTGAGCGACTGGCGGGCGAAGCGAGCGGAGCGCCGCGGGCCGCTGCCGACGAACGACAAGGTAGGGCCGCTGCAGGCGCTGCGACCTTGCGGCGTCACGACGCGTCACGCCGCGCCGCTGAATTATTTTCGTCGCGTTTTGGCAGCTAACGCTTCGCCTGCCACGAGTCGCACTCTCCGCTCGCCGTATACGTGATCTAAACGTGTTCCTTCTTTACAGATTGCGACAGACTCTAGCGGCGAGGCTCGCGGAGATCGACGAAATCGTTTCCGAATTTGACCGCGTGTCGGAGAAGATCGAGGAACTCCGGCAGCAAATAGAAGTTTACATCGCCAAAGTTGGGACATTTTACGTGTTCGGGGAGGACAACGCTGACGGCGTGCGCGAATTATCTAAACAAGTTTCGGATTTAGTGGAGCGCACCAAGAATTTCACCGAGGAGAGCAGGAAGAGATACGGCGGGTCCGCGCCCGCGGACGTGGCGCAAGACTTGTCCGCTTTAGAATTATCATCAGAAGCGCTCGCCGCAGCCATGGAGGAGAAGGAGAGGGAGTGGAAGCGCGCGCGCACCGCTCGCACCGAATACGCGTCTGACGTGGAAAGCGTTCAAGAATGGATACGCGTTGCAGAATTAACTGCCAGGGAACGAACCTTGCCCCCCGAACCGTACAGAGAGCGACTGGTCGCTACGAGATCCGAGGTGCCAAACGTTGCAGACCGCCTGGAGCGGCTGACGCGCAACGCTCGCGCGATCGTCGAGGGAAGCCGCGACGCCGGCGAGCGGCAACTGATACAGTCCACCGTCACGGCGCTCTCGGAGCAATTCGCGGCAGTTTGCAGCGAGCTTGAAGCTCGGCAAGCGGCTGTAGAAGATGCCTGCGATGCTGTGACCAGATTCTTAGCTCTATTAGAGAAAGTCCTGCTTTGGGTGGAAACACAGCGTGCATTCCTGGCGCGACCGCTACCGCTGGCCGATTTACAGGAGGCACAACAGAAACAGACTGAATACGGGGTACGTTTGGATGGTCGTCAAGTTCGTATAAGTACACGAATACAGAATAGTATTAACGAATACTATTTTTCAATTTCAGAACGCACTTAAGAGTTGTAAGCAACAAGCAAAGAATTTAGCTGACATGGCGAAGGAGATAGAGGCAATAGAACGAGTTACGAGTCCAGGGGACTTACCTTCTAGATTAGAGGCGGCAGAGAATGCGACGGTTGACGTGGAGAAGAAATTAGCGAAAACCGTCCGTTAATTTCTTATTATTAATGTAATATATTTACATCTGTACACATTTTAATTGTAAATTATTTTTCAGAATGGGTTACTACAAGAACTCGCGGAGGAATGGGAGAGATGTGAAAAGAAATTAAAGGATGTTGGACATTGGCTGGAAGCCACGGCTAGAACCTTGGAAGCACCACAGAATGCAAAGAAACCTCTCAGAGACAGGCTAGCCCATAGGGAAAAGTTAATCAATGACATTTCAACACAAAAAACGAAGATATCCTATGCAGTGGAGAAACTCAACGTGAGTGCGATCTTCCTAATCGGCGGTTGACGATCGCGTCGGGTTGACATTTTGGTATAATCCTGTGTGTCCGACAGGTGCACTTCGGTCCGGACGGCGTGGCGGCGCAGTCGCGCTCGCCGGCCGGCGTGCAGCGCGCCGCGCGCGAGCTGGGCGCCGCGCTGGACGCGCTGGCGGCGCAGACGGGCGCGCAGGCGCAGCAGCTGGCCGCCGCGCTGGCGCAGCTCGACGCGTACTGCGCGGACGTGGCGCGGCTGCGCGCGCAGCTGCTGGACGCTGAGCAGCGCCTGCGCCACGCCGCGCAGCCCAACTACAGCCCGCGCGACCCCGAGCGCGCCCAGCGCCACCAGCAGGTGAGCCCCGCCACCACACTCGCTTTCACCCGCACCGACACCGACCGAGTAGGTGGCTAGCGAATATTCTAGTTTTGTTTATCTCCGAGTCGGGGGGCTCCGCTCGCCCGGTGCCCGCCCCGACGGTATCGCCTGTACATTATCACTGGCTCGGCATTCATCTTTATTTTTTTTCTGTTGCCTCCTCCTCCCCCCTCTACTAACTCGCGAACCGATATCCTCCGTTAGGAATGTCGCGAAAGAGTAAAGTCGCTCCAGAGCAAGATTCAGGCGCGGAACGAACGAATGAAGCTGCTCGTGCAGCGCGGCGGCCCCGACGCCGACCCCCTCCGGGACGCGTAGGCGCCGCCCCGACTCGACGGTCGCCACCGTCATTCCCGTCAATCGCTACCTTGTAACTTATTATTTTTAATCGCTAAATAGTCACGTTCTAATAAACGATCGAGATCGCAGCCACCGTCGTTTCCTTTCATGAACCTCAGCTTCCATAGCTCGCACGTCGCCGCGCGATAAGCGAACACCCTCGTAAATGATGTATGTCCGTACTTGCGTATCAGGAGGTCGTCCGGCGTATCGAAGAGCTGACGCGGGCCATCTACGCGCTCGACCCGTACTACGCGGCGCCGGCGGCCGACGACGAGCCCACCGCTACCCTGTGCATGCTCGTGAGCCAGGCGGCGGCCGCGCGCGCGCACCGCGCCCGCTCGCCCGAGCGCCGCGCGCGCGCCGCCGCCCCGCCGCCCGCCCCCGCCGCGCCCCCGCCCGCCCCCGCCGCGCTCGCCGCGCCGCCCCGCGCCGCGCGCGCGCGCAGCCCCGCCTGGCTGCCCGGCGGCACCACCTATGCCGAGATTGTCAAGGGCTGCGGCTCCCGCTCCAGCTCGGTGGGCTCCCGGCAGCCCAGCGCCCAGCGGCTCCCCACGCACAGAATGCTATACGAGCCGCACGAACGGGACGACTCGCCCCCCGGCCGCATCGAGGATGCGCCCGCCGGTGAATACATAGAAGTGCCTAGTGTTCGAATCGATGATGTGAATGAGCCTATTGATGTGCCGGTGTTCAGTGAAACCGTGTACGGTGTTAGTGAAAGTGCCGCGTACCTCGGCGATGCCGACGTGACGTACGAGCCCGTTCCGCGGGACGAGCCCGAATGTGAGAATCCGATATCCACGGACTTTGACAATGAGATGGACGTTGAGGTTGTGCATGGGGTGTCGACTGATTATGTACCCGTTCCGGTTGAACCCGCTTATCGGGTTCCGACTCCCGTCGAAACTCTTGCCATTCAACCGGAAAGAGAATTGCAGACCTTTGAAGGACGCGATAGGTCCGCGAGTCCGACCACTCGCGGTCGCTCTCAGGAAATGTCTTATGCTGAAATATTAGCCCTCGGCTTACGCAAGCAAGCGAGGGCACAAAATATCACTTCGTTACCAAAACCACAGGTGGCACAGGTTGAGATGGTTAAAGAAATAGTAGTCGAAGTAGAAAAAGCTCCACTGACTCAATATGAATCCAAAATCCGATCAAGGGAATCATCGGTGCTTAAGCCTGAAAGGATAGAAAGACCAGAACGCCCATCGCAACGCAGTCGCTCTAGAGATATGCCAAGGCAGAGGCGTGCACCTGAGAAGCGTCCGACTCGAGCACATGATCAAACAAAGAAAAAGAAAACACCAAAAAGGGTTATTGAAGTTCAAGATTTTGAAGATGCTGAGCCTCTTCAAGTGGAGGACGCCACTACAGTAACTGTGCCAGCTTCCCGAGAAATTAAAAATGTTGAAATTGCCAAAAAAATTCATCACAGCGCCACAGTTATTGAAACAATAACTGAAACTACGGTTAAACAGATTTCGTTGTCGGAACGTCAGTCACCAGATGTTGAACCGAAAAAAAGTAAAAAGAAACACAAATCCAAGAAAGCCAAAGTAGAAAGTGAAGATGAGATAGAAAAGGCTCTTAAAGAAATAGAGGAGTCTGATAAACAAAAGAAGAAAAAATCTAAAGAAACTCGCGACGCAAGCAGAGATAACAATGCAGATATTGTTACAATTGAAACATCCAGTATACCAGCAGAAGTAAAGCCAGTAGAAAAGGAAGTCACAACAAAACACAAAAAGAAAAAAGGACATAAGGAACCAAAACCGGATAATGTACCGAAAAAGAATGTTTCTACCACGTTACCTACTGAACCTTCCGTGATTGAAGATAAATCTCTTGAGCAGTTTGAGCACTTGCCCTTACAGAGGGACTCTAATAAAGAGGAGCGTGAATCGTCGACTGATGAGACGAGACTTATTATAACGTTGCAATCCGCTCCTACGCTAAGCAGTAAAATTGAAGGGTTTGTAGATGATGTAACTCAAAAGTCTAGTAGTCATGTTGACTTCTTACACATGGAAAGAACAAAATTAGAACAAGAAAAAACAAGTATCGCTGAAAAATTAGGTTCTGAACAACCATCAAAAAGTTTAGAGTTGGAATCTTTTGTTGATGTAAAGAAAGATATCGAAACAAATGTTTCAGGTGACCGTAAATCTTCTGAAGATTTATTGCAAAAGAATATTGAGGTTACCACTGAATCTATAGAATCAGTCATGCCGGAAGATGTTTCTTGTGAAGTAGTTCAGTTGAAGGAAACAACTGTTGAAGACGAATGTGTATTAATAACTAAAAATAAGAAGAAAAAGAAAAAGAAACATGAAAAAACTCCGGAACTTGTTCCATTGGAAATTACCGAAGAAGATTCAAAACAAATTGAACTAACTACAACATCAGTTCTAAGTACAGAGAGTCAAACAGAAGAAACCTCCCAGAAAAAAATAAAGTCCAAAAAATCTAAACACACTGACAGTAATAAATCACCAACAATAGAAAAGGAAAGTAAATCTTTTACAGAAAATAAAGATGAGAAACACGAACAAGATGTTGAACCCGAGATCGCAAGCGACAGTAAAGAAAGTAAGAAGAAACGTAAACAAAAGAAAGAACGTGTGGCAAACACGCAAGGGTTACAAGAGAAAGATGTCCCCGAAATACTGGAGCTTAAGTCAGAAGAGCAGGCTCCTGTCATAGAAATGGACACAGAAAGTAGTCCGGTTAAAGAAGTAAAACCCAAAAAGAAATCTAAAAGCAAGAAAACAAAGGTAGAAAGTGATGAAACAGAAATTGTCGCAAAACTCGTAGAACAAGAACGAGTTGTATCTAAAGACAAAGAAACAGAAGAATCTGCTGATAAAATCAACATATTATCCACAGAAGATATGTCTTCTCAGAATGACAATATAATTAGAGAAGTTGAAAAGAATCTTATTACTATGGATTGGAATACCCTTATGGCAGAGGAAGAAGGAATTCCTGAGTCAACTCTTGAACCTATTAATAGACCAGATTTTAAAGTACCCTTTGTTGAACCCGAGCAAGTTGCTACTGAGGTGACAATCTTAGATGAAATCATGAGTTTAATACAAAATGAAAGGCAGTTCAGTGTACAAGACAAGAAAATCAATCAACAGATAACAGAAACAGATAGGATGAACGAACAACAACTGAAAGCTGAAACTTACGTAACAAGTGATGCAGATAGATTACTTGCTGAAACAAGTGAGTCTACCAATTTATCGAGCATATCTACTGAACAAAACAACAATGATAAATTCTTTGTAACGGAACCTCTAAAAGAGGATAACCAGGTTTTGGACGAGACCACCGAAATGGAACCAACTAAAGAAGATGTTGAAACAAGGACTATTTATTTAATTACACACGAAGTAAAGAAATTACCTCCTATTAGAACTGTAAAAGTATTCAGGAGTAAAAGTAATTCTTTGGAAGAAACGACAGTTTCGACAGAAAATGTAACAACTGAAACTGAATCGCCAAATGATGACAAGGTCATAGATCCAGAGTCCTTTGATATTGATCAAGAAACCCTGACACAAAATGAGGAAGAGTTGTTGAAAGAATCTGCTGCTCAAGATGCAGTTTCAGGTGATACAAAAACGGATCCTATATTAGAAACAGATATTGTTGAGGATGTAAATATTATAAGTGAGGTGTTACCAGATGTAAAACAAACAATACAGGAAGTAACTGTCAAAAAAGACCTTATATGTAAAGGTGCTATACTGGAATCTTTTGAAATTATTAAAGACCTATCGACGATTGAAAAGTCAGAAGATGTTATTTTAACTAAAGAAACCCAACAGATACCTCCTGAAATAATCGACGAAGGCAAACTATTACAGTCTGGCCAGAAAAAGTCGCCTGAAAACATTGATGAAGTTGAGAAAACTGTGATAAATAAAAATGAAGAAAGTCAAGAAGAATACACTGAGGACATCTTAGAACAGGCCATTTTTGGATCGGTTCAAGAACGAAAACGAACACCGGTTCAAAAGCAAACCACAATTCCATACAAAGAACTAGAAGAAGAAGTGAAAACGTATTCGATTAACTTGGATTTCCATCAGTTAGATTATGACTACTATAAATTTATTGTCAACGAACGCCTTAAATCATCGTCGGTGGAACGAGCGGAGTCCATAAAATCAGAACCGATAGAACCTCCTACACAAGCTGAAGATATTATCCGAGAGCAAGGCTCTATCGGTAGAGATATTAATATTGACGATAAACCGAAAAATACTGACGAAATCTATTTATCACCTGAAAATACCAATGTAGTTGAATCTAAACAAGGTACTATTGCGATTGAAAATCCACCCAGATTTTCTTATCACGAGTTACATGATGCCGAAAACTTGCTTGCGTCAGTTAAATCCACAACGATAGATTTAGAAACTATTACTACACCGGAAGAAAAAGAAAACGTTACGGAACAAGACGTTGTAGATGTTCCTGAAAAGAAATCGTATTCGGATCTCGATCACAATATTTCTGTTCATACAGAATCATCCAGCAGAGAGGTTACAAAAGTGCCTATAGAACCTCCTCCGACCACTTATTTGGAGATAGTGATAAACACGGGTCCAGTTATGTCTGATATTGAGAAAAGATCTAGTCAAGAAAAAAGTGTTCCCGTTACCGAAAATGAATTATTATCTCAAGAACTTCCCAGATATAATTATCATGAAATAACTGATTCTGAAAATCTTCTTGCTTCTTTAAAGACAAATGTTGATGAATCTATTATTATTTCTGAACAAAATAACGAAAAGGAACGAATAGTTGAACCGGAAAGTCAGATAATTGACGAAATTGTTAATTTACATGAAAGTAAAATTGTTAATGAGCCAGTTGAGATAGAAGAAACTCATGATACTGTGGACTCAAAACCAGCAGAATTAGAATTTGAAGGTCCAAGGCAAAATTATTCCATGATTGCGGATGCTGAAGCATTGTTAGCGTCACTTATAACTAAATCAAGAGAACCAAGTATAGAGCCGGTACCTACTGCAGAAGTAGCAGAAGATAAAACAGTAGTGTCTCAAAATATCAGTATTGCAACTGACCAAGTTGTATCCAAAAGTACCTACAATGTAATTGACCAAATAGTTCATGATATTGGACCTGGAGAGGTTTTAGAAGATACGCTATTAATTCATAACGAATCTAACCAAACATTACCAGCCGAGTCTCGAGAAGTAAGCGTACGGAGGTCATATGAAACGCCACGGTTTAGTTACCATGAACTGCGAGATGCTGAGTATTTGTTTGCTTCGTCACGTTCATCTTATGTAGAACCCGATAATGTAGAGAAACAGAATCCGGTTGAGAAGAAACCTGAGCGTGTGGTTGCTACACAAGAACCGTTTACTGATCCTCAGGAAGTTGTCATAAGTGAGAAAATTCATATCGAAGCAACCGATTCTCAAAACGTACATCCAACTCCAATCCAACAAATCCCAATCGATACTGTAATAGATACTACTGTAGATGCTAGGTTACCATCAACCACAAAACCAACAATTCCTATATGTGTACCATTGCGTCACAGTTACCATGAAATACAAGATGCTGAACGCACATTAGCAGTTATCTTGACTAACAAATCTCAGGAAAAGACAAAAGAAATATTAGACGTTGAAAATCTTGCTACAGAACCAACTGCTATTACTTTGGCTCCAGAAGAGTTAACGCATGAAAATATTTCCGAGGACAATAAACCTATTGTGATTAATGAGTCGCATAAAGAACTTCCAGAATATATTCGTAAAGAAGAGCAATATTTGACGGATTGTGAAAAGCCTGAAATTACGGAAAAAGAATATATACATGAAAGTTACGGCTTTGTTGATAAAGGCCACATCCTTAAGGAAAATATTATTAATCCTTCAGAGAAATTACGCCCTGATAGTCTTTCCGAGGTACCTTCTGAAGACATTAAAGAAGACGTTCTTCCCGTAGCGCAAGACGTATCAATAGATGTAGTTCAAGGAGTCACAAGTGAAATTATTCAGCAGGACACAGACTCTCACCAAAAAACAAACATCTTATCTACAGATATCGAAGACGACTCCGAAAATATTATGATTTCCCACGTTATTAGCAAAGCATCAAGTCCAATCAATATATCACTTGATAAGACTATATTGGAAAAAACTGTTGATTTTATACAAGAAGAATCAAAGCCTGAGTCCTCATTACAAGGAGTTATCACTATCCCTGAAAGTAAACCTGTAGATGAATATGACCCTAAGTTTATCGCGGATTCTATTTTAATTGACGACGCAGATGTGTCGTTTGTGCCTGTGGTTTTCGGTAATATCGAAGATATTGCGCATTCAATCAATGTTGAACTTAGTAAACAAAATATTGAGACTGATAAAGAACCTCAACAAATATCAGATGATGAAATTACAGATTTTGTTGTTATCGAAAATGTGATTGACGATATTGAACCATTTGAAAACATAACTATTACTAAAGAAGAGATTGAAAGCGACGACAAGAACGTTAGTCTTAATGAGTGTAATACATTCGAGCTCGTCGAAGATGCTATAAAGTTAATAGAAGATACAATAGAGGATGTTAAAACCGAGAAAATGGCATCTTTTGATATTGAAAGTCCTTCAGAGTTGCCGAAGGAAGTAACACGAATGGACGTTAAGACTGCCGGTGACATCATCAACATCACAGAAATCGAACAACCAGAGCCTTCAAGTGACATTATTACAAAAACACCATCTCCCGATACCGATTTTGATGTAGAATTAAGGGCTGTCGCCGAAAAGCCGCAGGACCCTGGATATATCTCGGCATCACTAACCAAAACTGAATCGAAAACGGTCGATTCTGAAATTATTGATACGCGTGACCTTCCTAGTGACGACACAAGTACGGAAAAAAATCCCATAACTTCAGACGAATCGAATAATTTACAAAGTATTGTCTCGGATATACCTAAAATTCCTGAAACTGAAACCAACCTTACACGCCCTGAAAAATCTCCTATACACAGTTTGCATGATCTCCTTCCTGAAATAGATTCCATCCCCGAATTCAAACCTTCTTTCACAAACACAATTTTGTATTCTAATTTGTCAGCTGATGCACCTGAATTCACACCCTCTTACATGTATCAAAGTGTTGAGAGCAATAAGTGTGACACCCAACTCACAAATATAGATACTGAGCAAACTGTAGTTAAATCTGAACTCACACAAGAGATTATAACAACACAAAATGTTTCTTCAGAACCTTTACCATCTTCACAACCATCTTATTCGTCTATTTTACTGGCCAATAAAGAAAAAGAAGAACCTAAACAAATACCTTCTAAAGACGAATGTGAGAATAAACATCCAGAACCAGTTGCTGTCACTGAACCCACTCAGGAAGAACATGTTGAGTCAAAATCAAAACGTAATAAGAAAAAGAAAAAGAAAGAAGACAAGAAGGACCCTAATATAGCACCAGTATCCGAACCAGTTCAAGTTATTAAAGGTGACGAAACTCACACCATTGTTTCTGAAACTAGTAATATTTGGGTAAAAATGGCAGAAGAAGGTAAATCATACGCAGAAGTTGTGGCCGAAGGATTGTTACCTGAACACGCCGATAGCAGTAGCTTAATTGAAACAGATGAACTAAATAAACCTGCTGAGGAACCTTTAGATGAAATAATTCATGATGTTCCAATACCTATAATTGAAAGTATTGTACAAGATGAAAGTGAACAACATCACTCGTGGGCAAAGATCGTAGCAAGTAACAGACCTTCTCCTGAAAGAGCAACCAAAATAGAAGAGCGTCATGTAGAGCCAATCCACGCTCAAAGCAGAACACCAGTTATTTTAGTAGATGAGTCTGATAGTGAACACCACAAACCTGAGGTTGCAATAGATGCTGAAGGATTTATAACAGTAGAAAGAAGTAGAAGATCAAGGTCTAGGTCTAGAGATAATCGGTCAGTTTCTGTATCGAAAGTGCCACAGAAGACGGAAATGCGTGACAAATCTGAAAATAGATTTGACGCTCTCACAAGCACATTAAAACCAGACGATGCTGAATCAGTACAAAGTAGTCCTTCGGATGAAGAAACACAAACAGTACAAAAGGGAAGAAAAAGTCGTGCGACAAAATCAAAAGAAAAGGAAATAAAACATAAAGTAACACAGGTGGCCGCAAGTACGTCTGATGAAGAAAAACAACCGATAAAGAAAGATAAGAGGAAACGGTCCTCAAAATCAAAGGACACGAAAGATACTCCGAAGTCTAGTGATCAAAGAAATATAACTGTACAAGAAACCGTTAAGGAAATTGTGGAAACCATTGAAACTGAAGGTATACAGCCTGATATTGTTGAGCATAAAAAGAAGAGCAAGAAAAAGAAAAAAGATAAGAAAACTGAAACTCAAATAGAAACAACCGATACATGTTCTCCCGTAGAGGTTACTTCTTCCGAGCAAGAAGCATTTGAAAAACAAATCGAATTCAGACCATCAAAACATATTGATACTCCAATATCCACTCCAGAGTCTTTGCAGACTCCGGTCAAAGATAGATTTTATTCTGAAGCTCAGTTTTGGAAAATCGATCCTACAACAATTGATGATTTAAGCAACTTATCTGAAATTATCACTGTAGAAGTAGAACAGCCACCCGAAAGTAATGTACAGCTAGACGTCATTGAAGATAATAAAGAAGATCAAGTAATGGATACTTATCCTCCGAACGTTTTGCATTTAAGTGAAACTGAAACTGATAAAAAAATAACGGTTGAAGAATTTTTAAAGGAGGAAATACTTACTTTTGAAGAACAGCAAGACATTCCTGATTACAAAATCACAGAAGAACAATCGCTCGAAAGTAAAATGGCAGATTTGCAAAGAGAAATAGAGGAAATGTTATTGCCTGAAAATGATAATTCAGCTATGAGCGATGACATACTATTTGAGTTAGTTGACACGAACGTATCTATTGATGAAAACCATGATGAAGTCTTGGATAGCATTACTCCCTCGTTTGCTTCCCCTGATCCTGAAGATGTATTAACAGAAATCAAGTCAGAGCCAGCTAAACAACATGAAGATTTCAAAGACGAACACATTATAGAAGATAAACATATAAGTGAAAGTGTAATTGACTCTATCCTGAGTGAAACTAAATATGCAACAGACGAAAATGTCACCGAGATGGTTGATATTTCAAAAGAAAATTATACAGTCACACATGAAACAAATACCTCAGATGTGAAAGAAACGGTTTTGGAACATATCGAAATAACTGACTCTCAACAAGCTAACATTTCTTCCCTTACTAACAACATATCAAACTTAAATGCCCAAAACTTTTGGACTGATAAATTCATTACGGATGACGCTGAAAAAGTATTAATTCAACAAAAATCTAATATTATTTCATTAGATAAGGCTTTAAAGGACGAACAACCTAGAACGTCTGTAGCAGTAATACCTGAATCTAACGTAAACTTAAACTTTTCGGTAGATAGCGAAGTCGGTATAGAGGAAAATCTCTTTAAAGATACGTCATTTTGGCCTGAAAAGCATTTATACCACGATGCGGAATGTCAATATTTTCTACTTTTAGCTAAGAAATCGAAAACATCAAACATAACTAATACTGACCTCGAAATCAAAGACGAAAACGATAAGGACAGGGATCCAAATGGTGGCTCCGGCCATTCTTCCGATACGGATGAAAACGCTCCCAGAGGATCTTGCGATTCGCCTTTCGATTCTAACTACATTTCTATGGACTTGCCCGGCGGAATTTGTAGCTGGAAAGATCAAAGTTCTTATTTAAGCTTAGAAACGCCTACAGATTCTATCACTGGTATCCTAAGCGAGGATACGCCGCGGTTAGGTAGCGACATGCCAGAGGATATACTAACCGCCCCACCCTCTGAACCAGTCACCTTACCCCAGCCCACACAGGAGCCGCCGGAAGAGGACGGAACCCGGACGACCGCCAAGGTGACTGTGCTACCGTCGTATCGTACAATTTTACAATTTATATTTTATGTTTGGCATGATATATTCACAAAATTTTTAATTTCACTGATTACAAATCTATGTATCGTAAGTTGTCGTCTGCCAAATCTGCCGATCGTCTTGTAGTCGCCACTCTTGGCATACGCGGGCGCCGCATTAGTGTTTACGCATTTCAAATTAGTTTGTGTAGTGTTTGTATAGCGTGTGTCTACAAATCTATCTAGTCATGTCTAGTCGTCCATAACTAAACGAAGTAAACCTTGAAATCTTAAATTATTTTTTGTTATAATAAAATACATATTTGTGCAATTCTTGTTTTATTTAAGCTATGTCGTTATTTGCTTTGTTACCCTCATTTAAGCTGAATTGCCAAAATTTGACTTCTACAAGACGAACGACACGATTGACGCTTTAATTGGAGTTTTTTAGATGCTTTCTTTGGGCTTTAAAATAATGACGCAAAGAAGGAAACGGCTGACTTTAAATGTCTGCTACCATTGTCCCTCAGGTCAGTCATGTACTGTTTAGTAAATGTGAATGCTTTTGATTCCTTCTGTCGTAGATAACTTGTTTGAAGTTAAAATATTTGAACATCTAAACTTATATGTATACATAAGTGCCATAACTTGTAAATGGTAGTATGAAATAACTTTATATTTTCATAGAACTTTGTAACTTACTGTTGAACAATATATTTTTAATCTATGATATTGAGAATTTGTTAATTTTCCGTATCAATGGGAAATCATACAGCGGTGTGCAAACCTCTAACTACCTAGCTTTAATAAAAGCTGACTTGCCCACGCATTCACGCGATTTACAACACCTAATTTTAAAACTTAATAACATTTTAAATATATGTTTTAAAATCATGTCTTGTATTCATTATTAACTATTTATTTGAGTTAAGAATGAATATTATTATTATTTTAATTACAATTACAACAATGCTTTCTAAACCTGTGTTCTACGTTGTATGATGTTCCTCTGATACGGAATATATTTACTTAGTTTGAGCCCCGTTGTAACGCCCCAATAGATGTTTAACAGAATGACCAATATTTGATCAACTCCAGCATGTCATGCCAACATAATCTAGTGAATGTGTATGTGATTTTCGTTGTTGTTTATTGTGTTGCTAACTTACGGCCAAACATATAAATTTATGAAGGAATTTTCTTAAAAAAATACAACACATAATTTATGAAAAAACCCAATAAGTGTAACTTTTGGTGTAATTTTTACATTTATATATTTGGCCTTCAGTCCATGCATCTGGAATTTAAAATGGACTACCCTCGATTGACTCATGCGATGTGGAATTCCGAGACTGCGAAATAGATGATAGCTAGAGACATTATAAATAAAACTACGCAAAACGTCGTGGTAATATTATTAGACGTTAATTTGTCAATGGCTAGAAAATGTGCGTATATTCTTTGTTAAATGTTTTGTTTAGTTTGTTCATGTTCACGCATTTTCAACTACAACGTTTGTATGTATCTTTGGTCATTAATTTGTACATTTGGAGACCTTAAAGTTTAAATAACGACATCACTGCTAGATTCAAGAATTATTTGTTATTGATTCTGATCGACAATAGCAAAATCGTTAATCACAAAGCTAAATGTAAAGCCCATTTGTCAATCGAATTCACACTTGAAGCTATTTTCGCATCTCGCAGTTCCACGTCGCTATTGACTGACGTAGCGCGTGGCTAATAAAGAAATGTGTTCTCAGGATGATTTATCTAACGATATTGAAACACTGCTCGAGGAGATCAGGATAGTTCAAGCGAATCTCTCAGATCTGCCAAACGAGAGTCTGGAGGCGATGGAGGATGGACTGCGGGTAAGTCTCATTGTAAATAATCCATATTTGTTTATACGTGCTATTGTCATTTACAAAGAAATTTCTTCGTAAAATATCCAACTTTGTAATCTATTGTTGTCTTGTTTTAAAATAGGGCAAGAATTCGCCTTCAGCCGTCCCTATTCTCAGACTCGCTGTATCTCCGCATATGTTGCCTTCATTCAGGGATGTATGGCATATTTTGAGCCGTTTGAAGATAACATATCGCTAATGGAAACCGAAATATCAACAACTATGTTCAGTTTGCGCTATATCAAGTATACAAATGTTTCAGTCTGAATTGCATGCAATACATACCAAGTTATCACCCATTTTCGATTTAGATAGATATGTTTTGTGCTAACTAGAAAATTTTGGGTGTTACCCTGCAATTTAATAATTCCCACTTTCGCTGTACTCATCTCAATGTAAACAAAACTAGAATCCATGATTGTTCTTGCGTCAGATCGATAAAAATACGTACATATGTAATGTACATACCCATTGGTACCGAGGACTGATGCATAGATCATTGACGGTTTTAAACCTATGTTTCTCGTATTCGGGCTAAATGTGTTGGTGCTATCATCACATGGCGTTTTGGTTTCATTTTTAGTCACTTTAATTGTGTCAGATGTCCCTCGAGCCACATGTTCGAGTACAGTGCTTAATATTTGAAAGGACACGTCATTTTCTATACTAGATTTGATATCATTGTCTTGATATTTTTCGATTGTATCACCCCTTGCATCTGTGTTGACATGGTGCACACCATGCCTCCGAGCCTTGGCCGTGAGATTGTTCCATGTATGAATTTTGTTGGTTAATGATGTCACCGTACCTATACTGCTGGTTACGACATTGCGCGGTAATAATACACTAGTGTTGTGTTTGGCATCGCTCAGTAGGGCATTGGTTCGCGAAACTATCAACGCATAGTGCGCGGAACGAATTCAGCCGACATTTACGAGCGAATTATTCGATTCCGATAATCGATTAACTGACGACCGATTGATTAATATTGTAGTAAGTAATTAATGAAAAATGTTAGTGGTTGTGTTTCTTAATTTGTTAAGATACGTTTAATGTATTAACTCAATGTTAACGATGTTAAATGAAACGTGTCTTTGTGTGAGTTTTATGTGACGGTATTTATAAAAAAAAAGGATTTCGGGTAAATTAATAATTTATATTTTCGAAGAAAGAAGTAGTAGTGAAGAAACATATTATCTGTCAAAGGTTAAAGAGTTATTTTACCTCGGGACATTTGCAGTCGCCCCTAGATAGCAGAAGAGTCCTTCCCAAAGCCAATTACCAGCGCGTTGCAGGCCTTAAGGCCTATGATTCCACTTCAATTAACTTTAAGCAAGAATTAGCACCCTAAAACCCAGCACAAAAATCATATACAACATATTGAACAGTATATATGTATAAATAAGACTAAAGATATGTTTTCCATGGTTTAACAACATACTGTATGCTATGTAAATATGTTGTAAAAATTTAATTATACAAATTCTTCTCGGATAGCCCCAAAGACCAAAAATGCTGTGTTTAAAAAAACAGTTATTTTTAAAATAAAGTAAAACCCTTCTGTTTGCCTCCTCATGAACCTCCGCCGCACATATTGTCTCCTTATAACAATAGTTAATCACTTTAGCTCGACTAGAAGTGTGTGTTAAGGGGAAAACACTTTCACATAACAGTTTCAATTAGTCGCAAGGGATAACAATGAATCTGTGACCGAGGTCAGGTATGACTTCAATTATTTTAGAGTTTGCTTATACAAGTGTAGGGAGCACTGATTACTTATTGTTCATTTGAGTTAAAGTTTCATAAAAATCTCATAGAAATCCACATGAACTTATATAATAATTCTATAGAATATAATTAACGACTTAAGGCGTTTTTGAATATTTGATCTTTTCCTGTTACGAATGTCATTAAGTTCCATGAAACTGTAAACATTATTAATAACACCTTGATACATATTTATTAGGGCAAATATAATAAGGAAAACGTACCTTTCGTCTGTAATTTGAGTTTGATTTATATTAGTTATGGGAGTAATAAATTCATTATTTCGCCATAAGTAATATCTGAACTCGCATTAAATTTATTACAACTCTTTAGATAATATACCACTCTATTAATATCGTCTTTAAAGCTTTTTAATAACTTCCTACGTTGCGGTATTTGCATTGCTTTGAACTTTGAAAGCTTTAGTCGAACTAATTGACTTGGAACATAATAATATTGTTCTGACCTATGATGGCTCAACAGCCATCATTTATAATTTTATGTGGTTTGCTAAATCTACTGCTACATGAAATATATTAGCAAGTACTATTTTTCAGGGACTGCTTAAAATATACATACAAATAATCTAAATTAAGAACTAATATATGTCCCAATAACCCAACCCGCCCAGGGTTAGTGTCAGTTTTGAATAGAACGTCAATTTGACTTGACATGGGTGGCAAAGGGACAAAATCCAGGATGTGGACAACAGCGTCTTCCTGAGTAACATTAACATCCAACCAAACCAATAAAATCCATGGATGGATGGGTGGATATATTGCCAAATATAAACGATGCAAGAACTGTAAATATTATGGTAACATAAAAAAATGGAAGTCAGAAAATATTTCTTTAATTAATTAAAACTGACTATTCCGGTATCCTTTACGTGACTTTAGTGATAGGTACAATGACATCATTCACTACGTAATGTGAGACTACAAGATTATTTACATGTATTTTATTATTCCAAGTATCTCAATGCATGATTAAGGCTTATCACAGGGTGACACAGTAATGAGAGCGAAAAATATTCGTTTAAAGAATGAAACCATCGTTAATTTTAGCACCTATACACTATGCCGTAATCTCTATTTTTGTTTCACAAACAAAATTCTTGAATTATGTTTACTTAATTACGTTATCTATGTGTGATAATACGAGATTTTAAACAATAAGTTTAAATATTTTTATTGTTCTTGTAGGATTGTTTGTTTTTAGTTTTCTCTTTGTTTTTCTAGTGAGTCTTTAATTTAAAAGTGATAATCGTATAAGATGACATGAAAAACTATACTGATTACGTCTTAAGCCTTTATATTTTTTTATGAAGATCTGTTGAAATGAATTATTTTTTCAAAATAATTATATTCATATAGATATTTAAACATTATAATTATACATTGGTGTAAATTGTTATCTATGAGTGTGAATATAGCAATTCGTGTATTTTATGAAAGTAATGTATAAGAAAATTTCAACTAAGAGGTGAATATAAAATTCCAGGAGGGCATAGATGTTCTAGTCAAGTGCGAGGAGGCGGCGAATCTTCTGGAGAACAAAATCATGGAGCACCGTCAGGAGGCGGAGGTGCAGGCGCTGCTCAAGGAGGTCATCGTGATAAACGGCAGGATAGCCAAGCTGCTTGCCCAGGCGCGGCAAGGCCTAGTCACCATCCAGGTAAGAAAGGTAAAACAATTTTTTATTTTATTTTATTATACTTTTGATTAGTTTTTAAACTGAATTCCTTTCCATGAATATGGCGTGTTTCTTATAGCTATTAAATATTTAACTGTTATATTTCCAGGACGCCAAAGAACAACAGGCGAGTCAAGCTAAGGAGATTGAGGAGCAAAAAGAAAAAATCGGCAAGCTCGAACATTGGCTTGACACAATTAACGGTGATCTGAAAGAATCAACAAATCAATCGGATGTTCTCACTGAAGAGGACATAATTAGGTATATAGAAATCTATGAGCGTTATATAAGAGAATACGAAGAGTATGAAATTATATTAAAGTCTATAACTGTGATAAGTCGCGATGAATCTAGTCAATCGATATTGGACAAATTGAATGTTACGAGAAGGACTCTGAAAGAAACGAGGAACCTAGTCATTGTAGAAATAGAAAGATTGAGGAATATATTGATGCAAATAAGAACTGCGCCTGAAGTGGTCGAGGAAGATATTTCACAAACCGATAGAACTATTGATTCTACCTCGATGCCCGAGGAAATAGTGACACCAAGGGATAGCGAATTTGTAAAGAGAGATATCAAAGTGGAAGAAACAGTTGTTAAGAAGGTTCCTACAGAGAGTGAGCCTAGCGTACTGCCGGATGTGAAAGACATTAAGACTATTGAAGAAAGAGAAGAAAAATTACCAACGAACGTTACAATTGAAACACAAACTGGCAGAAGCTTAATGTCTGAACCGCCTTCTGTTGCCGATAAATCTGTGATATGCCAACCTGACATTAAAACTACACATGATGTATCTATAACTTGTGCTCCTCCTCAGGAAGTTGAAGTACAGACAAGTGAACAAGTATCACAGGAGGGAGAAGTGGTAGAAAATATTCAAGTGAGACAAACGATATCAGATGGACATGAAACGATTGAAATCGCCAGTCGGCCGGTTATTAGAAGCCAAAAGATAGACGAACAATCACTGGTGGTCGACGCAAAGTACGAAGATGACAACATACGTAAAGATTCTCAACTAAATATAATACATAGTTTACCACAATCATTCGAAACTGTGATGGTCGAACCTGATGAAACGACTACCGAAGTAGTTGTTGACGCTGACGGTACAAAGAGAATTATTGTGAAGAAAATAAGAAAAACGTTAATAACAAGACAACAAATGCTTCACACACAACAACAACGATCGCAAATACTTTCAGGTGATCTGCCACCAGAAAAATCCTTTTCTCAAATAACATTACAGGAAGATAAAGGTTCAACGTCGACCAACATTGATGACGGCGCGGTTCAACACGTTCAGTATCAAACTTATGGAAGCCAAGTTCTAACAGGTATTCCAGGAAGTGAAGTGACTATTCAAGAATTTACGTCAAAGCCGGATATGGTCATAACGATGACTAAGGACATGAAACCTGATGAAATTCTTCAGCTGGCAAAAGGTGAAATAGAGCCTCAAATTCACACTTCGTCCTCAAGCGTAACCGCCGTGGTTCAACAAGTGACGAAGAGAATAGTGAAAACCAGGCGGCGCATAATAAGACGAGTGGTCATCATAGATGGAAAGGAGCATGTCACGGAAGAGGTAGTGGAAGAACCGGATAATGTCGAAGTGTTTGAAGAACAAATACCGCGAGTCTCAATAAATGTTAAAGAAGGTGGAGTTCAGTTTGAAGAGGTTGATGACTCTGATGATAAAGGTGGTAAGCCGCCTGGTGAAGGTCCGGGACATGACAAAGGCGTTGAGGACCACCAGACTGATAAACCGGAAGATCCATCAAATATTTCTAAAGACGCACCGAGAGATGAAATTCATCCAAAAGACTCGCAAGACAAGGAACTTTCAAATTTGATGAGGGAATTTATACAAAAAGAGAGTGATGGATCCTATGTAGTCTCGAAAGAATTAACACCGGAACGTACTGTTACAATCTCAGAAACGATTAAAGAAGTACCATTAGGACCGCAGGAAGTCACCTTTGAATCTGGGTATCAAGTACAAGAACCTCACGAAGGCCAGATGACTTTCATTACTGGAGGTGTATCAACAATTGAATCGTCATCGACACAAGTGAATACTGTAGTACAAAAAGTATCGAGAAAAATTACTAGAACAAGGAAACGCATCATAAGACATATACAGATTATCGATGGTAAAGAACATGTTACAGAAGAGGTAATCGAAGAACCAGATGATGTGGAAATCATAGAAGAAGAACCGATGGTTTCGCAATCAATCCAACAAGGAATGAAAACGAAACGAATAAAGATTATACGTCACGTACAAATAATTGACGGACGCGAACACGTAACAGAACAAATAGTGGAAGAACCAGATGACGAACCAAAGGCTAAGGACGGTGATGATGCTTTAGTAGAACAACCGAAAGACACTTTAGTCATAGATGGTACGACACATATTGTTAGGAGTGATGTAGATTCTACTGTCCCACATGGTATTGATGAGGCATCTCACGAAGATACACCTAAAACAACGCAGATTACGACTATTAAGATTACCGGCGTGGAAAAAAGCGATGGAAAGAAAGAAGTTCCAAAAAGTGAACATGATAAGGATACTGATCAAGTAGACTCTGCGGCAAATATTGAAATTAGAATTTTGAAAACTGAAATGCCAATTGAAAAAAATATTTTTGAAGGAACTGTCATACCTGATAAAAGAAAACCAGACAGCATTGTTGATGCAACCACCACTCTAATAGGAACAGAGATAAGTCATTCCGCCATTCCTACAAATGTCATCCAATCAGTCGAATCTATTCAAAAGAAAACTCCTGAGAAAGCCAAAGACAATCTTCAGAAAAAAGAAATAGTTGAAAAAGAAAAGATATCGGACGTACCGCAGCAGCAAGTTGATGATCAAGCTAGTACTCAAATATTAGATGACGTCTCAAAAACATGTGTAAAAGTAACAGCAGAAAAGGAATTAGAATCCCAAACCCCAGGAGATAACATTATGAAAAAGGAGTCGGTGAATATTGATGAACCTCTTGCAAAGGATAAGGAAATGTCTCAAAAAGACAGCGTCCTTGATATAACAAAGACTTTAATTGGAACAGAGATTACTCATTCTACCATTTCTAAGATACCTGCGACTGTATCTAAACAGGCTGAGCCTTCTGATAAAATTGATAAACGACCAATGAAACCTGTTGAAGAAACGCAAGTATCTGAAAAAGAAAACCTATCCGCCATTCCACCCATACAAGCAGATGATAAGCCAAGCTCTCAAAAAATAGATGAGATCAATAAAACGTCAGTGGTAGTAGTTTCTACAGAAGTATCAGAACATAAATCTGAAGATAAAATAGTCGACAAAAAACCTATAGAAAAAGTTGTAGACAGTCTTCCGAAGGCGGTCGCAGAAGAAAAACCGAAAGACGAAACAGGAGATAATAAGATTCAAAAAGAACCTATCAAAATTAAAGAAGGGTCTGAAATTGAAGATGAAGAACCTCAAAACGATAGCGTGCTTGACATTACAAAGGCATTAATTGGAACAGAAATTGTTCATTCCACCATATCTAAAATACCAGCAACTCTTCCGAAAAAAGAAGAATTCGTTGAAACTAAGAAACCCACTGATGTTCTGGAACAGGAAGTGGAAATAGTCGTTAAAGATAAAACTCCTGAAATTTCGTTAGAACAATCTAGTGATATTGTGAGCCCTGAAAAACGTCCAGTAGATGATAAGACAGTCGTAACTGACCAACCTGCTAAACTTGATACTGAAGTTTTGGAACAAAAAGTAGAATTAGTTGGTAAAGACAACACTCCAGAAACTCCACTAAAACAAGCTGATAAAAAGAAAACAGATGAGAAGAAAACAGTAATTGACAAACCATCAAAAACGGATACTACTCAAGAAAAACCTATTGCAATCGAAACAACAACTGCAACCGTTACTGAAAATGATGAAGTAGTTGAACCTAAACCTTGTGTTGAAATGGATTCCCCTGAAATTTTAGAGCCTAGAGTTAGTGACCCATCACCTAAAGATACATCAATGATTGATATACACAGAATCTTAATAGACAGTGAAATGGAACATACTGTTCTATCGAAATTACCTATAAAGGAAATAGTATCAAAGCAAGTAACTATACCTTCACTGCCCGACAAAAGTGTGGTAGGACAAGAAACTATTGTTGTGTCTGTAAAACCACCTCAGGATCAAGTTAAGGAATCAGTATCTCCCCAAGAGCTTTCTAAACCCGTAGAAGCAGATCGTAGCAAAAAAGATTTAGAACCTATTACTGTACCCCCGGTCTTAAAACCATCTATTGCTGATATTACACCTGAACAGGAACCCGTTGAGGAAGTAAAGTTCCATTACCCTGGCGAGGAGCTGGTTTCAGCTTCTAAGGCGACAATAATTGTACCTGTAACGGAGACTAAATTAGATACAACTATTGAGGATACAATGAAATTACTTGCAAGTGAAAGCGCTTCCCATCAAGCACTAGATGTAATAAAGAAAGAAGAAACATCCAGTACAGAAACATCTGAAGGACAACCTATTGAAAAACCGAAGAAACCGGGCTTAATTAAAGAGTTTAGTGATTTTATAAAATCTAAAACAAAGTCTAAAGAAAAACGTGGCAAAAAATCTAAAAAAGATCGCGATGCTGAAAAACCTGACTCTTCCGAAAAAGAAGAAAAATCTATTACAAAAGATTTACCAGGCACTAATAAGGAAATAATCAAAGAAAGTCAGAAATTAGACAAACCCATAACCGAAACTGCCTTAAAGGCTCCAACCGAAAATGGGAAAAGTGATGAAGAACTGAAAATCACGGAAAAGGAAAGTCCACTTTCGTATACAGTTGGTGATAAGAAGACTGTTGCAGTGCTAGGAGAAAGTACCGAAGACGATGTTTATCAGGAACCTATTGAAGAGACATATGAAGTACAGGAGCCGGAAGATAGAATAATAGTTATAACTGAAGATATACCCGTCACAGAATTATCTCCATCTGACTTATCTACGGCCGTAACACATAAAGTAACAAAAACAATTACAAGAATACGACGGCGAATAATTAAACATATTCAAATAATCGATGGCAAAGAGCATGTAACTGAAGAGGTGATAGAGGAGCCAGAAGTAGTAGAGGTCATTGAGAATGAGCCGATAACACATGTGTTACAAGAACAAGGGGTTAGAACTAAACGTATTAGAATTATTCGTCAAGTTCAGATAATTGATGGAAAGGAACACGTGACGGAGCAAATAGTAGAAGAACCAGGCGATGAATTCGTTCCTGACGCGACAGTCACAGCTGAGATTGACGTTCAGATCTCAAAACCAGAAATAACTCATGTTACAGAATCTCAAATCTCTGAAAAGCCTCAGAGTGTGGTTGATTTGACCAAGATGATGATAGACCAAGAAAGAGTTTCGTCGGAGCAGATCATTAAGAAACCATCTACTAAAGATATTACGGTACTAGATGTACCGGTTAAAGAATTCGATGAAGCAACAAAGGTAAAAGAAACAATTAAAATTCAACGCGTGGAATCACATCCAACTTTAATTGAATCAAAAACAATACAATTGGACATAAATGAAGATAGAAAATTAACACCACTAAAAGAACAACATGTGACGATACCTCTTGACATTGAAGTATCCGTTAAGCTGGAACCGGAATACACAGACAAACAGGAAGTTGTAGAAATACAGAAAGACCAATTGCCTGAATTTGAAATTGTCGACAAAATTATTTCCGATGAAAAACCTGATGATTATGATATAAGATCCAGAGTAGAAGAGGATTTGCGTAAAATTACACAGGAAATAATATCTCAAGAGGGTTATGTCCAAGTTCAAAAACCAGTATCTAAAATATCCACTGAGCAAGGAAAATTAGAGTTTGTTATTGAACATGAAGAACAACTTGACACTGATAAGATCCCCGAAAAATTTGATTTACAATTAAAAGAAATTGAAACGTCATTACCAGAATTGGATATAGAGGTACCTGCCGATCAAATAATTGGTGAAAAGTCTATAGAAAAACCTGATGACGTACAACTTATTGCGCAGGAGACTTTAGAAACTGTTGTTGATACCGTATCAAAAGATGATGTAATTAGACCTGATTTGACCGACACAACATTGACATCACAAACGGGCATTGTAGACTTGACGACAGAATTAATTGTACAAGAAGCTTCGAAACACCAGGAGCCCGTAAATATAATAAAAGACACTAAAACTGATACTGAGCCAAAGCTGGAAGATAAACAGCCAATACATACGTTAACATTCCAGGAACCTCCGACACAAACGCCAGTACGAGTAAAACCAGTCAAAACAGGAACTGTTGTTACTGAAACATATATCAGCGAGGTTCCGAAATCTCCTGAATTGTCATATGTGGAACAATTTGAAAAAATTGCTCATACTTCCACTGAAAGTGTTGATAAACTTGTTCAAGAGGAAAAACCGTTGCCCAAAGTCGAACCTATGCCATCAGAATTTTTTGAAAAGAAAACAGATCCTGGGAAACCTGATACCAAGTATGACATTGATCTGTTTATTGAGTCTGAGAGGCATGATACACATTTACGTACAGGCCAACCGAAAGTTTCGCCTGTTAGCAAACAAGTGGATACCATGGATATCAAAGAAGTTTTACCAGAAAAACCAACTCAAACAACAGAGATTTCTTTGTCTCTCACTAAACATGGTGAAAGTAAAAAATCTGAGCCCCAAGTTCAATTAGACTTAACGTTTGAAGAAACTCCTACTAGTGAATCATCCCTTGTTAAGAAAGATGTGAATGTGCATTTACCAGCTGAAGTGGTTATTACAACAGAATATACCAAAACATCTAAGGTGGAAATCCCCAAGGAAGACGAAGCAACCATTAAACCACCTACAGAAGAGTTGGTAAAAGATCACAAACGTAGTAAGAAGAGAAAGAAGCCTAAACGTCCATCTGAAGGTAGTGACTCTGTAGAAACCGAGTCTCATACTGAAACAGAAAAGAGCGTCCTAGATACTGACAGTTCTTCTCTAAGTCACTATGTAGAGTTGCCAAAATCACCGCCTATAGAATCTCCTAAGCCTACATCCGATCTTCTAGACCAACCCGTGGAAGAAAAGGAAATTGAAACAATGTCATCAATTATTGATTCGGAACAAACAATTGAAGAACAGGGTTACGAACCTGAAGATATGTCTTTAGGTCTTATTCCAACTCCCGACAAAAAGAAAAAGCAAAAGAGGCGCAAACCACACGGCGTTAGCGAAGAAACTGAGTATCCGAAACAAACCACAACCGAAGAGGAAACAACAGTTACATCTCCTGTTGAAATGATTGAGCCGCAAAAACAGAAAAAAATAAAGAGTAAAAAGGGTAAAAAGAAACCATTGCCTGCTGACGAAGCTCCCTCGACTGAGCCAGAAATTAAACCTGAAAGTCCAAAGATGGGTCATGAAATTATGGCAACGTCGCCTCGTGATGAGTCTTACCACACAATCAGTGAAACGTCAGATATTAGTACCGTTAAAGTTGTAGAGGAATGTATCGGAAGCAGTCCTGAAGTAATTGGGAAAGAAGTTACTACAACTGTAACGTACCCTATTCCTGTGGTGGAAGAAATCTTAACCCAGGAATACTCGGTTCAAACATCGCCGGAGGTAACGGAGTCTGAAAAAGAAGAAAAACCAGAAGTTAAACCAGAACTGACTGACAGCGAATTACAAACATCTCCTACTCCTGTCAGTGAAATAATAATTCAAACTTCACCAATAGAGGACAAAGAAGCTCATACACAGACATCGGAGGAAGTCACAGTAGTGGAAAAAGTTGAATTATCAGACTCCCAAATACAAACTAGTAGGACGGAATCTCCGGAACAAATCACACAGGCTGAGGCTACCACGCAAGTAATACCTAGAGATATTGCTGAACCTGATGAGAAATTCTCACAAACGTCAACTCCTGAGGATACTATTAAGAAGGAAGTACAAGAAGTAATAACAGAATCTCGCGAAATGCAAACTTCACCTCTACCTCAGGTCGAGAAGGATGAAAAGAGCACTGAAATTATTATAGAGACAAGTGACACAGATATACAGACAATAAAACATGAAATTGTTGATCAAGAGACATCTACATCACCTGTAAAGGAAAAGGAAGTAACCGAAATAAGCATTCAAACTCCTGAAATTCCTCTTGTAAGTACATCAACTCAATCAGAGCAAGAAGAGTTGGTAGAAAAGAAACCGGATGAAATTGAAATTACGCAGGAACTCAAGCCATCACTAGATCTAGATATCGTTAAGAGGGAAATAGTTACAATCGATAGCTCCCAACAAACTTCACCAAGAGTAGTCCCCGAGAAATACCCACAAGAACCAGAAGTAGAACCCAAAAAGGAAATCATTACTGTTGATAGAACGCAACAAACTTCTCCAAGAGAGGAAGCTCCGCCGCTGGTACCTGCTTTAGAAGTCACACAAAGAGATATTATTACTATGGATGGATCACAACAAACGTCTCCAAGAGTATACTTAGAAAAAACAGTTTTTACTCCAGAACCTAGTACTACTAAAGAGTTTGTAGCTACTATTGATAGCACCCAACAAACATCTCCAAGGGTATATTCGGAAGACTCGATATCAACATCTACAGACGAGCCTTACGAAGTACACTTACGCGCCCAAATTTCCATTCCACAAGCTACTACAGATTTCATTGATATGGAACGCCAGTCGCAAGAGTCACCGCAGTCCATATTGGGAGATAAGCACAAGCAAAAGAAAAGAAAACACAAGAAAAAGGCAGAATCGCCTTTACAATCTCCAGGAAGCCTCTCAGATCCTATCAATGCTGAGTTGTCTATTTCAGTAACACCTACAAGTGAAGATTTATCTAGTAAAGATACCTCTTCAATAGATGAAGGTATTTCTCACTTGGCCAGCCCTGTCCCAATAACAAGACAAGATAAAGTAACCGCGCAACATAAGCCCACATATTCTGACGTGGTCCAGAGATCTAAGTCTAAGTCACCATCGCCAAGCAAAACAATTGTAACTAAAACGGGCAAAGCTAAATTAATCGACACTCTGGAAAAACGGACTCAATCAATTTCAAATGTTCCGAAAGTTAGACCAGATGATACCATGACTGTCGCCCTAATAGAACCTTCTGTAGAAAAATCTTACGATCTGGTTGTTAACAAAGAACTGGATGAAGTCAAGAATGCTCTTGCAAATAATGATCCACAGAAAGTTGAAAAGAGTATCATTATCGTCATTGAGACAATTTCTATATGGTTAGAGGAAATCCAGTACAAGATTCAAAGAGATGTTGTTTCTGGTGGTAAACCGATTGACGAAACAATGAAACTGAAAGCATTGGAAAGCTACATTCAGAATCTAAAAGAGATCGTTTATGTCACCGAAGTGAATGAAGAGATTGTTACTTTGATTGAGACGTTAACGCGGCAAGTGACCGCAGTTAATACTTTGAGTAATCAAAGCTCAGTAAAAGTAAAGGAAGTAGAGTCGGAATGGATGAAATTTTTAGAAGATGTCAAGAAATTATACCAATCGATAGAAAAAGTGAAAAACGCAGTGGATGATTTAATTTTAACAGAAATGCCGGCTCATCAAAAGCTCGATGCACTCGATAAACTCGAATCCGATAATGCTGATCATTCTGACACCGTAAAGAAATTATTTAGAAGATACAGAGTTCTTGTTGAGGCCAATCCGAAGAAAGAATGCCCCAAAAACTTATTTATGAGCGATGATGATACTAAACAAATCGAGCGTTCCATTAACCTCGAAAGAGATCGCGTTATGCAACTAAGTTCATTGGCTGAAGAATATGAACAGACGCTACAAGATTTCGGGCAGATTACCGAGGTGGCTGAAGCACTATTAGATGGAAAGATCATTGTATCTAATTTAGACCACCTCCACGAGGAAATACAAAAGCATAGAAAATTCTTTGTAAACTTAAGCCATTGTAGAGCAATCCTGGAATCTTTGGAAGATAATTTAGATTATGAAACGAGAGCACAATATTCTGCTCTTCACAACTCACTCCACGATAGGGCTACCACGATCATAGACAGAGCTGCTGGTCGAGCGCAACAAATGACACTGGCTGCATCCAGATGGGGCGTGCTAGATAATGGCATGAGGGAAGAACAACAATGGCTGAGCGTTGCCCAACAAAGAATTCCTGATCTAACAAATGTAACATCAATGGATCATGAACAATATATTAATCTGTATCAATCAATAAGTCTCGATGTTTCACATCATTACGCCAAAATGCTTCGTTTATTATCAATTACAGAAGGCCTACAAAATCTTATAGTGTGTACAGGTCTTGAAGCAGAGTGTTCTAAAGCTCTTGATACGTTACTGAAGCTTCAAGACGACATAGACTCGAGACTTACGCGTCTAACAGCGTTTAGAGAAAACTGGATAACATACGATCTTATAATCGACAGAATCGAGGGGTGGATGAAGCTTGCAAATAGGGAATTAGAACATATCACACCGGAAAACATTACGACCACTAGTAATTTGAGACGTTTCTGGGAGCTAAAAGCGCAACATGAAATGCACAACAACTTAAAGAATGAATCTGGTGTACAATTTGAGAAAGCGTTAGAAATCCTACCCATATCAGATGAAATGGTTCAGCGACAATTCTTCTCCAAAATAGAAGACAAATGGCGCGACCTGTCCGACCGTATCGGCAACATACACTCGACGGCGATTCAAAACATTTCCGACCGCGATGTGTCTTCGGGGGAGAAACTAAACATACTTGAAGAGGAACTAAGAGAACTGCGTGCTGCATTGGACGGTTTGAAAGGAGTAATCAAAAATGAAGATGAGCTCAATCTTTACATTGAAAGACTGCAGGTAATGACCGGTCGGATAGACAGGATACAGAACGAGCTCGGACGTCTCAGCTTACTGCCCACCGCAGAGTCCGATCGCCTGGGAGCTCTATTGACACAATCTGGTATATTAAACGACTTGATGGCCGAAGAACTGGAACGGAGTCTGCTGTTGAAGGAGAAGATCGTGCAAGTGCAGGCTGGTATAGTGCGCTGCCAGAAGAGCCAACGCCGGGCTCGATTGACATTGGAAGAATGCGAGGCGGCAGAGCGTCTGGGCAGCGACGTGGTGGAGCGCGCCTCGGAGACCTGCAACAGGCTGCTGGAAGACCTGGCGTCGCAGTGGCGCGACATCCTCGCCCTGAGACAAGCACTGCACACTCTGCCAATAAGTCTGCGTGTCTGCGTTTCTCCAACGGGCGTCGAGAAGGATATCTCGGCTTTGCAGGTGAGTTTGGTCGCAAAAAAGATTAACGTTATTAATTATTATTATATCAATAATACGAATTAAAGATTTTTCATACGACTCATAATAATAAAGCAGATAAATGATTTTCATAATGTAGGTAACATTCGCCCGCCGTCCGCCAATTCGCACTTGGCTAGCGCGGTGGACTATGGCCTAAATTCTCTCATTCTGAGAGAAGACCCCTGCCCAGCAGTGGGACAATAATGGGTTGACGAGAGGTTACATTATGATTAGAAGATATGCAACGTTTGTTTATTATGTAAACTTTTGTGTGTTTGAGGCACACAATAAATACATACAATAAATTTTAGTATGGGGTTAAGCATAAATGTGGCAAATCACATTTTACATTTATTTCACGAATGTTCCTCAATTTCATATCATTAACTAGTTTTTAGCAATACATTTTCATATCAGAACCATAAGGTATGCTTTGTAAATGTATTGCTAAAAACGTAAAATACGAATAATGCGTAATTAAATGATCTTTACTTTGTGTTTATTTTTTATTGAAGTGAAACTTCTTTATCGGGGTCGGAAAAAATTTTGTGTAACATTTTTTCGTTACGCGCCATCTTTTTTTTTCCGTTACGCGCCATCTTTTTCTTATATCTACCACGCGTGATATTAGATAGATTATTATAGATTAGATTATTAGATAAAGTTTAATAAAAGCCTTTTATTAAACTTTATCTAATTTAACTTTATTTAACCAATTTCTGTAAAGTTGCATATAGTAAATTATTTTTTGAAAAATAACGTCATAAAAAAGTTTCACTTCTTACGAGTGTACGCTAGTACACGCACACATTTTTATTTGTCTACAAGACCTTCACATTTCCTTCATATTTTCTCATTGTACAATCCACAAACAAGTCACGCGACACTGTACCCCACAGGAGAGCCACGCGCAGCTGGAGGCGGCGTGCAACGAGGTGTGCGGGCGGCTGCGCGCGCGCCTGCAGCTGTGGCGGCGCTTCGAGCGGCAGCTGGAGCTGGTGCAGGGCGCCGTGCGCGAGGCCGACTACATGGTGGAGCTGCTCACGGTGCAGGGGCAGGTCGACTACGACCGCCTGCTCAAGGCCACGGAGAAGCTTGAAGTGAGTATTTTTTTATCTGACTAAAGTAGTAAACAGCATGCAGTCCACCTGATGGTAAGTGGCCACTGCCACACTGTAATCAACTTCATACAAAACATCGGTACCATCTGAAGTCAATCGCAGATGCGTTGCTACTCCCGAAGACTATGATGGTCGCCTCATGTGAAAGTGTGCCGGCAACCACACGCTTCCAACGAAACGCAAGAAATGCTTCACGCTAGAAATAGGTGTGGCGGTGGTACTTCCTCGCTCGAACTACACTGGTTCTACCACCTGTTCTCGTTACAACTTTTGTTACAATGCTGCTACAGTTACCATTTAAATGTATTATAAGAGGTGATAGAACTCTTCTTGTAAATATCAGCTTAAACTTAGGTATTGGGCAGGTTACTTAGGCTTGGTAAATCAATGGTGAATCACCAGTAGCCACCGCATTCAATATTTTACTAACAGCCCTTCTCGTTGTCTTGGGGACTAAGTTGGATTGTAAAAATGTGCGATAAAAATGTCCACCTTACCTTATACCTTAAGGTTATTGTTAGGTTACATATTAAGCGACCATCTAAGACGTATAAAAATAGAACCATCAATGAGCATATTCCTCAATCAGGCCCTCAGGGACGAGTGAGTTGCATGCTGGTTTTCCATTTAAGTCTATAAAGATAAATAATTAGCATATAACATCAATAACTTGCTCGTACTAAGGACACAGATGCTTCCTACTCATACCTTATAGAGAATCATCAGCATACACCATCAATAATAAGTCCATTCCCCAACAGACGCTGAGCGAGTCGCTCTCCCGTCGCAACGGCGAGCTAGTGGGCGAGCTGCGCGCCGCCGCCGCGCCGCTGGAGGCGAGCGTGGACGCCGGCGTCGCGGCGGCGCTGAGGCGCGACCTGGACGCCGCCGCCGCCGCGTACGAGCACACGTGCTCCAACCTCGCGCAGCTCTGCGACAAGTTAGTTATACATGTTGAATATATGTACATACATAAGGACACTTGCATATGCTATATACTTAAATACACGCACAGACACATACGTATACAGATATCTATACAATATACATACAAACAAATATATTCAATGTATTCGTATGTACATCATTATCTTGTTAATTTTATTAATATTATGAATACAAAAGTTTGTTAGGATGTACATGTACCTATGTAGACACACAAACGTAGTTTATGACTTAAATTGACACAGAATACTCATTATTATGGTAGACGTGATCTAACTGCGACAAACCCGCAGTAATAACCTAATAAATAAGTTCTCAAAAATAGACGATGACTTTGAATTTCACATGTTAAACAACTGCACGCGTATACACGCAAATTCACATATTTACGCGAATACTTACTTATACAAACATACATACACATACAATATCGTACGTACATCAAAATATATAACAAAACTTTCACACATCAACATACCAGATTCTCAAATATAACAAGTATTAAAGCCGTGCCCCCCCGCAGGTACAACAAGGCGGTGGAGCTGTGGAGCCGCTACCGCGACGCGGCGGCGGCGCTGCGCGCGTTCGCGGCGGGGCAGGAGGCGCGCCTGCACGCGCTGCGCCCGGAGGACGCCGCCGGGACCGCAGAGGTTAGTGTTGAGAGATTTTGTACACTTTTCGAAACTTACTTTATGGACACCTGATTAAAATGTTTTAAACTCTTAATTGATAAAAACTATCGTTTACAATTATATTTTTATTTGTTAAAAAATACTTTTTTAACTCCTAATTAATCCAAAAGGCTTACTTTATAGACTCTCGATTGTTAAAACAAATTACTTTGAAGAATTTTCATTGATCAATACAATACTCTGTAGTCTCCTAATTGATAAAAAAAATATATATTTGCTTAATTTATCAGAATCAATATACTCCTAAAAATTATAGACTCTTAATTGATATTTTTTCTCGGTTATGAACATTTGAAAAAAATATGAGTATAGGGCGAAGGTTCAGGGAGTCCTCCCTTGCCTAGTAAAGTATAGAGACTAATAGACGAGTAAAGAAAACAATTTTTATGCAGGTAGACGTTTTTAAGTTTTTCCAATAAAGGAGTTAGCCAAAAAATAACATTCTACGTACACGTAGGAAAATATATTGTACAATAACAATCCAAAAATATAATTATCACCTAGTTTAGCTAGTTAAAATATTTTTAAACCTCTCCACGATTATCAGTCTTTATTTCAAAATAATAAGTAACGTATCGTTTATCAGCTGCCGCCATGATGGACCAATAGAAATTAAACAATATTATCGAACGTTCCTTACCATGCATACCTATTTAATGTAAAGTACGTTATTGTACGTTAATATACTTATTTATTTTATTTAGTGTTTAAAAATCAGGAATACTAAGATTTTCCTTTAATTGTGATGGATAAACAATAGTGTTTAACCTTGTATATAGGGTCATTGTAATCTCATATTCACGATATTCAAATGCAGCAAAACAGTGAAGCTGAAATGAATTATGATTTGAATACTAAAATATTACTTGCTCCTGCCCATTGAAAATAGCAAAACTCCGTTACAACTCATGGCATTGACATACGATAATCTTTTTATTAACAAAAAATATCATGTGCTGTAACTGTGAAATAAATTCTTTAATACACACGCGACACACTTTCAAAGGAGGCGACCATCATAGTCCTCGGAAGTAGCAACGCATCTGTGATTGACTTCAGATTAAACCCATGTTCTATATGAAGTTTATTACAGATGTTCATGGGCGGCAGTTACCACTTACCATCATGTGGACTACATGCTCGTTTGCTATTTCAGTCAGATAAAAAAAATGTTAAGATACTCTTAATGTAACAAAAAAAATTCACTTATGTTTTATACATAGATTTTATTAGCTGGGCAGAAGTTTTCCATGTGCTTTTATTTTAGCCTTCAGGTTGTTTTCAAAATCTATATATCTATACGTGGAGGAAAAACTTGTGGTGCATTTTTAAGTAATATGCCGCGGACGAATTAGTATGAAATTTTGCACCGTTATAGTGGACGTAGAGAAGGAGTGCAAAATGTTAATATTTTTTTCAAATAATGCATTTAATATACATTAAATCAACTGAAAGCACATTACACACACTACCGTGCATTTGTCACAGACACATACATAATAAACGAAATAGAACATTCAATGTTTTACTATGAAAACACATAACGTCAATAATGTAAATTGTCTTTGTCAAAATACGCGCTATCGCTTTTAAATGCAGCTTAGTTATTTATATTAAACCTCTTTTTACATTTAACGGGTGCGTTCAAAATAACCTGAAAATTATTACAATTTATTTCAATTTGAGAAGTATCGGTGCTTCTTTGTAAAATATGAAGTTTAGTTTTTAAATTGAAATCCTACGGGCGAATTTCGACCGTTGCGAGGGTGACTAGTAATTTCTAATTGCTTGACGTGTGAACGAGTGTGAACATACAACCATTCCCATTTTCGAACAAAATATAGGCACAGTTCATATATGCAATTGTGTACACACGAAAGTGCCTTCAATGCGAAAAAAAGCGCCCATGAGTCACATAACATGTGTCAACGTGCGACCACGCCTCGCGGTCAACGTTCCCTCTTGGCGCATTTCGTGTCACTAATGCAATTAGGTATTATATATTATCCTTGTGTCTCGTTTGGTCGTCTGCGTTATGTACTCTTTGGCAGTTAGGTAGTTTTTTTTTTTGGAAATATGCCAGCCCATTTTTGAATGGTTTTCAGCAGTTATTTGCTCGGTCTTATTGGCTACTATCTACTACGAGTATATGCCTGGATAGTTACCACTAGAATAAGCATAATAACATTCTACATCCATAGCCCCACATTAGGATATCTTCTGTGCCATGGGTTTCTTGGACACATAAAAAAGGGCACGAAATACAAAACATTTAAATCCGTAATTGAAATCTAAATGCATCAGTTATAATTATATTGCACACATTTTCATCGCCATGCTCCAACGAAATATATTATGTTGAGGGCCGACTACGGTAATATATAGGTATTGAACCAAAATTAATTTAATGTCAAAAGTTTTTTTTACTTAGTTATTAGGTAGACAGTACCGGATTAAGCCAGCGCGGGGCCTGAAGCAAATTCTGACAGGAGGCCCATAGTTTGCCTTAAGTAAGGGTATTCAATAAAACAAAGCTGTTACTAGTAACCTTTTCTGGATTTAATCTGGGAAAATTTAGAGATGACACTTTCTATATCTTCTTTCAGTTTAAGATTTTTAGGATAGCAAAGATAGTAAAATATATATAAGAGGTAGGTGTTGAGCCGCGGGGCCCCTCTAGTTGCGGGGCCCGTAACATTTACTACTCTTGCTATATGGCTAATCCAGCACTGGGGGTAGATTATACAGATTTACCCTCTAGCAATCCAAGCTTAGCCAGTGTGGTGAACTAAGGCCTGAGTATTTTACACTGCGAAAAAGACACACCTAATTAAAGATGGGAAAAAATATTCGTAATGCAATGACACTGTGAATTCAAAAATCGTAGATGTTGGCCGTTATAATTAGAACAGCCCTTATTATAGGCGAGTAGGGAGTGCGAGTCGCGACAATAAGCCCATTGACTCATCAGCACCCGGCTTAAGTGACATCTTTATCTCTCACGTAAAAATATCCTCCCTCGGTGTCGCGGCCTATATTTGTGTCAGCGGGACACGTGAGTGGACCATTTTGATTGTGTACGCCTCAGATAACTATAATGCAATGTTAAACGTAAATAACACGACGTCTCTAATCATCTTCAGCAACGAATTGAAGATATTGTTGTTGATGATGAATTTTTTTAAGCTATTGCATAGTTTTTATCGCAGGCTTTGAGCGCGGCGATGGAATCAAGAAATTCCGTAACGAAAAAAACCTAACACCCCCCACTCCGCCTACCATGCAGCGCGGCCGAGCGTTCGCTTAACGTGTATGTATATGGTACGAAAGTACGAAACTCGCACGAATCGAGACGAGCTGCTCGGAAATTCGTCTAATATGTAAGCATCAGTTTGCGAGAAAGTTATCTAAGAAAAAATAACTGGAATTAATGTCAAAGAAAAAAATACTGCGTAAATAAATAATTATGACTGCATAACTAGATAAAAAATACTATGCAATAGCTTTACCGCGGCAGTCCCCGAGTGGCGCACGTTTTTATTGAAGTAGTAGGTTGTGGTTGCCAGTTCATTTCTTATAGGACTACTATCGCAATCCTCGGGAGTAACGCATCTGTGATTGACTTCAAATAGAACCCGCGTTCTATAAGAAGGTGCTTGCAGATTTCCATGGTCGGTAGTAACCACTTAAAATCAGATATATTGCATTCTCATTTGCTCAATCTTATATAAAAACTAAATAAAAAGTAAATATGTCCCATAAATTAGAATTTTCCTAACGTTTCTGCTAAAAATATGGCGTCATTCGCCACCTATAGGCTGTATGTGTATCGTCTACACCACAACGCCTTCCACATTCAGCAAGGTCAGATATTAAACACGAGATACATGGGTAGATAGTACAATAGGCAGTGAACTCCTCGAGGTGTCTGACTGAACCGAAAAGGATGTAGGGTTGCTAAAAATTCAATTACCTATATTCCCTTGCTTTTCGCTTATGTGCCATAATACGGGTCAACTTTGACCCAAAAAAAATTAGTTTAATGATTTTCGATACGATCTTTACTTTTCAATCTTACTTATACTCATGTCGATATACTAGAATTTCGAGATATCAAACTTTTCTTTCTTTCGATTTTAAAAAACAATAAAAAAAATTATAAGAGTAGACATATTATTAAACTAGCTGTACCCGCGGCTTTGCCCGCGTGCAAATCAACGTGACACAAAGTTTCCCGCGCAAATCTCGACACCGTGGGAATTCTATCATAGAAAGTAGTAACATTAAAATCGGTTTGGCCGCTCAAGGATCACCTGGTCAAACACAGAGTGAAAAAACGAATTTAAAGTTTGTATTTGTGGGTAGGAACGTATTGTTACGTTTTTAAATTAAACGAATTCTAATATTGTAAACCGCTTTTTTGAACCAATTTACATTCTTAGTGATCTAATTCACAATATCGGGATACTTTTTTTCAATCAACTCCTCCACATTTGAACCAAAACGTAAAATACAAAAAAAAACGTGGAAAATACTATTTCAAGTAATTTTGGCGGATTCTAATTTCTAAGTAAGATTATAGGTAAACCTACTTTTAATATTAATTTGTGTTCAGGAGTTCCGGGATTCATTAAGGAATTCAAAAATTCTGTTGGATAATGTACTGCTTCCTCCATCTCAATGAACCGAATAGCGAAATACCGAATAGTAGATCTGTGACGCTGCTTTAAATTTTGAAAAAAAATAAATCATTTATTTTATCGACACGTTCATTGGTGGGTGGGTATATAGCCGTCTTTTGGAACCAATTTATAGTGTCAATGGTTGTATTACCAATATGGGGGAGATACTTTTTCAACCAACTCCTCCACATTTAAACGAAGACGTATCGATATAAAGATTGATTTTAACTTTTCCGGATAACAAAGCACTATTATCTACTTGACGTAAATCATTAGAAAATTTGAATATCACTGAACAGCGACATATATTCTAAGTTCATATTTTGTTTCATGTGGCCAAAGATAAGATCTTTTAAGAGACGCATCGGGCTATTTGTGTGCGTAAATCCCGCATTGTTCTTTGTAAAGAAGAAAACGTAATTAAAACACTTTTACAATTCATACGAACAGGGCGCACCCGCTCGCAGGGCGCTGCCGCACCCTGCTCGCTTATTTTTTATGTTTTCTTTTATGTTCCAACCTAACCTAACCCAACCTGTTTAAAAAGCTACAGCTAAATCCAACTCTATAACATGACAATACTCCTGCATTTTCAGGATTTACGTATTCAAAGTGACACTTTTCATCATAATGTTCTCTCAGAAACGGGTTGTAATGTATTGTAATCAATAAGTACCAAACTCATACGGCTTAAGTAGGTTGTGTACTTAGATTATCAGGGTTGATGAATTGAAGTTTAATTTATTAATCACATATCAGTTTAATGAGCTATCACTAAACTTATAATATATACTAAAATCAACCATAAGCTTTATGTGACTACCTTTTATAATTTAGGCTTGCACTATCCCGCATCATCAGGGAGGAGTTGAAGGTAAAAAAAAATATCCCGTGTCTTTGCTTAGTATTCTTATTACTTATACGTAAGCACTTGCGAGACAACTTCTATAGCTTGGGCTTGCAGTACCCTGCATCATCAGGCTTGAGGAGTTGAAGACCGAAATTTTCATCTTGTGTCTTTGCTTAGTAATTATATTACATACCCAAAAGCACTAAATAGCTAACTTCTATGGCTTAGGCTTGAAGCACCCCTGCATCATCAGGGTTGAGGAGATGATGGTCAAAATTTTCATCTTGTGTCTTTGCTTAGTAATTATATTACATACCTGAAAGCACTAAATAGCTAACTGCTATAAGCTATAAGCTAGCTGCTAATAGCTAACTGCTATGGCTTAGGCTTGAAGTACCCCTGCATCATCAGGGTTGAGGAGTCAAAGGTCAAAATTTTCATCATGTGTCTGCTTAGTAATTATATTAAATACCTGAAAGCGCCAAATGCCCATCTCGTATAGTTTAGGCTAGCAGTATCCTGCATCATCAGGGGTGAGGAGTTGAAGGTCGAAATTTTCATTTTGTGTCTTTGCTTAGTAATCATATTACATACCCGAAAGCACCAAATAGCCATCTCTTATGGCTTAGGCTTGAAGTAACCCTGCATCATCAGGGTTGAGGAGTTGAAGGTCAAAATTTTTACCGTGTATCTTTGCTTGGTATTTTTATTACATAACCGTAAGTACCAAATAGCCAACTCTTACGGTTTAGTCTTGAAATGCCCTTACATCATCAGGGTTGAGGAGTTAAAAATGAAATTTTTGTCCCATGAATTTGTTTAACAATCTTATTATATATCCATAAAAACAAATTGACTTATTTCTACGGATCAGACTAGCAGTACCCCTGCATCATCCGGATTGAAGAGTTGCAGGTCAATTTTTTTTAGGAAATATCTGCTTAGTAATCTCATTCTACATTCAACCCAATTGGACTCCTACAGCTTAGGTTTGGCCGAGTATCACTAATTTCGTTAATTTGCTTCAAAGAAATGAATCCTATGATCAGAACCGTATCAAACTCATCAAAGTACCCTTGAAGTACATTATTTCAAATAAAAGAAAAGTCATCAAAATAGGTTGGCGGGAAATTGAGTTATTCATCTACTTATCGCGCACATCGTTAATGCAAATATCAGACTTATGCGCTTTTCTTATGGATGCAACTGTCAAAAGTGAACTAAAAATAAATGAGACCCCATGACACGCACTACCTTTCAAATGAAAAAAAAATCATCCAAATCCGTTCACCCAGTGCGTAGAAATCGAGTAACAAATATAAAATAAAAAAAAAAATACAGACGAATTGATAACCTCCTCCTTTTTGGAAGTCGGTTTAAAACTATGTTTTAACATAAAAATTAAAGCGCAATACTAAATTTTATTGAGGTAGCCTCAAAATTGACTGACTTTCATACAAACTTACATCGCCTATTTGGGTTAAATTGGGGGGGGGGATCAGAAAATTCATTTTTAACTGACGTCTACGTCATAAAAAGAACCCCTAGTAAAAATCATATTCGTATCTTTAGCAGTTTAGGCTCTACGATGTTTATTCAATAGATGAGTGAGAGAGCATCCTTTCGTTTTTATATAAGTATATATAGATGTAGATATATAGATTTGTATAGTATCAAATAACATAGGTGCACACATAACCAATAAAAAATACATAACAAAGGATTACATTTTACAGACCATAACATGTTTAGTTTCAACCAATTCAACTATGCAGTTACATATCTTATTAACACTTATCGAACACAGAATAAATACTGCGTAGTTTTAAATTGACATAACTTTTTTATTTATAAACCGATTTATATAAAATAAACACTAAATGTTAAGTGAAGTTTCCCACAATACATCGGTGAAAATTATATTCAAACTGGATAAGCCGTTTCTGAGATTAGCGTTTTCAAACACACAGACAAACAGACAAACAGACAAACAGATAAACAGACAAACAGACAAACAGAAAAGATTTCTAAAAACCATTATTTTGGGTTCTATATCGTATTAAAGACCTCTAGAAATGATTTTCACCTAAATTTATTCCATGTACAGACAGCGACCTCTTACAGATTTATTATAGTATAGATTTGTCGAAAAACAAACTATAAGTGCACTTGAGGTTTATTTGTCAATTTTATTAATTCATCTGTCAGACATCACCCGAAAGTTCTTTAAAAAAAAGTCCTCAGAGGTGTGTGAAGTCCACCAATTCGCATTTGGCCAGCCCGGTGGACTATGGCCTAAAACTCTCTCATTTTGAGCGAAGACCCTGCAGTGGGCCAATAATGGGTTGACGACATCTGTCAGACCTTGGAAGTCTCGTTTCCGGCCCCATCCCAAGCCCCCAATGAAATCGCAGGATTTACTGTAATTACCGCGTCTGACGGCGTTGATGACAAATTGATGTTGGTAATAAATGTACTGAAAAATTTGACTAATGTAATAATTTGTAATAAATGTACTGATCTTCTGGATTTCATCCTACAATAATATCCTACAATAATCCAGATGCGGTATAGGTTAGGTTAGTACTTACATAATCCCTACATAGTATAAAACATAGTCGCTTGCCGCTCTGTCAGATGATGATGATGATGATAGTAATGAGTATTACAAATGATAATCCAGATTATAATATATGTGTACCAAATTAATTGGTATGGTAATTATTGGTATTATTGTCCACCAATTCGCACTTGGCCAGCGCGGTGGACTATGGCCTAAACTCTCTCATTCTGAGAGAAGACCCGTGCCCAGCAGTGGGACAATAATGGGTTGACGAGAGTACCAAATTTCAGCAATACGATTTTTACTTTTGCGTAAAAGAGTAACGAACATACATACAACATCACAAACTCTCATAATCATAATATTAATAAGAAATAAGATTATATAGAATAATTGAATTATAGTAACTTCGTCCAGTTTTTTTATAAGATTGAAGCAGCAAACGGGCATGCAGTCCTGATGGTAAGTGGTCACTGCCGCCCATGGACATTTTTAAGCAACTTTATACAGAACATGGGGTTCTATCTGAATTTAATCACAGATGCGTCGCTACTCACGAGGACTAAGATGGTCGACTCTTATAAAAGTGTGCCGGCAACCAAACCCTTCCATCGAAACGCATAAACTGCTTCACGCTAGAAATAGGTGTGGCGGTGGTACTTCCCCGGGCGAACTACACTGGTTCTACCACCTATGAAAATTAATCGCGTATCCGCCTTCAAACGTTTACATGGTAACCCTAGCGCGTCCTCCCAAACTCGACGGTTATAGCTCTCTGATGTCATGTACCTAACTACCTACCGCCGGCAAATTATTCATCTGCGCCTCGCTATTGTACGTGTATACACTTTTATTGATGCTTGAATGGGTGCCAAGTCACATTTTCGAACTAGCTTCCGTCTAGACCAGTCTTTCTCAAAGTGGGCCCTAACTTCCTCTTGTAAGCGCATAGGCTTATAGACGAAAAATATGTAGAGAAAGTTTGTGGTCCTTGAATCTGCTTAGGATTCCCTATTTTGTGTTTTTTCATGATTTTCAGATACTTTAACACTGTACAGTATCACATTTGTATTATTTTTATTCCTTCTCTGTTCGTACAACCTTTATAAACATTTTGGTAGAGTGGTGGAAAATAATTGTTTCTTTAAAGACCGGGAGATCGAATAGGTCTGAAGACTTGAGGTCTTCATGCTCATGTTTTAAAGGTTCCTAAGGGTTTATCTACCCACCTAATCATATCATGATCCATCCAATGGCATAGTACTATACAGTGGTTGGATTTTTTAAATAATATATTAATATTGTCTTTAATTTTGCCGTTTGTATCGCGTGGCTCTGAAATCATTGTGAGCAGCACGATCATAAAAATACCTCCGCCGCACCCGTGTACTTAAACAGAACCCTTAATTAAAAGTGTCGGTATAGGGGTAGGGTAGAGTGAACATTTTATGCATTATCATAATTAAATTGTCAATATGATAATTCTGAAAATTAGGTATTCAAAAATGAACTTGCTTTTTAATTATTAGTTATAATTATTAGATGAGATAAAAAACACGCTTTCTACACTTATAACTAGGGTGTTCTCCTGTGTCGTGGGTGGATACACACACAAGACGAATACACAAACATGAATCTAAACTCATCATTCAGATACCTGTCTGACCGGGAATCGAACCCGGAACCCATTGCCTGGCCGACCGGTATGGTAACCGCTCCGCCACGCGGGTCGTCAAATAAAGAAACAATAAGATAAAGAAATATATAGAAAGATATTTAGATTTATAAAGAAAGATATTTTTTTGTTTTTTAATGTGGCACCGTCGTCAACAATTTTACTTTTTCCTACAAAATATCGCACGAACTGATTCACGCTAGAAATAGGTGTGGCGGTACATAGAAGCTTCCGGTCGAACCATGTCCGTTTTAACGCCTTGCAAAGGATTTAATATCAAGATAATTGAACTGACATAGTGCATTCAGAAGCTTACATTCACTCAAAGTAGGATGTTATAGTTTGGCAATCTGGCTGGCCTGGTGGTATTTAGCGGAGCCGTTGTGTAAACTGAAACGTGTGAACTTAGCGTTGGTAAACATTGCACGCCACCAACACCGATGGTTATAGCATGAATACTTTCAGGGTTATTGTTTTGTGCGCACGTCAAATAGTTGATATCGAAATTCTGATGGTTATTATGCAAGGAATATGAGGAATTATATTATACTATATAAGGAAAGAAATATGTAACTTCTGGATTTTTTTCAAACTTTGACAGTCAATCAATCAATGGATCGATATCTAGTGTTGTAAAGGATTTCGAGAAAAAAAGGAAAACAATCTTTTTATCTTAAAATCCATTTTATTTTGCTTTAGAATTTGTTTTGATATTGTATCTATCTGATAAATATTTATTAATCCTTCACTGCTATACTATCTGTAATTAGCATAACAATACATTAAAATCTGAAGTCAAACAACATTACAGTCTGAAATAAATAAAACAAATAAGTTTATTTTTAACCAAACCTTGATTACCCCATTTGTATTTTTTGTTAGATAGGTATTAAAATATTTTAATTAAATATAAATATAATAACGTATAATTCAACAACACGTAGCACTTAATTCATTAGTCACATTTAAAGGTTGCAAAAAGTCAAACACTATCATCCTAATGAAACGAAAAACACGAAATTAAACTGCGAGTTAATTAAGTGATAACGCGCTGATAACGTGCAGCCAACCACGAGCCAGTCGCTCGCCGGACGTCCGCCACGCGGGACGTCTGACAACGAGCCGAAATATACCAAACACGCGAAAATAAACGAACAAACTCGAACCTATACCTCGAATATCATTGCATTTGCAACAAACGAAAAAAAAAACCATAGATTATACAAAAACGAAACGTCAAATTGCGCGCCAAATAATATCACAAGTTATTTTTTATAGTGTAAAAATATACACGTGACATCACCGGCTACTCGGAATGCAACAAACTTGTACCGTATGCATAATTTATTCAGATTAATTCGGTGATGAACATGAATTAGCACTGTTTCAGTAAACTAATGCATGCGGTGTTATCGTAAGTTCCTTGCAAAGTTTACGAAAATTCATGAAGTTTTCATTTCTTCGAAGTTGCGCGGAGAATGATTTCAATGGCACGGTGATTACCAATGGTTTGCGTTAATGGTGTATTTTTATTGTCACAGATTACGATAACAACTGCTATCTGACCTTGACGATTAACATTTTAAAATAAATATTGTCGTACAAAATTTTTCCTACATTAACAGATGGTCGTAAACAAGATTGATCGGCGGTAGGATTTATATTTGACCAAAAATAAATACTCATTGTGGTCCATTTTGAGATTATCCCCTAAGAATACCAACAACCTTTAAAACAGTAACTAAAGTGGCAAAATTTATTCTAAGGCGATATCAAAAATTCACAATGTGACCTTGGCACCCGGCCGGTGAATGATGTTCCATATTTGAAATTTTCAATTCCATATTCGAGTCGACTATGCAGTAACAATTGAATTCAAATAGCCGCGGCAGTTTGCGATTTTGTCCTTCGCAAACAAGACGTGGGTAGAAGATGTTTACGAGCGAATAGTTTGGTTTTTAATCGAAGGTAGGCAAAGGATTTGCCAGTTCCATATTTAAATAGTGCAAATGTTAATATTAATTGTTTTTCTTCAGGATAATTTTGTAACGAGCAACTATTAGATGTATTTACAATATACGGGTAAACAAATTAGTAAATAGTGTTTAGATAGTAGACAGTCCACTTTTAGAATAGTGTAGTGTAAAATCAGTGGATAAGGCTAGTGTGAGACTACAGATTATGTTGTCAAAAATGACATATTATTATTCTACTTTTAATAGTGATGTGATAAGAAATGTGTGTCAGCTGTCGGAATAAAAATTTATCGAGATTCGACCATGTCATTGCAAGAGGTAAGTGTTGAGATATCGCAGTTTTAAATATTCATTATTTTAAAAATATACTTTGTTGTCGTCCATATCACTGCCTGTAATAATATTTAAGTAAAATAACAAATGGTTGGTAAACTCATCTAAATTAGAATTTATTAGCGTAGTAGGCATTTAATGAATGATTAGGTATGTATTAAATAAATAAACTACTACTGTTTGAATTTAATTCAAGGACGACAAACATCTTTATCTGTAGTTAATTATACATTTAATTAAGCACAAGGCGCACATTCGATACAGGGGCTACATTATGATACATCTTTTTATTTTCAACAATTTTTGCTAAAACCTAAATAGTCTTATAACTTTAGTAAAGATCGAAATCATATATAAATTGAAATTTAAAATTGAAAAACATAACATATATTCATATAAATGAATCGATAATAGAGAAAAAAATACATGCTGAATCTCTTGTTTCTCTGTGGAGCTCTTTTTCCGAAATTTAACAAAAAAAAAAATAGAATCTGACAAATTGTAAGTGCCTCTGTACGCTAGAAGAAAATAAAGATAATAAATGTTAAATGCCTACTTCATGATCCTTTCATTACTTTTTTTTCCCACTAGTGAGCGGAAGTCTTCTCACTCATGATTCAGAATTAGGCCATAATCTAAAATGCTAGTATAATTTCGTTTAATAGATTTTACATACACATTTTCAGATACATTTTAGGGAACTTTCGAAACGAAATAAAGCATTCAATGTCTTACTATGAAAACACATAACGTCAAAAATGTTACATGTCGTGGTCTATATACCCGCTATTGCTTTTAAATGCAGCTTACCTAATTAAACCTCTTTTATACAATTTAATTGAATTTGAGAAATGTTTGTACTATTTTGGACAAATAAAACTTACATTTTTGAGTTGAATTAAAATTGAATTTCAACCATTGCGACGGGTGACATACAAATAACCTCATTATCATAGCAATATCATAAGATAATAAGGAAACTGCAAGTGGTCTGACAGCGTAAACCGGGCCTACGTCTACCTAGCAACTTACAGGTAATTAGGCAATATTAGGGCTACACGCACAGCGTTTTGTGGTGTAGTTAAACTCGCGACATACTAGTGTAATCGTTTACAATCGCTACTAAAACAGCGTACTTAATTTGAAATCGTTCTTTTATTTTTATTTACAAATGTGGTTTTTGCTAATATTTAGGCACAAAAATGAGGTTTTGTGTAATCGTCTTATTTTATTATGTTTCGGATTATTCGAATTTAGAATTGCAATTTTTTTAAGTAATATTTCTACAATATTATCAATACCACAATAATTGTTTACATAATTAAGAAAAGTACGTATAGACATACACCAAATAAACTACAGTCGGTTAAAATAATGTCACATCATGAACTTTGTTTATTAAAAAGCGTCGACGGCGAAAATTTTGACGTTTGTATGCGCGGATGAATTTTGTGAGTAATCTGCATTAAAATAGGCACAACTGGCCGCAAATGCTTGCACTTTCATACGTTGTCATCAAAAAAATATAAAACGACGCGGCCTTTTACCGCTCTTTTTTAAACGCTCGTGTGCATAGTTTATTTTCATTTGACTAGGTGTGCCTTCCGGGGAAAATTCGTTTCATGTTTTCTATTGACTTTTAGCGTGAAATTTTCAACGATTTACTGTAACCATTTGCGTGCACTTATGTATAACTGCTACATTAAATATTTTCCATTCTTTTTATATTATTTTTATTAGTACGTTTTACGTTTATAAAAAAATATGTAGATAGTGTTAATAGGTCCGATTTGGCTTTGCTAGGCTAAATCACGGCAAGAGGTAATCGGGAATGAATTGGGAAGAAGTCGGGGACAGCCGTCTATTGAACGAAAACCTCTGGAAACACGAAATAGTGTTCTATTTTCATCAAAATCCTTTCATCAAAATCACATAAAATAAAACAATTAACGATTCATTCGCTCGCTCTAACAAGACAAGCATTTAATTCTGGCAGTTTTGCGGTGAAAATAATAACGGTATTAGGCGTCGGGTGATGTCTTAAAGTTTCAATACAAAACGATTATCCGACAATTAAACAAACATAGCGCAGTTGGTTAGAGCTAAGCAACTAAACATTAACTACGTCAATTATGAGAACTAAACTTAAATTCGTTCGTAGCCGCGATTAGTGGCCGCCGACTTTCCAAGGACATGACGCTTTCGCCCGCACCTAGCTATAGACTAATGAAGGGATAATACTTAGAAATGGCAATACACTTTAATATTTTTGCATAAAATTTTTAAAGGAAGGATATCGTTGTGTTTTATTGTAAGGTTTTAATGAAGAGATAATATTGGACTGGTACTTAATATATTAAAAAAAATGTTGATCTGAATTTAATCTCTATTTGATATCAATTTATTTGATTCAATTTAATTACATTCTTAGGTGTAGTGTAATGTAATGATAGTTACATTACACTGAACTGTTATAAAAGGAGTAACAATGACTTTTCCTCAAAAATAGTAGACAAACATTAAAACTTATAAATAATTATATTCTCTATAGTAGTTACCCATTATATGCAGTTTCCATTGTCTTCTCCGTCATCCTATCATTACGTGATTAAATCAAGTAATCTGTGTAACTAAACCTATAATTATAAACAAAACGTGATAACGTTCAGTTGGTCACTATGTCATGTTTAGTTGCTGACACAATATGTATATCTAATCTATACTTCCTACTACACGATTAATATTAACATTGCGTTTGGCATGTTTTAAAAATGATTTAATCTCTAAATGGATTTAGGTATATAAAAATATTTTACATGACAAAATTTTATACATACAACAAAAATTGTCATTAAAATAATAATAATAATAATAATATATATTTATTTCAGACCATGTTGTGTCCATACATGATGATCATAGTATTATATAAAACGAATTAAAAGTATACTTTAAGTATTATAATACAATGCTAAAAAGTATGATTTTTGTCATAATGATCTTGTACACAGAACTGCAGCTAAGAGGTCTTTGAAATATAAATTCTATTAAAATTTTAACTATTGGATAGGAATATTAAAAAAAAATAGTTACAAAAATTACAATATATAAACTTTTCAATAACCTTATATAAAGCATGTGTCCAAGGAAAGTTGCGAGCATAACTTAGTTCGTTGCAAAAATGTTTGTCTAAATAACTACGCTAATCGCTACTGACACTGCACCTGTTTCCTGTGAAAGTTTCCGGAGTTTTCTAATCACTATTCTCAGTGCAACCTCGTGAGACTAGATCTTGTGCAGATATATACATGTTCCTATTTACGCTAAGTCCATCTTATATGACATTGATGATGTTCTATTTCCAGTAAAATTTCAAATGTTTATGGGACTTATAACAGTCAAAAAATTTCAAATTTATTACTTTGATCTAGAGCAGTGATAGTCTAATGGTTGAACTTGCCCTCTCGATCGGGAGGTGCGAGGTTCAAACCCAGGCACGCACCATTGATTTATGTGCGTATTATTTTGGTGAAAACATCGTGAGAAAACCTACATACCCGAGAGTTCTTAAATAATAGTTCTCGGAGGTGTGTGAAGGCCACCAATTCGCACTTGGCCAGCGCGGTGGACTATGGCCTAAAACTCTCTCATTTTGAGAGAAGACCCGTGTCCAGCATTGGGACAATAATGGGTTGATTGAGAGATGAGAGACTTTAATCTAGATATTATGGAACCAATCTACACTTTCATAATATTTAATGAGAAACTAATTTAACGCTAAGGAATTTAAAATAGATTGAACAATTTTAGTAAGTAATGCCAAATTCCTCGCGGTACTTACGTAATATAGTTTTCTATTAACAATGTTTCGCTGGAATAATAACTACAGTTTAGCTACATCGTATTTTAACCAAATGGTCAGAATATGTCTTTAATTATACAAATGATATACTAAAATTCACGTGTAACAATTTCGTTTAACGGTCACACAAATGTAAATCGAACAATTGTAAACTCGTGTAATTATATGCAAATTTCGAGACCGAGACGATCGGCAGCGCGCGCTGAATTCGATAAGGTTTCAATGAACTTGTTATCTGAAGCCTATAGAGGGTGATTAAACCGAAAGTAATTTATTGCGAAGTGATATTATGTTATTAAGTATATGAATAATTGTCTTTTCTCAGAGTCATATCTAAATCATGATTGAGCGGTATTAATAACAAAATGCACATATCCCAAAGTGTGTAAAAGCCAAATCAAATCAATTTATTTGTAAATAAGGTAACATAGGTACAGTTGGTATTCAACCATTTTTGTTTAACCGCTTATTCTGCCACTGAGTGGCATACAAAAACATTAAAATAATTGAAGTTGTAATTTTAAGGAATTATAAAATAGAATAATTGAATACCCAAATAGTGAAATAGAAATTGCACATTCTAAACTTGATGTGGTCTACAAAACAAAGGTGGAATCGTCTTAATAGTGGGCAGGCGCGAACCGGCGCGCCCTTGCGTCGACTCCAGCTAAACATTAGCCACAATCAATACGCTGGGTAGTTTGAGGCTTGGCCGCGGGGTTGGAAAACTTCATCCATCTTGATCTGATATCACTTACTTTCCACATTCACTAATAATATGATATTTTAATACTTGCTGTTATGTTATCCTTTAAGAAACGAAATGCTGAAAGAAATTTTATTAGTAAATTAAAATACCATCTATATATTAATACGTGAAAAAATTTGTGATTCGTTTTTAAGATCCGATCAGATGTCTTTGTCCAAATACCCGCTATTGCTTTTAAATGCAGCTTAGTTAATAAACCTCTTTTCACATTTAACGGGTGCGTTCAAAATTACTTGAAAATGATTACAATTTATTTAAATTACAGAAATATTGGTGCTACTTTGGAAAATACGAAGTTTAGTTTTTTAAAATTAAATTACGGTCGAATTTCGACCGTTGTGACGGGTGACTAGTATTTCTAAATAGCCTGAGATCTGAGAAAATATGACTTCTTTTTTATTTGAAGTGGTATTAAATGGTAATACAGGCTCGAAACTAGTGACTACGAGAAGATTAGACGATAAAGTCATGTCATAAAATATGCTGTGCTCGCAGTAAAAATATATTAAAACTAGGTTATTCTGTACTCTATGACGCAACACATCATTGTTCGTTTCGTGTGATGAATTACAAAAGTATGCGTACCATACTATTATTAGAAATATTGATATCAAATTGCGATTTTTAATTTACTAAAAAAAGGAAAATTTACAATAAACAAAAATAAATTTATAATTACTATTTTAGCATTTATTTTTAGATTGGTGATGATCAACCCAATTCTTTTCTATTTAGAGACTTTTCCTTCTTCAGACTGAGAGAGTTTACTCCTTAGTCAACCTCTCTGAGCAAATGCAGAATGGTAGATTTCACATAATTTGAAGATTTTAAAAAATGTCTCAGGCATATGAGTTTCTGTTACAGAATTTTGGTCGTTAAAGCTGCGTTGATAGTCTAGCAGTTGAAACTCAGTCTATCAATGAACGGATTCCAATACAAAGTTTGCACGTACCTCTGATTTATCAACGTTATGTGCATAACAGAAATTTATATTTCATAAAACTTATTACTAACGAGCTTCTTCCTGAGGTATTCCTAGGGCTTTATGATATGGGGCTCTTCGAAAAAGGTGCGAAAAGAGCTCTCCTTCAAAGCGCATTGGCGACTCCTTTGGTGTTGGAAATGTTCATAGGCGACGGTGACTACTTTCCATCAGGTAGCCCTTCTGCCTTATCGTAAGGTTTAAGTATATAACGTTAAGTATTAGGTATATAACCCAGTAGCACGTAGTAAGTTTTGCGCAAGGGAAGCAGCCATCGGCAATTAACTGCGCTAACGGAGTGACCTATTTGCCTTCCCACGGCCGCGCCCACCATTATAATGTTGGCTTACTTACGGGATATGGTTTTACTGAATAATAAATTACCATGCAGTAAAACGGGCCAGTGTGCAATGCTATGCGTACCGCGATATATCGCAAGACTTATATGAAAAGGTTCGATTTTAAATTTAAATTTAAATTTTTGATTTTTAATTCAAATTTTACTTCAATGCAATTAGAATTTTATGTTGTAATAACATAAATTATTTTTAAATTTTAATAAAATTTTAATGTATTCGTAACCTTAAAAAATATAACAAGATAATGTGGCAGGCACGTTGCTAAGCATTTTTTTAGGAACAATAACTGTATTATTGTAACAATATAAAGTTATTTTATATTAGTCAATATTTAGCACATGGAATCAATATATTATAACCAAATCTCTTAAGAAGCATAGGTACTAAGAAATTGCCGATCAAAATACTCATTATAAGTATATCTAATATTTATAAATAATTTCGACTGTCAGCATTATTCTAAAATAAATCTTAAATTTTGGTTTTTTTATTATCTTATTTATGTTATGAAAAATATTATGACTTATAACTTTTAAGTTCTCATCACACCTTAAAAAAATCTCGCCTGTCTAGTTACGTTCAGGTCTGTGGTAATGTGCACATTTTTTTGTAATATTTGCTTACATGATTAAATATGTACTGGTACCTAGCTTGTTTATTTTGGTAAGTGAATCTGAAAACAATGTTTATTTTTTTCACATTATAATCTCTATATTAAAAAGAAAAAGAAATCGCTTTCTACACTCATAGCCCCACAGTAGGATTTCTCAAGTGTCGTGGGTGACATGGACACACAGTCGAATACACATACACCCAGACTCAGAACAAGAATCACTCAGATCACTCATCATTCAGATACCTGTCTGACCGGGAATCGAACCCGGGACCCGCTGCGTGTGAGACTGGTATGCTAACCGCTGCGCCTCGCGGGTCGTCAAAGAAAAGAATATCGATATCATTATTTCCAACTACTCATTGCACGAATTACCTAAACATCTTCCACTTACGATATCAATACCCGTCAAATCCGTCTATAAATTTCTATAGAGAATTAAATACTATCATCGTTATTTACAGTGAGTAGAATGTTTTCAGTCGACAATTGTTTAAAAGTGAAACATCGAAACGGATAAACATTGATCTATATTCGCAATTGATTTCAAACGGCAGCAATTGATTGCCAATAACGATCTTCCGCGCCACGTGACTATAGTAACCGCTGGGCGCACTTCGTAGCATAATGTTTCGATTATCTAATTCTATTATCTATCTATTAAATAAAATTGAATTTAAAATCAAAACCGTAAACAAATCGGCCTTTTCAAACGTGCCAATATCTCATCTAATATATAAAATTCTCGTGCCACAGTTTTTGTTGCCATACTCCTCCGAAACGGTCTGAGAATCGGCCAACATCTATTTTTCATACCTCTTAAGGGTTGTCCACCCTTAACATATTTTTTTTTAATTTTTATATGGCAAAACAACCTTTGTCGGGACAGCTAGTATCTCATTAAAATAACAAATTCAATTAAAATAGTAATGGGAATGAAAATGGTTAGGTATATGGTAGAAATTGATATCTTACAATGGGTTTTAAACAGTAGGTCTGTAGGTACCGAAGTGAACCACATGCGTAACAATTACAAGGATTAAGAGAGTAGGAACTTTCCACTTTCTCGGCAGATCGCCAAAATTGAAGTGAAAGTGGCAAGTGCCAAGTACCGGTGACGAAATACATTCATATATATATTACTTATACAATCGTATATGGGATTATTAATTGTTCTTCTTTTGCTTACACGTAAATTTTGAATTGTAACTTGGTATATCTTGAGTTCATGGGCAAACTAAGGTGCCATTCAACGTTTCAATTCCTACTAAGAGTCATCAATGAGCTGACAGTCGTGCACGCGGTGCTCGGCGGTCATCTAATCAGGAGGCTTTTTTTATAAGATTGAAGGAGCAAACAAGCATGCAATGCACCTGATGTTAAGTGGTCACTGACCGCCCAAGAACATCTGTAGGCAATATATGCGTTGCTATTCACGACGAAGATGGTCATCTCATATGAAAGTGAGCCTGCAACCACTCTTCCACCGAAACGCAGAAACTGCTTTACGCTTGCCCCGGTGTGCTCCGCAGGAAAGGCCTCACCCCTGGTGATCGATCATGTAGGGCCGCGAACTCCTTCACGTTTCCTGTTGGTTGGTTGGACTTATTATTAGTTAAAAAGAGTCTAACAAGCAATAACAGTTTACTATCCGGTGGTTTGCTCGTTTTGTACATCAATCTTATAAAAGGTATATCGGTTCTAAGTTGGTATTACCATGTTTATTCCTCTGATCTATTTACATTTGCTATAAGTGATGTCAGAATCATAAATAGCGTTACTGTTAGGTAAGTTAATGATGCAATACTTAATTATATCTGTTTTATAGCTTTTGTTATATTAATTAAAGCGTGCTTCGCTTTGAGATATCCCTACTAATATTATAAATGTGAAAGTAACTCTGTCTGTCTGTCTGTCTGCTACTTATTCACGCCTAAACAACTGAACCGATCTTTATGAAATTGGGCACACAGATAGTGTTGACCTCGAGAAAGGACATAGGCTGCTTTTTATCGAAAAAATGGGTCGAAAGCGTTAAAATCGGGCATAAATGTTTGTATGGAAATTCGTTTTTGACAAAGTCCCATATTGACAAGTCCGTCAAGGGGTACGATAGATTTACTTAAAACCTTATCTAAATAATAAAACATAAAAAAACATTGATTTCGAGTCGACAACATATATCCGTAAAATTCGGATTGTCGCGTATTTTGTTAAATTCTAATGTAAACATGTGTGACATGACAGTAGCCATAATGGCCGCCCGGATGCCATTCTGAATTCATCCAAAAATAATACGTATAAAGGAGATGGCTAAATACAGTATGGACGACTGCCCCAGCAATGTATAAACATAGAACCTAGCAATATGTAATGCTGAATAGCCTAATATTTGTATTTTATATAAAAAAAGTTACAGGAACTTTTCAAATCTTCACAATCCTGAAAATAAAAAACATATAACACCTACGCTAACAATTATAAAAACTGCAAACAAGTGACATTGCTAAGAACTTTTTTCTAGGCGTTTAGTTTCGATGTACCTGTGGCAGTATCAATTAAGTCAGAGATTTAAAATACTGGATTAAATTGTGTTTTTGATTAGGGACCTACACAGATTTGAAAAAGAAAAGGTAGGTTGTACCAATATAAGTAAAAAGAAACCTTTTTTTTACTTATATTGGTACAACCTACAAAAATTAACACATAAATCTATTTGGTAGAACTAACCTTCCTAGTGACAATCCCATCAAAATGTGGTCGTTACGAGACTTCCCGATGGGCCAACTATTTATGCACCACAAGAAAATATTCCCGTCGACACAACTAAGTTCAAATGTTTATAATGAGCACATTTATTACCATTCCTTTTGCCCCAACTACAGTCGAACATAAAATAGGAAATGTGTGCATAAATAATTGGTCCATCGGGAAGTCGCGGTTTGTTGTTATATCAGTTACAGACAGACTGACAAACATGCCAAGGACCTTTTTCTATATGATGAATGCAAATCCTTTCTAAATTAGAGGCGTACTGAGCACATAAAAAATATTGGAATAAAAAAACAAAGGTGCGATTCATATATTTATTATTACTCCATCATTCTTACAAGAACATTATCTAAAAGTGAAGCCGGAGCTGACAATGTGTTCTGGTGCCTTGTTCAACCCAAATACCAGATCACTGTCATGGCATGACAGCAACAGCCCAGAGTTCTGTTCCCTACAATACAGCTGCAGTAATGTGACAGTATGTCGTCTATTGCATTATTTGTTGCTTGGCTTTCATATAAAATATACACATAGTATATTGTTTAGCTTATAAGTCTTGATTTTTTTTTTGTAAATTCTGTAACATTGAATCAGTTCTTTCCACTGCGTGGCGTTGTATGCTTCTGACAGAACGGCCACAAATTATGCACACCATTGTATGGCCAAATAAACGAAGATCACCAGTTGCTCCTGAACTTAGCAGTTCATGACAAATGTTGGCATCTCTTGGAACCTAAAACAAAATTAATTATCTTAATATTCACATGAATAAACTATATTATCTACACATTTGAATAAGTATTTTGTAATCTAAGGCAACTAGTCTGCTGTGGTCAGGACATTTTACAATAACAAGGCGAGACGAATATTTCTCATTCATTGGTTAATAATTGGCTAATTCTTTGAGAAACAACAATTTGAAGTCACCTTTGTATGATGTTTCCTATATTTAATTATTAGTTACAGAATCATTTTAACTGTAAGTAAATGTCTTACCTCAATTGTTAACTATCGTGCTAGGATAGTGAGAAGAACAGCCGGCAATGACGAGATGATATGCCGCCGCAGTCTTTGCTAAGCAATACCACAGTTTACGCATTGCATGTTGAATTTTATGCAAATCAAGTCCGTGTCGAGTAGCGAGAGGTCGGTAGGTAGGCAGGCACAATGTCCAATAAACAGGCGAGGGTCAGTGAAAATCCTAAATTAAAAAGCACAACGAAGAAATGAACGGCAGAGCAACCAAACAACGTCTGACATCTGACTGACGTTTGTTTTTTTATAGAGATAGGAATTGAATTTCACGCGTCATAGAATCGATATAGTTCGATATAAAAAATCGATTGGTTTAAAATATATATATAATTATCTTGTTTACATCTAACATTTTTCGACATGAAATAGGTACTAAGATTTATAGAATAAGTGGCATTAATTTTTCATTTTGATATTTTTAAATATAATTGCCACACTAATAATCCTAGACCACTTCATAATCTACCCGATTTTCCGCATCAAAACGAACAAAAACACAATAACAAGCAATCGATTCCGGTCAAAAACTTGCATTTTCATAACTCTTTCTTGGTCGCAGAAAATAAAACGTTTTGATACCAGCATGTAAAGATCGATATGGGCAGTTTCATTTTTTAACGTTCTGGAAAATCGATACGATCTCTCCCTCTTCCCTAGCTTACATTACTTTTCCGCAACCATGTCATACCTACAAAAAATCAATTAATTACTTTTTTTAAGGTAATAAATTCACGAAAGTTCTGGGATGTTATTAATAACTTAATAATTCATTAATGAATATTTAAAAATTAACAGTCACTATGAAATTCTTATACATGTCTGGGGCACTCATTTAGCCATCTCCTTTGTAACTATCAATTATTATAAAAATAGATGTGATTCAGATTGATTTTAATTTAATTTATGAATTTATGAAATATTTCAATAATAAAAAAGCATCCGTTGACGCTAGCGACCTAATGTAAAATCGCTCTTAGAGTACAGGGATTCCCAATTGATAACATATGGCGCGTCATATAATTATAGTAAAATAGTTATTCGAATCCAATAATTCAAAGACGATAAAATGTTTTAACATTGTTTCAAAATAAAATTATCGACTCCATTTGTCACTCCATGTTCATGTTACATAAATAGTTTCATAACTATTATTGCATAAATAAAGTTATGTTATTGACCACACCCGTACATTTTTAGCGAAAATAAATATTAAGGACAAAATACAATTGATAGTCTTTTAAGCAAAATACTAACATTAATAAGTCGATCAGTATCTAAATAAGATATAACAATTATATCATGAATTATTATTATAAAGAAGCTTTTGCAACACTTGGCTCTAATAACAAACGAACAAGGTCAACATTATTGTTCTTTTTATATTTATGAGATGTTGCCGTGTGGTGCCCATTCGGGCGGATTAGAAACGCGAGGTCTGGGGTTCGAATCCAGTTGTCTTATGTACATTATTATTATTATTATTATTATAATCTGTAGTTTTCATAAATACTAATTTTAGTATTGTTTTTAATAAACAGCTCATTTTTAAATATTATTTAGTATAAGAAATGTAAAGCTTTCGCCCGCCTGGGAATCGATGTGTCACAAAGTTTATATGAAATTAATAGAGGTTTAACCTCTGTCAGGTAAAAGTACAAAATAATTTGGATTTACCTTGCCGACAAATTCAAATTTTAATGTAATGAACCACAAACAAGGCTTAATAAAGATAAACTATAAACATACCTGAGCGCCGCTTAAATGTTAGTAGAACCAAAATTAGTTTACGAATCATCAATGATCGTATCAATGATTCGTACAGTATCAATACTGTCATAAGATTTTTAGTTTTAGTTAGATGCACAAGGGGGCACGGGTAAAACGTTTTTAATAAATTTACTATTAGCGAAAAATCTAAGATCTGATAGAAAAATAGCTATTGCCGTGGCGTCGTCCAGCGTTGCGGCCACACTTTTAAAAAGCCGTCGTAATGCCTGCCTATTCGCCTTTGAGCGTCCACTCAAGATTTGTAGCAACGATTTCTCTAACATTTTTAATATTTCAAATCAAAGGAATACTGGAAATTTAATGCGGAATTGTTATTTGACTATTTGGGATGAAGATTCTGTAGATACAGCCATCGAGATCGAAGACATTATCCAACAAAAATTTTGGATTCCTTCAATCCGATCCGCCTCCCGATACTCGTCCACACTAACTTTTTTTTTAATAAAAATACGCTTTCTACACTCAATAAAATAGAAAATTTCTGCAATTTCAATTTCTACAATAGGCCCCACACTAGGATTTTTTCCTGTGTCGTGGGTACCATAGACACACAAGACTTATATAGAAACACCCAGACCTAGAACATGAATCTATTCAGATTCCTGTCTGGCCGGGAATCGAACCGGGTGTGGTAGCTGCTCCGCAACGCGGGTCGTCAAGGTTGTCAAATCAATGTTAAAAGTAGGTTCACCTATATGTAATCTTACTCAGAAATTTAGAAGGACCAAAATTACTTAAAATAGTATTTTTCAATTCATAAAAGTTAAAATCCATTTTTTTAATCGATGCGCTTTGGTTTAAATGTGGAGGCGTTGTTTGAAAAGATGTATTCCGATAGTGTTAATGTGACCACTAAGACTGTAAATTGGTTCAAAAAAGGGGTTTACGATATTCTGATTCGTCTTATTTTCATAACATTTTACATAACGTTAAGCACCTATCCACAAATACACACTTAAAATTCGTTTTTTTCACTCTGTGTTTGTCCGGGTAATCCTTGACCGGCTAAACCGATTTTTACGGGTTTTTGACTATAGAAAATGTTATGGTACAACATGACTGTAGACTACTTTTATCGTAGAATTCCCACTGAGTGGAGATTTGCGCGGGAAAAACGTTGCGATACATTGATTTGCACGCGGGCGTAGCCGCGGGTACAGCTAGTCTTTATATAAGTAGCATAGAACATTATTACATCTACATACAATGTATTTATAACATTTGGATGATGTATCTGAATAATTCAAAATATGATTGGTATCTTCTTTATGTTAGTAAATTGGTAGTATTTTTTTTTATTTATTTGTGTTGGTACCTGCAGAATTACCTACTTACGTATATGACTAAATCTGAACCTAATGAAAACTATTATATGTCTGATTTCGTCAAATTGACATCTTATGCTAAAGTTGTCAGAAAAACGGAGATTAATAAATATATCTCCGTACCCCCAAAACGTGACTCCCGGGGCCGTGACCCCATCTGCCAACGCTACACCTCTGGACAGGGTACAATCAATTTAAAGTTAAAATATATTTTCCTGTTTTGGCACAAATACAAACGCACTAGGTCCCCTTGGCTGTAGTCATCGCAATAAATGTTTGTATAACGGATTCGAGCAGTGCAAACTTACGACGCGTCATAAAGTATGTGATCTGACTTCAGACTGTACTAAGGTCATTGGAACTTGTATTATAGCGTCAGATACGCCATCTGGCGGATCCCGAGGTGCTTACAGCCAAGTTACATCTGAAATTAAGAGGGATCGGAACTATTATTTCCGTTATTTCAAATAACTTACAAATGATTACAAAGAATGTAGTGCTCGAGTGTTTATTGTGCCTTCTATTAAGGGGAATTTAGTTTTGATATTAAACAGTTATTCATTATAGTAGTGACTATAGAATACTTACTTGATAATATAATTCTATTTTATTTACGAGCGGTTCATCGTTGTTCTCACCGTATGGGATTTTTTGAAAGTCAAAATTTTTTTGTACCGATATTTTGACTCAGGTACATAAAACGTGGTCACAGCGAAACAGAAAGAAGTTTTAAAAATGCACTTTTTGAAATTTGCAATGATAAATTTTAAATTTCAATAACCTCATATCGTGAGTAACCGTTACATATAAAAATACACACCTAAATAGTGTCCGTAAATAGCAGTGCAATATATTTGTTGAACATGTGCAATCAATATCGATAGGGGTAATGGGATCGCGAGAGAAACAAACCAGAGACGGCAGACGCTATTTCCGATGCAATAATACAGGCATTAAGATAAAGGGGAGGGGGGGGGGGGGGTGTAAAAGATATTTTAGAAATTAGGAGAGTGTTTTCTTCGCATTAGGCGTGCCTGGAAATAAGTCATCTTGTGATACGGAAATTATTGGTAAAAATGATTATACTAAAAACATTTAAAATCGTGATTTCTATACGGATCACTAAGGATCAAGGATTACGGATTCACTAAGGATCTGTACATAAAATGAAAATTGAATTTCCATGGGTTCTCCACGTCGTAAAGATAGAGGATTATGAATATATATATTAGTAGAAGTTTCTATACTTTATAATTTTTTTGTCTTTTTGGCTATGTGTTTGAAATCGCATATATAACCTACACAACTGAATTTAATAGTTAAGAAATACATTTATTTATATTCTTTATATTAAGGTAAAATTTTGTATTTCTTACAGTAAAGTTATTACAATTTAATAATTTATTTTTTTCTAACGTGCCGACACCGTAGTACAATACCAATATACCTATATTATTATATTACATCCGTATGGAATATTTTGTTATTGTCATAACTAATTATATTAATAGTAGTTACCTCACATTAAATGCAATATTAATTGAACAGGGTAAATTTAACTAATAATAATAATGTTACGGATGTGGTAGCCATTACGGAATTTCCGATAACATTTGCACGTGTTTCGTGAGCGTCAGGATTTGTCCTGAAGCTATGAAGCTGAAAATATTGCAATGATCTAATGAACTTGTCACGTTCCGAGAATAAGTTTCTGTTCGCCCATCTAGGAGGAGCCCGATGGGGCAACGCGCTCGGAGGATCCCGGTTGAAGTCGTTTCGAGATCCCGGAGTCCTCCTTTTTCGCGCCGAGGACGGCCACCGGGGGGGTTTTAGTGCGGTAAAAATCCCACATAACACTGCGTCGCTCCCACGGCGTCGGGTACCTTTTGAAGGTATCCCCCTCGAGAAAAAAAGGATATAAAAATAAATGTTCAACGACGTGTGACATGTGATAGCTTTGTATGTTAGGCGATGTAGCAATGAAAGCCTATTGTTACAATTTCGGCATTTCTCCCTTTTTATTCAAAAGCAATGTAGAAGGAACGGCTTATGATTTGGCATTTCTTACTAGCGGTCTGGGGTTCAATACTTAGCACTGTTCGTTTTCTTGGTAGAGATAAATCATCCTGTGTTTTTACAGATATTTTAGCTCTTGTCTATTTTGAGTCTAAGTCCCATCACATTCATTTATATTTTACTAGCTGTACCCGCGGCTCCGCCCGCGTTCAAATCAATGTATCACAAAGTTTTATCTATTTCACCCCCTTAGAAGTTGAATTTCATAAAATCCCTTCTTAGTGAGCACTTACGTCCTTAAAAGAATCCGCATGCAAAATTTGAAACTCCTAGCACTTGTAGTTTCTGAGATTTCGTGATGAGTGAGTGAGTGAGTGACCTTTCGCTTTTATATATATAGATAGATAAAATTGCCTTGTAGGTACATACATACTTCAATTTTAAAATATAGATATAGAAATAATTTCGAATAAATATATAAAATTAGGTATAAATAAATACCAACATCTATTTTGAAACTTCCCGAAATGATCACATGGTTACAAATTAAACTAATGGAATTGTACCAAAGTTATGCGGAAGGAAAAAATGATGGTTTACGTAAAAACAACAAGATTCGTACAAGCAGTTGCGTAACAAGCCCTTGAACTAAAATTCGTGTCAGATATGGCTCAATGGCGCCTCAAATGTTTGTATAACCCGAATGTTATGTATGACCGAGTTTGTTGTGATGTTTGAACTCCTTTTGTATGTTAGAAGGGCAACAAATAGAAATACTGTTAAATATTTACATCTAAGTAGACTAACTAAAAAAATAGTTCTCGGAGTTGTGTGAAGTCCACCAATACGCACTTGGCCGGCGCGGTGGACTATGGCCTAAAACTCTATCATTCCTAGAGAAGACCTTTGCCCAGCAGTGGGACAATAACAATGGTTGTGTAAAGATAATTGTAATCAGTGCCCATAGTACGAGTTCTTTATGTTTCTACAAACCACCGTTTAGGTTTTCAACTGTAAATGATGTATGGGTCAACACGTATATGGTTGATTGATTGATTTAAGAAATTGTATTAAGTCGTAACATTAGAAACAAAACTAAGGGTCAGGAAATATCTTTTAGGATAAGAGGATAAAACTGGAAATGACCACATTATAAGGGGAACGGAGAAATGGAGTAAAATAGTCACACAATGGTACCCAAGGAATGGAAAAAGAAAGAGAGGTAGACCACAACGAAGGTGGGACGACATAATTTATCTATGGTTAATTTTTATTTACTTTTATTTCTCAATAGGTAGAATTAGTTTAGGTTTATTTTTTAATTAAAAAGTAAAATCAATCTGTGTTTAACCCACTAGTAGGCATGCCTTTACTTTCAAAATGTTTCTTTGCGTGAAATGTTTTATTTATAATATTAATTTCTTGTTTATATAAATCACCGAAAATATTGATAGAGTTCTCGGTCACACTCACACTCGGTCAACACTCACTCGGGCCAATGCCCGGAATCATAACATTACAATGCTATCATTATGTTTATAATCAGCGTTTCCTAATATAAAGAAAGTAAACATTTATTTCAATAACATCTTATTATAAGGTAATAAAAAGGAAAAAATAAAAATAAGAGACTGAACAAAACAGGACTTAATACTTATGTCCAAACAATTTCATAGTGATATACTTATGCTAGAAGGAAATAACAATTATTTAATAAATAAATAATCTTTTCTGTGTCACGAATATACAAAAAATATTCAGATCCACAACAGAAACCTCAGTTCACCATTTAGATTTTTACCTGGTCACGAACGAACGCAGAACCCACTGCTCTTTCTAACAACCACGGGGTGAAAAATAACGTGTCTAGTAAAGTGTTTATTATTTGCGTAGGATATATTAATTTGTCTAAAAACCTACCTACTTTTGTCCACAGGCATGCCTGGAGCAAGAAGCCCGCGTGGCGGAGCTCCGTTCTCTCGCCGCCCGCGTGGCAGCGGAGACGGGCTCCCGCGCGCTGCAGGCGGACGCGGACGCGCTGGCGCGCCGGCTGCAGCTGGTGGCCGGCGCGGTGCAGGCGCTGGCGGACCTGGGCGAGGCCCGCCAGCTCGCCAGGGCAAAGGCGCAGCACGCTAAGGAGCTGTTCTGCGATATGAGACAGGTCGGTGCTAGCGATGTTCGTTGATTTATGTGATTGAAGTAGCAGACACGCATGTTATCCACCTGATGGTAAGTGGTCACTACCGCCCGTGGACATTTGTAATAAAACAGGGGTTCTATCTGAAGTCAATCACAGATGCGTTGCTACTCCCGGAGATTAAGGTGATTGCCATATATCAAAGAAAATCATAAAATTCGTCACATATTTCAAAGACAAATTATGGCGGATGTACAATGCATAATAGAATATATTGAATATGTTTTTGTATATCTGTAACTGCTTAAGCCGTTTTGGAGATTACCGGGCGTGAATACAATAACACGTCATTTTTAGATCTATGTACCTGTATTAAGATTAATATTGCAATTGATGAGTAAATGCAGAACCAAATGAACCTTTTGATAGTGTTGATATAATTCTTCTTCTACACCGCAAAATTGATTATAAAGGACGCATAACAAATACATACATCGATCGATTCGTTCCTTTTTGAATACCTTATCAGATCGTAACGGTACCAGTAACTGTTTTATTTAATACCGAGTCACGTATTTACTTCCGAAATGGTATCGGACGTTCGATCGCGGCAGATTCCATATTTGGAGCCGAATTATCTTATGTTGTACTCAAACTGTGCCCATATTTTTACAGGATCTCACCCCGGTTCACGAAGATGGAGAAATAGTCGAGGATAAGTTAATAGCACTTCGCGAAAACTTAATTGCGTTAGGAAAGAGTGAAGCCGACATTGCTCCCGCTAAGGCCCAGCTTCCGGATATCGACAGATATGTTTCAGACGAACACAGCATCGTGAGAATCTTAGAGCTATGGCAGGCGATGTTCAGAGACACATTCCTTCACTATCACAGACTATCCACCGCTCTAGTCAGATCAGGGGACGCGGCAACGGCTCTAAAACTATGGCATGAGTACTTATTGGATCTCCAATCGTTCCTGTCGGGCTCAGTTCCGGCCGACTACGAAAACTTAACAGAACATCGTCGGCTATGTCGTGTACACAGAAATCTCTTGGCGTCACAAAGATCGGTACTCATCAATGAGAACAGGGAAATGACGAATAGAGACTTGGCCGACAAGTTCGACACCCTCACGAATCTTCACAACGAAACACTCGCCAGGATCGTGGAAAGGCATGAGGAAGTTTGCACGCGAATTTCCGCATGGGATGATTATAGAGAAATATTTACTGAACTGCTTAGATGGCTCAAGGAAACAGAAAGAGAGAAAGAGAAGCTGCAACTTCGATATGTTCATATGAAGAGGATAAACAAGACACTAGATCAAATACAGAATCTCTCGGATAAAATTCCGGAAGGCAGAGTGCAAACGGAAAAACTACTTGGTAATCTCAAAAAGGTTCTGGAGTTCACGGAGGATGCTTATGGAGCATCTGTGAGAATGGAGTATGCTGGAATTGTGAAGAGAGTGGATAACCTTCAGGCAAGTCTGGACACGTGGCGTGACTTCCTTACTCGAATATTTGGCCTTATAGATGAATACGAAACATTAACGGAAGATCTCCATACACTATATTCTAAGACACATAATGAAATCATGCCATACACCGACGAGTCTCGCCTTTCGAGGCCGCAACTGAAGAAGGCGATCGATAAATATACAGAACTCAGAGTGAAAATTGACAAGACTGAAACCCAAATAGAGGCACTTAGTGTCATCCAAGAACAACTAAAGGAATGTCTTAGTCCACAAGATATTAGAATAGTAAGTCAAAAAGTATGGCAATTACGGCAACAAAGGGCTGATTTGGAACATCAACTTTCTACGATTATCCACAGGCTACAAGAACGATTAGAAATATATACAATCTTTGAATCAAGATTAACTAGATTTACAGAATGGATAACTACAATAGAATCGCGCCTTGAAGCATCCGGTTCAAGTAGTGATATTGGCGCATTGGATCCTCAAGATTTGATACGAAGGATAAATTCCGACGTACAGGCTGAAACCGCCATGAAAAAGCGTGAATTTGAATGGCTTTCTGAAACCGGTGCCGTTCTCATAGATCTATCTAAGAAAGACGAGAAGTCTTACAGTAAAAATACATCAAAACAGCTGAAGGATATACAGGATCGGTGGAATAAAGTCCAAGAGACCGGCACAAGTCGAATTGCCAAGATCAACGAACTGCTCGAAACAATATCGCAGCTCGAGGAGCGGTTAACAGAAATCAGACTGAAATTACATACCATAGAAACCAAGTTATCTGCCTCGATCGTTCTCGAACAGTTTACAACTAAGGCGGTCGACGAGAAATTCCAAGACCGCGACGAAATACACAAGAGTATTGAAGACGAGAGCGGGGCAGTCGGCGAAACGCTGAACCTGTGCGAGCTCGTGTTCAACGACCCGGACGTCCGGAAGGGCAACTTCGATCTGAGAAATTTACACACCGGCGTGGACATCGTCGAGAAGAAATGGAAGAACATCTGCGAGATGTCGGAACAGCGTAAGAGCGCGCTGAAGGAGGTCCGCAAGTCCGCGGAGCTGGCCGTCTCGTTGCTGCCCAAGGTGGAGAAGAAGCTCGACGCGATCGAGAAGCGGGTAGAGAGGATCGAAGCGCGGAAGCAGCGCGGGGAGGGCGAGGACGCCAGCGTGTCGGAAGCGGTGTTACGCGACTTAGACGCGTTAAACGGCGACGTGCGGAAGCTAGAAGAGGCGTACGGTCGCGCAGCCGCGGCGCGGGGGTTGGAGCTGCGCGGTGCGGGCGCGGAGACGAATGCACGCATGCGGTCGTCGGTGACGCGTGCGAGCCGGTTGCGTGCACGCGTGCTGGGCGCCGCGCACGACGCGCGCGCGCGGCTGCTGGCGGCGCACGGCCGCGCGGTGGTCGCGCTGGCGGAGGCGGACGTGCGGCTGACGCGCGCGCTGCACCTCGCGCCCGCGCCCATGGACAAGGCCGCCACGCTCAAGGAGTTGGATGTAAGTCGCCTTCACGTTACTAGGTTATTCGCTGATCTTCGCGTATATGGGTTGCATGGTATTGTACCGTAATATTCCAGATATTACTTTTTCAATGATTGCACATCAAGAACATCATCGAAATATAAAAATTTTAGAGTATTTTCAAAATATTATATATCTTTGATAAATTTGATTGAAGAATTAGTTGAATAAATCAATTAACCTTATGGTATTTCAGTCTTTAAAAATTGTTAGACACTATTTAATATTTATTTTTAATCTAAAACGACCTAAATTGACGTCATACGACAATAAATAAATATACGACGTAAACGACATAAATGACGTCATTAAATAATTTATTGATGTAAATTATAACACAAACGAATAATAATTTATTTATCAATGAGTAAAACTTGTAATTTTGTATAATAAATAATTATAAACATAGAAACATGAACATTATGTTTATATATGACAAATATATTCAAACATACTGGCTTTGAAGATATTTCAAACATTATTCACTATGACAAATACCTAATCTCACGTTAATCATCCCCCAGGGCGTAGAAGAGGAGCTCCGCGAGTGCGAAGCGCTAGTGAAAGAGGCGGACCGTCTGGCCGCGGCGGTGGGCGGCGAGGCGGGCGTGGCCGACATGGTGGCGGAGTACCGCGCGCTGTACGCGGACGTGGCCGCGCGGCTCGACGTCGCCCGGGCAGACGTCGTGGGCGACGTGGACACTGCCGTGCAGGTAAAGAGGCATAAGAATAGTAGACTCCTTCTTTAATAGGACTTCTTGATCGCCTTATGGTTATCAAGGTGGTAGAACCAGTGTAGTTCGACCAGGGATGTACCACCGCCACACATATTTCTAGCGTCAAGCATTTCTTGCGTTTCGATAGAAGGGTGTGGTTGCTGGCACACTTCACATAAGGCGACCATCTTAGACCTCGGAAGTAGCAACGCATCTATGATTGACTTCAGATGGAACCCATGTTCTGTATGAAGTTGATTACAGACGTCCATGGGCGGCAGTGACCACTTACCATCAGGCGGACTGCATGCTCGTTTGCTACTTCAGTCAGATTGTAAAAAAAGGAATGAACAAACGTATATGAATTATAACATTATATGTGCGAGCAGTGATAGCCTAATGGTTGAAACTTGCCCTCTCAATCAAGAAATCCGAGATTCAAACCCAGGCACGCTGATTTATGTGCGTATTAGAAATTAATTATCGCTGCGTTTCGGTGAAGGATAACATCGTGAGGAAACCTACACACCTGAGAGTTCTTTAAAAAAATAGTTCTTGGAGGTGTGTGAAGTCCACCAATTCGCACTTGGCCAACGCGGTGGACTATGGCCCTAAACTCTCTCATTCTGAGAAAAGACTCGTGCCCAGCAGTGGGATAATAATGGGTTGACGATAATTGGAGGCATTTTCCAACAAATTGACAACTCTTAAATTAAAAAAAAGACACAAATCTTACAGACTAAACATACAGCCAATTATGGATTTTATTTATTTAATGCATGAAGAGAAGACGCACTATATTTAATCTTCAATGAGCTAGAGAGGATTAAGAAGTGGGAGGATAAAGAAGTATTTGTTCTTCAAAGAGCTAAATTCTAAAACATTTGTCAGTGAATTAAAATAATAATAGAGTCCTTCTTTATTAGAATTTTTTGATCGCGCTATGTACAAAAAGGAAATGAATCTTATCTTACTACAAATAAGAATAGACCTATATGAATTATAACATCAATAAATGTATTCTTACTATTTAAGTGTGAATCATGAACTACAATTGATCTTTGATTGGTCCTTTACTGCTCTTAAGTTTTCAAGGATATTCGTACGTTAGTGTTTCTACACATATTTGTACTTTTTAGGTGGATACCCTGAAATGGGAAACAGATGCAGCCCTACAGGTGGACACTCTAACATCGAAAGAAACGTACCGAGCTGAACTGGAATCGGCTGTTAAAGAAGCATCAGAGGCCCTAGAGATCCTCAGAACGGCCTTACTCACAGAGATCAAGGAGAATGCAACCGGAGAGGAGTTGGCCACCGCCGCGAAGGAGATCGCCAAGGCCGGTGCCAAGCCTGGACAAACACTGGAGTTGGCCAAACATCTGTCCGAACTCCTTCTGACCGAATGCGACGCCACGGAAGAGGAGGCGATGATGAAGGAAGTAGAATCGCTCTCCTTGAGATATGAAGACCTGCTGACACAGGCCAAGAAACGAGAACTGCAGATCAACAACTTAAGGTGAGTTTATCAAGCTCTCTGCAAAATTTTATTTCGCTATCGTGTGTATGTTGTCTAGTTTCACGAATTTCTCACGTCAGCCAATGTTACGACACAATATCCAAATGTTTGACACTATGCGCCAATGGATTTGGAGATGTTGGCCGAATATTTAACAACAATTATTTCTCTATGTAGCGGCACTAGCACTTTTGCATCTGGTGATGGGGCTTTATATGAGAGTGTTACGCAAACTTTGACGACCACTGTCCCAGCAGCACCTTTGAACACGATTGTTACTAAATATTAACAGTTTATTTCACTTTTTTTCGCTAAATGTTTTTCAAAAATACCTTGTGTGACATATTTTGCGGACTTATAGCGCAATGTAATAAAAACACTGTTTGCTGTAGTTTTGTGGGTAGTTAAAAGAGTGAGTTAGCTTAGTAATGAGTTAAACTTTAGTTACCCTCCTTCAATTATGATATAACTGTAGAATAAGTATTATGACATAGTCAAAGTAATAATTGCTGTATCCTATCGTTAACTTATAATGGTCGATAGTAATAACAATAGTTTAAAATTAAGTATTGTAAAAAATATGACTCAAATTCCATCAACCGCGTTGAAAAGATCACGACTCCCCCACTTTATATACTATTCGTACAGTATATGTTGTCTTTTTTATGATTTCTGACATAGAAACGTAAAGACAGACCAAGAAGAGCGTAGAAGACAGTACAGAGTGTTTAACAAGCTTAGTTAACCAGGCATGCCGTATTAAACCGATGCGTTTTCCTTCCCTAGGTTACCCCACTCGGCCTCGTACGCTCTCACGTGCGAACAGTGAGTATCGCTTTCTAATATACAATTATATTAATTATAATATAATAATACAATTAAATTAATTAACGCTGTAGTCGTTTTGTGCGCAAGGGTTTGTTTGTACCATTTGTCACTTGAACACGAATTTACTGCTCGTGCAAATAATTATGCATGATGTTTGCACGTGCAATAAACGCTGTAGTTTTCAAACCGCATGTGATTTTCACATTTATTTTAAGTATCACATCTGTATCTGTGTTTTTGTTTTATTTTCGATGTACATCTTGTTATGTTTTGTTTAATTGCCGGAAAATAATTGTCATACTGCGAATGATCTCACACTCACGATTATATTGTAACGTCAAGTAAATAATTTTAATATTACATTCATTTGAAATATAATAAAAAATAAGTTCTTAAAAATTAACCTGAAAGTAATTCTGAATACGATATGTCTCCTGGAATTGGACTCTTGAATATATAAGAGAAATACATTTAATACAAACTGACAGATGGTACAATAATCCTAGATAAAAAATGCTTGGATATTTGTAGCAGGTACAGGCATGCATGTGTAGTGTAGTGGAATGCATTGAATAAAATTAATGTTTTTGTCAAATTTCGCACTTTATGTATTACACTATTAGTAATAATTACCTACTATGAATATCGGCATTTATCTTTTAAGTTTTTTATTTGTGTATTTTATGGGAATGCTATTTTATATACTCTATAATAATACATGATGAGTTTAATTGATTAATTTATTTAAAAGTGAATATTGGACTATATGTTATACTATGTTATATTGCTTCTATATATTTAGTTTTTGACTGTCCTTTCCCACTAGATACACAATAAACAATCTTAGTACATAGTAATATATTTCATTTGTCCTATTTTATATTGAATTTAATTATATTATTTTAATCACAGTAATAAGTGAATCCGTATAAGTAAAATTCACATAGCAAATTATTCACAGAGCACTGAGTTGGTCACAGGTGCGTTTCTGCTTTTAAGGCCTAAAATCTTGTAATCAGAGATGTTTTGTAAAATATATAGTATGTACGCTGCTTTATGCTAGTTTGATTTGTAGGCCAGATGTCTTGACGATGAGTAAATATTATTATGTAATGGATGGATGGATGACATCTATGTAAGTACGTATGGTATTTACTGATCCTATCGTGGGCATTTGAAGCCTACTGAGGAAGATGAAGTGTTGACGTCATAAAAAAATACGAATAAAGTTAAGAACCACCAATTTGCACTTGGCCAGCGCGGTGGGCTATGGCCTAAAACTCTCTCATTCTGAGAGAAGAGTGCCCAGCAGTGGGACAATAATGGGTTGTACCCCAAAGTTAAGAAAGTCTCAGATATAAAAATTGAGGTACCATAATGCAAGATATTATTGGAAGATACATAATTGTCGATAAATGTTTGAGAACCTATATTGTAAATCGTAAAAAAATGTGCAATTTAATTTAATTGAATAATCTAAAGAACATATAGTAGGAAAAAAACTAAAACCAGAAAAAAAACGACAAAATTGAGAATCTGCCATGTAAATTCTAAGCAAAATACAGTATAATCGAGGAAATTAGTTCGAAAAGCTTAACATGAACTTGAGCCTAACAACGTGGATGGTCCCTCAGCGAGTCGGGTCGCGTGACGTGTCCGCTGTGCTCGGAGCGCAACTGGAAGCAGCTGGACAACGACCTGTGGCGGCTGGAGCAGTGGCTGCAGCTGGCGGAGGCCACGGACGAGGCGCGCACCGACCCGCCCGAACAGTACGACGCGCTGGAGGACGCTATACAGGTGGGGATACAATAATGAAATCTAATTATACCGTTCATTTAATATTATTCACTCTTTTAGTGTCTAAACACACTATGGCGAAGATACGCGACTGAAGTTCGACATGTTTCCGCCTGCTATGTTATTTGAATTAATGACGACACACTATGCCGAAATTACGTTGCGTTATAACACACATACATACATATATGTATATGCACGACAACTATCTAATGATAGTTCATTCATTTTATTGGGATTATAGAATATTTTAATAAAAACTTGTTAGAGTTCTGTATGTGAACGCGATATTTTATTGAGAAGAAGTAACATTACAAAGACACTACATGTCGTACAGAACACAGCGCCTCAAGTGGCATATAACGTAAACATAATTCGTATTTAGAAACGTAAGGACCTCTATGGACCATCTTTAAAATGTATAATTATCCAACACATTTGAAGTGCAATCACGCGTGACTTAACGTACTGGCTTCCACAGGACCACCGCGAGTTCCTCCTGGACCTGGACTCGCACAAGGCGCTCGTGGTCTCCCTGAACGTGGTGGGCGGGCACGTGGCGCGGCACGCGGCGTCCGCGGCGGCGGGCGAGCGCGCGCGCGCGCGCCTCGCGGCCGCCAGCCGCCGCTGGGACGCCGCGTGCGCGCGCGCCGCGCACTGGCAGGGCCGCCTGCAGCGCGCGCTCGTGCACAACCGGGAGTTCCATGATATCGGTGAGTACTCACTCAACTGCGTACTGACTGAGGGCGCGTTCCAAAAGACGCTCACGAAGCTCAAAACGTCGTTCCACAAGACGACCGGGGTCGTTGTGCTCGCGGCGTATACGTCAACTGGCATGGTCGCCTGCAGCGCGCGCTCGTGCACAACCGGGAGTTCCATGATATCGGTGAGTACTCACTCAACTGCGTACTGACTGAGGGCGCGTTCCAAAAGACGCTCACGATACCCAACACGTCGTTCCATAAGACGACCGCGGTCGTTGTGCTCGCGGCGAATACGTCATGAGTGATGTCATGATTTACGCCCACGCGAAGCTCACGACGACCCATCTAATGTACTTTTTCTATCTGACTGAAGTGGCAAACAAGCATGCAGTCCACCTGATGGTAAGTGGTCACTGCCGCCCGTAGATATCTGTAATCAACTTCATAAAGAACTTTGACTGAGGGCGCGATCCAGAAGCCGCTCACAAAGCCCAAAACACCCAAAAAGTTCCACAAGACGACCACGTTCGTTGTGCTCGCGGCGAATACGTCACTCGTGACGTCATAACTTACGCCCACGCAAACCGAACGACGACCCATCTAATAAGGTGGGTTGAAGTGACCGTTCCACTAGAGATTATGTCGGTAACGCTCACAAGCTAGTGGAACGGGAAAAACTGCGGCTGTAAACGTGAACTTTGTGAACATCTAATGAAACGCACTTTGAGTGTTTATAAGTGCTCGTGTACAACGGCGTGAACCATAATATTGGTGAATGTTGGAAAGAGTAGCTTATGATTCAATATTTTCTGTTCTATAATAAACCGCCGAATATAATAATTATTGTGTCTATTTCTTTAAGAAACCAACATTCTTCATGTATCTCAATTAAAGAATAATATGTATTATGTTATCCTAATGACCACAATGAAATAACATCACTGAATAAGAAACACCTCGACACCTAATCATCACCACTGTTCCGCAGTAATCGAGCTGGTGTCCCAACTGGGCGCGGCGGAGCGCGCGGTGCGCACGCGCGAGCCGCTGAGCCTGCGGCGCGACGCGGAGGAGCTGCGGCGCGACTTCCGGCGCTTCTCGGAGCTGCGCGACGAGCTGAGCCGCGCCGAGCCGCGCGTGCTGGCGCTGCGCGAGGCGGCGCAGCTGCTGCAGGGCGCGGACTCGCAGGACGTCTGCCGCAGGTGCGTCGAGCCACACTACTTATATCATACAGTACTCTAACTCTGCCGTGTCCTTGAATTTCATACGTACAGACGCGCTGGACGAGAGTTCGCGTTAGGGCTACCCGCCTTAAGTATTTTAATTACATCTGCATACTTGACTTTCTTTATTACTTATTATATATTTTATTCAGTAGATTAAAGTAATAAACAACGCGTTCTTTTAATATTTGAGAGACTTAATAATAAGTCGTGCACAAATGGTAGTTATAAATGTCACACTGAATAATATTTTACCAACCAAAATAAAAATTATTAACACTGGATCTTTTACATGCGGTGTTGCTCGTTTGTGTGGTACTTACTGTTGGTGCTCTGTGTTTACGCGTCTACGGTGTCGCTCGTTTGTCTTATACATGGGTGTGTCGGTAAATGAATTAGTAATAGTCAATTTTACATTTTTATCGAATTTCAAGTGAAACAAACATATTTACTTGTGCATTTCTCATATGGGGTCGTGAAAGTTGGAAATAATTGTCGAAAGTGATTTTTTGCAATAACACTGCAAATGTAAAAATAAGACAAAAATTGTTTAGAGCTTGAAATTTTACATGAAAAGATTTCCATTATTATGTTTTGTCGGTCAACGTTAATTAAGTTAGGGAGACTTTAATTTTTTTTAAAAAACCTAGGTAAAAGTCAAATACGCAAATTTTATATATTTAATTGCTTAAAAAATCTAACCTTTAAATTTAGAAATATATAAATTTTATATTGCATTTAAGTTATTAATGGAAACTTTATTGATATGTGCCCTAAGTTTAGAACCTATCCATAAGTCTTAATTTATATTGTATGTTTCCAAAAAATAAATAAATAAATAGCTATCAAGCAATTAGCTTTCATGTTGTTACTTAATCCAAGCACCAACATCACCGTAATAAGACACCGCATCGCCCGTCCTTTAGACTGGGCCAGCTTTATACGACGATACAACAGTACCAATATAACGTAATGTCCTTCGTCCCTCAGACTGGGCGAGCTCCGTCTCCGCTTGCAGTCGCTCCGCAAGCTGTCCGGCGTGTACGCGCTGAAGCTGGGCGCCGCGCTCGCCGCCAGGCCCGCCGCCGGCGTCGCGCTCGCCGCCGCCGCCGCCGCCGCCGCGCCGCAGGTACACGCACACACGACATACACACACGCACGTGGAGTGATACGTGAGAACACACACACAGACATACGCTCGTACGGGTACAAAGACACACACGACATACACACACGCACGCAGAGATGCGTGAGCACACACACACGGACATACGCTCGTACGGACTCAATCGCATACATAGGGCGCGTTCCAGAAGACGCTCACAAAGCCCCAAACACCCAGGACTTCGTTCCACAAGACGACTGCGGTCGTTGACATAGAGTGTGTTCCAGAAGACGCTTACAAAGCCCCAAACGCCCAAGACGTCATTCCACAAGACGACCGCGGTCCTTGTGCTCGCGGCGAATACCCATGACGTCATGACTTACGCCCATGCGAATCACGACGACCCATCTAATAAGGTGGGTCGAAGTGACCGTTCCATTAGAGATTGTGTCAGTAACGCTCACGAGCTAGTGGAACGGGAAAAACTGCGGTCATAAGCGTGAACTTTGTGAACGTCCAATGGGACGCGCCCATAGTCATACGAGGATAGACACGTGAATACACACACACGTACGCGCACGTACAAATGCGCAAACATAATCATACACACACGGTGTGATATGTGCACACTCACACAGCTACACGCGCGATGAGATAAGAGAACACACACGCGTGCATAAAAAGATGCGTAAACACTTCCAAATAAAGATATGTGAGCACACACATAGACACATGAGCAATAAGATAAGTGAAATATATGCACGTACTTTCATACTCGATCACGACTCATACACATACATTCATACACGCGCACACGCCGAACGATACGTAAACACACGCACCCGAATAGTTAAGTGAACTCACACAGATTGAAAAATGGGTGAACACATACACAGATTTGTAGGCACCCCTCTGAAAATTATATCTAACACAGACAGGGAGAGAAAAATTAAGATTTTTTACTCGATAATAAACGACACTAATATTATGATTATTACACCTGACTGACAAGGGATCAAGCTATCATAATGATAAAAAATCCCATATTTATTTTTAAATACGTAAAAAAATCCCATACATATTATACATTTTGAAGGTAGTAGAACCAGTGTAGTTCGACCGGGGATGTACCACCGCCACACCTATTTCTAGCGTGAAGCATTTCTGGCGTTTCGATGGGTGTGGTTGCCAGCTAACTTATAAATGAGGCGACCATCAATGTCCATGGGCGGCAGTGACCACTTACCATAAGGTGGACTGCATGCTCGTTTGCTACTTCAGTCAGATAAAAAAAAAACACAAAAACGACGTGATTGTGTGTATGTATACCATACGGATATATACAGATACGAAGACACATAACACCTGCACTCACACATACACAGTCACCACGCTAAATTAAACTATTTACACATCTATAAATATAATCAGACACTAAATACACATATGAATTGCACACATTCTTTTAAAGCGTAATTATTTAACACATAATTATCAAAAAAATTAAACACTTTAACATACAAAACCAGAAATCACAGAACGAATGAGTATAAACTCTATTCCAGTTTTTTGGTTTATTATAATTTATGAACCAAAATTTTTATTATTTCATTTTTAAATTATTTTATTTATATTTTAAATTTTCAAAATTGGTATTATCAAACAAGTTGTTGATTTCCTTATGTTGCCCCGCTTTACACCGCTTTGAGACACAGAGCACTGAGAGATAGCAGAGGGAACATTGACGGCAAGCTGGACGCTCGATTCACACCTACCGGCACGTAACGTGTCCGACACGTAACGGACCCAACGAGTAGTGTGTCGTAACATGGCCGATACCAATTCGGACAGACACAAAGAACGTGTCGTAGCGTACCGTGTAAAGCACGTGACGCATCAGGCATTCAGACACTGAAACCGGAACGCAATATATACGGACGTAACGTATCGAGCACGTAACGTGTCAGACACGTAGTGTGTCCAGCGCGGCACAGAATACAAATTACAGCTCGCAGACTGCCATAAAATATAAATAGTGAGAGCGTGTCTCGATACCAAGACATAATGCGAGTGCACAGACACGTACTGGAACAGCCATATACCGGCACAAGCACGTGCCAGAACAGACACGTGTAGGCACCGACACAACGTTCCTGGCCGAACTTTCTAAATGTAAACATATCCGTATAAGCGTATGTTATGATACATTTTAATAATTAACGGGTTCTCACGATATGCGGTTTTTGAATTCTTTAAGAATTCTTTTTGCCGATATTTCGACCCAGTTACATGGATCGTGGTCACGGCGAGTTTCGCCGCATATCGTGAGTTCCCGGTAATTATTAAAATGTATCAATTCCGCGATAATCTAATATAAAAAATTCTCGTGTCACAGTTTTTGTTGCCATACTCCTCCGAAACGGCTTGACCGATTTTTACCAAATTTTATATGCTTATTCAGTAGGTCTGAGAATCGGCCAACATCTATTTTTCATACCCCTTAAGGGTTGTCCACCCTTAATTTTTTTTTTTTATTTTTTATATGGCAAAACAACGTTTGTCGGACAGCTTGACTGACAGCTTGTACTGTACTAGTCTAAAATCATATGTTACGATTTCTGTCCGTACGTGTCTGATACGTCTGGTGTCTGTAGGCGTGAATTGAGCATCATTTTGAACACTGTATACCAACATGACAGTATTCACAACAAATTAGATTAAGTATACATAGAGATAACTGATAAGTAGGTTTGAAAAGTATATAGAATTTTGATAGTTTGTCCCCCCTTGTGATAAATTGTTGTGCAAACACTATTTTTCGCTTTTCTTTTGGATTTTGTTACTAATTTCCTTTGTACATGTAATTAAATAAGTTTGTGTTTTTTATTATTATTATTATCGTAAATTATTTGAGAAAACAAACAGTAACAAAATATAATATTACAGAAATATTACATCCGACATTATTATTTAATTCTGCTACCAGCACCATTTCTCCATTTTATTTTAAAGCCAAAATTTAAGCCTTTTAATGGATACAATAATCAATTCAAATTAGTCATCAATTTTAATTTTTATACAGTCCGCGTCACTTGAATAGCCTCACTCCTAAAATATGTTGTAAGTCCAGTTGTTTAAGAGCAATTGCTCCATATATTTTTTAATATAATAATAACAACTTAAACTAGCTTACTCTTACAAGATTACCGCATGAACTAGAGACAACTAATACTAAATTTTAAAAAAACGCTGAGAAGTATCAAATTTGGTGTGTCACTTGAATAGCCTCAGTTAAATAAAACTCAGAAAAAAAAATAATTCAATCAAATTTTAATACTTTGTATATTTTCCATTATTCTTAATTACGTCAAAAATTCGATTGGGGATAGAATCATATAACGAGCGAATGTAATTTTGGTCCAAATTATTCCAAGTTCTATGAATTTCTTGTATGAGATCTGCGTTGCTATTAAAATTGCGTGCTTCAGCAAATAACTGGCGAGATAGATAGCCCCAAACATTTTCTATGATATTCAGATCCGGAGAGTTCGATGGCCAGTTTAAAACTTGAACTTTATTTTGATTAAACCAATTTTTTGATTCATGTGAAGTATGCGAAGGGGCATTGTCTTGCTGAAAAATCCACTTTCTTTTTTTAACGACTTTACGAATCTCTTTAATTTTTTGTTCAAGAAGGTTTATGTACACTTTAGAAGTTTGTTTTCCTTTAATAATAGAAATACTGATGGTACCGTGATAAGAAATCGCACCCCAGACCATTACGGAACCACCTCCAGAATGACGGCGTGATAAAAGTCTCTCTTCTTTTCTCAAATCGTGGAAATAATATGAATATCCATCTGGACCATCTAAATTAAATTTTTTTTCGTCGGTAAAAATAACATCACACCACTTGTCAGTCCAGGACATATGTATTCTAGCAAATGACAATCGGGCCTTTACATGGCTCTCGCGCAAACTTGGTTTCTTCTTTATTTTTCTCCGTTTGATGCATGATGATGACTTAATTATGCGTCGCACTGTAGATAATGAAGCACTGGTGTTAACCTCGTTTGCTATTTGCCGCACTGTCTTCGAAGAATTAGACGCTGTACGTAAAATAAGTCGGCGTTCACGTAAAGAAGTAGCCAATTTTGTGCGACCCTTATAATTTTTTCCATAATTTTCCTTATTTTTCACGTAATTATTAATAACTTTAGCGCTACGACCAATTTTATGCGCAATATTGCGATGAGACAATTGTTTATCCAAATAAAAAATTATTTTTTCTTTTTCAATATCCGTTAATTTTCGACCACGACCCATAACTATTATTTATTATAAATATTTCCAAAAGTATATGAAATGAAATGAACACTGTTAGAACAATTAATTAACATCGAAAATTAAAAACAAACACATACGACGACAGTTGGAAGACAACTGAGGCTATTCATGTGGAACGGAGGACTCACGCGGCAAAGTACGCGCGGCAAGCCGTGGACACGTTCGTACAAGTTCGTGCGTGTTTTGGGATATACGTTAAACAAATAATCATAATATGACAAATTAGTACGTATTTGTAAATTGTATATATAAAAATTGGTGAAATATGGGGTGAGGCTATTCAAGTGACGCGGACTGTATATTAGACAATTTTGTATAATAATTTGGGTTCAGTAATTTGAAAATAAAAATGAAGTTACTACATAGTAATAATACAAAAAATATGTTACTAAAAAAAAGAAATAAAATGATACTGTTATTTTATTAATTTACTTATTTTAAAAATTATTATTATTTTTACAAATAACTTTTCAGTAACAATAATAATACTTATTATTAATAATTAATAATAACTTATTGGTAAAAAGTAAATTTGTCTTTTAAATCATATTGGTAGGTAGGTATATTTAAAAAAATACGACAGGTCAAAGGTACGAGTACATCCTCACAATTTCGCCTTTATAATATTAATATATTTTTACACATTTACTTAACTGGATTTTTACTATGCCAAAAAAATATTGTTTGCAAAACGTCCCCCGTCCCCCCAAAGTGGTATTCGTATACAATCACGACCGTAGCCGCTTCGCACCGTACATGACGTTTCGTTTAACAGCTGATGGACGACGAGGAGCGGGAGCTGGCCGCCGCGCTGCCGCCGCTCGCCGACGAGTGAGTATCGGGTGCTGGGTTCGGTGCCGGGCCGCGACACGCTCTGTGACCGATGCTTTAAACGTTATACGTATATGGTCGTTTACCGAATAACACCGATTATGTTATTTTGACTTTGGAGTGAAATAAAATAAAATATTTGCATTAATAATTCATTAAAAAAGTATATGTATACATCTATTTTAGGTAAAACTTAGTTGTTTATAGATATTGTATTGTATTGTATTTTTTTTGGTTATCATATTTTTATTTTGACTTCAACGATATTGCATAAGTACAGCCAATTTTCGACTTGAGTGGTGTTGTTTGATAAAAGACGATATATATCGAACAGTGAGAACAAAAGGGACTGAATGGTATTTTTTTTCAATTTAAATCAAATAGTTGAAACTCCTGCTAAATACGAAATCTTGCAAATTTTATGTCTATTTTGTGTTCAAAAAAAGGCAATGCGTACCCCTTAGTAACCGCTTGCTTTAACACTAAAAGCGCGGATGTTTTATTTAAAAAAAATGTGTTTTGCATTTAAGTGGTAATAATAATAATATTTCATGAAGAGTCATGAAACTCACGTTGATACGCATAATAATAAACTAAAGCAGAAGGAACATCGAAGTGGGTCAAATTTGGGACGTCCGCACTTCTAGTGTTAAAAAAAATCACAAAATACCTACGACGAAAAAAATTTGTCTATAAAATGTAAATTTCGATTAAGATGCCTATTATTCTCACCGTTACGATATGTGTTTTGCATTGAAATAACATTTGACGATGTTCAAGTTGTGTATAGCGAACACCGCGAGCGGTCACAGAGTTTGAAGCGTTCCGTGTATGGTATTTATATACTTAAATGATATGTCTCTTACGGTATTACCAAATGCCTTTTACGATTATCATATACATCTTGAAATGTTACCACAAAATAATAGAATTAAAAAATATCGTAGTCAACATATAATAGAAATTAATAATTAATATTTATTTGAAATTAAACATTGCTATGAAATTAGTTACTACAATAGTTTGTTATTTAAAAATTGTAATAACATTTTTCATTACAATTTTTAAATAACAATAAACTATTCTAGTAACTAATTTCATAGCAAATATTAATTTCAAAAAAATGTTAATAATTAATTTCTATTATCATGTAAAAAATACAGATATGAAACATTTTATAATTCTTAATATATTATATTTATATGAGGTAACTAATTCTTTTAACAATTATACAAAGGAGGCAAATCATATAAGTTTGAAAAAAAAATTCAAATCACTTGAATAATTGCATTGATTCCATTTCAACTATTCTCAATGAATAAATTGTACGAATAAAAATAAATCCTCGCAAAATATAGTAGGTCAAATATTTTTTAAGTGATTTGAAATACATGCAGAGCTACCCTGTTTTTTTTAATTAACGCCACTAACAGTACTGACCGCGCTCCTATTAAAATGTTCAGTACATTGTATACTAACACTTAGATGTATTTTCAAAATATTATTTAGTGTAACACCATAAGTTTGACACAGTTTTTTTAGTTTGCAATTGATCCTTTGAAATTTGAATTATTTGAAACTTGTGTCCCAAAACGCTAACTTATTATTTTTAAAATAGTCTTAAAAATTAAATTCCAAAGCATGTCTTTAATTTGATGTCAAAGATTTTATTTGATTATTTTCTTATTGGTATTAAAGAAAACTGGTTATTAAAGAAAACTTCGTTTAAAGCATGACCTTATTCGAAATATTTGAAACATATTTTTCATTTTGTATTAACCAAGCATGATCTGTTTATGTGTATTAACAATATCTAATTTGGATTATTTTTTGGAAGTAGCGAATGGACATACAATTTAGTTGATATTAAAGTATTTTTAAAAAATCATTAAATGTTGATAAAATATCGATATTGTTTCGTAAAATACTAATAAAAGTTAGGAGTTTTTCAAAAAGTTGTTAGGTTATATTAATATGTGAATTGTAGGTTTAAATGTCATTTTTTTGGTATTTATCAGTGACTTTTTTATAAAAAAAAGTAGTTAAAAAATCAATTGAAGTCGAGAACATTGGTTGATGTTGATATGTTGAGAGCAGAGCACTACCTGGAACGCTATGCGTTTCAAAGACGTGCACTCAAGGTCATCATAAATTATTTTCAACGTCTTTTTTTGACTGGATTAAGAGAGTAAGGATTTAACATGTCCGTTCTTTACTTTCAACCCATATCAATTGTATGTAAAATATTTCATTCGCTAAGGCTGAGAGCTCACGGAGCGTTTTTCTTTTATTTTCAAGCCTGGACGAGTGATAATTGTTTTGTTTTGAAAATAAAAAAAACATACTTCAAGTGTCCGCGTTTTTTCAAAATAAAAACAGCTATATCACGTCCGTGTACAATCTCTGAAATAAAACGCTCCGTAAGCTCTAAGCTTAACCAGAGAGCTATGAATTATTTGCTTCAAGCATTTATCGTCGCAAGCGTAAGCGTTGAGCAATAAAAATAAATGTGACCGTTCTTTCCAAGAAATTCGCTGCAATAGCAAATATTGTATGTAATTAAAAGTACCTTTTACAAGTTTGTTACGTTCCATCAAATCATTTATTGTTTAAATTTTCGCTGTACATTGCAATATACATTGCATGCTTATATTTCACTATAACTTGCAATGTACGATGAAACTGTTTGATGAAAACATGAATAATGATTGTTTTAAACGTAATAAACCCGTATTAAGGATACAGCAATCCGCTCAACGCAGACGCTAGCGCCAAGCGAAGGTATTGTGTCCTTCGGCTAGTACTGACAGTGTGTTTTCCCTCCCCCCTAGCGCGGTGAGTGAGGAGGAGGAGGAGCGCGCGCTGGGCCGCCTGCAGCGCGGCCTGCGCTTCGTGTGCCGCGTCGCGCGCGCCTCGCTGCCCTTCCAGGTACACACAGACACAGAGAGAGAGAGAGAGAGAGTAAGAGAAAGAGAGAGAGAGAAAAAGAGAGAGACTCAATACTCACGTCACCCTAACCAATTTGTGACTCTGGCCCGCCAGCCTTTACCACCACGCCACATACCCTAAGCCTGTGGTGACCCCAACCCGCCACCTGTATCGCCACATCTGGCTTATTTGCGGCGTATTCCCGCAACTCATTCAGAGATGACATAAGATGATGAAGACGCCATAAGATGCCATACTCATACACCGATCGTCCCCCAAACATAATCCTCGCCACCGATGTCATACCATTTGACTATCATCTGTCGCACCATCTGACTACCTACATGTTAATCATCTGGCGAACTTGTCGTGAATTTGCAACTCGTCCACGGAAGGTCTGACAATAAACTCGCAAATGAAGACGGATTGATAACAAAACACGTCCTTTACAAAAATCCGTATGGTAATCATCATGTCATTCACTGTCCGTAATTCCACCTCACTACACGTTATTTATCGTACCTATCAATACTAATATACTAAAATTTACTATCACATCGACCATTTATATCCCCACCATATCTGCCACCCTCTTTCCTTATTAACTATCACAAATATAAAAGTATGGTAATCTACAATCTACCTTACTGCCTATCAACATGTACTACTGTCGTTTATCATTGCCCGTTCCACGTTTCCGTCGCCACCACTACGGGCGCGTTTCAGAAGACGCTCACAAAGCCCAAAAACGCCCAAAACGTCGTTCCACAAGACGACCGCGGTCGTTGTGGTCGCGGCGAATTTGCACTCATGACGTCACGACTTACACCCAAGGCTCACGACCACCCCTCTAATAAGATGGGTCGAAGTGATCGTTCCATTAGAGACTATGCCAGTAACGCTCACAAGCTAGTGGAACGGTAAAAACTGCGTGAGCGTGAACTTTGTGAACGTCTAATGGAACGAACTCTATATGTCATTATTCATATTTGGTTTTATCACTCAGCCAGTAGCCATTTCATTGAGGCAATCGGAGTCAAAAATTACAATTATACATCAATTATGTTGTTCTATTTGCTCAAATATGTCAAAAATTATCGTATTATATTGTTTCGTATAAATTGTTGTATATAATGTTTTAAACTTGAAGAAGAAACAAATATCAATCATTATTACAATTAAAATAACTATGTATTTAGTTTCTTAAAATGTCTTACCCGAGCTTAATTTCCAGGCATTACTGCTCCTTCTGCTGGGCGCTGCGGCGCTGGGCCCGCACGCCAACACCGAGTGTCGCGGCGGGTCCGGGTTCGAGCCCGTGCTGCGCTACCCACACGGACCTCCACCCCTCTAACTACCCCCTGACTTACGTAACTCAACATTGTCGAAAGCTCAAAAATATGTCAGCTTACACTGGTAACTTGTGCCTTTTTAGTTATTTTTCGTTGGTTGTTTAAGATTTCGCTGCAACATGCGGGTAGTTGAACAATGTTGAACTACCCGCGTTTTGTATACGACGTCTGTTTGTTGTGATATTGAAATTGATATTATCGGTCTACCCTCTGGATCGATTTAGAACGAATTTAGTCAGATTCCACTAATGTAAACCACTCGAATGTGTGTTACAGTACTGGAATTTTTATGTACGAAGTTACCAGTGTGGGTATTTTAAAAAAATGTATAAAAATCGCTTTTGACGCCAGTAGCGACTCGGCCGCCTCCCCGAGCGCTCCGATGACATTCCAATATTAATCTAAACAAGGTGCTATGCCCCCGCCGGAGCCATGTATATATGTAATACGAGGTTTTGTATATTTGTTACGATGAAAATAAAGTAATGAGTGAAGACGAGCGGCGCCGGCGGGCGACACGAGCGACGCGCCAAACCGAACGACATATTTAATGAAAGTATATTTATTATTTATATTATATTAATATTATATAATCTGTATTTAATACGGCGCCGCACAAACGGTAACGACGGCTTTGTATCGCATCCACGCAATGTTACTTAACTATTAGAACGTAAGGACTGTTTACAATAAAGTCAAAAATAAAGCCTTGCATTGATTACATCTTTGTTTTATTTACACTTCACTATTTACATATTTACATTGCAATTAGACAGTATCTGAAACAAAAAAATAATAATAAATAAAATTTGTACCTTGTTTTGTTGAAGATTATCATTTTTAATAAGCGCAGAGAGCGCGCTTGATTTAGTTATGATAGTAAGGGCGCTAATGAATTAATTTTGAAATAACTTAATTTTTTTAAATGCTATAGGTATGTGTCAATTTTTTTTCAAATAACTGCTATAATTCTATTTAAAATGTGTAAAATATTATATCGTACATTATTAAAGACTAGACGAAAACAAATAGTCGATGTGTAACTCCAAATTTTAAATTACAATTTATAATTTTAAAGCTATATGAAAATGCATGTACAAATATGTTTTACATTTTATTAACGAAGAAGCATTTAATGACCTTCACTCCTGGGGCTCTAAGATTTTAATTCTTTGGTAAAAGAAAATATCGCGATTTCTCGAACACTTAGCGACATACAAAAGTTTAAAAAAATAGTCTTAAGCGCGTGGCTTATTCGTACTTGCTTAGCACGGAGAACTTACAATCTAAACCTTTGTTCTGAAAGGTGACATGTGCCAAACAGTGACAGTAATGGGTAAAGAAAAGAATCGCAGTGGGGGCGTTCCAGAAGACGCTCACAAAACCCTAAACGCCCAAAACGTTGTTCCACAAGACGACCGCGGTCGTTGTGGTCGCGGCAAATACGTCACTCATGACGTCATGACTCGCCCACGTGAAGCTAACGACGACCCATCTAATAAGTTGGGTCGAAGTGATCGGTCCACTACAGATTATGTCAGTAACGCTCCCAAGCTAGTGGAACGGGAAAAACTGCGGTCGAGATTGTGAACTCTGTGAACGTCTAATGGAACGCACCCATAAACGATGCAATGTTACTGACCACGAGAGATACGGGCAGCTGCGTCGCGGCCGCGGACGCCGCGCGCGCCGTCGCGACGCCGTGCACACGCTCACGCACACACTCGACTCGGGCTGGTCAATACCAAAAAATATAATAATTTGTTTAGTCTTTTATTTTTTGTAACTATCATTATTTTATGATAATGGAAGTAGGTAAAAAATAAGTCATCTCTGTAGTGAGATTTGTCTTCACTCGTCCACTAATTACTCTTGAGTCTGTTAAAAGTTATGAGAGAAATATGTATTTTAATTATAATTATAATGATAATATTATCCTATGTAGAGTCGATTACAGGTTATAATGGGTATAAAAAACATAAAATGGAGTTAATACTTCACGCTTTCTAAATATTCACGTTCTCTATTTGAGCCAGACTAACGTCATTGTGCTACGGTGCACTATGGGAGAGTAAGTAACAATAAACATAAGATGGAGTTAATGCTCCTTCAGGTATTACACTAATCTCTCCGTCGTATAAAAAACAAAGTGGAGTTAATAGTTCACGCTTTCTAATCCAGGATATCTATATGTACCAGACCAACGGCTCTGTCCCGCGGTCGTCGCAGTTTACGTGCACTATGGGAGAGTAAGTAATAATAAACATGAGATGGAGTTAACAATAATAAAAAAAAAAAAACTTTATTGCCCTAAAATAAAAACATAAAATCCTTAACTTAACAAATTACAAAAAAAGAAGAAAACATAGATAACACAATATACAATGAGAAACCAAAAAATAAACAAAATTATATCCTTAACGAGGGCAAAGGAAGTGGCTCAGCATTTTGCTAATACGAGATTTTGATCCCGTATGTTTTTCAGCCACTCCCTACTCCCTGAGATGTTATACGGGAGAGTTTGTGACCCCCACCCCAATCCCGGCCGATACAAACGAAAATCAAGTAGAAAATGTAAATAAAAATAGTTGTGAATGTGAAAAATGTAAATAATAATGTTCCTTCATCTGTTCTCACTACCATGCTAGCTATCTAACCTCTCCATCCACCCGGTCCGCATGCACCAAGGAGGCGGCGCGGAGGGCGGCGCGGCCGGCGCCGGCGGCGTCCCCGCGCAGCGCCGCGTCGCGCGCGCTCGACCGCAGCAGCTGCGTCAGCGCCGTGATCACCACCTGACCAACATACATCATACATTTTTTTTATATGACTGAAGTAGCAAACGAGCATTCAGTCCACTTGATGCTAAGTGGCCACTGCCGCCCATGGACCTCTGTAATCAACTTCATAAAGAAAATGGGTTCCATCTGAAGTCAATCACATATGCGTTGCCGAGGACTATGATGGTCGCCTCATGTAAAAGTGTGCCGGCAACCGGCAACCACACCCTTCCATCGAAACGCAATGAATGCTTCACGTTAGAAATAGGTGTGGCGGTGGTCGGTCGGTCGAACTACACTGGTTCTACCACCTAGGTTATACAAATACTAATGTGGCCAGGGGATAATGCTGGTTCGACCAGGGTGATACCTCCGTCTCATCTTTTTCTAGCGTGACTAGTTCTTGCGATTCAATAAGAGTGTGGTTCATTTAATTTTATAATAATCCATGTACTTTTAAATAATTATTACAGTTTTAAATCACTACATAATATAAAACAAAGTCGCTTCTCGCTGTCTGTCCGTATGTATGCTTAAATCTTCAAAACAACGGTACAAATTTAATTGCTGTTATTTTGAATACATAGAGTGATTCAATAGGAAAGTTTTAATGTATAATACAAGTATAATATAATAGAGAAACACCGATAATTTTAGATTTTCGAACTTTAGGCGGAACGAAGTTCGCCGGGTCACCTAGTAACGTATAAATCTTACAAACGCGTTTATTAAATAGTTAAAACTATGTACTATACGTAACTGTTCATTAACAATGATTATATTTAACGAAGAATAATAACGATAAATAGGCAGCCATGTGGACTGCCCATAGAAGTAGAACTTTAAAAAATTACAAAATCAGGTGAACTGCATTTCCCTTTGCTACTTTAAACATAAGCAAGTGGGTTGCATGTCCCGTTGCTAAACTTATACAAGAAACTTAACAGCAACGCACGGCATCAAACCGCCAGTACCTGCAGCAGCAGAACGAGTGCGTTAATAACGCGTAACGCGAGCGCGGCGCGCGTGAGCGGCGCGCGCACCGCGTCCGCGCAGCCGCGCGCCTGCAGCGACGCGCGCGCCAGCCGCCACGCCGCGAGGGAGCCCACCTGTAGATACATCGTCACTACTCCGGAGGACTAAGATGATCGCCCTTTTGAAGTGAAACTTCTTCATCGGGGTTGGAAAACAAAAGCGAAACTTCTTCATCGGGGTTGGAAAAAAATTTAGTGTAACATTTTTTCGTCACGCGCCATCTTTTTCTGTTACGCGCCATCTTTTTCTGTTACGCGCCATCTTTTTTTTCCGTTACGCGCCATCTTTTTCTTATCCCTACCACGCGTGATATTAGATAGATTATTATAGATTAGATTATTAGATAAAGTTTAATAAAAGCCTTTTATTAAACTTTATCTAATTTAACTTTATTTAACCAATTTCTGTAAAGTTGCATATAGTAAATTATTTTTTGAAAAATAACGTCATAAAGAAGTTTCACTTCTTACGAGTGTGCGCTAGTACACGCACACATTTTTTTTTATAATAATGAAGTAGCAAACGAGCTTGCAGTCCACCTGATTGTAAGTGGTCACCGCTGCCCATGGACATCTGTAAGCTACTTTGTATAGAACATAGTTTCTATCTAAAGTCAATCACAGATGTGTTGCTACTCCCGAGGACTAGGATGGTCGCCTAATATTAAAGTGTGCCGGCAACCACACCCTTCCAGCGACACGCAATAAATGCTTCACGTGAGAAATAGGTGTAGTGGTGGTACCTTCCCGGTCGAGCTACACTAGTTCTTCCACCCAATAAAGTGCCTCATTTGAAAAAGAATCGCGAAATCCTTGGGGTTTAATTGATTTGACTTGATGATTGCTTCATAAATGGTATAAATGTCAGGTTCAGGTTTTCGAGTTGTGGAACGAGTATCTATATCTACACTGCATGCCGGGGCTACGAAATATTGACCTCATAAATGGTAGAGCCATATAAGGTCCCACTAAGTGTTATAGTGGTAAATCGAGTCCAGTGCACGCCAGGGACACGAGACATTAACCTCTCAAATGTAACCTTTGTGGTTTGGCTTTGTTTCAAATAATGACATTCGTTACATCACTAGAAAGGGATTACAATAGGCTTGTACATCTTCATATTTTTGTAAGCATCACAACAAACTATAATTAATTGATGTTGAAGCAATCATACTCTACCACCATGAAAAAACATCAAAACATTGGACGCCGGTTTTATCGCACTGTTTGAATATAGAAATGATCGTAATGCCAGCGCAATAAGCCGTAGATTAAGCTTTACCTACTTGAGTAAAAAAATACATTAGAAAACCCCTACTTGCTGAAGAGGATCGTGGTAGCAGGCAGCCAGCACCCAGGGGGTGCAGCAGGAATACGGAGTCACCGGTGGCAACACCTTACCATCTGCTCCTGCCAATCTGTAACAGTTTTTTTACATTTACTATATTGATTTGTTAAGAATCGTAGCTCATAGATGCTATTCTATCTAGGTGTAGGGACTACGGTGTTACTTTTTCACGCAAGAACTACCTACCTGTCGGTAACCGCTGGTATATATTGTAATTCATGACCTAGACCAGGGTTCTTTTAAATTTCGGCTCCACGTACCTCTATTAAAATTTCCAAGTGACACGGAACCCCCTTATCTAACTAAATAAATCCCCCCTCTCCCCAAAGAAAGTAATAAAATTGACAGTAGAAGAAAATAATGTTTTAATTTCAATAAAAGGTAACAATAAAGTGCCAAACGAAATGTATTTTTACTACTATTAATGTGATGGGTATGTTTGTTTATCACAAATGGAGACAATTTTAAGAACATTTTGTATTTTTATAACCTAAATGTTGTCGCGAACCCCCCCTGCCATCGAATGGCGAACCCCTAGGGGTTCGCGTACCCCGCTTTGCGAAACCCTGACCTAGACTATCACATAGAATGTTCATAGCGTGATAGTTGTGACTGAAGTGGTCGAAGCCACTGAATTAAACCTGTTATACAATATTTAGTGTTAGTAAATAACTTACTGTAAAATAACGTCGGAGTCCAAGTTAAGAAAGTCGACATTAAGCCAAGGGATCTCGTGCCAGTCGCTCGGTTTCTCTGCTCCGCAACAGTTCAGTTCTATCTGAAATACACAAAGTCAAAATGCTGTACATCTAAAAAAACTTAAAAATGAATGTAACGCAAGTATTTTTTGATTTAACATTCATTTCCGTCGAATGTCTATCTCATCACTATCACTACAGAGTATAAAACAAAGTCACTTCTCGCCGTATGTTCCTATGTATGCTTAGATCTATAAAACTACGCTACGGATTTAATGCAGTTTTTTTTAAGATAGAGTGATTCAAGAGGAAGATTTTTATGTATAATACATGTATAATATAATGGAGAAACACTGATAATTTTAGATTTTTGATACTTAGGCGGAACGAAGTTTGCCGGGTCAACTAGTAAATATTTCAATTTTTTTTAATTATTGACATATTTTTAAGTATACCGGATACTTAGAATCAGGACATAGGTCAGGTGGTAGAACTAATGTCGAACTACATTACTACCTCAGGTTCTAGTTACAGGTTTACCACCGATCTATAGGTACCGGGGAGGAACCAGCACCATAAACATCTCTAGCGTAAAGCAATACTGCGTTTCGAAGGAAGAGTGCGGTTGCCGACTGACTTTTTATAAAGCGACTATCTTAGCCCTCGGGAATAGCAACGGATCTGTGATTGACGTACATACATTACAATGTATCCTACATTGTAATGTATGAACGAAATTTATAAGACTGCCAGGAAACACAGAAAAATCGTACTAAGGGTTAAGATATACCTAATATATAAGATATATTTATATCAGATGACTTTTTACCTCCAGTAACAAATATTCCGCACCTGCATAGTATCCAAAAGGATTTTCCAAGTCGGCTCCGTGAGATACTGAGATATACCCACACGCAGAGATGAAGACAGCTCTTTCACCAAAGCCTGTGAATATTATTTAACTTCAATTTCATGTAATTCAATTGAATGTAATGTGATTAAAATTATAAAACAATGCAGAGTAATAAAATAAAGGACATGTTTTTGGCAGTAAATACACAGGCTAACTTTTAAACTGATTATAACAAGGCATTCGCACGTAAATAAATATCTTATAAAGTGAAAATGTAGACTAATTAACTGCAAGAATACCTAAGTTTCTTTTTGTATGAAAATATAACACAAGCGTCTCTTCGCGGACGAAGGCGGCTCTTCAACTGTAAAAAATAACAGTCCACCAAAGAAACAGCGTAAATGACGTTCCTACCCACTTATTTATTTATTTTATTTTATTTATAGACACATCAACAGCATTACATACAAAACATTTACAAATTAACAGTTAATACTTACGTTTTACCTGAAATTAAAACGTTTATTAAACATACTTACCTTATTCGACCTAATAATTATGAGAGAGGCTTCCGTTTCAATCAGTTGCTAGTCACTTACATCCGGTCCGCAGCGCCCTCTATATCTAGTTTTCTGCAACAATCACTTGTTCATTTCCGGCGGATAGCAGTTTTGCTACACTAGCGCCACCTAAGGCAGGTTTAGCATTGGGAAACATTTTTACTTCATTGCGTCTCTTATAACACCAGGCAGCTTTTAAAAATTTAGGTCGAATAAGGTAAGTATGTTTAATAAACGTTTTAATTTCAGGTAAAACGTAAGTATTAAACAGTACTGTACCGTTATTCGACCTAATAATTATGAGAGACGTGTCTATTATCGCCTGGTGGTGCTAGAACAAGCCAATGTGATATATTCCCGTGATAAAAGGTTGAAACTATAAAAAGTGAATCAGTAAATATTCGTTATAGAAAAAACACAGATCTGGAATATGCTTGGTTTTTATATCATTATATCAACAAACTCTTGAGAGTGTTAAACCTTTTACGAAATGCTGATAAGTCCGATCTGTAATAAGTACATTCAAAGACGAAGATGAATAATTGAAATTGAAAGAAATGATGTATAAGTTTTTTCCCCTCAAGTCGTAAGCAGTAAGGGCTTACAATCTACATAATGTGTATAAACGGAAATTAGAACTTTCGCGATACAGACAAATCCGTTTGGTCAAATGAAATATCACGACAGTAATATTTCTAAAAAGTGTTAACAGACCCCTGGTACCTTTGCCATATTTTCGTCTAAAAGGAAAAACTGTTCAACCCTGTTTTTGGATGCTAGCGCTAACCCAACACAACTGCTGTAGGCTTTATGCAGTGTTCCTGAAGGAACTACTTTATCTAACTTACTATGATTGTACGGTTAACAGCTCTAGGTTCACCGGTTAAGGCTAGCAAAAGACAGATTTAGCTAGAACTCTTTGTCTGCAGGCATCAGACGTTTAACCTACTAACCTGGACATAATGATTTGTTACTGGCGTTCTCTATTCTCAGTTCCTAAGCTAATTAGTGATAAGTGTCAGTTTTGAACCAAAAATATGCAACAAATGTAAGCACCCTTTAAGATATACCGTTTAGGGAAAATGCTTAACAACATAAAATCGCCAGCACATAGTCTCGAGCACAATAGTAAATAAGTATTTATTTTACTGTTTTTAGTATTTGTTATTTTAGTTGCAACGAAAACGTTGAGATACAGCCTGGTGACTGACAGATGGACTGCGGAGTTAATTTGTAATAAGGTTCCGTTTTTACGCTTTGGGTACGGAAATCTAAAAAATCGTAGTACACAGAGGTATCGTGTTAGTAGGCTTCAACAGGATGCTAGACGCATTGTCTGTAATTCAGGTTTAATACTTTTGGATTCGGTTAACGCTATTCCTTTAAAAATTTTATTTATCAAGATGCGACAACTCAGTGTCAAAGATTGTTGGGTTTGGTAAAGGTAGCAACGACCGATTTGTGAACCAACATAGTAATAAGTAACAAACCTCTCTTCTGATGCAAGTCAGCAAGATATTGACCCAGATCAGAACCCTTTGAACTCTTTACTAAAGTCACCCACTTTATCAAAGCTGTACGACAACTATTTAAAGTGGCTTTTGCTACCCTGGTACAGGACAGTAACGACCCTAGTTGTGATGACCAACTAGTTAAGCTTTGGTTCCAGCTCCACATTTCAAAAAATTCCAGTGTCATTTCCGAAGTCCCGGAGAGGCGCAGCCCCTTTGTTGCAACAGCTAGAACCTGAGAAAGTTTCTGTATTGTAAATCAAGCAGCTAGGACATTGTTCTTTTAGTCCAGTTTCCAGAACACATTGTTCCATCTGGGAAGTACTACCAGGAGAGACCCCGTAGCGATGTTCCTGTGTGCTTACTCTTAGTACAAGGTATGGCGGCGGAAAACTCATGTTAATGGGAAAAGCCATTGTATTTGTTTGTTCAATAGAGTGCAATATTTTGGCACAGCATGTTCGATATAAATCTATGGCTGGCGTGCCCCATTTCCTAAATATGATCTTTGTTATTCGTTGCGCAAGTGCCACTCTGGCGGAGCTTTTTTCCTTGACAAATGATCGGAGTCACAATTGTATTATCCCGAAATATGGTAAATCGACAGTTAATCCATAGTGAGGACCATGACAGTCGCAGATTTCGTACCTCCTTCTTTCCGGAGGTGAACACCCTACGCGGTTATTGCTCTGTGTAAGCAGGGTTTTTAATTTCAGTAGCCGGCTATAGCCATGTAATACATTTAATGAGGTAGTCAATACCTATAGATTGTATTGAGGAGGTTGCTGCGCGGGTTGATGTCCAGGTGCCCTACAAGCTCGAATATTCTAGCATGGCACCTCAACCGATATTGCTGGCGACCCTTGCGAGATAGTATTCTGTGGGTTCGATTAGAGAACTTAAAGGTGTTGATGTATTAGAGAACTTGTTCTGCGGTTTGTTAGCCACCGACCAATTCTATTGGTCTGATCAGATTTCTACCGGCAAATACCTGACAGTCATTCGCGGACGAATGTCGCCTCCATCGCTCGGACGGTAACGCACATATATATAACGACTCGTACGCAGAGGCGTCCACGTCGTGTGACAAGTTTTGGTTTGTCTGCGCTTGTAGTGATCGATATTAACATCGAAAACCTTATGAAACTAGCGAAAACTATCATTCCCATGATCCTCCGCTGTAGGTCTCTCAATTTGGAACCATCTCTCACTGAGTACTTGACGCCTCCGATACTATCCTTATGATTGATCTGCCTGGTAAGAATGTAAAATTGTTCCAGGGATCCAAAATTACGCCTAAAATCTCTAGGGCCTTTTGTTTTAAGATAAGGATAGACTTCTCAATGTTTATATTCCAGCCTAGGAATGTTAGCGAGTGTAATGCAAGTTAGACGTGCTCGCGTAGCAAGGCTGGGTCCTGGTTTACCAAAAGGAAGTCGTCCAAATATATAAAAAATCGAACACCTTGCCTTCTTAAAAATTGATTGATTAAGTTTGATAGTAAGGCAAAGGCTTTCGGGGCCTAGGAGAATCCGAAAAACAGTCCTTTTTATATGCGTGGCATAAATCAATGTTAGCAAACGTCCGAGTGTTCCTTTTTATTTGCAAATAAAAGCAAGCTCGATGAAGGCTAATTTGAACAACCCGTCGTGGGGTTGCAGAAAAACTGGTACAAGTTGCACGCAGTTTTCATTTGCCTGAATGTACACATTCGCTGAGCCTTTTTCGGTTGAAAATTGCACTTGATGTACCGTCGCTTTTTGTCCGCGAGAACATTGACGACACTAAAAACTGGGAGAAGACCTCGCCAGTATGAGTACACCTTGCTTTAACATCTTGTTAATTGTAGTGTTTGGTGATTAAAATAAGGCAAACCGCCTTGAATAGGATCTCGCAACCGTTTAGAGGATGTAGGGCGGTGCCCGCATCAACTCTCGTTGATGGCAATACAGGTGCAGTTGACGCACACGAAAGAGGTTTACTCGGCGAGTCAATACCTCGTTTTAGCATGATCTCTCTTATCCCGGCGGGAAATGGGAGAGTACGCACACGGCTCCTCGGAAAACCTTCGGTGAGGTATTCGGTATTCGGTAGGTTGCCTGAGTGATTTTTCCTCGAAAGGAAGATATGTCAAGTATTCTCATGTGTCCTTAGAGTCCATATCTGTAAATGTTACCCGAAAGATTTTTGATTCTTTGCGGAGGTACCCGGATCGTTCTGCGGCGCAGATATGCGATCCTTACTCACCGTGAATTCATGCTGCCAGCTTTGTCTAGTTACGCTAAATAAGTAGTTTTAAAGGAGCGTTGACCACGGAGGTGGTATTATTCACAGTGTGCTTTTTAAAGTTCGGATTCATGACAGCAGCTTGACAAACTCACGTCTGTATTGGATAAGCTCAGCTCAATAACCCAAACTAGGGGTATTCATAATATCACTAGCGTATTCCTTCTATTCATCATACTAGAATGTTCATTCTGTGGAAAAAGCTTAACCTAATTTTTGCATGCATATTATTATAATTTAATTAGCAGCTTCAGTTAAGCCGAAAAAAAAAGAAAAGAAAATTATTTCTTTCATTTTGAAGCATTCGGCGTTATATTTAGCGAGTTTTCCTGAAGCGCGTGAAGTAGTAGGATCCTTGACATTAGTAAGCATGACTAGATTCAGGACAGGTGTCTTATCACAGCATTACCTATCGGTTGGTTAGCCGTTGAACGACCTTAAATCCTTAATAAAAAAGTAGCTACTAAAATAAGGATCCATAGAATCACTGTTAATGGTACTATTGGGTTATTAGAATAGTGTTTAGAAGACATTTAATGGAAGGGTACACCGACTATTTATAAAGTTGATCTAACTTACAGTTGCGATCCGATCACCCTGATTCATTGCATTTTCGTCTTCGCTTGAAAATTAGCTCGATTCGGAAGAAGAGCTTTGTATGGAGTATGTATTCGTAGGACTATAGCGCTCGTATTATTAGCCGCCCGGTGCTTCACTTTAATTAAGCCGTTTCTTCAGTGATGTTTACTCTCGATGCAAGCGGACCGGTTCCACCTATCCCTGGGATTTAGAGAAACGCCCAAACGGAGATAAAGACCCGTTAAGACGTTCAACACAAAAAGAAAACGTTTAAAATAACCATAATTTACATTGGGGGGTTCCCCAATGTGGGAATCTAGAGTTCTAGATTCCCATAGTGAAAAAAAAAACTTCTTTAAATCGTGTACTTTTACACAAATACAATTCAGCGAATAAGTAAAAACCAATAATTTAAACAGTCCGACATGGCGGTCAGAAAAAATAAAATAAAAGGGTACTCACCGCTTTTTATTATTTTATACTTTACCGAACGAAAAAATCGTTAAATCCTTATTTCAATTCAATTTCACTTTCGATTTTTAGTTTTTTTCATTTTTTCAATAATATATTATTTCAATATTTAATTTAGATTAATACCACAAAAATAGGTATAACTGCAAGCAAGACTAGCACAATATGGAGTCGGCCCAGTGCTCGTTGCGGAGCGAGCTGGCGACCGCCTCGGTCGAAAACAGAACAGCCAATGAAGTAAAAATGTTTCCCAATGCTAAACCTGCCTTAGGTGGCGCTAGTGTAGCAAAACTGCTATCCGCCGGAAATGAACAAGTGATTGTTGCAGAAAACTAGATATAGAGGGCGCTGCGGACCGGATGTAAGTGACTAGCAACTGATTGAAACGGAAGCCTCTCTCATAATTATTAGGTCGAATAACGGTACAGTACTGTTTAATATTAAATATAGACCCAGTATGCATGCCAATTACTGGTGTGTACAACAGTTGCTAAAATTCGGAAAAGACGTGCTTGAGCTTAATTAATTTCCTATTAAATGACTCCTACCTACCCACTTGATCTCCTATTAAACGACTGCTATCTACCCACTTGATCTCCTATTATGATAATATGTATTTACCTTTAAAGTACTCCTACAAGCAGCCTGCACCAAGAAGCCGTTAGCAGCAACGAAGATGCCGCTGATCATCCACAGCTTGCTGGTGGGCGCCGCTCTCGGCCAGTACGGGGCTTGGATGAGCCACGTGATGAGCCGCAGACCCGCCGTGTAGTACAACTTCATGCAGTACGCCTGCAGCAGTATCAACCCGTAGAGCAGGAACACTGTAAGCTTTGAAAAAAATTGAAAATCTTTTAATGCAACTTGAGGCAAGGATTATTTGATACATGAAAGTAGTAAACGGAAAATCAATGGAGATCACCTGAGCTTTTAATCCGAATTGAATTGAATAAGCCCCATGTGATTTCCTGGCTGAGTGTCATTATGTTCCACGTAAATTAAGACAAGCAATAAAGACCGAAAAACTACCGACATCTAGGAACTTTTAGCAAATTTAAATTAGTGTAACCGTGGAAAGTACTTAATTTATGTCAAACAAATACTGAAAAGTTTCGCGTAAGACAAAACGAAAAAAGGAAACCTAGTATATAAAACTAATCGTAGGGTAGGTCGCTTATTTTATCACTAGCTTGTCAATAATTTTTCGCACCACCGCATTTTCGCCGACGCCACGATCCATGGGCTTGAATATCGGCTGACAAAATTGCAGTCGAGTAACATTACACATTAAAATGTATTAATTTTGTGATATTATTAGCATACCTGTTTTTAATAACAATTGCGTTACCTACTAGGTACTTCCGAGGCTTTGATCATACGAAAATGAACCGCATCACGCTTTCCCCGAAACGAAAAATTTGTTCCACTCAAATCCATCGTTTCCAAAACATTTTAAACAAATGCCGTACATAGGTAATCTAAAGCCAAAATCAATGATTTATTCCAGGCATTAAACAATTCTTGCCTTTAGGTGGAAGGGCGTGTTTGCCGTTAGCAAAGCATCTGTCATCGACTTCAGATAGCACTCATGTTCTAAGTTTATGATGTTGCTTATTGTCCAGGGACGACAGTGATCACTTATCATCAGGTGGACTGTTTGCTAATTATATCGGAAAAAATCCATCGTACCTTATGTATATGCATGAGTAGCGTCATCACCCGGATGGAGACGTTGTAGCAGAATATGACCATCACGAGCGACAGCACCAGCTGCGCGATCAGCAGCGCGCGCAGCACCCCCGCCAGCCGCTGCCGCGCCTCCTTACTGAACGGGAACACGCACCACGCCATGGGACCTCATGGCGGGACATGCTCGCTGGCTCTGGACACAAGTGGTACATTACTACGTGGCAGAACCTATGAAGTTCGACCGGGGAGGTACTTCCTCTCCACTTTATTTTGCATTTGGCTATTTAAGTACAGTGGTTTCTGCCTCTCCCTGATTGTGCAACCCTGTGACGAAGTTAATAGTGAGGTAGGCCGGGTACGGTTGAAACAACTCAAATATTATCGAAACTACGCAAGGTCGGTGAGAGATGATATACAGGGTGTAAATGACAGCGTACCGAAAACTTAAATGGTAGATTTGTGACACTAAATGAACTAAAAATAACTCATCAATTTTCCTCGGAAATTATTGGTTCCCGAGTTGGTCATTTTTGAGCGCGCAATGTACATCGAACAACCCGCGTACCGATCGCCGATCGCTTATTGTATTATAAGTAGTTATTCCCCGCACGCATCTAACAACAAATCGCTTATTCTATTTTATTAACTTAGTACCTACCTAGACTAAGACCCGTGCCGATTGCGCAATACTCGAGCTGCGGTGCGTGTACCTAAGCGCGGATTTAGACGCACGGCTTCCAAAACATTACCCACCACACGTGCTCTCAACATTCTTCCGGCACCTTCCTGCTGCGGTACAATCGGCTGATTATCCAACACTCGTTGGTACGCCCGAGTAATCACACGACTGTCCGTTGGATGGCGAGCATATGGGTACCTCTGGATGTACAGATGCAGAGCTTGCTGTGCATTCTCACGTGCTTCACCATAACACATTAGCATTTCCCCGTATTCACGAGCACTGAACTGCATTTTGCAAAAACTAAATAACAATAAAAACACCAAAAACACAAAACTAAAGCAATAACAAGTAATAATAAATAACAGTTCACACACGACACGACTAACACGAAACCGAAATTTGCATAGCATCCGTCTTCCGCAAGCGAAAATCACGAACTGTGACAATTTTTCAAATTTTAAATAATATTCGAACTATCAAAGAAAACCGCCAATACGCCGCTCCGTGACGAGTTACTACTAAGCGAGTGCATTACACAGATTCAATTAAATTCAGATATGACACAACCTTTAACTTAAAACTGACAAATCAATTACTTTTACTTGTCCACTCGTTGTTTTGTAATTTTAATAAAATACCAAATTACATACATACATTATAAACATTATTCATGTTAGTTCAAATTAGACTGGTTTACTTCAAGATTCTAAATACTTTAAATACATAAAAGCAAATTAAAATTTCATAAAATAACAACATACAACATAAAAAAACGAAGGTATAAAAAGCTATTATAATATCAATCAATAACTATTGATATTCTTATCACAGAAACTAACTCATCATCTCGAGTACATGACCTACGGAGAACAAGTACTTTATTAGCCACATTGAGTTATCTTTTTATTGTTTATTCTGTGTGCGGCGTTAATCCCGCCTTTCGGCAAAGGACTGAAGAGCCGCACCGCGCTGTATGTGTGTGTACTGTGTATGTGGAATAGAATTTTGCATGATACTTATGTACCTACATCATTTCTTTAATGATGTTTCCCTTATGTTTGCTTCTGAAACAAATACGTTAAAATGTTAATCATTATTTGTGATTTATTTTTATTTGCCCTAAATAAATGAAGAAGTTTTCAATCATTAGGTACACAAAAATAAACAAAAGAATAGGTATTTAGTATTTTTCCGAATAATGTTTTCAGTTATTATTTGCGTTAAAATGTTTGAATTAGGTATTGAATGTTTTTTGGAAACTTGGTTCCTAAATTGGTGGAAGTCGGTGCGGCGGAGCGCGGGGCGGCCCGCCGCACGGCCTCAGCCGCGCGGCGTCATTGACCGGACGTCGAACAGCTGATAGCGCATTCATTATACATTGCTAGTTTTCGTGAAAAACACTATAATGAGTGTTTTTCTTTTAAATTCATGTTGCATTATGCAGTAGTATTGAAATACTACCAAAATTTGTAAAAAAAAGTGCATAAAAAAATGGAAAATCCGAGGAAAATCCGATGAAAAATTCCAACGCCATAAGCACCAGAATCGTGTCAGGAATCCATATTTTTAATATTCGGTACGCTGTCATTTACACCCTGTATATATAATAATTCGGAATAGGTAGATATAATTCTGAACAGAAAATATTTTTTAAACATAAATGAACAACTTACCTTTGCGGAGAAAATATGTTCTGTTCAGAATTATATCTACCTAGATATAATTCTGAACAGAACATATTTTTTATACATAAATGAACAACTTACCTTTGCGGAGAAATAATCACATTTCAATGAAATTGACACTGATGGGTCGCAAATCAATAATGATTTAAATGTCATGTTTATAATTTAAAAATAATAATTTATATTCAAACAGCTTGGTCGTTAAAAGGGGTTCGTAAATTATCGTAATAAGGGGATGCAATGTTACCCCTTAAAGTTGTCATGGTAGTCGCTATGTTTGTTCAATATTTTTGTAACAACTGGCTGACAACAACATTAACGATTTTAAAAATAAGCAATAATAAATGCAGTGACGTTTGTATTCCAGAAACAACATTTTCTCGTTAATCGGGAACAATGTGAGGATTTTTGTTAAATTTCGTCGATTATTGTGTTTTTAAGTAAACAAATAGTAGAGAAAACTGCCAGTATTGTTCTAAAATGGAAGAAGTTAAGAGAAGAATTAAAGCGACTTGGAGTGACGACTTAAGTTATGATTCTGAAGAAGAACGAGGTACGTTTACGTTACAAAGTTTTTATTATGAAATTTTTACTTCTATTTAAGTTGTAGTTAGTATTGACGGTACCTGGATCGCGTTTGATAGGTCTTTCGATACGAAGAATTCTGTACTTTATATTTTTAGGCATGGTGATCACGCCTGTATAATGGACACACAAATACCTACTCTAAGACCTGTTTTTGGGTGTCTGCCCTAATGTCTTTTATAGCCATGTATTAACGGCTTCTTATTGGAGTTCCAAATTATTCTTTGACTAGTAAATGAAAATTGATTATGATAATACTGATTCTTACATTTCTGCCAAATTCTTGTAGAAAAAGAACGTATCGCTCAGCTCGAACGCGAGCTTGCGGAGACCCCCATCAAACCAGTCTACCAGCCCGAAGAGCTAAACAAGCTAATTTCCTACGTCATGGGCATGACTACGCTCTACGACCTTCGGGAAGAAGACTGGAACGACGAAGCGAAGAAAGGCATAGAAGATTGGATAACGGAACCGAGAGATTTTATTTTATGCGTCTATTTCAAGGGAGACAAACTCAAGGCTGCCAGTGATATACCTATGTCGCCGGTTTACGACTTGACGTATTTTATTCGCCAACCAGATTATGTCTTCAAAGCCGACACCTTTCACGAGGATGTTGTTTTCGGCACGTTTGTTGATTCCATCGAAGCGAACATGATCCAAGTTTTGGAGCTGGTGTATGCTCCGTTCTTTTTCGGCATCACGGCATGGCCCGATAGTAAGTCTGTATTTCTAGTTTTTTTTTTTTTTTTAAATTAAAGTAGTAAACGATCATGCAGTTCACCTGATGGCAAATGTACACTTCGCGCCATGGATATCAAGATATCACTAAGAAACTTCATATATAACAAAGGGTTATTTGTATTAAGTCAACCACCGATACGTTGCTACTCCCGAGGACTAACATGATGGACTTGTAAGAAAGTGAGATGTTTAAATATTAATTTATATACCTGATTCACCATCCGTACGGCTGAGCGGTCATTATACCAGTCTGGCATGCAGAGGTTCAGAGTTCAATTCCCGGTACCGCATTTTTTTATCACATTGAAATAGAAAACGAGAATGCAGTCCACCTGACACCACATTTTTTTAATGATGAACTTATTTTAATATTAATAGTTAGTTGGTCTCTGTGTGTCAGTCGCACACACGATAAACGAAAAAATATAATGTGGTGCTTAGACATATAGGATAAGCGATTTCACTTGTGTCATTAAGAGTCGTCGAAAATTTACTTAAACAAAATTACGCAAACATTGTTTTTGAACAGGTGTCAAAAGCGAATTTTGTTCACAAATCCACACTTTCCTGGCGAAGCTAACTGACATGTACTACAAGATGTTGGGCCTCACCGTCCTCTACATACCTCGCGAGGGTCAGCAGCTGACGTTTGAGAAAGCCAGCGCCGACAGAGAATTAGTGAAGAGGCTGGAGGGAGTCGTGGTCTACTGGACCCATCAAATAAAGTCGTGTATTGAGGACCACGCTTCAGTGGCGTCCCAAAAAGAGTTGCTGTGCCCAAGCGATGAATATGACTTTTGGATTTATAGACGTAAGCTTACTTATTAACTGTTGATTTGAGATAACTAAAAAGGTGTAATATTACGATAACTTAATGATAACATACCAGTCTGACACGCAGTGGGTTCCGGGTTCGATCCCGGCCAGACAAATATCTGAAGGATGAGTTTAGATTCTTGTTCTGGGTCTGGTATGTAATGTATGTGTCCATGGCACCCAAGACACAGAAGAAAATCCTACTGTCGGGCTCCTTTAATGACTTTAAAATATGAGTTTATTATTTTCCAAATGTTTTTTTTATGAAACAGTAATTTGAAAATTCCTTCATTTTCAGATGAAAATCTAACAGCTCTGCTATACCAACTAAAGAACCCCGCTGTCAGACACATTAAAAAGGTCTTAGTCACCACTCATTCCACATTCATCCATCAATTCCAAACTCTGTGCGAAGAGATTATTCAGAAAATTGACGAAGCAACATCTAATATAGAATTCTTACAAGTCATAAAGCAGCCGTGCGCAGTCCTAGAATGCGTTGTCGATCCTGATGAAATTTCTAATCACATCCCGCAAATCATCAATCTATTCAGATTCATTTGGAAGGAATCTCCGTATTACAATTCGGAGAAACGAATCACAAATTTGTTCAAAGCTTTGAGCAATCAAATCATAATTCTCTGCAGAAGCTATATCAAGTTAGATGAGTTGTTTCTTGGTGAAACTAAGAAGGCGATGGGAGAATTCAGCAAGTGTATCGACTGTTGCAAGAAGTACAGAGAGATTTACGACGTGATGGCGGAGGCTCATAACGACGTGAAACCCGGCAGCTGGGACCTCGATACTGGCTCCATCTTCAACTACATCGACTCTTTCGTCCAAAGATGCTTTGATATGCTCGATGTTTGCAATTGCATGGTTATATTCGGAAGGTCTGTACTCTTCTTTTTTAAATCTTTGTTTTCAATACTAAAATAATTAAAAACTGTTAATTTGCTTGTAATACCTATATATGACGATTCTGCAGAACTTATGTAGATTTAATTATTTTCCACGCGGCTCCGCCTGCTTGGTGCACATTTGCCATATTCATAATATTACACACTCAGACGAAGTGAAGATGCACTTGAAACCGTCGAGGATTAATATTTCTAATTTGGACCAAGGATCGACGAGTTAGAAAAAATAAACAAGCCGATGTTCGGCGGCGCCAGAGGCGACCAGTTCGAAGCGAAGTGCGACCAGATCGAGCACATGTTTCGTGACGCGTTGGACAATGTGAAGGCGGTGGCGCATACCATCCTGGATGTACAGGCGCCCTCCTGGTACGATGATATCCTGCAGTTCCGGACTGTTGTTAAGGATATTGAGGTGTGTTTCAACGATTTATTTGATTTGATTAAATTTGCGATCATTTTGGATAATAAAAATGGACACCTCAGAATCTAATGTGAAGTAAAGTAGAATTTTTTGGTTTATTTCAAAGAAATAGTAATAATGATGTTTTCTTTCAGATTATCATAGAAAACTTAGTAGAAACAGTGTTTGAAGGCGTCAATCATGTCGAAGAGGCCGTGGTAGCTCTGTACTCTCTACATAACTACTCTAAAAGGAAAAGTCTGCGAAGAATTTTTAAGAGAAAAACTGCTCAAGTAAGTTTAGATTACTTATTGGTTCTTTTAAAATTAAATACAAAAAACATTTGTTGAGCCAATGAAATTGTCATCAGAACAGGTTCTTCGAAGTAATTAGGTTTATGAATCGTTCTCAGGCAAGGGTTAAAGAAATAGCGTTGCACGGCCCTTTTTAGGCTGCCTTCTAGAAATTGTAGAATTCCTCCTTAACAGGGCCGCAGCTGCAGCACCTTTTTATATAGTTTGCGACACGCTTGCCTCATTCTTGTGAATCAAATTTTATCCTAATCTAAAATGATACGGTAGGAAGACATAGGGAGGGTACTTTGTAGTTTGACTTGGAAGGCACTACAACCGAGGCCTTACAAGTACTCAGGGTCAATCCATGCCCTACTACAACGAAGATTATTAACTTAAGAGACGTTCAATATACGTGTTAATGGCCAAATACTATCAGATGAACTGAAAGCTTGTTTTGTATTTCTATCTCTTATCAAAATACAAAACATTAATATCACACGATAATCAAACCTAATTAAAAACAGGTGTGGGCGATGTATAGTGATGAAGTACAAGAGTCAAAGAAAGACATGGTGTCGACGCGGAGTCAGCATCCCGCGGATTTGCCCAGTTTCGCCGGCAGGGCCGCGGTGCTCAGAATGAGGAAGAACAGACTGGTGTACTTGAAGAAGGTATTACAAAGTAAAAAATGATATAAACTTTACAGACTTATTGAATTAATTTATCATTGATTGTAACTTTTGGAGACCAATTGGGACAGGCCAGATTGTATCTGAAAATATAACCATTTCTATTTGGTCAGGTTGACCAACGTGTCATATTGCACGGTCGGAATAAAAGGGACGAATGCGAAGTTTATATTTTGGGAAATAACTAAATTGTGTTCGGACTTTGAGAAGTTTATTAAAGAATTATAACTATAACTCGGTTATTAGAGAGCCGAAACTTTTACGTTTGTATTTTCACTTTTTAATTCGCTAGACGAAATTAGCAGTAGTTTCAAGGTCAATGAGCTATTTCTTGGATAACATGTAGAATGCTATAGTGTACTTAAGATATTCAATTAATCATCCGTAGATAGGTATCTAACAAGAAGCGAAGATGTAACTTATAGAACTGATCACAAAGGTGTGGGCTACACTTAAGTGTTGAGTTTCATTTCATTCTCGGTAGATCAGCACTTAGCAGCAGTTCCATTGCTGCATAGGTGGCATTGTCCTCGCATACCTAAATACGTTAAGGAATTGTTCTGTTTCTATCCGTGTGTATGTTCAGGTGATGACCGATGCATCAGTGTGGTTGATGCCGTGCAGCAACTCTGAAGATGTGATAATGCACGTGAACCGTCTCACTGGCGCTATTGATGTGGCAATTAGAGAACTGTTTATATCTTGGACGGTAAGGTTTTGTTTCTAACATCTATCATATAGGTACCTACTAATAACTTATCTCTGCGACTACGCCATAATTGTTATTTTGTATATTTTGTGCGAAATCCGATCAGGTAGGTAGGTAGCTGCTTATTACGTGAAAGAGTAACAAACATACATGCAGTAGCTAGGTGTGGGCGGAGTGGGCCATCGCTCACGGCCTCGCACTTACAGGGGCCTCTTTGGAGGAGAAGGCCGAGGCATTTTTAAGGGCACCATCCGATGGAATCGTGATAAGAAATTTGCCCACGTCTACATTGGTCCGCGCTACACAACTACATACGACTTCACAAATTTTCGCTTTTACAAATAGTAGTAAGATTGTAAAAATTGTATCTAATACCGGTCAATGTAAATTGTGAATGACGTAATGTACCTAAACGAGACGTAATACATAAATTTCATGATATTTTTACATTACTAGAACTAAAATAATTTGGATTTCTGTCTTTGTGCATTCACAGTCACAGAAAAATCAATGCTTTTAGTCATAAACGAAAACTTTAAAATGTTTAAAGTATACTAAGTTACAAGTGTTTACAGCACAATTTAGACGAGAGGTGTGGAGCTGGTCTGAATAAAACTCTGATGAGGAAGAGCGCCGAGAACCCCGGTCTCTTGGAGTGTAATATTGATGTGTAAGTGGTTAAGTTTTACGCCTCTTTTAAGTTAACAGTAAATTTTTGTTTTGTCGAAGGACTGAGCTGAAAATTTCGTCAAATTGAGTAAATACTTAAAACTACATTTAATAACGTAGTCTATCATTTAGCAAATTTAAAAGTGACCATTTCGTACTTGAAAAGGACATATACAAACTACGTATTGTAAACAAACGCGCGCTTTACGAAACTACCCAAAATTCAAAAACATTTTTTCATTTCCAGAAATTGAAAAATTTTCGCATTAGGTCCCTATTAATCTCACTTGGTAAAGACAAGTCTACAAATAGAGATAAGAATTGGCATACGATTTTATGATTCCTATCAAAAAAAATCGAAATCATAGACTTCAATACATTACTATAAATCATAGATTTCAATCAGGTACAATCTCATATCCTAGTAGCGATATGTAGATATTCCTACATTTACATTGGTAAGTTAATCTTATAATGTTAGGGAAGTTAGTACCTGTCATTAATCATTTTCTTTTGTCTTATCAGCAACATCTTGGATCTCTGCAAAGAAGCAAGCCATTGGGAGAATCTCGGTCTGGAAATACCATTACACGCTTATCAGGTTAACAATATTATGATTTTAAATTTAATCTTAATACGTTAATAATAAAAAAAAACTCAATTTTCTTTTTCAAATAAGGCCCTTTTATGGGTGGAAGAATCAGTATAGTTCGCCCGGGGAAGTACTACCGTCAAACTTATTTCTACCGCGAAGCAGTTCTTGCGTTTCGATGGAAGAGTGTGGTTGCCGGCACACTTTTGTATTAGGCGACCATCTTAGTCCTCGTGAGTAGCTACGCATCTTTAATGGACTTTAGATAAACTTCTTAATCTATATCAAGTTGCTTACAAGTCCATGGGCGGCAGTGAACACGTACCATCAGGTGGAATGCGTTCTCGTTTGCTACTTCAATCTTATAAAAAAAACGTTTCTTGACCACAGAACGAACTAGCTCTCGGCTCAGCGAACTAGTTCGCGTATTTCACTCAAAAGAGCGCTCTTCCCAAATAGTTCGTTCGCGAACTACCCAAGCCTACAATTTAATATCACTAAAATGTTTTGCGTTGGAATATTAATTACCAGGTGTACATGAAAAGCAAGACCGTATTCTACGTGTACGAAAGCGTTTTGGCCGTGGTGAAGGGTTACAACAAGATCCTCGACTCGCTCTCGGAAGATGAACGGCTTCTGTTCAAGCCGTTAACGACGGTAGGTTGTCAATATTGTTCAATCCAAGTGTAATAACAATAAGTTAGTGACGGAATCTCTGCTTCTTACATTTAAAGCTCGGCTACGACATTCTTTAGTTTGTGTTATGAAGCGAAATTAAACAAAATTTCGTATCTTTATAAGATCACAAAGCCATGAGTTTTTAAACTGAATGTTTCCTTGCCCTCGAATTATTAGACGCAAATATCAGCATTACGCCATAGTAGAACAAGAATAGTAGCACAGCTTCATACAAATCGGCCGTCACCGGTTGAATATCCGCGTGAGTAGTGGGGGCCCTGTATTCATGTACTAATTACGCACACAATCTAACTTGCGGGGCCGTACGTGGTCTCAGTACGGGCTGCGCCACGCGTTTGGTCGCACGTATTCGAATAAATACTACACTGCTCGCTCGCTCGGATTCTGCAAATTATTCCGAAATTATTAGACTGAGTAAGATAGATTAGCAAGTTCACTTAACTGTAACGCTTACAGCGCCACAGGAATTTCCGGGATGGTCGGGTTATCATAAACCAACATAATCAATCCTTTAATTAAACAGGATAAGCGTAATAATAATAAAATGCACGATAATAAATCAATATAATTAATTAACACATACATGATAATCAACATTCATTTAGAAAAATAAATACATTTGTTGAAAGAACATAGTTTCTGTCTTGAAACAGCTGTAATGAAAACAGTAAATGCAATAACACCTATAAATTATAAACTACTCTACACACATCAGCCGGCAGACGAAACTATTGTAACATTTATTCATTGTATTTGAAATCTATGACTAAAATTGTAGGTATTGAGAGCTGCTCAATTTTATATATATCTTACTCATTAATTGATATTGTGAATTTTACGTAATTAAATATTTCTGAAATACTATTAACGTGCAATTCTAAGATATTAAGGATATTTTGTTTTAAAAATCTCACGGCCCAGGTGAAGACGCATGTAGTAAAACGTCGAATAGATTTTTCTTATGCATCAAACGAAATAACAAATGTAACGTAACGTTGAAAGGAATCTTTAGATTATCTAATTACAAAATTTTGACTAAATAGACCTATTCAATTTTATATACAACTTATTTGATATTTAGTATTATGAATAGAATGGAATCGTATGTTTAAGTATAATCAATATGGAATTCTAAGACATTTAGACAATTTTATTTCAAAAACCAGACTGTCCTCAATAGTTGAAAAGGCATCAAGAACAAAAATGAGAAATACAACCTTTCAAAAAACGTTTGACTGTGTAAATTGGGAAATTACTTAAGTGTAAAGAGATGTTGAAATTTTTAAATGTTTTTTTTATGTATTTCTTAATACTTTCATAATTTTAATAAATAGAAACAAACTTCTTTGGAATTAACAAAACTAGTGATGTTAAAATTGTAACGGAACTATATTAAAAAATAGAAAAAATACTGGTAAATGCAACTTTTTTTTCTGAATCTTTCAATATATTTGAAATAGATTTTCAAAAAATCTGATAACAGTCTTAGTAATAAGGTCCTGTTTATATATATATTTGCACGACCCTAAAAGTATCAGATGAGCCTTTTAAACTATCGCGGACAGGATAGAGTTATGTACAATAATTCGTTTAAATTGGTAATATGTATTTAGTTTCAAGCATTTAGACATGTAGGTAGTGTAATCTTACTATTACATTGGCATCTAGCATAATAGTAATAGTTCCACATAAATCCTTCCCATAATGTACGAATATTTGAGATCACAGGCAATAAATACAATCAATTAAGATAGGCATACATCCAAATGTGTGTTCATATCTATTTCTTCCACCATCTTGAGGCAAGAGGGGCATGGTAGCTTCGTTCCGGTGGCATTCCAAGTGGATGTCTCATCAAATTCGTCGTCATCATCATCTATGACGATTGTTTCGTTCGCGAAACTGGTGGAGGCACCTTCTTCGGGTATTGTGGTATCATTGTTGAAGAACGAAAGGCATTCGTCCAAATGTTCATCAACTGATGTGTTCAGTTTGTCGCCGCAGCACGGACACTCCTTTCCTAACGACGAATCAGGGTTACTGCATCCAGGTTCTGCTTTGATAGTTCTGTCAAATGGGTCTATCCATTCTTCAGTAGCAGAGTTAATCACTTCTGGTCTGGTTGGAGCTACGAAGCTATCAGATTTACTCTTATCTTTATCTGTGACGTTATCTTTCCTAGAACACAAATCAACAGGTTTCCTTAAGTTACTTTCATGAAGTGAAGTCCTGGGCCTTTTTCGATTGACACCATTGCCATTGTTTGTATTCGAAAGTTTATTTGTATTTGTTATATTGTTACCTAGAATGCTTTTATTAAGTACTTTAATCGTACCATTTGGAGTGTTTACAGGTACCATTAGCGGTATAGTTGGTTTCGTCAAGTGGTCTATTACAATCCTATTAAGACATTCATCTAAATGTGCGTTGATTACACAAGAGTTAATCTTTTTATTACAAACTGGACAATCTACTAATGAATCTTCATTAGGTTGAGCAACAAACTTTTGATCGTGTTTAGATACTGTTATGTTAAAATCTTGTCCATATAAATCCTTTAGCATGGTTGTAGCAGTGGCTGTGAAATATTCCTCAATCTTCTTCATTTTTGATGGTGGTGTTGCTGTAGGATTATCTGCTTTATGCTTGTTTGTATTCACTGGGGTAGATGAACCATTATTTACCAGGGTAGTTGGACGTTTTTTCACTGGAGTAGAAGGACCATTATTCACAGGGATAGATGGACCTTTGTTTATCTGTTTAGATAATTCATTATTATTGCTTGTCTTTGGCCTACTGTTGTTTGTCCCTATTTGTTTATTAGCCCACACATTTCGGACAGTTTCAAGAACACTCTTAACTTCTGGTCCTGCACCACTGAAAACAAACGGCGCTTGTGGACTGAATGTGACGTTTTTGTTGGTTACAGGCATATTGATGCTGTTATTATTTTCGAATCCCCCTTTACGTTTAGTAGGTATATTTTTGGAATCTTTTAATACTCGTTTGGGCTTGCCGTTTGGAACAATGTTCTTGTTATTTACGTCCTTATTATTATTGTTAGTTATGTACTTTGTGATGTCAGCATTTGGCTTAACTACTTTGGGTTTCTTGTTTTGCTTTTCTGGCTTTTCCGGTGCTTTTATTTTAATGAAAGTACCACCACAGGATCTTTGATGGCTATGCCACCAGTAATCCGATGGGCCGGGGGCTCGGTTTGCGGAGCGGCGAACTATGCCGAAATGAGGTCTTCTTGCTTGACATGGACCATTGCATCGCCACCAGTGAGTTTGATATAATTTTACCTGAAAATTTTGACACCATTTTATTAAATGGGCAGTTTTACTGTTCATTTTGCTAGTGTTTGTATATGTTTTTCTCCATTTATTATTAACAACCACCTAACCCACTGCCAATGTTAATATTCCCTTAGAAATTCGGGATTCAAGTATGCATATATTATTTTTATATAAAAATTGCAATATAGAGGTAAAATATATATACACAGACAAAATTTCAAGTCAACCCTTTAATCACATTGTGTTTTGTGAATAAATAGTTAATGAAGGTGGAATGAGTTGACCTTCTACATACATAAATTATTTTATACTTGAATGCAAGGCCACAAGAGCAAAGAAACATATTTAAACAGTTTATCGCTTTGCACTACAAGAGTCAGTGTTAAAAGTCAAAACAATCTTGTCTGATCCTTGAAAAATAAAAAACCAAAGGACATGAAATTTAGGTGCAAATTGTTTAGTAAAATTCGCTTTATGCGGAAGTAGCAAGTATCAAGGAAGTGTATGGCCGAGCGATTAATATTACGGAAATTACAGTAGGATATATTTACCTCATCATGAAAGTCATGGTATATGCTTATGTTAAGGCCTGCAGCTCTGTTGATCCGATGCATATGTGCTTGGAAATTGGGGCCATGTCCGTCTCTGTCCTGAACTTGGCAGGTGATGAACAGGAATGCATGGATCATCTCATGGAGCAATGTCTCCACCAAATCCTTACGTGGCCTCAATTTTAATAAAGGTTCGCTTAAGGCTATGTCGCAGACCCCTCCCCTTCCTTCGTACCTATAATGAGGTATTACGGGGTTTTGTTAAGAATATCAAATGATATTTAAAGCCGTGGACTAGAAAATATACTTTAATTTTATAAAAGCAAAATGTTAACAAAAAAGCTGGACGAATGTGACGAATGTGAATTGGATTTGTGCATGAAGGATTTCATACCATTATTTACAAAAATGGCAAATAAAATCACGTTTGTTGTATGGGGGGTCCTTAAATGTTTATTTTATTTGTTGTAATAACCGCAACAAGAATACCTATATCATCTGTGCACATTTCAACTATCTACTTGGTGACAGACAGACAGATTTTTACCTTTTGGGTACAGAATTCTAATAGCAATGTGTAATCAATAACTTGAGATTTTCTTAACTGTATTGTACACTGCAAATTAAAACATGGAAGCATACATCAGAAAAAATACTGGTTAAGCGAAGATCTTTGCCAACGTTAAAACTATAGGTAATAATACAATGCATTTTATCTTTTCTTTTTTCATTCATTATATTAAGACTAAAACAAGACATATTTTAGACCACCTTTACTATGAATTTCGCGCCAGCTGTATTACAGATAAAAATTTGATACTACACTACCATACAATAAATTGGTGGTATATTGATCGTGTACAAAGGATATATTTTGTATAGCCAGCCACTTACGAACATATCCCCGCGCAAGAATACATCCTTTTGCTCCATCTGACAATACATCTGCACGATAATTTCGCCCAGAAAAATGTCTTGTCGAAATGCAAAAACATAGAATGTACGTTCGGTGTTGGATCTATCAGCTCCAACTCTGGATCTGCGAGGTTCATCATTGTGAATGTTGATGTTCATTAAAGTTCATATAAAGAAAAATATTTTTGTTTTCAGAATATTTGTCATTTTTAAATCGCGAGTTCGACTTTTCATAAAACAATAACAAAATCGCGGAATTGTAGACAACTGTCACTGTCAATGTGTCAATTGAACCGCTTACTTGAGTTATTGAATAGTTATTAGTTTTTAACGATTGTTTAGCGGGTTTGATTTTTTTATTCTTCAGCCTAGATGTATTTTACACAAATTTTATATAACAATTATTGATAATATAATATGAGGCATACGTTTTACAATTCAAAATATATTAGAAATCATCTAAATTTCAGTTGTTTATTTACATAATGTTATTTAATGTTATTGAAATTTTATTTTAGATCAGTTTTTTAAAAGCTGCGTAACATAATGTTGCTATAAAAATATAAAAAATCTACTAAATTGTATTTTTTTATTTCAGGCATGTGAGAAGAAGGTGCAACCAGGTATAACAAAATTGACATGGACTTCAACAATGTCCGATGCATATATCGCTGATTGTGTAACGCAAATCGGAGAAGTTAGTTGCACACCAAGCCTTCATAGTTTTTTTTGTTAAGGCCTAACAATATAGAATTCAGTATTTAGAACAATCATAGCGTTTATTTATTAATTTAAAACTATTGCATAGCTTTTATTGCGGGGTTTGAGCGCGGCGACCGATTCAATAAATTCCGTAACGAAAAAACCTACCAGCCCCCCACTCCGCACACTATGTAGCGCGGCCGAGCATTCGCTTAACGTGTCTGTATATGGTACGACAATAGAAATGCGAAGTTCGCACGGATCGAGACAAGTTGCTCGGAAAACGGACGATTATGTAGGCAGATGTTTATGAGAAAGTATACAGTATCAAAGCAAAAAACTTGATTTAATATCAAAGAAAAAAATAATGCATAAATAAATAAATAATTATATTTTCATAGGTTGATAAAAAATGCTATGCAGCTATATAGCTTTACTGCGGCAGTGCTGCACGTTTTTTTAATTTTAAGTTATCTCTATGTGTTTTTTTAAATAAGCGAAGTTACGTAGGTATAACATAATCACTAGTATCACAAGATCAGTTATCTACACTTTGAAAACGTTTATAATTACATAACTTAAAGACATATGATTCAGTATTTAACACAATTTAATTCGTTTGTAATTTATTAAAATCTATGTTTATGTTATTGATATTCCACAGCTGCAAGATTTCTTAACGACTTATAAAAATTGTAATATAAACTTAGTAAAAATTATGGAAAAAATATGCGATACACCTCTTGTGGAATTTGATATTTATAACGTATTTGAAATAAGAATTCTTCGAGCAAACATACGAGACATGGAAGCTGAGGCAGCTGCGAAAATACTAGAAATGTATAAGGAAATAATAACGTATCTCATTATTGTTTATGAAGGCTTTGAATCGTACATTGGCCAAGTAAGAATTCTTTAAATAAAATATTTTAAAATAATAACATTCTCACACGATATTGGGCGTTAAGTGAAGATAAGAATATTGGTAAATTTTCGTTTAATTTTAGATGGCAGAGCATTGGGTTAAGTACGTTAGAAGATTTGACCGATTATTAGAAGACGCTTTGCGATTAGCTATAAAATCAACTATGCAAAATATTTATAAGTGTGTCCATGGAGATGGTACGTTCAATTTACATATTTTATCTTTATTCATTTGTATACCTTTATACAAACTTCTTATATTTATATTTTTGTTTAAGGAACTATGGCACCTTCACCATTAATAAAAATGAAACTTTACCTTGTTGACAAGGATATAATCCACGTACCTTCGGATTATGAGATCAGAGATACGTTTAATACAGTTCTTGAAGAAATTGTTCACGTTATGAGTACTATTCCAAGACTTTTCGAAAAGTTTGGCTTACCAGCTGGAGGTTTGAAGAGATTTAAAGATGTGATACAGAGTGATGCAGATTCGAATAAACTTCAGTCACTTATGGATTCCGGTGCATATTTTTCATACATATACTATAATTGCAATTGCAAATCAATAAACAGTTGTCGTCCACCCATTATTGGCCTAATAGGCATGGGTCTTCTTTCAAAATGAGAGAGTTTTAGGCCATAGTCTACCGTACTAGCCAAATGCGAGTTGGTCGACTTCATACACCTTTAAGAAATATTTTTTATAGAACTCTCAGGTTTGTAGGTTTCTTCACGATGAGAGAGCAAGTTTCAATCATTATGCTATCATTGTTCGGCTATTAATAAACAGTAAATCTATTATACATTTACTGTTTTGTTTTATGATTGAGTGTACTTAAAAGTATGTTCACTAATGAATGTTACTTTTCCTTTTCATAGAAATTGAATATAATTTAACTTTGATAAACGAACATATCCGCATGTGGGATCCTTATGCTCATATATGGAAAGTCGATAAAGACGAATATATGGTTAAGTACCGTGAGGAAAAACATACGGCAGCCGAATTTGAAGCTTTGATTATTAATTATAGTGATCTAGCAAATACTGTTCAAATACAAGAAACTGTTAATCAGGTGAATACTAATGTATATAAATATTATCTAAAATATAATTATTGATAATTATATGAATATGAATCCCACATACCCACATTGATAAAAATGACATTTTCAGATACACTTTATAACACTTAATTCGAGCGAATTAAAAAAATCTATTATAGCACATTGTTTAGTGTGGCAAACAAAATTAGGTGAATTACTGAGGAAAATCACTGAATCTGATATCGATGTTATATACGCATATGTAGAGAGGAGCGGTGAAGAAGCAATGACTGTAAGTAAACTTAAATTACATATTTTATTTCCCTTTGGTCCATGCCTTGTTTTTTATCATTTGTGGTATTTGTTACAGATGCCGACGGACTTAAAAGAGCTTTCCACTTCAATTGCCACTTATGAAAGATTAGTTTCTGAAACCAGTAGAATAGAAAAAACTTTCCCACCCATTACTGACCAGATGATGACCTTATGTATGATTATACATTTACAAAATTCCTTTATTTAATTTTTTTCAGTTTATATTTTACTGTATTTCACATCTAACTAACAGGTAAATTTGAGGTGGAGGTAAGTTCTGATATGGCAGGTCGCCACGAGAATATACCAGTCATATGGACTGAATACTTGGCATTACTGGAAGAAGCCAAAAAAGCTCTAGAAGCGAACAAGGATAAATTTAAAACCGAACTTTTAGAGCAAGCAGAGGTAATAACCATATTGTTATATAGCTCCTACTAAACCCAATTATCCTTTTCCTTTCCTGTGCCTTATTTTTATTTTCTCTATTAGGAATTTAAAGAAGCTGCTAAAGATTTCTGTGAAGATTTTTATAAAACAGCTCCTTGTAGCTCCGATGTAAGTGGCAAAGATGCTATGTCACAGCTTAAAGCTTACAGAGAACAATTAAATGCGCTTCGTGCTCAAGAACAACAAATCCGTGATGGTCTAGCAGTGTTTAATTTAACGTAATATAAAATATTATTTATATTAAAATAAAATGTATTTTAATTTAACTGTTTAAATTAAGATGTTTATAATAATCTGCAAATATCACTATGTATTAGGACACCAGTCAATCTGGATCTACAAAAGATGGAAAAGGAACTGGAGAAATTGGAGGAAGTGTGGGGCTTAGTCTTTCAATGGGAGGAATCGTGGGAAAAGTATAAAACGCAAACATTTTGGGAAATGGAGACAGATGAAATGGAAGACAATGTTATGTTTTTGTTTCGGTGAGATTAAATTTTGAGTGGTCCATGGGTTCTGTGACAAGGTTGAGTAAATTACAAACATTCATAATAAATGTTTTATTTTTAGAAACTTCAACCGTCTTTCTCGTCAGCTAAAAGACAAGGGCTGGGATATCATTGATACAACAAGAGTCAAAGTAGATGCATTTAGAAGGACATTGCCCTTGATTGGTGATCTAAAAAATCCTTGCATGAGAGAAAGACACTGGGATAGGATAAAAACTTTAATGGGAGTGTAAGTACACTAGTTAGTACTAGTAAATAGCGCAGGATTGAATAACTTAGTTTATAAGTGTTGAATGAATCCCTTTGGACATTATCGATGAAATTCAAGTGATTTAATGTGTATTTTTTGAAAATAAAGTACTGTGAAGTAAACATTATCATGATTTATTTTTAACTATCTGCTTTATTACTATAAAAACATTATTTTTGAATACGCAGTGAATTTGACCAAAATTCGGAAGATTTCAAACTTGACTTGATAATGCGCTTAAACTTTCAAGCATATGCTGAAGATATTGCTGAAATATCGAATGCAGCTACAATGGAATTAAACATAGAAAATGGGCTGAAAGTTATCAGGGAGGTTTGGAAGAATACTACTTACGAAATGCAACATCACAAGGGTGATATGTACAGAATCAAAAATGTTGAAGACGTTATGCAGGTTTACATATTTATGAAAAACGATTAGGTATTTCTATCACATTTAAGCAAATTGAAATTTATCTGCTCATAAATTTTATTTTTTTAGTTTTTGGAAGATCATCAAGTGCAGTTATCCTCGATGAAATCAACAAAATATGTAGAACCATTTATTAAAGAAGTAGATTATTGGGAAAAATCATTAGGATATGTAGCAGAGTGTATAGAGGTATATCTATATCTTTATATTTAAAGTTTAGTAATTCTTTTGAAACTAGTATTTTTAAAGCTTTGCATCCATTTTTAAGATTTCTCTCCAAGTACAACGTCGATACCTTTATCTCGAAAGTATATTTAGTGGAGAAGATATTAGAAAGCAATTACCTAATGAGGTTAAAATATTTGATGCCCTGACTGCAGATTGGACCGAAATTACGAGCAAGTTAGTATAATAGTTAATATAAATCATAGGTAGTACAATTCGTACACTTACAATTGAATAACAACATGAATATTTCTAATTATTTCTGATTTTAACAGTATGTACGCTGGAGCAAATGCAATAGAAGCATGTCTTTATAAACCAGCACCGTATCTTTTTAATAAGTTGAATAAAATGGTGGATAATTTAGATGGAATTTTGAGAGCTCTTGAAAAATATCTTGAAACGAAAAGACAATTGTTTCCAAGATTTTATTTCATTTCCAACGATGACTTATTGGAGATACTTGGTAACTCTAAGAAACCTCAACTGATACAAGTTCATTTGAAAAAGCTCTTTGATAATGTGAACAAGATAAGGATAGATAAGGTAAAGATATTTCAATTACCAGTTTATAAATAAAAAAAGCATAGACGAAGAATAGTAATCCAATTAAGTATATTTATATTAAGTATATTCATATGAACTTAAAAGAAATAAAAAAAACCTTTGTATAGCCACTTGGCTAATTAACTTAAATTTTTTGTCAAAAAATGATTACACACAAATTTAGAAATCATAAATAATAATAAACTCTTAGCCCACTTACGTACTAGCGGTTAACCGCGAGCGAGGTTAATTGCGCGGCAAGCCGCTTTTCCATTTTGATAAGAAACCGCTTGTGATTTTACGCACTTAATCGTCACAAAATTTAAACCGCGGCGGTTGAAAGAAGAGCTGCGGCCCGCTTCGTGGGTTGCCGCCGTCTTGTTTATACGCACTAGCGATGAGATTGTACGTGATTTGCGCAGCCATGAACTTTGACACAGAGAAATCAATTGTTGAAATTCAATGAATAAGCTTTTTTATTTGGAATTGTGACGGAGCAGTATATAAAAATAGCGATTTAAATCCATCCAAGGAGAAGAATTTGTATTTTTGGCTAGGAGATGACAATTGAGAAAAAAAAGTCTTAGTAAATAATTTGACAAAATACTAAATGTATACACGTCGGCGGTCCAACCGCTTAATGCGGTTGCATCGCGGCTTTTTCACGGTTGGCCGCCGTAGCGGTCAGCCGCAATGAGACCGCGTTAAGCGGTTGGAGCGCTCAAGCAAACCGCCTAGGCGGCCAACCGCTAGTGCGTAAGAGCACTTAAGGCTAAGTACTCACGGAGCGTTTTTGTCCCGTGCCCGCCGTGGTTATAGAATTGCGGTTTTATTTATATATTTGTGCGGTTCCGCTGCCGTCGCAGTTGCGATTATCTACCGAAAACGTGGCGGGCGAAAAACGCAAGACGGGCGGTTTACCATCAGTTGAGGTCCTGACCAGTGCACTCGCCTGCCAACTGATCGTAGAGCGCGCGGGCGCAAACGGCCGCGGCTGCGGCTGACCGTGGCTCGCACGGTTCTACTAGGTGCCCGCCGGTGCAGCGGGAGCCGCAAACCGCGCGCATCGCGGGCGAAAAACGCGTCGTGAATATTGCTTTAATTTTTTACATTTATATCTGCATCCTACAGAAGCTGCGGGGCCGCAACCACGGCGGCCGCGGGAGATATTCGCTCCGTGAGTTCTTAGCGTAACTCTTCGCGGTCATACAGTTGTGACGACTTGTTGGGATGCAGCGAATGTTAGGCTAAACGAAACAAAACAAAGATAAAAACCATAAAATAATAAATTAATACTAGAAACTAATTTCACAATCTTCTCGATCCCTTTAGAATTCCTTTTTAGTAGAATTTGTTACTAATAATAACGGGTAACATTAAAAGTTCTAGATAAATAAATGTCAAATACTCAAATGCCATTGTGAAACGTCAAGTGTCAATAAAATTCAAAACATTACTTGGTAAACATTCAGTAAATTACAAAAATATCGTCTTTTTATGTATCGTTCATGCATAGTGCACATATAGATTGAAACAAGAAGACAACAATGCTAACAGAAGAAGATATAGCAAAATGCCACTTTGTCCCTATGACTACGATGGTAAGTATTTCAGTGCCATGCGATGTTTTTGGTTACTTTTAGTGTTAACGTTCATAACAATAAAATTATACACCCATCTGCAGTGGAGCAGCGTGGTGGAGCATGCTCCGGGCTGGTTGTAAATGGGGTTACAGCTGAACAATGATTTCTCATATTTAATTTAGGTTTTAAAACATACGGCAATTTTTTATTACAAATTATCCCCAGTCCTCCAAACAAGTTTTGTACATAGAGCTCATCTTTATGCCTTATTCATTTTTACATAAAATCCCCGCCGGAGATTAATCTTGCATCCCCAAAAATAGAAATATAGATACCAGAAAAAAAAGTGTCAATTTGTTAATTAGATGGTCAACTAGTATTTTATTTGATATTTTTAACGGAAATCCATAAAACCATTCTATAATTAATGTAATTGATTTCACATGTATAACTTCAGTTAATATTTTTTTAAGATACAACAGTTATTTGTTTATATGTTTGTAGTAAAACATGTAGGACGCCAGGATTTTATCCTCATAATTACTTTCAGAGAAGGGTAATGAATTTCATAGAAAACCCAGTCCTGGAGCCAGATAGGAGATGCAAGAGGAACCTTCTCCACCTTCAAATGGATCGCAGCATGTCGGAGTGCGATTACAGGGAGAGAAAGTGGAGGAACCAGTACCAGATGGCTGTGAGTCGGGCCATCTACTCACACGATTGGGATAAGTTACTGTTCTTGTTGAAGAAGTCTCCCATCTGGGAGCACCAGGCGGATAAGCTAGATGAGATAGCAATTTATGTAAGGGTAAGTTATCTGGCTGTATTTTATTTTTATTGTAGGTGTAGCAAACCAACATGCGCCTGGCTAGTGGCTCCTGCTTTCCATGGACATCCATAATCAACCTCAGATAGTATTTGGGTTTTCAAAGACCACATCAGATATGCATTTCTTTGTTGTTAAAACATTGTTTACGGTTTGATTCAATGTTAAACACACTTAACATACAAAATCAGCATTATTCTCGGTCCTCATAATTTGTTTTGGAAGTATAACTAATGTATAGACATGAACATTATGCTTTATTATATGTTTGTATTCCAGGCTCTTTTAATCCTCCTGATGAACCATCCAAGCGCTAAAGCCCAGTCTCTCCTAGACAACTACCTCCACATGGTGCTCTCTTGCCGCACAGAGGAAGACAAAAAAGCTGTGTATAAGGTGCTACTTACTCTGCCTCAAAAGCTCTCTAGAAGATAGCACATTGAGGAATTGTGTGAAGATACTTAATGTTGTATTGAAAATATGGGAATACATAAAATTGAGGTTTTATGGAAAGTGTTGATATATAATGGTGGAGATAAATGTGATATTGATTAAGGATATTGATTGTAATGAGTTTGCATGTTATATTACTTCAGTATTTTAAATATGTAACTATTAATTAGTTACATATTTAAAATGCAAACATGAAAATAAATCATTTTATGATTAAAACTTTTTTATTTTAACAATTTATTTTTATTGTATTGTATTATTAGTATGTATTAGAATTAGTACTTCTTTGAATAATATGTACTTTGATATAGTTAAATATATTTTGTATAATTTTTGTAACAATATTTAAAGTTGCAATTATAATCGAATTATATTAACTGTTGTAAATGAATAATCAGTCAATTTAATTTTTTATTTCTATTTGTCTTTGGGTATCAATACATTTTTATTAAATTTCTTCTATGTGGTTGAAAGAGCATACGAGCTTGCAGTTCATTTGGATCTTACCTGGTACCCATACCAGTGGCGTAGCTAGGCGTGGGCGCAGTAGGCCATTGCCCACGGCGTCGCACGTAAGGGGACCTCGCGAGGACTCTTTGGAGGAGGGGATGGAGGAATTTTCATGGGCACCATCTAATGGAACCATACAAAGGGGCCTCGCTTATAGGAGTTTTCCCACGTCTACATTGGTCCGCGCTACGCCACTGGTGGGTACTACCACTCACGGACATCGGTAACCACCTTCATAAAGAACAGGGAATATACCTTTGTCCTTTTGCCGTCCAAACGCAATCATTAAAAAAAAACACGCTATCTACCCTCATAGCCCCACACTAGGATTTTCTCCTGTGTTGTGGGTACCATGGACACACATGACGAATACACAAACACCCAGACCCAGAACACGAATCTAAACTCATTCTGATACCTGTCTGGCCAGGAATCGAACCTGAGACCCATTGCGCGTCAGACCGGTAACCGCTCCGCCACGGGGGTCGTCAAATACATTGTGTAACATTCTTTCGTCTAAACGTAATAATTACATCAATCTAGAAATAGCCACACCTATTTCTTCCGACATTGAACCATGTAAAGGCACTGTACGTATATGATTTTATAAAATTCCTTACTTTGCTAATACTTTATCGTGTTTGTAGAACGCTATAGGCCTGCCAGTGGCTAAGGCCATGATGTCGGACGACGGGGAGTGTATAGAATGGAAGTACAACCTGGTGCTGGATGGGCCAGCGGAAGTGTGGCTTTTAGGCCTCGAACATACGATGAGAGTTGTGTTGCGAGAGGTTAGTTGTTTTCGAACTATTTGGACTGTTGAAATAATGTTTCATAAACGAAAAAAAAAACATGAAAAATGTGATAGCCTAGTAGTGTAGTTCTTAGAATTGTATTGTAGAATCGTAGATCTTAGTTTAAGCAGTGGCATAGTGTGCATTGAAGGGGCCCTGTATCAAAATAAGTTGGGGGCACAAACGATTTTACAAAATTTACAGCCCACTAGTGTCCGACCGAAGCTTCAGGTTGATAGCCGAATAATATGCTTCGGCTTCGGCATCGGCGAAAAATCGACCTTCGTACGAACACTGGTTCCCGGTCCAGCTTCTCTATTTTTTTAATATAATTGGCTAGGGGTCTTATCATGCGTGTTTACGTCCACGCATGTATTCCACCATGCATTATAGAAATAGAAATAGAAACCTTTATTCCCAAACTCAACTCACATACAACACAAAAGAATAATATTATAATTAATAAGTTAAAATTAATTAATTGAGTTAAACAACGATTAATTACATTAAATAAGTGCGGTCTCCACAGCCCATCATCGTGTAGCTTAAATGAAAGAAGATTATTAAAAAATAAAATGCCTGTGATATGCATCTATCTGCATGCGGATACATCTGCCAGTTAGAAAATGGTATTTTCCTATCACGAGAGTTTATATCCGATACCGGACCGCGGCACAAACCCGCGTGATAAGTAAAAATACCTTAATTTAAGATTTGTATGCATTGTTTGTGGACATGGTCATTCGTATAAAATTTAATTTGATAAATTGTAGCAACTAATACTGACTCGAGCTGCTTTGAGGAAGTGTCGCTACCAACGAGAACAGTGGATTAACGACTATCCTGGCCAACTGGGAATTACTTGTAGCAAGGTATATCATTAAAGAAATATTGTATTGAGGCTTGATTAGCCAGGGACATAATAATAAATTAACTGTAATGTTAATTACGTATGTATTTAGGCATGCCCCGACTCATATAGCATACCGTTGACCTGACGGCAAGTGGCCACCGCCAGCCGCATATCTGTACCCAACTCCAGATGTGAAGTCTTCCCTGAAATTGGTCATAAATGAGTTGTTACCTCTGAGGACTATTTTGAAACTCTACTGATACATGAAGTAGCAAACGAGCTTGTAGCCCACCTGATGGCAAGTGGTTACTGCCGCTCATGGCGTCTGTAACTACCTTCACACAAAACAGCGGTTCTGTCTGGAGTCACAGATACTTCCGCAGACTAGAATGTTCGCCTCAAATGAACGCACACCCTTTCCCCGAAATACAGCTTTACGTGAGAAATGTATGGCTATGGTACCTCCCCAGTTGAAATTAAGAATCTTGTCATAGCAAACGTACGAAATACAATTTTAAGATCCAATGGACCTCTGACTGCACGCGCACGCTCTGCCGTTGCGAGATAATGAAGGAGAAGAAGCCGCTGAAGAAGCTACGCAAGAAGCAGAACCAGATCCTCACAACGCTTCAGAACATGTCCCGCAAGGAGATCCCCAAGATCCTGCGTTGCAAGGTCAACGCGCTCTGCGTCATTGAGATACATTCAAGGGACACTGTGGATAGGATGTATAAGATGGGTTGGTGATATTATAAGTCAAAGATACGTAATGATTGAGAAAAGTAGAATATGGTCATTCAATGTTCAGTGTTCATAATGTAGTAGATCACTTACGGAGTATAAGCTTAGTAGCTTATGTAGTAGATAAAAAGTAGGTATTTTTTATTATTATCCTGTTTATGTTGTCGCGTAAGATTTTCAAGTTTCTGTGTTGCAAATTAACTGGCTTATGGAGGCAAGAAAGAACAAAACTTCTCTATTCGGATTGGAATTCTTTCTCATTTGTAATTTATTGCATGTGATATTCAGAATTTCTGTATAATACCTGTACTTTTTTCTAAAGTAAATAATTACAATCAGTGACCTCGTCACTTCAACACTTTACTCCTCTACTTGGTCTATATGATACTGATGCAACCGAGTGTAGTTATGATGTACGAGTATAATAAGAAGTGGTTATGTTATGAGCACCTGTAATGAACAATTGATTAAAATGAAAGAGGAGTTATCCCAATCAGCGTTTAGCAAAATGTAGATAATGTAGCAGATCACTCACTACATATAAGGTCTGAAGATAGCTCGACGATTCTTTGGCGCATATCAGGCTGTGTTGTCGTTGGCGCAGATTGAAATGTCGTACTTCCACTGTACTTTTCCACTACAAGATCTCGTACAGCTATGTTTAGGCTTAGAAGCTACACCAGTTGCAGTAGTTGCATTTGTTTAGTTTAGAGATTTACTGAAATAAGAAAAAAATCGATTTTTCTGAAAAATATGCTGTAGAAGTAGGTATATATTAAGAAATAGTGATAGAATATTCTTGTACAAAATAGCTTGTTTGCCACATTACTTGGTATAGAAATAACTATGAACTAGCATTGATTACGAATTTTAACTAGTTTATTTTGAAGACAGACATAGTGTCTATATAAAATAGCATTTGTCATATTCGACTTCCTCCTTATCTCGGTAATAACGACCACACCATTTCCCAGGTTGCATGAACGTAACGTCTTTCGAATGGTTCTCGCAACTGAAGTTCTACTGGGACCGAGAACGCGAAGACTGCTACATTCGGCAAACTAACACCAACTCCATCTATACTTACGAGTACATCGGCAACTCTGGACGACTCGTGATCACTCCGCTCACTGATCGGTATAACTGTTTTTCTCATATTGATATCTGTAGTCTGGGCAAAAACTCGTCTTGCTTCTTGATTACTGTATGATTTAAAGTAAGTTGTCACTGCCGCTCATGGAAATCTATGATAAACTCCATGTAATTTTATTGTCGTTCAACCTGAAGCCGAACATAGATAAGTCGCCACTCCTCCAGACTATAATGATTACGTTATATAGATTCCACCAATTCGCACTTGGCCAGCGCGGTGGACTATGGCCTAAAACCCTCTTATTCCGAAAGAAGACCCGTGCCCAGCAGTGGGACTATAATGTAGATCATTCAGTATTTTTAATTTTATTTTAATCGTTTATTTCACGCATAAATTAAACGTCGTAAAAACTTGTTTTACTTTATGTGAGTGTGTCACATTTTTCTGACTTATAGCAACAATATACTTATAGCACTTTAGCCGTGTGGTCCCGGCGCCATAGAATAGGCCACCCCATGTCTACCCGTGGGTGTCGTAGGAGGCGACTAAGGGTTTTTACTGGGTAGATGGGCAGCAGCGTCTACTTGGGCATTTAACACCATACTGCGACGGTCCCACCGGTTGCTGGGTCTGACACTGCCTGGCGTAATTCCCAAAGGTGTCCCGCTTGGTGGTAAGATCCCTTGTTGGATCTGCCTGGCTAGCTACCACCCTCAGGTCGGAACCTACCGTTAATAACGACTCATCGTGTTTCGGTAGCGTACCTGGGAGCCAGTTTATCCCCCTTCCTCCCCCCTTTCCCCTCCTTTTGCGGTGCCTCCGACCTCGTATCTTCCAGGGCCGCTGGGTGCTTTAGGCACCGATGCCCTCGGGGGCGTGGTGTATTGGCGCGGGGGCCAGGGAGACCCGGTGAAACGGTTTTCCGCTGGCCGCCCGCTGGTTAGTTGGGGACCCGAACCCGGGCAACACTGTCAACCTCTGGCCCGGGAGGCTGTCCCGCCAACTGGTGTAAAGTCCCGTTGCATGACTGCCTTGCCGGAGTAAGAGACCGGTGTGGAGCCAGGCAGTCGTGCACGGGGGGGACCGGGGGCCCTTCCGTCCCCCGCGCCAGCATCCCACATCACTTCCGTAGGCACGGTGTTGGGAGACCCACATCTTGACCTGTGAAGCGTTGACGGAGCATTGCAAATCCTTTCTAGTCCCTACTCTTTTTTAAAAAAAAAAAATAAAAACAATGGCAAGGCGAAAAAAGGAAAAAGTATGCACAGCGGCTACTCCCTCCACACTTATTGTGGACATGTGCAATATCAGGGGGGTCCATTCCAATCTGAATGCTGTCCATCACCATCTCGAGGCGGCAAAGCCGGCTTTTCTCTTTTTGACGGAGACGCAAATATCAACTCCGGACGACACATCGTATCTTCAGTACCCCGGCTATAATCTAGAGCACGCTTTTAGGCGTCGAGCCGGGGTTTGTGTGTATGTTCGGGGAGATATCTGCTGTCGCCGTCTCGCCTGCCTGGAAGACAAGGACCTATCCTTGTTGTGGCTGCGCGTAGACGTTGGGGGGCATACCCGTATCTACGCGTGCCTATATAGGTCCTACAGCGGAGATGTAGAGACAACTCGACTATTCGAGCACGTCCAGTGGGCGACCGACAGAGTGCTGCAGCAGTGCCCTTCGGCGGAGTTAGTGATTTTGGGTGACTTCAACGCTCACCATGTTGACTGGCTTGGTTCCCGTGTCACTGACTTCGCCGGGAGGACTGCATACGACTTCTCCTTGGCATATGGGCTCTCTCAAGTTGTACCCGGTTTTACTAGGGTACCTGATATAGAGACCCATACTGCTTCCTTGCTAGACCTTCTGCTGACTACCCACCCTGCGGATTACCAAGTGAAGGTCGGGGCCCCACTAGGCACTTCTGACCATTGCTTGGTGAGCTCTGCGGTGCCCTTGTCGCCGCCCGTAGGGACTCGTCCCCCCGGAAGGCGACAAGTTTGGCACTATAAGTCAGCAGACTGGGACGGATTCCGGGAATTCCTGGCTTCGTACCCATGGAGGCAGCTGTGTTTCGTCTCGGGTGATCCTAGCACGTGCGCTAACTCTGTGACCGATGTGTTGCGGCAGGGTATGGAGTGCTTCATTCCGAACTCTGTCGCGGCCGTCGGAGGGCGGAGTCAGCCCTGGTTTGATGCATCTTGCGCTAAGGCGTTAAGTCTTAAGCAAGATGCATATCAAGCCTGGGCGTCTGCGCACGCGTGCAAGGATCCGAAGTACCCCGAGCTTCGAACTGCTTTCAATGCTGCTTCCAGGTCAGCAAAGAAGCATATGGCTAAGGCGAAGTCTAGGCACGTCGGCAGAATTGGCGGGCGACTACTAGGTTACCCCTCCGGGAGTCGTGCCTTCTGGTCGCTGGCCAAAGCTGTCGAGGGTAATTTCTGCCGATCCTCACTTCCACCCCTTCGGAATCTCGACAACTCTCTGGCCCATACGGCAAAGGGAAAAGCCGATCTTCTGGGCACCCACTTTGCCTCAAACTCGACTCTCGATGACGGGGGAGCCACACCGCCTACCATCCCGCGGTGCGGGAGCTCTATGCCTAATATACGCTTCACCCAAAAGGCCGTAAGGCGAGCTCTACTGTCCCTTGATGTCAAGAAGTCGAGTGGGCCAGACGGAATTCCCGCAGTGGTGTTGAGGACGTGCGCTCCCGAGTTGACTCCCATCTTAACGCGCTTATTCTCGCTTTCTTACACCACAGGACAAGTACCGTCTTCGTGGAAGGTAGCCCTTGTTCACCCTGTACCCAAAAAAGGTGACCAAAGTGACCCGGCCAATTATAGGCCAATAGCAATAACCTCCTTGCTCTCAAAGGTAAGGGAGCGTGTTATAAACACACAGCTCCTCAGGTACCTCGAGGACCACCAGTTGATCAGCGACCACCAATACGGTTTTCGCAAGGGCCGTTCAACTGGTGATCTTCTGGTATATCTCACACACCGCTGGGCGCAAGCCATTGAGAGCAATGGAGAGGCATTGGCAGTAAGCCTAGATATTGCCAAGGCTTTCGACCGGGTCTGGCACAGGGCCCTTCTCGCGAAGCTTCCATCTTACGGTCTCCCCGAGAGGCTGTGCACGTGGACGGCTAGCTTCTTGTCTGAGCGGTACATCAAGGTCGTAGTCGACGGGTGCTGCTCAGACACGAAACCCATTAATGCTGGTGTACCTCAAGGTTCCGTCCTCTCTCCCACACTGTTTATTCTGCATATCAATGACATGTTGCAACAAATCAGCAACATGCATTGCTATGCAGATGACAGCACGGGGGATGTTGCATACACAGGCCGTGCGAACGCCTCTCGGACACTCGTGGAAGAAAGTAGAATCCGACTTGTGTCTGAAATCGAGAACTCTCTGGAGCGAGTCTCGACATGGGGTCGACTTAATCTTGTTGAGTTCAACCCCACGAAGACACAAGTCTGCGCGTTTACCGCTAAAAAAACCCCATTTGTTGTAGCGCCAAAGTTTCAGGAAATTCCGCTCACCATTAATAAAAGCTTGGGGATCCTGGGAGTTGACATCTCGTGTGATGTGCAGTACCGGAGTCATTTGGAAGGCAAAGCCAAGTTGGCGTCTAAAAAACTGGGCGTTCTTAACAGAGCCAAGCAGTACTTCACTGGGGGGCATCTTCTTCTGCTTTATAAGGCACAAGTAAGGCCCCACATGGAGTACTGCTCGCATCTCTGGGCTGGAGCGCCACAGTACCAACTTACCCCACTTGACTCCGTACAGAAGCGAGCGGTCCGAATCGTCAACGACCCAAGGATCGCCGATCGGTTAGAACCCTTAAGCTTGCGGAGGGACATAGGTTCCCTTTGCGTGTTCTACCGGCTTTATAATGGTGAGTGTTCCGAGGAACTGTTTGATCTGGTGCCCACATCACCCTTCCTTTATCGCAGCACTCGCCGACGGATGAGGTTCCATCCGCATCAACTGGACTCGTGGCGGTCCTCCACGGTTCGGTTTGCGCGCTCGTTCCTGCCGCGGACGTGCAAGATGTGGAATGAACTTCCTCCTGAGGTATTCCCGGAGCGCTACGACATGGGGTTCTTCAAGAAAGGTGTAAAAAGAGCTCTCCTCCAAAGCCGGCGATGCATTGGCGACTCCTCTGGTGTTGCAAATGTCCATAGGCGACGGTGACTGCTTTCCATCAGGTGGCCCGTCAGCCTTATCGTTAGGTCTTAATATAAAAAAAAAAAAAAAAAAAAAACAATGTAGTAGGGCGAAAACAGTGAAATTTGTAGATCCAATCCCATATTAAAGGAAAAACAAGACGATAGAAAATAGTCTCACTTTTGGAGATTTAAAACAGTAATCAAGTTTTCGGGAGTATTTGTGTCGTGTTTCATTTGATTTAAACGCGAGTGAAAGCTCGCCGCTCAGCTAAGTAGTTATATATAAATGAAAATACTAAAATACCACCGTGACACCAACAGGTGTTACATAACTCTAACAACGGCGCTCCACCTGTTCCGCGGAGGCAGCCCCCAGGGTCCCGCCGGGACAGGGAAGACGGAGACCACAAAGGACCTCGGCCGGGCGCTCGCCAGATGGGTGGTGGTCACAAACTGCTCCGATGGACTCGATTACAAGTCCATGGCTAAATGCTTTGCAGGTTTGTGAATGTAATAAAGGAAATTACTTCATGCACTATTGTTTTTAGGGATGCAGCTAGTAGGTAGGTACTTACATATACATATCTTGTAACTATTATCGCACATACTGTATGAAGTTGCTTACAGTTGTCCAAGGGCGGCAGAAACCACTTACAATCAAGTGGACTATTCGTTTCTGTTGTTACTTCTATCAATAAAAATAAACTATATCTATAATTAAAACAGAAAGTGTGTGTGTGTGTACAGGCGTTAAATGTTATACTTCTTTGGCGTAACATGATAAAAATCTTTTTGAAAATATGAGGCGACTATCTTAGTCCTCGGGAGTACCGACGCATCTGTGATTGACTTTAGATCGAACCCCATGTTCTGTATGAAGTTCCTTACAGATGTCCATGTGCAGCAGTGACCACTTACCATCAGGTGAACCGCAAGCTCGTTTGCTACTTCAATCTTATAAAAAAAATACACAAGGCTAAGCATAATATCACAACAGGCATAGCCCAGAGCGGCTGCTGGGGCTGCTTCGATGAGTTCAACCGCATCAACATCGAGGTGCTGTCGGTGGTGGCGCAGCAGATCCTGGCCGTGCTGCTCGCGCTGTCGCTGCACCAGAAGCGCTTCCTCTTCGAGGGGTGCGACATCAAGCTGGACGGGAACTGTGGTATCTTCATCACGATGAACCCTGGGTTAGTTTGCTGGATGTTGTGAGTGAGTGAGTCATTACATCTCTGATGGTAAGTGGTTTCTTCGCTGATCATTGTACTAGTAGTCATACTTCAAAAGGTACAGAAGCAATGAATATGCTGTCCACCTGATTGTAAGTAGCCACCGCCATTCATGAACATCTATTCCATCAATTTAAAATGCTTCGGATAAGTTTGTTTCCCTTACCTTCAGACCAGAACAGAAGAACACATAACTACTCATTCTGCTAGCACGAATGATCTCGTGCAGTGCTGCATTCAGACTCTCTTTCTCTCTTATTTGGATGTGGCTCGAAAGTCATTCCCTTGAAAAGCTGTTACAATTTAGAAACTGGGTTTTACGAAGGCGAATCTAGTACCACCTTCAAATATAACTGTTTATGTAACTATTGAATTTAAAACATCATTCCCCTGTAAAGATGTTCAAGGACAAATTATTGTTTATTCAAGAACCGATCCTTAAAAGGATATTTACAATAAAGTTTAATGTATAGGCCATTTAGCTTAAGACTCTATGTATGGATTATTTGTACGTTATTTTCCTTAGTTACGCCGGCCGAACAGAGCTGCCGGACAACTTGAAGTCGATGTTCCGCCCGATAGCCATGTGCGTGCCCGACTCCCTCATCATCGCCGAGAACACGCTGTTCTCTGACGGTTTCACTGCGTACAAAGTCAACGCTAAGAAGGTAATGTGTTTCATTACGAAAATTCAGTTGAAATTGGCCACATTCGTACTTGAAAATACTTTTGATAATGTAGTCTTCTAATGGTTAAAAAGAACGTGCTAGTAGAGACCAACACAAATGTAACGTCCCTTTCCACGTATTCCAAGACACCCTAGAATGCGATCATTATTTTATTTTCCACAAAATCCATTAGCTGCTTTGGCTTCATGGCAGGGCCTGATTAACCCTTAGGCTTGCAGCCTAGGGCAGCCTAGGTTGCAGCCTAGGGCGCATAGATTGAGGGGGCGCGCTGATATCGTGTTTTCGCATGCACTATTAATCTAGCATCATTGCATCTACCCTACATATTTCAACTAGACCGAGACAAAACAACCGGCGACCTTTTTTTGCTCGAAAAAGCTGTAGTTAATACTTTTAGGCCGACTGTAACACACCTGGTGGGGGCGCGTCCTTATAATTAGCCTAGAGCGGTCACAATTCTTGATCAGTCGCTGCTTACAGGTGTTCACATTATACCAGCTGGCGATGCAGCAGTTATCTAAACAGGACCACTATGACTTCGGCCTGCGATCCATGGTTGCCCTGCTGCGCTATGCCGGTGTGAAGAGGCGCGCTTATCCTAATCTACCTGAACAAGAGGTAACCAAATATATATTTTCACTATTATTATCGCGGAATCGATACATTTTAATATATAACGAGTAGTCACAGCATGCGGTTTTTTAAAGATTCGTGTCGATATTTTAATTCAGTTATATGCATCGTCATGCGACGCTGCTGTGGCGGGAAGAACCTATTTACAAGCACCAGCAGTTGATTAAACTATTTACTCTACTACTAAACTATTACTATTAATATTATTATCTCTACTATTTACTGTCTACTTCGTCTTTCTTTTTTTAGGTTCTATACCACGACATACAACATTAACTGTATACTTACGTAAAGACGATCTCCGAAGTAGGAAATGAAACCAACCCCCTCCAGTGTTAAACAGAACATAGATCCCTCCTGGACCTTTGACCCTTGATCTGCCAATTTTTCTAGATGGTAATTCTGGCCATGCGAGATATGAACGTGGCTCGCTTGACGTCGAAGGACGTGCCTCTCTTCGACGGGATCATGCAGGACATCTTCCCGGACGTGGAGGTGCCCACGCTGGACTACGAGATGCTGGAGACGGCCATCACGGCGGAGATGAGGATCGTGGGCCTGCAGCCGGTCAAGGCCGCGCTCTTGAAGGTCATACAAACGTATGAGACCAAGGTACGTAAAATAGTGATATTAAGATTACACATGTAAAATGATTAAAAGAATGAACGAAATGAACAATGAAAGGAATGATACTTTGAATATATGTTTGTAACTTCATGTGTTCCTTAGTATTATTCTTAAGAACGGCTAACAACAATTATTGATAGAAGTTCATTTTCAAATAACTATTTATTGTAATACTTACTGTACACTTATCGTAGTTCTTCTACATTATTTTTCTTTTCTCTTCTTTACAATACAGCGCCACATATTCAATACACTCTTAGAAATGACAGAAGAGCATAAAGTCTATCTGAGATGGTAAGTGGCCCCTGCCGTCTAAGGATGTCTATTATCAAGTCCAGATTAGATTATATTATAACGTAAGTTCAATCATAGGTTCCTAGAAAGGAACCTCCTTCCCTTTGAGGTCTACTGTTTTACATAAGCTCCATTCCTAAATACCTAAATAGCTTTCCTCTAACCGGTTTTGCGCTTTCTAAATAACTGTGATTGATCTTTGTTCCTTTTGTGTAAGCAGCGTTTAAAGTAAAGTTTTACTGCCTTCAAGAGATCCACGCTCGCTACGCCCAGTAAACGGTAACTTATCATCGAAATAACATTTTTTCAAACAGAATTCTCGCCACTCCAGCATCCTCCTCGGCGATACCAACACCGCGAAGTCAGTGTCGTGGCGCATGCTGGCCGCCACCATCAGTCGTCTCCACAACGAGAAGGTTCCCGGATTCGAGAACGTCCAGATCCACCCCTTGAACCCCAAGGCGCTGACCCTGGGGGAGCTGTACGGGGAGTACAACCTGGCCACGGGGGAGTGGAAGGACGGTGTGCTGTCGTCGATCATGAGGACCACCTGCCAGGGTAAGGAGGTGGCAGAATGGTATATTTGGCTTTGAAGTTCGAATGTAACGGTCTTAGACCTACCCAAGTGGAACGAAGATATTTTCAAAGAGATTAATCGAGAATCTGTTCTTGAAAAGTTATATAGTTTATTCTTATGTAAAATCAAATAAGCTTTTTATTTTACGATAACGGCCATGAACATGGCTATTTATGGGAGGTTTAAAACAATGTCGTAGTAGAGTAGTCGATGTCGGCATATTTGCAAATTGTTACTGACATCTGGAAAGCTCTAAGGAAAGAGAGTTGAAAAGTAATTTGATATCTAAAATGAATTAGCTAAAAAACAGGAATGATGTAACTTGAGGACTCCCCCCCACCCCCCCCTTTCCCTTGACTTACTATACTCCAACAAAAGTTTGTACAATTTTTGGGTTTCCAATGCATAACCCTGTTGCCTCCCTTAGTTTGATGGCGAAATGATGATTAATAATTGAGTACATATGAATGTTTGGCAAAGGGAGATATCCCGCTAGGCTAGGTGATCACGCCTGGGGAGCGGCCGTGCTTCGACAGTCGTTGTTCGGAACTTGTATATATGCGGGTTATTGAGAATACTTCGATAATGTGTTTCAGAATTCTAGTAGCGTCATCTCTTGATGACTTGCGGGAGGTCGCCACAAATAACCTCATTGCGTAAATCATAAAAGAAATATTTCCAAAATTTCGCTTATACTTGTTATAGACGAGTCACCAGATCAAAAATGGATCGTGTTCGACGGACCAGTAGACGCGATTTGGATCGAGAACTTGAATTCTGTGATGGACGACAACAAGCTGTTGACTTTGGTCAATAGCGAGAGGATCTCTATGCCTCCACAGGTACGTGGCTCTATTTAGAACGGCCTTGTAGGCTGCGAATATACCTTTTATAGATTTGCTTTATATTTTTTAGAATATCTATACTAATATTATGAAGCTGAAGAGTTTGTTTGTTTGAACGCGCTAATCACAGAAACTACTGGTTGGAATTGAAAAATTATTTTTATGTTGAATAAACCATTTATCGCGGAAGGCTTTAGGCTATATAACATCACGCTGCAACTATTAGAAGCGAAGAAATAATGGAAAATGTGAAAAAAAACAAGGAAAATTATTCATCCTTGAGGGCTTTCGTTGCGTGCGTTGCGAAAACGGCTCAAGATACCAAAAATATATGTATGAAAGAAATATTCCTCGGCAATGACTATGTATATGTCATATATTTTTTAAGCGCGGGCGAAGCTGCGGGTTTCAGCTAGTTATTCAATATATTTTGATGCAACGTCATTTTTTAAAGAGTTAATACAGAATTATTACCTTGCTATTAGTTTGTAAAATTGTTAATTCAAATGTCACTTTTATATTTAGGTCTTGCTTATTGTGGATATTTCTGCAAGAGAAGTATGAAAAGTATATGGGTACATGGGTACAAAAATTATAAGTCCATCCTTCCGATGCGCTGTGGATTCCGGTATCGGTCCCCGGCGTGACAGTTGCATGAATGATCAATTGAGATTTTTTGTTCCGGGATTGCATGAGACTAGGATTTTTTCCTGTAGGTTCCATGGACACAAAAACGAATACATAAACATTCGTTTTTGTGTGTCCATGGAACCCATAGGAAAAAATCCTAGTCTGACGTCATGAATGTAAAATAAATTATTATTACCAATTGTTGCTTGTCGCCAGGTGTCGCTGCTAATAGAAACGTTGGACCTGGCCGTGGCCTCTCCGGCTACGGTGTCCCGTAACGGCATGGTGTACAACGACTACAAGGACTGGGGCTGGTGGCCCTACGTCAACTCCTGGCTGGAGACCGTCGACGACGTGGAGTATAGGGAGATGGTGGGTACCATTAATGTTTCTAAAGGTTTTGGAAGGTGGTAGATCCAGTGTAGTTCGAACGGGGAAGTACCACCGCTACACCTATTTCTAGCGTGAAGCATTTCTTGCGTTTCGATGGAATGGTGTGGTTGCCGGCACACTTTTATATGAGGCGACCACCATGGTCCTCGGGAGTAGCAACGCATCTGTGATTGACTTCAGATAGTACCCATATTCTGTATGAAGTTGATTACAGATGTCCATGAGCGGCAGTGACCACTTACGATCAGGTGGATTGCATGCTCGTTTGCTATTTCAGTCAGATATAATAAAAAGGTACCTGTCCCAGGTACCTGTGTGGTACAGGTACCTTTTGATTGAAAGTTATTCTGTTCTTTTATTTAACTTTTATGGTCTGATCGAAAAGGTATCACGGAAAGACCTCTTTCTAGTGTGAAGCAGTTCTTGGGTGTTGGTGTTCGTCACATCTATTTTTAGCGTAGCGTAGAGGAATAAATTATTATCAGCTGTAGTGATATTTATTTTCTCCTTAGCCCGTTCTCTAATGACAATAGCATTTCATTCCTCCCCACCAGCTGCGGCGCCACTTCCAGAACATCCTGACGCCGGTGCTGGAGCTGAAGCGGCTGCAGCTGTCGGAGGGGCCCTCCGTGCGCGGGCAGGAGCTGACCGGCGTGCGCGCGCTGTGCCGCCTGCTGGCCGCCGCGCCGCCGCCCGCCGCGCCGCTGCCCGACCAGGAGGACAACGAGGGGCTCTCCAAGATGCGCTTCCTGTTCGCGTGAGTGTGTCCCCGCCCCGCCCCGCCCCGCCCGCCGCGCCGCTGCCCGACCAGGAGGACAACGAGGGGCTCTCCAAGATGCGCTTCCTGTTCGCGTGAGTGTGTCCCCGCCCCGCCCCGCCCCGCCCGCCGCGCCGCTGCCCGACCAGGAGGACAACGAGGGGCTCTCCAAGATGCGCTTCCTGTTCGCGTGAGTGTGTCCCCGCCCCGCCCCGCCCCGCCCGCCGCGCCGCTGCCCGACCAGGAGGACAACGAGGGGCTCTCCAAGATGCGCTTCCTGTTCGCGTGAGTGTGTCCCCGCCCCGCCCCGCCCCGCCCGCCGCGCCGCTGCCCGACCAGGAGGACAACGAGGGGCTCTCCAAGATGCGCTTCCTGTTCGCGTGAGTGTGTCCCCGCCCCGCCCCGCCCCGCCCGCCGCGCCGCTGCCCGACCAGGAGGACAACGAGGGGCTCTCCAAGATGCGCTTCCTGTTCGCGTGAGTGTGTCCCCGCCCCGCCCCGCCCCGCCCGCCGCGCCGCTGCCCGACCAGGAGGACAACGAGGGGCTCTCCAAGATGCGCTTCCTGTTCGCGTGAGTGTGTCCCCGCCCCGCCCCGCCCCGCCCGCCGCGCCGCTGCCCGACCAGGAGGACAACGAGGGGCTCTCCAAGATGCGCTTCCTGTTCGCGTGAGTGTGTCCCCGCCCCGCCCCGCCCCGCCCGCCGCGCCGCTGCCCGACCAGGAGGACAACGAGGGGCTCTCCAAGATGCGCTTCCTGTTCGCGTGAGTGTGTCCCCGCCCCGCCCCGCCCCGCCCGCCGCGCCGCTGCCCGACCAGGAGGACAACGAGGGGCTCTCCAAGATGCGCTTCCTGTTCGCGTGAGTGTGTCCCCGCCCCGCCCCGCCCCGCCCGCCGCGCCGCTGCCCGACCAGGAGGACAACGAGGGGCTCTCCAAGATGCGCTTCCTGTTCGCGTGAGTGTGTCCCCGCCCCGCCCCGCCCCGCCCGCCGCGCCGCTGCCCGACCAGGAGGACAACGAGGGGCTCTCCAAGATGCGCTTCCTGTTCGCGTGAGTGTGTCCCCGCCCCGCCCCGCCCCGCCCGCCGCGCCGCTGCCCGACCAGGAGGACAACGAGGGGCTCTCCAAGATGCGCTTCCTGTTCGCGTGAGTGTGTCCCCGCCCCGCCCCGCCCCGCCCGCCGCGCCGCTGCCCGACCAGGAGGACAACGAGGGGCTCTCCAAGATGCGCTTCCTGTTCGCGTGAGTGTGTCCCCGCCCCGCCCCGCCCCGCCCGCCGCGCCGCTGCCCGACCAGGAGGACAACGAGGGGCTCTCCAAGATGCGCTTCCTGTTCGCGTGAGTGTGTCCCCGCCCCGCCCCGCCCCGCCCGCCGCGCCGCTGCCCGACCAGGAGGACAACGAGGGGCTGTCCAAGATGCGCTTCCTGTTCGCGTGAGTGTGTCCCCGCCCCGCCCCGCCCCGCCCGCCGCGCCTCTGCCCGACCAGGAGGACAACGAGGGGCTCTCCAAGATGCGCTTCCTGTTCGCGTGAGTGTGTCCCCGCCCCGCCCCGCCCGCCGCCCAAACACCCTGGTCTTCTCAATCTGTAGATCGATTGTAATTTCGTTTGCTCTTTCGATATTATTATTTGTTCTTATTTCAATTTCAATAATGTTATAGTTGCGTGTGTCTCTTTATTCAATAACTTATATTCAATAACAAAACATCTGTTTGATGCTTGTAATCTGCAATTGATGTATTCCAGAATGATCTGGTCCGTGTGTGCGACACTGGAGGACGAGCCGCGTCGCAAGCTGGACAACTGGGTTCGAGAGCACGAAGGCGTGTTCCCGCTGAAGGACACGGTCTACGACTACTTCCTGGACGAGCGGCTGCGCCAGTTTAAGCCCTGGGAGGACAAGCTGCCCGACAACTGGCGGTTTAATCCTAAGTGAGTTATACTTGTACTGTTAGAGAGTCTGAAGTGAAAGATACTGAGGCGACCTTTTTAATACTCAGGAGTAAGAACGCGTCTGTGATTGGTTTCAAATAGAAATTCTGTTCTATATGGTTTATATATGTCCATGGGTGGCAGTGGTCGTTTAACACCGGATAGATTGCATGCTCGTTTGCTACTATAAACTAATAAAAAGTTAGCAAAGAAAACAGTTGTAAGGAAGAGTGAAAATTTAATGTCTCAATAACTGCAAACAATTCCACATATCCAGTTTGTTTCGCTTATTAATGTTTGCTTGCTGGCTTGTTCGTTCGCTTTTTATTGGTTTTATGTCTTTTATCTTAAATTATTATTTGTTTGTTTCGTCATGCGTTTTTATTTGACTTTTCATTCTTCCAATTTTTTTTACTTGTTTGCTCAGTAGTCTTTTGTTCTGCCTGTTTGCCTTTTATTCCGTTGTCAAATTTAATGTTGCCTTCACCCTACAGCCTAGGTTTCCACACGATCCTAGTGCCCACGGTGGAGTTCATCCGCGTGCAGATCATAGCGCTGGAGATGCTGAAGTCGGGCTACGGGGTCCTGGTCGGCGGGCCCACTGGCACCGGGAAGACTTTCCTGATACAGGGGACGTTGGCCAGCTTGGATCCGGAGAGGTTGGTATTGTTCAATGCTTTGATAAAGCGTTTTGAACGAGATAAACTAAGTGTACTTAAACGTTTAGGTAATCATCATGGTTCTGCAGACCAGAATAGACCATGAGGCGAAGGTCCATTGCATCCCGCAGAAGATCCGAAAAGGAAAATTTTACAAATAAAAATCAGTGTGAGTCAGATATGTGTGTGTGATATAGCCTATATAAACTTGCCCTCTCAATCGGGAGGTCCAAGGTTCGAACCCAGGCACGCACCACTGATTTATGTGCGTATTAGAAATTAATTATCACTGCTTTTCGGTGAAGGAAAACAACGTGAGGAAACCTATACACCCGAGATTTTTTTATAACATAAAAATAAAATAAAAGTTCTCGCAGGTATGTGAAGTCCACCAATTCGAACTTGGCCAGCGACTATGGCCTAAAACTTTCTCATTCTGAGAGAAGACCCTCATTCAGAAATGGGACAATAATGGGTTGTACCCCAGATATGTGTGTGATGATATTTTCGTGATGTTTTTAACAGATATAGTACACAAGTGATAAACATGTCGGCACAGACGACAGCCGCTAATGTGCAAGATATTATTGAAGCTCGACTGGAGAAGAGAACGAAGGGAAACTACGTGCCAGCTGGAGGTAAGTGAATGTTATCATAATGAATATTATTATATTAATACGTGAAGCAAAAATTTGTGACGGACTTTTAAGTAATATGCCGCGGACGGATTAGTATGAAATTTTGCACGGTTATAGTGGACGTAGAGAAGGAGTGCAGAATGTTAATATTTTTTTCAAATAATGCATTTTTCATACATAAAATTAACTAAAAACACATTACACACACTGCCTTGCATTTGTCACAAACACATATGTACTTAGTAAATGAAATAGAACATTCAATGTCTTACTATGAAAAGACACAACGTCAAGAATGTCAGATGACATTTGATTTGAATTAGAGAAATATTCGTACTAATTTGGACAATATGAAGTTTAGTTTTTTAATTTAAATTACGGTCGAATTTCGGCCGATGCGACGGGCGACTAGTTCATATTATTTTGTCATAATGAATATTGGTATTATTTCAGGTAAGTCAATAGCCGTTCAACTAGTTCTCAATGTACTTATTGGCAACAGTTTAATTTGTTATTTATAGCGTGATGCAGTTTTTGTGTTTCGATAGCAGGGTGTGGTTCCTGGCTCACTTTTATAAGAGACGACAACTTTAGTCCTCGGTAGCATCTCGGTAGTGGTATCTCTGATTGATCTTTGATAGGACCATTGTTCTTTACGAAGTTGCTCACAGTTGTCCATGAGCATAAGTGATCATTTACCATCAGATGGACAGCATGCTCGTTTGATGCTTCAATCGGATAAAAAGTAGTATTTTTATTTATATTTTAAGTACCTATATTATGTTATGCAGGTAAGAAGATGATAGCATTCATGGATGACATCAACATGCCGGTGCGGGACGAATACGGCTCGCAGCCGCCGCTCGAGCTGGTCCGCTTGTGGCACGACTACGGCTACTGGTTCGACAGGCAGAAGCAGTGGCGGAAGAACGTCAAGGTGGGTCACTGAGCTGGTCCGCTTGTGGCACGACTACGGCTACTGGTTCGACAGGCAGAAGCAGTGGCGGAAGAACGTCAAGGTGGGTCACTGAGCTGGTCCGCTTGTGGCACGACTACGGCTACTGGTTCGACAGGCAGAAGCAGTGGCGGAAGAACGTCAAGGTGGGTCACTGAGCTGGTCCGCTTGTGGCACGACTACGGCTACTGGTTCGACAGGCAGAAGCAGTGGCGGAAGAACGTCAAGGTGGGTCACTGAGCTGGTCCGCTTGTGGCACGACTACGGCTACTGGTTCGACAGGCAGAAGCAGTGGCGGAAGAACGTCAAGGTGGGTCACTGAGCTGGTCCGCTTGTGGCACGACTACGGCTACTGGTTCGACAGGCAGAAGCAGTGGCGGAAGAACGTCAAGGTGGGTCACTGAGCTGGTCCGCTTGTGGCACGACTACGGCTACTGGTTCGACAGGCAGAAGCAGTGGCGGAAGAACGTCAAGGTGGGTCACTGAGCTGGTCCGCTTGTGGCACGACTACGGCTACTGGTTCGACAGGCAGAAGCAGTGGCGGAAGAACGTCAAGGTGGGTCACTGAGCTGGTCCGCTTGTGGCACGACTACGGCTACTGGTTCGACAGGCAGAAGCAGTGGCGGAAGAACGTCAAGGTGGGTCACTGAGCTGGTCCGCTTGTGGCACGACTACGGCTACTGGTTCGACAGGCAGAAGCAGTGGCGGAAGAACGTCAAGGTGGGTCACTGAGCTGGTCCGCTTGTGGCACGACTACGGCTACTGGTTCGACAGGCAGAAGCAGTGGCGGAAGATCCAATAGGTTTTAGAGAGAATAATTGACATAATTATTACATAAGAGAGTGAGAAAAAGAGAGATAGTAATTTCAAAGAGTGTCCCACAGTTAAAAGGCTGTGTTGGTTTTGAAATCGAGCGTATTTATGTGTGTATGTTTGTATTGCACTTTTATTCATAAATAGAAATGCCTTTAAATTTTTGATTTGCGAGTTTATCACCTAGTTCGTTCGCTTTATGGTATAAACTCACGAATCATAAGTTTTGAGTTATTTCATTTTATAAATAAATGTGCGGTATGTACGTTAGTTTATTTGTCACGCGCCACAGTCCAAACGATTTGGCGGATTGTAATATGACATATCTTTGGAATCGACGCAGTTGTGATATTATTATAAGCTATAGAGTAATGTCGATGTATGTAGATTCATTCCACCCTCGATATCGTCTGTCGCAGGGTATGGTGCTATGCGGCGCGGCGGGTCCCCCCGGCGGGGCGCGGTCCCCGCTGCCGGCGCGGCTGCTGTCGTGCTTCCACGCGTTCTTCCTGACGCCGCCCACGCACCAGCAGCTGGTGAAGATCTTCGGCACCATGCTCAGCCAGCACATGCAGGAGTTCGATGAGGAGACCAAGTCTGTTGGTGAGTGACGTTGGATGGCACACTTGGTTGGTACGTTTTGGCGGCGGCAGAACATTTAGATTTGGCGACCTTTTTTTTTTGGTCGGCATTTGCAGAGACATAGGCATGAAAGATTATGTAGGTTTGGGACCTGTTTTTTTCTTCGCCTGCTAAAATTTCTAAATGGTGGCAAATTCTACTTGAATATTTTTGATAATCATAGCACTAATAAGTAATTATTGTGTCTCACAGGTAAAGTAGTTCTCGTGGCCACAATAGACATGTTCAACAATATCGTTGCCAAGCTGCTGCCCACACCCAGCAAGATGCACTACCTCTTCAATTTGAGAGATATATCCAAGATATTTCAGGTCAGTACAAACATTATATTTTGTTCACTGCAACGTGAAATATTAACCAGAAAGTTAAGAAACTATCATGTTGCAGAACCAGTGTAATTCGATCGATGTACCCCTGCCGCACTTATTTCCAGCGTGAAGCGATTCTTGTGCTTTGGCGGAAGGGTTTCCGGCTAATTTTTATATGAGGCGACAATCTTCGTCCTCGGCAGTAGCAACACATCTGTGATTGACTTCAAATATTATAGATTATATTATACCCCTGATCTATATGAAATTTACGGATGTCCATGGGCGGCTGTGACTATTTATAATCGGGTAAAGTTTGGTAATCAAATCTTATAAAAATGCAACAGTTACATGAATAGTTTGCAGGGTAAGTAATCGTTGGGATTTTTATAGTTGTAAAAGTGGAATATAGTTGTACTATTGTCCAAGTTGGCCATGGAAACTGTTGTTAGGAATACTGTATACCACGATACCGAACGATTCCTGGGCATACACTTAGACAGAGAGCAGAGCTAAGGTAAATAGTAGGCTAGTAAATGGTAAATTATAATACTTACGGGTACTCACGATATGCGGTTTGTGAATTCTTATAGAATTATTTTTGCCGATATTTCGACCCAGTTGCTTGGATCGTGGTCACGGTCAAACTGCGGTAGCGGGGAGAAACAAATCGAGTAAAAAAAGATTATCTTTTGACAACAGCATCTTCGTGTAAAGACTCTCAGCATACGTAAACACGTAGCGTTAAATACATTGAAATGAGGCCCGTGCATCCGACGGAGGTCTTCCCTAGCAGTATTTTCCTACAATGCCTATATTGCATTGTTTTAATTCAGGGTCTGCTGAGGAGCAACAAGGATTACCAGAACACGAAGGCCAGGTTCCTGCGGTTGTGGGTCCACGAATGTTTCCGCGTGTTTAGTGACCGACTTACTGATGAAAAGTGAGCTCATAATTTTGAAAATTTCTCATCATATTCACATGCTATAGAGTAAAAGTTCATTCACGGTTTCCGTATTTGCGGATAAATAAATATATTGACCATTTTCATGTATTCGCGGCAAAAAAAGTTAGCAGATGTAGTCAATACTAGTAGAAAGATTCGGCGTCCACACTTTTTGCGTCATCTTTCTTTGAATACTGCTCGTCATTTACGATTTTTGTAGCATATGGGCGGAGCTTAACCTCCGCGTATAAGGAGCTTTTACTGTACATATAAAATTATTTTGTTCATGCGTTAGTGATTCTACTTTCACTGGACGGCGGATTTTTCTATTACATATTTTTGGATGTTTTACATAAAAAATGCTAATTTTCTCACCTAGTAATATATGACACGTTGAGTTTCTGAGGCTTGTTTTTTTGCAGGAAAAATGATGTATTTAAATTTCTTGTGATGTGGCTTTGACTTCTAGATAAGTCTACTGTTACTCACTTTATTAAATATCAAGATATATCAATTTTCACTATGCTTCGAGGGCAAATATAAAAAGACCAATTTCGCATTTTTGTGTATTTCGCATGTGTTTCGCATGTGCCGATGTACTTCAAATTTTTAGTACCCTTACAGGTCTCAATATTTGTAATTTCGTATTTTACATAGTTTATTATAAAAACTTAAACACGGAGGGAGCTCTTTACTATTTTTTTCGTAAATGTTTAAGAACTCCCTCGTCGTCAATTGGTGGTCGTGGTATTTGTATCCTAACTCTCCTGCTCCCAGGGACCGGGATTGGTTCATGAACCACATGGGCGACATGCTGGGCAAGCACTTCGAGCTGACCTTCCACGCACTGTGCCCGTCCAAGAGTCCACCCATCTTCGGACACTTTCTCAACCCCTTCGAGGTGTATGATGACCTGAACGACCCCGCTGCGCTGAGGAAGTAAGCTCGATAATCGGCATGAATTTCTTTATTTTTGTTTCTTTATAACATGCAGTGTGTAATAAATGTTATGTGGCGTAACGGTTAGGGTTCAAATTTGACAGTACCACTGCCACACCCAAGTGTAAACCAGTTCTTGCATTTCAATGGAATGCGTATGCCGGTAATCACTTACTGGCTCACTTTAGTCTTCATAAGGAACAACGTATCTGAGATTGACTTCAAGTATTATAACGGCTCTAAGTGCTGTTGCTTGCAGATGTCCTAGGGTCGTAGTGACTACTTTATTATTTTGGTTCTCGAGGGGGAACCTTCAAAAAGTACCCGATACCGCGGGAGCGAGGCAGGTTTTACCGCACCAAAACTCCGGTGGCCGTATGCAACCCCGGAAGCCTTATTTTGTCTGAAGGAAGTAGTAATGGAGACGGACATTTCTGAGGCGTTCCGTATCAGTTCTCAGGAGCATCAACTTATTCCCCAGAGGTAGCAACGTATCTGAAGAACCAATGGTGAAGTTGCTTACAGATGTCCACGGACGGCAATTACCACTTACTATCGAGTGGACTACATGATTGTCACCATCAGTCCAGTGGTCATTTCACCTACCTTGTTGGTGAGCCGTTCAGTGTGCTTGGTCAGTGATGGTGGGCAGTATCAGTGATGGTGTGGGGTAGGTTAGGGCAGGTAGGCCCAGTGGCCACAGATGAGCTGGTACGGTAACTTAGTGATGAGTGTTGGTCTGGCGGCGCGCAGGTACATCACGACGCAGATGGAGGAGTACAACAGCTGCCCGGGCGTGGTGAAGCTGGAGCTGGTGCTGTTCCGCGACGCCATCGAGCACATCTGCCGCATCGTGCGCGTCGTGTCGCAGCCGCGCGGACACGTGCTGTGCGTGGGCATCGGTACGTCTGTTGGCACCCGCTTAGTATCGGTGATGAAAGGGGACTCCGGGAACTCGGACCGACCGAGCTCTCAATCTAACCGCCTGCAACCCCGAAAGCCCCTTTTAGTCGCCTCTTACGACAGGCAGGGGATGCCGTAGCCCTATTCTGATCCCGGAACTACAGGGACGGAGCTAGCTGGCCTAGTGCAAGTTGGTAGACTTTCCTGTTAGAAGGTTTCCTAACGATGCACCCCTGGACTCCCTTAGTGTCCCTTTTCTGGGCACGTGTCTGCTTTCAGAATCAATTTTAGGCCGACTGCAAGTTGAAGTTCACACACCCTTGAGAACTTTTTTTTTTTTTTAAGAACTTTCAGGCGTGTACGTTTCTTCATTTTTTCATCATAAATAATTAATCGTCACAAATAATACCTAACACCCACTACATTTTTTTAAGAAAATTACTGAACTTTCTCTTCATCCTCTGTATAAACACTTGTATAGTATTACGTTTTTATAAGTCTTACTGTTCAACTTATACTAATAGATTTATAATAATCAACACCAGGTGGGTCAGGTCGGCAGAGTTTGACGCGTGTGGCATCATACATCTGCGAGTGCAACTCTTTCCAAGTCGTCGTCACCAAGACATATGGTGTCAAGGATTTCAGGGAAGACCTGAAGGTGCATCATTTTAAGTTTATTATAATATCTTAAACTCGTAGTATATGTAAAAGGGATCATACCTTTTGTATGGCTTCCATGAATTTTCAAATTTTAAGGAATTTTAGTTTGAAGAGAAAATAACACTAAAGATAAAAAATCCAACGAAATTTTGTATATATTATCCAAAACACGCACACACACTATTTTATTATTTCCACAAAATTTACATTAGCTTCCTTTTACTATCATCGTGGTATTTACAAATCCCATGATGATTCCTATTTCCTCCAGTCCCTATACACGAGCTGCGGCGTAGACGCAAAGAAGACCACGTTCATCTTCTGCGACACCCAGATCGTGGAGGAGACCTTCACGGAGATCATCAACAACCTGCTGAGCAGCGGAGAGGTCACCAACCTGTACAAGCCGGATGAGTTTGAGGATGTAAGTTGACATTAAGGCCACTTCACCTCACTGTCAAGGTTGGGTGTTGATCCTTCCAGAGGAATTGCTCGAGGGAGCTATGGGTTAACTACTGTATTATTTTTAAATAATAAAAGTGCATAATAAAGATGGTAGGACGTACCTATATGGTTCGACCGAGAAAGTATCAATACTACAACTTCAGATAGAACCCCTGTTTTTATATTAAATTGTTTGCAGATATTTATGGGCGGCAGTAACCATGTACTATCAGTTTGTCTGTACTTGTTTGCTACTTCAATCTTATTGTCTTTCATTGTATTTCGTATTTTCATATTATAGGGCACTTATTATCGCGTCCCTGTAGTTCCAGGATTAGAATATGGCTACGGGATCTCCCGCCTGTCGAAAGAGGTGACTAAAAGGGGCTTCCGTTGTTGCGAGGCGGCTAGAGTGCGAGCTCGAACCGTTCCGTCAGCGACGCTGCGAAGGACGGCGGTATGTGTGGTTGCATACCACACATACCGCCGTCGTAAAGACCAGACGGAGCGGTGGGCCCAGCCGCCCATCTGTGAGGAGCCCGATGGGGCAACGCACTCAGAGGACTCTGGTTGCGTTTCTTTGGAAATCCCGGTGTCCTCTTTGTAGCGTCGAGGACGGCCACCGGGGGTCTTTAGCGCGGTAAAAATCCCACATAACCCTTCGTCGCTCCCACAGCGTTGGGTACCTTTTGAAGGTTTCCCCCTCGAGATAAAAAAACAGGTTACCGAATTTGACGTAACGGTATGCGGGAGTGACCTGGTATAACATAATTTTCACATTACGCTTTAGAAGAAATAACGTTTTAGATAAAACAAGCGCTGGAGAAGCCGATGAAGGCCGCGAACCTGATGCAGACGGCGGAGGCGGTCTACCTGTTCCTGGTTGACCGCGTGCGGGCCAACATGCACATCGTGCTCTGCTTCAGTCCCATTGGAGACGAGTTCAGGTTCGATTTTATCTAATAGGAGTGTACTAGAGCAGTGATAGCCTAATGGTTGAAACTTGTCCTCTCGATCGGGAGGTCCGAGGTTCAAACCCAGGCACGTACCACGTGCGTGATTTATGTGCGTATTAGAAATTAATTATAACTGCTTTTCGGTGAAGGAGAACATCGTGAAGAAACCTACACATCCGAGAGTTCTTAAAAAAAAAGTTCTCGGCGGTGTGTGAAGTCCACCAATTCGCACTTGGTCTGCGCGGTGGACTATGGCCTAAATTCTTTTATTCTTAGAGAAGACCTGTGCCCAGCATTGGGCCAATAATGGGTTGACGAGAGTTATAGTGAGAGTACTTGAAGATGCTTTTATGCGGTGAAGTTGGTGACAAAAGGAGGTTAGGCGAGGTGAAGTGTGCTCCGACAATTGACATATGGTGGAGCTGTCATTAATGAAAAATAATTGGAAATATTTTTCGGAAAAAATATATTTCTAGTGTCGTATTTTAAAAGTTATAGTAGGTTACTATTCATCATTTAACCGGATAGAAGCGTTATATATGCTTAACTTTTATAAGAACTTAAGTTATTATTATAAAGCCAAGCCAGTAGCTCACGTAGTAGCAAGTTAACATGACATAAAAAACTAAGGTTTATTAAGTGTTTTTCAAGAGTGATAAGTAACTTAACTTTTAGGTGTAATTCAAAAAGTGTTTCCCCCAGGAACCGCATTCGTCAGTACCCGGCGCTGATCAACGCGACCACCACCAACTGGTTCGTGGAGTGGCCGCGCGACGCGCTGCTGGAGGTGGCGTACCGCTTCCTGGACGGCGTGGAGCTGCTGGCCTCCATCACGGGGCCCAGGGTGAGAGGCTGCACCGTTTTTTCTTGAGGGGAAACATTCAAAAGGCGCTCTACGCCGGATTGTGGGGGATTTTATCGTACTAACATAGCGATAGCAGTCTTCAGATTTTTATAAGATTCAAGTAGTATATCATGCGTATAGTATAACATTTCTAGCGTTTCGTGTATTTCGTATGAACCCGTGTAGTTCGACCGCGGAAGTACCACCGCCACAGCTATTTCTAGTGTGAAGCATTTCTTGCGTTTCGATAGAAGGGTGTGGTTGCCGGCACACTTTCACATGAGGCTACTATCATAGTCCTCGGGAATAGCAACGCATCTGTGATTGACTTGAAATGGAACCGATGTGCTGTATGAAGTTGCTTACAGATATCCATGGGCAGCAGTGACCACTTACCATCAGGTGGACCGCGTGCTCGTTTGCTACTTCAGTCAGATAAAAAAAAGCTGCATGTCCACATAATGATAAGTGGTCAATGCCGCCTATGGACATCTGTAAGCAACTTAATATAGAACACTGGTTCTATCTCTACGAAGTAGGTACTGACTGTACGAAGCTCGCACGAATCAAGACGAGCTACTCCGAAATCGGAAGTAATATAAGTAATAAATAAAAATAATAAATAATATAATATAATTAATCATAATTTGGAACTGGAATTAATATCAAAGAAAAAACATGAATTAATATTAAAGAAAAAAAAATACTGCATAAATAAATAATTATAATTGCATAAGTTAATGAAAGTGCTATGCAATAGCTTTACCGCGGCAGTCCCCGAGTGCCGCACATTTTTTAAATATACTCAATATAATAATAATAAAGAATATCGTTTTACAAGAAGTATTTTAATGACATATTTATTTGAAATTGTAAAAAGGAAAAATATGTTTATAATACACTAGCTGTGCCCGCGACTTCGTCCGCGTATTTAAAAAGTATTATTACAAGACGATATAACGACGCAAAAACAAATAACGCTGCATACAACCACCGCCCCTCCTCCTCGCAGCGTCATGTTTTGCACATCATGCGGCGCGGCCCGCGCGGCTGAATTTTATATCGGTGTTATTTTAAAATTGTCATATCTTCTAAGATGTTCATTGAAATTAAGTGATGTCAAAGACAATTTTGTTCACAATTAAATACTCTTAATCAACAACACATTTATTTGGACAAAGATTAATATTATTACGTTGATACAACTCTTAACTAATTTCGACCGAATTTGATTACCATGAAAACGGTTCTAGTGAGTTAATCTTAAAAGATAGACATATACTGTCGCGGACATTTTTTTAGATAATTTCAAGAGAAATAATTCTTTCATACATATAATTTTGGTATCTTGTACCGTTTTCGCAGCGCACGCAACGGAAGCCCTCAAGGATGAATAATTTTCCCCGTTTTTTTTACATTTTCCATTATTTCTTCGCTCCTAATAGTTGCAGCGTGATGTTATATAGCCTAAAGCCTTCCTCGATAATGGTCTATTCAATACAAAAAGAATTTTTAAATTCGAACCAGTAGTTCCTGAGATTAGCGCGTTTAAACAAACAAACAAACAAACTCTTCAGCTTTATATATTAGTATAGATATAGATTAAATTGGGAACTCTGTGTGCCCATTTGTGTTGGGTGTTAGTTTCTTAGCATAAGAACATTATTTATACTTATTATCTACAATAAAATGATTATATTTCATCATACTTTGGTAGGCTGTTCTGAGGACGCCTGCAAGGGTTTATAGCCCAAAAAAATCTATATATAGGTACTATTAGTTGAATCCCGCAGCGTCGCAGGCGTTAAAAAAATTGATTATCTCATGGTAATAAATATTTTCCTACTATAAAAAGTAGCCTATATATTAATCCAGAGTGTCAGCTAATTCCCTACCAAATTTAATGAAAATCCCTCCAGCCGTTTAGACGTGAGAAATAACAAACATACACACTCACAAACTTTCGCCTTTTTATTATTAGTATGAATGAATTATCTGATTAGTGTTGATATTGGGTAAATAAAGGACTCTTTATTATTTTTATATTTCTTTATATTTTACGTGTCATGTCAACTCATTCTATTTACAGACAGTTTCTTAAAAAAATATTTTATTAATACAAAAATATAACAATTCTGATAAGCTTAGTAATCAGCTTAGTAACACATTTGTGACAGAAAACAATTAAATGTTATCAATAAAAATAAATGTTTCCAGTAGACGCTATGTGCCAACAATTAGCAAAGTTTTATCAGTTATCCCAATATAATTAAGCCCTAAGACTACTCTCTCATTCTGAAATAAGACCCGTGCCCAGCAGTGGGATAATATTGGGTTGACGATAAGGCAATTCTTAATCATCTACTGGAAGGGGAGTCTTGGAGTTTGGTCCGGTTAGGCTTGCGAGTCCTCGTAGGGTGGCAGCAAGGTGGTAACCGGGGGAGAGTCGTCGTCAGCTGAACAGTCTTTCTGCAGGACGCATTTCCCGGTCTTCTCGTCCCGGACTGTGGGTGCATCGCAGTAGCATGCGGAGTAGTCGCACAGCATGTACTCTTCAGCGACAGGGTTGGGTTCCGTGCACGTGGCCTCCGGAGTTTTGTACCCGCAGCCTAGCGCGTACGCGTGCGTGCCCTCGGGACATTCTGACTGACCTGAGGATAAGATACAAAATTGTAAACGATGGGTGGGTTTAAAATAAAAATCTCTGACCGCGTTGCCCCATCGGGCTCCTCGCAGGTGAGCGGCTGGGCCCATCGCTTCGTCTGATCTTTACGACTGTATGCGACCACACATACCGCCGTCCTTCCCGGGATCACCTGCGATTCAAGCTCCCACTCTAGCCGCGCGCAACCCCGGAAGTCCCTTTTAGTCGCCTCTTACGACAGGCAGGGGATGCCGTAGCCCTATTCTGATCCCGGAACTACAGGGACGAAATTATTATTATCAAAAAATAGATTGCAGCCCCATATTCGGACACGGACTTCAAATTTCACGGGCTTCATGGACAGATTTCAAATTTGAATGTTAACACAAGTTACAAATTAAATTAGGGTAATTAAAAAAGGAGTACAGCGCCATCTAATTGTAGCGCCGTCAACTGCTTTCGTAATGCATTTTCGTTTCATTTAATTATTTGAATTTCAAATCACAACGATTCTGTAGAAGTTTACAAGAAGCCAACTGACCCGGGTTTTTCCATCTCCCATTATCCTTATACTTAATTACTTGGTTAAATAAGCGTTGTTGTTCGAACAAATAAAACAGGTTAAAATATTGCATTTTCCTCAATGAGAGACCTCGTTCCTTGGGATCTTGAGAGTTATAATCCAAAAACAAATGACATATTATATCATGAGAAAGAATTATTTTCGCCTCGTAGTGGTCAAATAAATTAAATTTGAAATCAAAACTATAGACAAACTTTGATATTCACTGGCGTGCCATGAAAGGTTGCCAGTTTCCATAGATTTACCTACTACCTATAAATAGCTTTTGTAAGCATTTTTTCTCTGTGCTTACTTTTTAAGGTATTTGAAACAAATACAAATTTGGGAAAATTAATTTAATTCAATGATGTATTTACTGAATTTAAATGCAATGAAACGTTCTTTGACATTGCGGTTGACGTTATTAATGGATAATGTAAACAAAGTCTTTTTGGTTAATTTTATTTATTTGTAAAATATATTATGCTTAAATATAATTTTCTTAACACTCTAAATGAACTTTAACGATGTTAAATTTTACACTCATACGCGTAGCATTCGTAAAAGGCACGTACTATATTTTCGCGCTATCTATATATTAATAGGTGAAGCAATAACTTGTGGTCCGTTTTCAAATAATATGCCGCGGTCGGATTAGTATGAAATTTTGCACGGTTATAGTGGACGTAGAGAAGGAGTGCAGAATGTTATTTTTTTTTCAATAATGCATATAACATACATAAAAGCACCTAAAAACACATTAAACACACTACCCTTTTAAATAAAATAAAATAAAAATAAAAATAGCCTTTATTACTGAGTAAGGAAATACAATAAATATTAAATAAACAGTTTCGATAGTGACAATAAAAATTAAAGTTCGATGACAATGTAGAAAAATATATATATACTTTTGTGCCTTTAAATTAGATCTCTTATCTCAGTTTGCCTCATGGCAAAGGCCTCCTCTAACTCTCTCCAATGAGACCTGTCCTCCGTAACTCTTCTCCAGTATGGCCCAGCCGTCTTTTTAATTTCGTCTTCCCATCTATAAGTTTGTCTACCTCTACTTCTCTTGGAGTCTCTGGGCAACCAGTTTGTTAGCTCTTTACTCCATTTTTCATCTTTAGAGCGCATCATATGCCCTATCCATTTCCATTTAAGATGATCCACTCTTTCCAGAATATCAATAAATTTGGTTTTTTGTCTAATATCTATATTACTATCTCTATCACTTTTTCTGAGACCTAGAACGCTTCTTTCCATTGCGTGTTGACATGTTGCTAGTTTCGCTCTATTTGATGTAGTGAGAGCCCATGTCTCGCATCCATAAGTTAGACATGGTAAAATACATGAATTAAATACTTTGCGTTTAATTGACATGCTAAAGTCTTTGCTTTTCATTATATACTTTAGAGCCCAGTACTTTTTCCAGCCATTTGCTATCCTTTTATTAACTTCTTTTTTCATCTGGTCATGAAATGAAATGATTTCTCCCAAATAGACATAGTCGTCGACGTATTCTAAGTACTCACCATTTACTAATAAGTCTAACGGTGTGCTATTAGTAAGTAGTTTTGTTTTCGAGTTGTTCATACTGAGGCCAAATTTATTGCTTATTTGAGACAATTCTGTAATCATTTGCTCTAAGACTTTGGGTGACTCTTCCAGCAACACCAAATCGTCAGCGAATCTTAAATGATTCAGTCGCTTGCCGTTTATTCGTATACCAAAGTTTTCCCAATCCAAATTTCGAAAAATACTTTCCAATACGGCTGAAAAAATCTTTGGCGAAATCGGGTCGCCTTGTCTAAGACCTTTTTCTATTGGAAATTCATCACCTAATGATTCCAACTGAATTCTGGCTCTATTGTTAGAGTAAATTTTTTTAATGATGTTTATATATATCTGCGGTATACCTTGTTGGTGTAAACTGTCCCAAATACGATCATGGATCAGACTGTCGAACGCCTTATTGTAATCAATGAATGCTATATAGATAATTTTATTAAATTCTTTGTATTTCTCGAGCACTTGCTTAACTGTATGTATGTGATCCAGTGTTGAATAGTTTTTGCGGAAACCAGCTTGCTCTACTGGTTGCTGTTCGTCTAACCTCTTACAAATTCTATTTAAAATGACTTTAGCAAACACTTTATACACGTTAGATATTAGACTAATGGGTCTATAATTTCCAATGTCTTCCTTTGGACCCTTTTTATGTAGAAGAATGATGTTCGATTTCGACCATTGAACTGGAATATTGCATGTAGTTAGTAATTTATTAAAGATCTTAGTAAGGAGAGGGGTTACTATGTCAATGGTTCCTCTCAATAATACATTTGAAACCTTATCAGGTCCTAGAGCTTTGCCCATTTTTTGGCTAAGAATTGCTTTTTCTACTTCAATTCTTAAGATTTCTGGTTCTTGCTCTACGTTCGTGACGAAGTCTACGGGTAATATGTAAGTCGAAGGAAAACTAGGTTGTAGTGAGTTGTTACTGTCTCTAGCGTATAGTTGCTTATAAAAAGTTGTAGCGTGCTCCTTGATATTTTTTCTTGCTGTGAGGTTCTTACCGTGTCGATTCATTTTTGGTATCCATTCCTTATTAATTTCTCTGAGTTCTTTTAGGGCTTTCTTAATGCCCCCTGTTTCTGTTATATGTTTTTCCAAAATTTGCCATTTCCTTCGTTTTCTGTCCTTTCTGAGACTCTTATTTATAGATTTACTTATTTCTGCAATTTCTTTTATTTTATTTTTCCTATCCGGATCAGATAATATTTTTTGTCTTTGTTGTATAAGTTTGATAGAGTGTTCGCTTATGGGAAATTTAGAATTGTTAATCTTCTTTAACTTTGATGTTGGTTGAAGGCTTTCCTCGAGTTTTTGATAAGCAATCATCACGTCCATATCTAAAGCCTGTAGTATATCAGGCTGTGACAACATTGTGATGGTATTTTTAATGTTTTCTTCGCTTATCTGACCTACATTAGTGTTATTGGTTCGTTTTCTCGATTGCTTAGGTGGTACTAATCTTATGGAGCTCCTCACCATACGGTGGTTAGTGTTAAAGTTAAGGTTTTGAATAACTTCAGTGTTTGTAAATGCCTTTACGTAGTTGGTAGTGACGTAATCAATTTCGTTCTTATATTTACCATCCGGGGAAATCCAAGTCCATTTATTAGTGGGCTTCTTATAGAACATAGTATTCAGTATAGTAAGATTATGTTCCAGCAAGAACTCCACCAAAATTTGCCCTCGAGGACTCCTTTTTCCGTAACCAAATTTACCGATCACAAGGTCTTCGTCCTTCTGTCTACTTCCAACTTGTGCATTAAAATCACCCATTACTATAACATGGTTATGTGAAAATTGTGATATGCAGTCCGACAGTTTGTTATAAAAAATATCTACATCTTCAGTTGCGGCTTGCTCGGTCGGTGCATACACTTGAATTATTGACCACAATTTCTTATAGCCTGTTAATCTTATATTCAAAATTGCTATTCTGTCCGAAATCCCTATGAATTCTTCTATCATACTTTTAAGTGATGTTTTTATGAGAAAGCCCACACCTCTATGTCCTGAGACTTCTCCTTTATGGTAGAGGATATAAGATCTTCGTTCTTCTATAGCTTCTCCTAGCCGCCGCATTTCACTAATGCCAAGTATGTCCCATTTTAACTTGTTTAATGCTAGTTCTAATTCTTGTAGACTTTCCTCTGTTCTGAGTGTTCTGGTATTTAAAGAAGTTATTTGTAGAGTAGAGCTCTTCGATTGTTTAATATTTTTGGATGGATTATACATACTACTATTAGATTGCTGTATTATTAGTTGTTGTTGGGGATAGCGAGTAGTTAGAGGGTGTTGGTCTACACTTCCCGCGGGGACCAGCCGTGTTGGGAAGGAGTAAAGTTGAGGGGCCCTGCTTGTTGGCTATATCTTTTTATTTCCACTTATTTCTGAGGTGCAGTGAGATTTTTCTTTGTGTTTTGGTAGGTTTATAATTTTTTTAGTTGTAGTAGTATACGAGGTCATTGAAGTTTTATTTTTCTTTTGGGCTTGATATAAAGACGGCATATTATTTCTGTTGTTTTGGGTATTTGGAGGAGATATTGATAAGTTTCGTTTTTTTGTCTGCGTGGGGTTGGTTGCACCTTGTTGCTTCTGTAATATTATTAATTTATCATATTTTATAATTGCCTTATTCCCCTTTTCAATCTCTATTTGCTGCTGAGTTTTTAGTTCTTTTCTTTTCTTTAAAATGTAATCTGGATAATCTTCCTTCACATAATACTCTGTATCTGCTAGTTTCTTTTTATTTTTTAATATTTCTATTTTCTTGCTTAGTGTACTAAAAGTAACAATGAGTGGCCGAACTTTCGTTGATATTCTGCCCATCCTTTTGACTGATTCAATGTCTTGCTTGTTGACATCTAATTGTAGTTTGTTTTGAATAAATTGGATGATTAAATTCTCCATACCAAAGTAACTGTTATCAACCTCTTCTATGCCAAAAAATATTAAATTACGTTCTCTTGCTTGCTTTTCTAAAAAGTAGAGCCTGCGCTCTTGATTTTCTATTTTTTCCTCTAAAGTGCGATACTTATCTTCTAAAATAGTAAATTTTTCTTCGATGGTACTGCTAATGTTAGTGATTATTTCTTCTTTCATTGTAGACATTTCTTTGTTTTGGGTTTTTTGTTCCTGTTTTATAACATTCATATCAGATTGTATCTTTTCTAACATGGATTTTATTTCTTCCATCTTATAATTGTGCTGCTCGACGATAGATGGCGTTGTTTCGGTATATTTTCTTACGCGATCTGTAGTTTATTGGATCTTGTAATAGTATTTCCGCTCGATAATAGATGGCGCTGTATACAATACTGATGATAACTCCGTATTTCGTAAATTGTATTTTAGGTTATATTATCATCAACTTTTTATTTAACACTTTTTCACTTCAAAAGTCTAAATATGTTCAGATAAAATGTCCCACTGTACTTACAGATCAATTCTTAAAAGTTTTGTAACTGAAAAATGCTGTTTTAAAATACTTCTGTAACGGACACTTAATTGAATTTTTATAGTTTGTAACACAGATACGCACTCTTCATCTTGTGTATTATATAGTTTCTCACTTTTTCTCACTAATAATGCTGTATTTATAAAGTTTTCGGCACTAATTTTCATTTAGTTGATTTTTTAAACTTAATCGCACTCGCTAACGTGTCAACACCGCTACTGCAGCGCACTACCCTTTTACAAGCACATAAATAATAATCGAAATAGAACACTCGATGTCTTACTGTGAAAACGTAACGTCAGAAATGTTAGTGTCTTTGTCAAAATACCCGCTATTGCTTTTAAATGCGGCTTAGCTAATTAAACCTCTTTTTATATTTAACGGACACGTTCAAAATTACTTGAAAATTAATTTTATTTGAATTTGAGAAATATTCGTACTACATTGGACAATATGACGTTTAGTTTTTTAATTTAGATTACGGTCGAATTTCAGCCGAGGCGACCGGTGACTAGTACGTATTAATATGTATAGCGATAAATTGTTCTCAAAACCTACAAAATAAACAGTATCGATACGTTATGATAATTGAAGACGCATAATATTTTAAAGCTATTTAAATAAAGTTTATCATCAAGGCGCCATTGGGTCATGGTCAAAGAATTTCTCAATGTGTGATTAAGTGATCGCTTTTTAAATAATTATTCAACTCGGAATGATTATTCAATTGTGAATGTCACTCGAATCGTATCAATATTGGTTAATCGTCTTTAAATAGTAAAGCGTGATTTTTAAGTTTGCGTAATATTGTACAAATTATTATATAGGCTAGTTTCGGCAACTTTTTTAATATTAAGTTTTATTAGGTTAACAAATTTAGCGGTCATTTTGATAACTTAATGAAACTTAGTATTAGACATTCGAGTTTAATGTAATGGAAAATCTTTTTCAAAGTAAAAGGAAGTAAAATCTCTAAGTGTGTAAAATAGGGATTGAAAGTATTTTGAGAAATAATCCGCGACGCAATAACTTGTGGTGCTTAAACGTACTACTCGACCAAAACAATTAGGCGCACTACAGTTGAAACGTCATTAGAACTAGGGATTTCCATCCCGATACGAAGTATATTCTATTACCAAATACCAAAAGTATGTAGGTATACCATAATTAAAACATACACCATAGTGGTGTATTTTCAATAGTTGAGTATTTATTAAAGCACTTTCATGTGTTTAATATATTCGCAGACATGGAATATTTTCTTTCTTTTTTTATGTGTGTAAGAGACTGATGCCTGTTGCAGCACACATTCGATTTTAGACTCAGGAGACAGGAATACTGAGCCCAATACTCTTCTCTCGTTAAAAAAAATCATATTTTAAATGTAAAAGTCCTTTCTCCTCCACGAATAGTCTTTTTCCTACCCATTTTGAGGTTTATTGACGAATAATCAACTAATTTAATAATAACTTTAAAAATTCAACAATCACTCATTAAACTAACATTATAACGAAATAACATTAAACACATGCTGGCTAACGTAAACACCTAGACGATATACGAGTGCACGTCACTAGGGGATGCGCGGGGTAAGAAGCGAGATGCGGGGTATTGAACCACTTTTGTTTTATGCGCCTAATTGTTGTGGTCAAGTAATACTTAAAAATAGTAATATGCCTATTTTTATTTTTAACGGGTGATTTCAAAATAATTTGAAAATTATTACAATTTATTTAAATTAGAGAAATATTGGTGCTGCTTTGAACAATAGTAAAATTAGTGATAGTAAATTTAAAGTTTAGTTTTTAAATTTAAGTTACGGTCGAATTTCGACCGTTGCGATGGGTGACTAGTTTTCAGAAATCCGCCAAGTTTGGGGTTCAATCTATTCTGTGACGGTCTCTGTTGACAAAACAGGGACGATGGATGTATTTTGGTTCGCGCGAAGTACCGGGTTCTGCTTGTTAGGTATATTGTATGATCTTACATGGTAGTAAAAAGTTGTCGTATATTTAATGTGTGATGTTGTTATATTATTGTTTTTGAAGCGAAGTCGTGTTAAGATTAGCGCGAAGCATGAACTAAACATAATTGTAAATTGATACATAATTGTAGACCGGTTAGAGTATTCTCTAGTCAACCCTTTGTTGTCTCACTGTTGGGCACGGGTCTTCCCTCAGAATGAGAGAGTTTAGGCCATAGTCCACCGCGCTGGCCAAGAGCAAATTGGTGGACTTCACACACCTCAGAGAACTTTTTTTTTCTTAAAGAACTCAGAAACTCTGTTTCCTTATAATGCTTTGGAGGTATGATTTTCGCTTGGGTTATAGTATTGCATGTCACAAATGTATCTCATTAATCTATAGTATATTAATAAGTGAAGCAGAAATTTGTGATTCGTTTTTAAGATACTTGCCGCAGGCGGAGGAGTATGAAATTACGCACGGTTGTAGTTGATTGATTTGATATAAATCGCTTTATTAGCAAGTTGTGATGATATTGGTGTATATAATTATAGAGAGTAGTAGTGTAACTTCTACAGTGGAAGTAAGGGAACTGGAAAAAATTTTTTTTTGATTTTTTTTTTTCGTTTTTTTTCTGTTTAATACATACAAGTATTTAACTGTATATACTAAAATGAGCTTTCAGCTTGAGCTTTCGTTCTCACTATACGATATATGTAAGAATTACGGTATACTAAGGTTTTTTTTATTTCATTACAATTTTCTTGTTCTCATGTTGTATTAAAAACCTGTGTTTATCCTGTTTAAGATCTAACATTTAAATCTTATTTAGGATAACTAGTAGGTACAAACCTGTATTTGAGGCCTTAAAGGATCTCAGGTAGAAGGTAAAAAACTAAGCACCCGTCCTACAGCAGACAATCGATTCATAAATTATGTCTGTAAGTACTAGATTAATCCCGCGTCTTCCCGGCTTTGGTCTACGTCTACTATATACTATAGTGGATATACCGCAGGATATCGCCTGCGGTATATCCACTATATACAATTATACATGTAAAGAAATACTTAAGATTCCTTTAACAGCTTCAATACAGTGGGACACTGGCTGATATACATATTAAATCAGTATATCGAATGTCAGCTTATTTAGAATATCAATTATATTATTTTCTGAATGGCGTCGAAATAATATAAATGTCAGCAAATTGTGCTATCTGATTAATAAAACGCGATGAATAAACTTATAATGTCCTTTCTTTGATTCACAGGTAGGTGATATTAACTATAGATAATTTGTGATATTTAAATTATGTTTTTATATATTTGATAAGCTTTATAGTAAAAACTTTGATTCACAGAGCAACGCATGTATATTTGTCGTCTTAGTCAAAACATATATGTGTTAAGACACATATATGTTTTATATATATATATGTGTGAACGTGAAGCAGTTCTTGCATTACGTAGGAAGGGTGTATTGTCGGCTCATTTTCATATGCGGCGACAATACACCCAACTAAAATGATAGCTCTTGGGAGTGCTAAATAAGGCATCTGCAATGGACTTGGCACGGAACCCTTGTTCTATATAAATCCACAGATGTCCTTGGACGACACTGACCATTTAGCTACGCCATTTTTGGTGGCTTTATTGCAACACTAGAGATCCCGCAGATTTATTAAGCTAGCATAGCGTTGAGTGCGGCGACCTAATCAAGAAATTCCGTAACGATAAAACCTAACAACCCCTACTGCGCCTACCATGTAGCGCGGCCGAGCGTTCGCTTAACGTGTATTATATGATACAAGAGTAGGAAGCTCGCACGGATCGAGACGAGCTGCTCTATACTGCATTAATAAATTAATAATTATAATTGCATAAGTTGATAAAAATGCTATACAATAGCTGTACCGCGGCAGTCCCCGAGTGCCGCACGTTTTTTTATGCAACAAATTGCAAAGACGAAGTTGATGTTAACCGTCCGAGAACTAAGTTTATGGCTGAACGGCGAACAATTGCAATGATTATGCTATTTCTTATTAATATTTTAAATGCGAGAGTTTGCAAGTTTGTAAGTCTTTCTTTCACCCAAAAACTTCAGATCACAGTTCGCTGAAAGAAGGATGTGCAATTTTCACCTGGTCATGTATAGAGAAGAAATCTTAAAATTCAGCTAACATATTTGCGTACTAAACACGCTTATTACTAAATTAAAAGAAACGCAGGAAATAAAATTATTAGATTATTTCTTCATACTAAAGAAAGTAAATGATAAACGAATTAAATTAATTTAATAATTAATTAGTAAATAAATGTTTTGAACGCAACTCAACTATCAAATGAATAGTTTACGATACTATAGAGAACATACAGACAAACATTCATTTTTATAAAGAAGAAGAAAAGAGAAGATACATAGTGTAATATAGTTGAGAAACACTGATAATTTTAGATTTTTGACTTTTAGGCGGGCCGAAGTTCGCCGGGTCAATTAGTTATTGATAATAGCTGAATGTAAAATCGTAACTTAATATCTATTAATTTGAAAATAACATTAAAGATACTAGATAAATACCTAATATTATAATTATGTTAATACTTGTCACTAACTCGGGTTTTCAAATCGTTTTGCGGTTAGTTTAGAGATAATTTAGAGAGAGACGTCAGGAGCGTAATTTAGAGATTAACACATATTTTATAGCAATGTATTGGTATATACTTACATCTTCCTCCTATATATATGCAGCCTCTCGAATGTGGCACGGCGAGGGAGCTCACGATCCCAAACAATAACACACAGGCGACCAGAAGCGAATTCATTTTATCTGATTTATTTTTTATTATGTTTACTAAGTTGCCTTCTCGCGTGCGACGTCCAAATGACACACGGACCGGTTTGCGGTGATTATTTATATACTTACGAGGCTCTGATCGTTAGCTCGTCATCGTTACCTATATATATTTATGTTGTTGTTATGTGTCGGAGGGCGTCCGGACGCTGGCTAGTTTTTGCTACTGACTTCATCCGACCGAGTCAGGAGCGTAATGTTTTTCGAGCGTGTGTATTTTTGTATGTATTGAATGGCTTGATGGATTACGGACATGCGACTTATAATTGTAATAGACTTAGTGATGAGAGTGTCATAGGCTATTTATAAAATATGGTGGCTACGATCAGAGAAAAGAGGGATGCGACGATTTTTTAACATGCTAGGCGTATTTTTTATTAATATGTTACGATTGTAAATATATTTATTTTAAATATGAATGATTATTCTGATACACGTATAGGTACTTATCATTCGATACAGCTCAAGCCATTTAGGTAGGAGAACAATATTTATTTAGAGGATTCTTTGCTTTTGGTGTGTGAATCACATATGTATATTGTACTGAACACCAACTAACTTTCGCCAATTACTTTGCTTGCGTGGAGTTTATTATTTCGATCAAAATACAGCACCTGCCTATAGGTACGTGAAAGGTATCTCGTCCCTGTAGTTTCGGGATCAGAATAGGATTACGGTATCACCTGCCTGTCGTAAGAGGCGAATAAAAGGGGCTTCCGGGGTTGCAGGCGACTAGAGTTCGGTACTTGTGGTCGCATACCGTCGTAAAGACTAGACTGAGCGGTGAGCCGAGCCGCCCATCTGGGAGGAGCCCGATCGGGTAACGCGCTCAGAGGATTCCGGTTGCTTTCCTTTGGAGATCCCAGAGTCCTCTTTGTAGCGCCGAGGACGGCCAACAGGGAGGTTCTAGTGCGGTACCTTTTGAAGGTTCCCCGCTACGGATTTTAGTGCAGTTTTTTTGATAAACAGAGTGATTTAAAAGGAAGGTTTCTATGACAACATATAATTCATGTATAACATAGTGCAGAAACACTGATAATTTTAGATTTTTGACTTTTAGGCGGAACGAAGTTCTCCGGGTTGGTTAGTTATGGATAATCTGTTTTACCGTTTTCGAAAAATAAACCCCTAAGAGAGTAAAATAGGGGTTTGAAAGTATTTTTGGAATTCCGCCGAATTTGATGCAAGCTCAATGAAACTTATTTTTGGCTTTGTGGTTTAATACATTGCAAGCAGTGATAGCCTAATGGTTGAAACTTGCCCTCTCGATCGTGAGGTCTGAGGTTCAAACCCTGGCACGCACCACTGATTTTTCTAAAAATTATGTGCGTATTAGAAATTAATTATCACTGCTTTTTGGCGAAGGAAAACATCGTAAGGAAACCTACACACCCGAGAGTTCTTAAAAAAAAAAGTTCTCAAAGGTGTGTTAAGTCCACCAATTCGCACTTGGCCAGCGCGGTGGACTATGGCCTAATAGTCTCTCATGAAAGAAGACCCGTGCCCAGCAGTGGGACAATAATGGGCTGACGACGGTTTAATACATTGTCCATTATTGACAAAATGGGGAGGACTCAGAGATCAATGTCGACAAACAGATTGACGAATAAATTAAATTATCTTTTTACAAATGCAAATAAACGTGTCAGTGTGAATCAATGTTTTATTTCAAATTAACACACTGGTTCCAGTTTTATTTATAAGCATCTGTCAGAAAAAAACTATGGGTACATTATACGATGCAATATGCATTTAGGTAGATACCTACTGTTATTACCTGCTCAATACATAGTAATTTATTGTCTATTTCGTATCGATTGTTATCTTGATGGTAAAACCAGTGCACGATGAAGGAAGCGTTTATTCTATTGTTTGACCTTGATTTGTTAATAATTTTTCATTTGTTACAATTATAATTTTCCGAAGGTGTCAGATCTTTTTAGTATCAACTACACCATTAGTCGTGTAATAAAGATAACAGATTATTCTTGACTAGCTGAACCCCGCAACTTCGCCCGCATTAAAAAATCGATGTATCGATTGTCCCGTGGGAGTAAGATATTTTCCCACAGTAAAAAGTAGCCTATATGTTAATCCAGAGTGTCAGCTAACTCGCAACCAAATTTTATCAAAATCGCCCCAGCCGTTTAGACGTGAAGAAGTAACAAGCATACACACAAACTTTCGCCTTTATAATATTAGTATGACCTATGATTGTTGTAGCCCATCATTGTCAACATTAATTCTAGACGAGGATAACGTCCCAGATTGAGACATGTTGGTACAGTGAAGTGTTACATTTCAAATATACTTAAGGCACAGTTTCCACTCAAAACTAATACTTATTGTTAATTTGGAGCATTAGCATTAGGTATCAATAACAGCATCATACAAAAAGTAATTAATATAACTAATATCAATCAATTTCAGTTAATCGTTGTCTTATATTCCTCATGTATCTCTCAAAGATCAAGTTTGTAGGTGTTTATTGTAAAAATTGCAAAATGAAATATTAGCGTAAAGGAGAATCCAAAGTCGAAAAATATGGTAAGTTGTATATGAAACAAAACGTTTGGGGACTTATGTCCATGTCTCAATCTGGAAGGTTATACGCGTCTAGAATTGATGTTGACAATGATAGGCTACAACAATATTAACTATACCTCATTTATCATAACAGATCCGTAGAAAAGAGTCGCTAGTAGAGAGCAGAGAAGACGCTCTGCGTGCGTCCGTGGCGTCGATAATGTCCCTCATCCACTCCTCGGTGGGCCGCTACTGCGTGAAGATGTGGCAGGAGATGCGCCGGACCAACTACGTCACGCCTACTAATTATCTCGAGCTGGTCTCCGGGTACAAGGAGTAAGGGAATTCGTAATAAGTACATTTTAGTTACGTAACGTATGAAAGGTCGGCGTATATGAAAGTGATCCCAAGTCTTAATACGTTGTGAACGGGTATGAAGAACATACAGTAACGGTATACATACTGTATTACGTAACATTAATCCTCGGAAGTACCATATTTGTGATTTACTTCAGATATAAGCGCCGTTATGTATGAAGTTGCTTACAGATCCTTAGTCATTATATATTAACAATACATTCTGCACTCCTTCTCTACGTCCACTATAACCGTGCATAATTTCATACTAATCTGTCCGCGGCATACCTATTACTTAAAAATGCACCACAAGTTTTTGCTTCACGTATTAATATATAGATAATAAATGTTAATAAAATATTTTCAAGAATCAATGTTCCGATGGGATTTTAATAGTGAGTGTAAGCCTGTCTGCAGTATGTTTATCATCTGTCCATTTTCTTGTTTAGCGTTACTGATTTTCTCGGAAATTGTGATTTGGAAACGAAATTTCAGTGACAAATAATTAGTTTGGTTTTTTTGCAGGATGCTAAAAGCCAAGAGATTTGAGATAGCTTTACAGGCGAACAAACTGCGGAACGGCTTAGGAAAAGTGGAAGAAACAACCAAATTGGTGGGCCAAATGTCTGAGGAGCTAGCTGTGGCTCAGGTACGGTGACAAACCACTTAAGAATCGTTGTATTTGGTATAGGTCGCGTCACGTAAAAAGAACGCTAGCGAGCAAGCTGCGCATTAGGCGATTTATGGGTCTCTTTGGTGGTATGAAGTGAGGCGCGGGGCGAGGAGTTTACCCACCGCTTGCATGCCCGTGCGCCATTGGTTAGTCAGTCAAACTTTGCTTCCCGCGTTGTGACTACGTTACGTTCATTCATAAAATACTGTGGGGCACAAAAGTTTTTAGTTACGAAAATATGGTTTTTACACAGAGAAGTGTGAAAAATAATATATGACGTGTATTGTTTTATGAAGAGAGAGGCTGATAATAAAGTTGATAACTTGGAGGAGTTTTAAAATTATCTTAATTTTTGTAATTAGATTAAACATTATACTATATTAAATCCTAACATGTTTTTAATTATGTTTAATGATATTCTATGTACTTTGTTTTTAATGTACTAATAATGAATTAAATATACGAAACCATGAGCTATAGGCAAATAAAACATATAGTACTTTTGAGCGCGAGTGTACCGATGCGCAAACACACTCCCTTCACTTTCATCCAGCGTTCTTTTTACATGACGCGACCTATATAAATAATGGGTCGCGTAACATAGTGGTTATAATACAGGTCTGAACTGGAATTCTGGGTTGGATACATGGCAAGCATGAACCTATATTAAATGCATGATGATACATTTAGATTTCACCTCCAGGACTTCTGTGTACATGCGTGGTCGGCTTCAGATGATGTCTTTTAAATATAATTAAAGTGTGTGTGTGGGTGCTACGATTTGTCGTGATTCGATTCTGAAAGCATCACATCCATTTCTGTTTAATGTCAGCAGCTTTAAGTTAGTTTTCAGGGGTGTCAACGAATTTGTGACCGACCTCAGGTCAGACTTTGATCCCATTGGGGTTGATTACTGATATCTATGGGTCGCAGTAGCCACTTGATATTTTTTTTATCTGTTGAAGTAGCAAACGAGCATGCAGTCCACCTGATGGTAAGTGGTCACTGCTGACCACGGACATCTGTAATAAATTTCATGCAGAACATGGGTTCCATCTGAAGTCAATCGTAGATGCGTTGCTACTCTCGAGGACTATGATGGTCGATTCATATAAAAGTGTGCCGGCAACCACACCCTTCCATCGAAACGTAAGAAATGCTTCACGCTAGAAATAGGTGTGGTGGTGATATTTCCGCGGTCGAACTATGGTGGTTCTACCACCTTCAGAAACAAAGTTAGAACTGGTATGACCTTAAAAGTGCACCAGGTGCAAGTGGCGGAGTACACGGAGCAGTGCATCGAGTACATGGGCGTGATCAACGTGCAGCAGCGGAACGCGGACGAGCAGCAGCGCAGCGTGGCGGCGCGCAGCAAGAAGACCATGGAGGAGGAGGTGCAGTGCAAGAAGCTGGCGGACGCGGCCATGCGCGACCTGGCCAGCGCGATGCCGGCGCTCGAGGAGGCCGTCAAGGTGGGCTTGTGTTATATGAAGTTTTGGAGGGTAAGGTTATCTCTGTTTGTCCCTGTAGTTCCGGGATGAGAATAGGGCTACGGTATCCTCTGTCTGTCGTAAGGGGCGACTAAAAGGGGTTTCTGGGGTGCGGGCGGTAAGAGTGGGAGCTCGGACCGTCCAGCCAAGTGACCCCGCGAAGGACGATGGCATATGTGGCTGCATGCCGTCGTAAACACCGAGAGACACGGTGAGCATCAATCAGTCACCGGGAAAGGCCCAAAAGGGGCATTGCGCTCAGAGGTCTCCGGTTGAGGTCGTTTTGAGATCCCAGAGTCCTCTTTATAGCACTGAGGACGGCCACCGGAGGGGTTTTAGTGAGGTAAAAATCCCACATAACCCAGCGTTTCTTCCACCGCGTTGGGTACCTTTTGAAGGTTTCCCCCTCGAAAAAAAAGGGTTATCTCTGTTGTCGAACGATGGAGCGAATAAAACATGAACCAAGAAGGTGCAGTGTAAAAGTTAGCTCTGGCGCAATCGGGTAAAAAGAAAGTATAGTGCAAGACGTTTTCTGACGCGGCCGTGTGATACCTGGCCAGAACTATGCCTACGCTCGAGGAGGCAGTCAATGTGACCATGTTATATAGGGTTTTGGAAGGTAACGGTCCGACATTTTCTTTCTGATGTCCTACGATGAGGCGAACGAAACACGAACATGACACGGCCGTGCGAGACCTGGCCGACGCGATGCCAGCACTCAAGGACACTGTCAAGGTCACGTTATATCGGATTTTGGATAGTATTCGGATACATCCAGTCTGTTATCCTACAATGGAGCAAATTAAAGATGAGAAACGGAGGTGCAGTGCGAGAAAATGACCGATATCGCCTTTCTGAGGCTATTAATATATCCTATAGAGTTCATATATATTTATAGTCTGTTTTTTATAGGAAAATTGAGGTTTAAAAATATATTTAGTAAAATAGCACAATTATATTCTATATCTCTTCCCGATTTTATCACAATTTAATATCCCCTATCAACTCGTTCTAAAGCTTAATTGAAATATCTTCGTCAACCCATTATTGTCCCGCTGCTGGGCACGGGTCTTCTCTCAGAATGAGAGAGTTTAGGCCATAGTCCATCGTGCTGGCCAAGTGCGAATTGGTGGACGATTTAAAATATCTAAAATATAAGTTATTATGCTTATGCTAACGTAGCCTATTCTTCCTTCTATCCCCCTATCGTGTCGTAAGTTTAGTAAACTCTCTGTCCTTAATGGATTACATAGTTTAGAAAATTATGACCAATAACAACGTGTTTTATTATTTCTCCAGGCTTTGGACGCATTAAATAAGAAAGACATAACCGAGGTAAAATCATACGCAAAGCCGCCTCAGAAGGTCGAAATGGTGATGGAAGCGGTACTTATATTATTACAGGTAACTCATTTTTAATTTGTATATAATACACTTGTTAATTAAGGTGTCGTTAATGAAATGAGATCAACAAGTTATGACGATTACATGTTGTAATGTTATTAATATGTAGTAAAATCTTTCCATAAAAATCCATTAGCTTTTTTTTTATTTTTTTTATTTTATTTCAGTCACAAAATCCACAGCTCTTAATTTAATAAGTTACAAGTCATACGTTACAAGTCTTACAGCCAAAAACGGATTTACATTTTATACACAAAACTTGTAATAAAAACGGCAGTCACCAAGCTAGGCATACATTCAAATTCTTAATTTAATGTACCTTATTTAGCTTTAAATCTAAACGTGTGTGTGTGTGTGTGTGTGTGTGTGTGAGTGAGTGAGTGTGTGTGTGTGTGTGTGTGTGTGAGAGAGAGAGAGAGGTGTAAGAGATAATTATTTATACTGTTAAGTAGAAGATGCTATACTACATATGTTTTCGCAATTGTTTTGTGTATTTCTGTTTTAAACTTTCTTTTGCATGAGTGAAATATATCGATTGCGTTGAAATTTTTGTTATAATTGGTTTGCAATCGGTTAACCAATGAGTTTTGAGCATAATTACTTTTTGACTTCGTTACTGCAAATAATGTTGCGCTGGTGTGTCTAGTACGTTTATTCGGAACATGCAAGCGTAATATTTTTGAGACTAAGTCAGGGCAGTTTATGTAATCGTTGCAGATACCATGTAAAAAGCACATATCAATTAGTTTACGTCTGCCCTGAAGGGGCGTCAGTTTATAGTATAAGCAAGAATCTTCGTAATCCGGAAAACTACGTGAACATCTATGGTTTAGGTGTTTTATAAACTTACTTTGTATGCTCTCTAACTTTTGGATGTAGGTTATGTAGTTGGGATTCCATATAGGGCAGCAGTATTCAAGAATACTTCGCACGTAGGAGTAATATAATATTTTTAAACATCCTATATCAGAGAAGGGGCGACTTATTCTCAAGATAAAACCAAGGCTTTTGTAGGCTTTGTTTATAATAGCATCTATATGATCCCGGAAGGATAATTTTGAATCCATCAGCACTCCTAGATCTTTTATGGTATTAACTTTACTTAGTTCAACGTTATTGATTTTGTAGTTATTATTTATAGGGTGATTTTTACGTGTGAACGTAACAAGGAAACATTTACTTATATTAATTCCAATTCTATTCCTTGTATAGTATCGACTGAGTCTGTCTAAATCATCTTGTAACATCATGCAGTCTGTTATATTATTTATTTTCATATAGATCTTTGTGTCATCAGCGTACATGAGTAGACTAGCATTTTGGATGCAGCTGGTTATGTCGTATAAATAAGCGCTTGTTAATAAATAATTTAATGATTATTTTATTTAATCAATTATTGTAATATTTAATTTATTACAAATATGGAATGTTCCTTCCTACTCGTACATTAGGGATTTTGTACATTAGGGGGTCCCTGCCTAGATCACAACCACGTTAGATATTGTCTAAGGGTCTTTTTAAGCGATTGCATAGCTTTTATCACGGGCTTTGAGTCCGGCGACCGAATCAAGAAATTCCGTAACGAAAAAACCTAACAACCCCACTCCGCCGCTGAGAGTTCGCTTAACGTGCATGTACGACAGTATCGAGACGAGTTGCTCGGAAATCGGACGAATATATTAGCAGCTGTTTGTGAGAAACTATATACATAGTATCAAAGAAATAAAACTCGAATTAGTATCAAGGAAAAAAAATACTACATAAATAATTAAATAATAATAATTGCATAAGTTGATAAAAAATGCTATGCAATAGCTTTACCGCGGCAGTCCTCGAGTGCCGCACGTTTTTTTATTCAAGTCTTTCTTTTTTCTGACGTGCTTAGTTGTCCACGGGCGGATCTAGTTTTCATGCGCATTTTGACCCAATTGTTTCATACACTTTTCCTGTTATGTGTACCAAGAAATTTCCGCATGCTTTATGTATTACAATTCCGTAATTCCGTATGTCCCAATAAAATACGTGTCAAAAAAACTCTGTAAATCAATTACGATTTACGTATGTTATCTTCTGCTTTCTATAAGATTAAAGTAGCAAACGAGCATGTAGTTCATCTGATGGTAAGTGGTCACTGTCGCTCATGGACATCTGTAAGCAACTTCATACAGAATATGGTGTCAATCTGACGACAATCGCAAATGTGTTGCCACTCTCAAGGGCTAAGATGGTCGCCTCATATAAAAGTGTGCCGGCAACCACACCCTTTCATCGAAATGCAAGAAACGCTTCACGCTAGAAATAAGTGTTACACATACTGCTACACACACACACACTACACCAACAAAACCTCGCAGAAGGAGCCGACGTGGGCCGAAGCGAAGCGGCAGCTCGGCGACCAGTACTTCCTGGACCGGCTGCGCGAGTTCGATAAGGACAACATATCGGATAAGACGCTCAAGAAGATCGGCACGTACACCGCCAAGCCGGACTTCGACCCGGAGATCGTTGGTACGGTGTCCGCCGCCGCCAAGTCGCTGTGCCTCTGGGTACGGGCCATTGAGAAGTACGGGAAGGTTTACAAGTGAGTGGAAGCTGATACTATTATATCATACTAAGAATTTGTACAAGACGTCAAGAAGTTCGGCACGTACACCGCAAAGCCGGACTTGGACCCGGAGATCGTCGGTACGGTGTCCGCCGCCGCCAAGTCGCTGTGTCTCTGGGTACGCGCTATTGAGAAGTACGGGAAGGTTTACAAGTGAGTGGAAGCTGATACTATTATATCATACTAAGAATTTGTACAAGACGTCAAGAAGTTCGGCACGTACACCGCAAAGCCGGACTTGGACCCGGAGATCGTCGGTACGGTGTCCGCCGCCGCCAAGTCGCTGTGTCTCTGGGTACGGGCCATTGAGAAGTATGAGAAAGTTTACGAGTGGCAGCTGATACTATTATATCATACTAAGAATTTGTACAAGACGTCAAGAAGTTCGGCACGTACACCGCAAAGCCGGACTTGGACCCGGAGATCGTCGGTACGGTGTCCGCCGCCGCCAAGTCGCTGTGCCTCTGGGTACGGGCCATTGAGAAGTACGGGAAGGTTTACAAGTGAGTGGAAGCTGATACTATTATATCATACTAAGAATTTGTACAAGACGTCAAGAAGTTCGGCACGTACACCGCAAAGCCGGACTTGGACCCGGAGATCGTCGGTACGGTGTCCGCCGCCGCCAAGTCGCTGTGTCTCTGGGTACGGGCCATTGAGAAGTATGAGAAAGTTTACGAGTGGCAGCTGATACTATTATATCATACTAAGAATTTGTACAAGACGTCAAGAAGTTCGGCACGTACACCGCAAAGCCGGACTTGGACCCGGAGATCGTCGGTACGGTGTCCGCCGCCGCCAAGTCGCTGTGCCTCTGGGTACGGGCCATTGAGAAGTACGGGAAGGTTTACAAGTGAGTGGAAGCTGATACTATTATATCATACTAAGAATTTGTACAAGACGTCAAGAAGTTCGGCACGTACACCGCAAAGCCGGACTTGGACCCGGAGATCGTCGGTACGGTGTCCGCCGCCGCCAAGTCGCTGTGCCTCTGGGTACGGGCCATTGAGAAGTACGGGAAGGTTTACAAGTGAGTGGAAGCTGATACTATTATATCATACTAAGAATTTGTACAAGACGTCAAGAAGTTCGGCACGTACACCGCAAAGCCGGACTTGGACCCGGAGATCGTCGGTACGGTGTCCGCCGCCGCCAAGTCGCTGTGCCTCTGGGTACGGGCCATTGAGAAGTACGGGAAGGTTTACAAGTGAGTGGAAGCTGATACTATTATATCATACTAAGAATTTGTACAAGACGTCAAGAAGTTCGGCACGTACACCGCAAAGCCGGACTTGGACCCGGAGATCGTCGGTACGGTGTCCGCCGCCGCCAAGTCGCTGTGCCTCTGGGTACGGGCCATTGAGAAGTACGGGAAGGTTTACAAGTGAGTGGAAGCTGATACTATTATATCATACTAAGAATTTGTACAAGACGTCAAGAAGTTCGGCACGTACACCGCAAAGCCGGACTTGGACCCGGAGATCGTCGGTACGGTGTCCGCCGCCGCCAAGTCGCTGTGTCTCTGGGTACGGGCCATTGAGAAGTATGAGAAAGTTTACGAGTGGCAGCTGATACTATTATATCATACTAAGAATTTGTGTAAGACGTCAAGAAGATCTTGCTTGAAATATATTACATGTTGCGGAAGAGCAGAGACTCCTCAGAAAGCATACATTGTTTTATCGGATGGTTGCAAACACACATACACCCTTATAGATTTTTGAATTTGAAATATTGAATAATATAATCTTAAATATAATATCATGAGTGGTTGTTAATGAACAGGATCGTGAAACCGAAGAAGGAGCGTCTGGAGGAAGCCCTGGAGTCGCTCCGCATGAAGCAGCAGATCCTGGCGGAAGCGCGCGCCAAGCTCCGCGAGCTCAGCGAGATGATCGCCCGCCTGCAGAAGGAGTACGACGAGAAGGTCGCGCAGAAGGAGGACCTGGAGAGGAAGTCCAGGATGCTACAGCTCAAGCTGGAGAGAGCAGAGGCGCTGATAACTGGATTATCTGGTGAGGATGTTGCTAGGTATTATAGTGGCTGCAGAGGGAGTACAAGGAGAAAGTCGCGCAGAAGGAGGACCTGGAGAGGAAGTCCAGGATGCTGCAGCTCAAGCTGGAGAGGGCCGAGGCGCTGATCACCGGACTGTCGGGTGAGGAAGCGGATGATGATTGCTGATGGTGGTTTACGCTTAAATATGTCTGAAATGAAACTTCTTAAAATCGGAAAAAGTCCTAGCAAATTTAAATGTAACAAAACAGGAAATGTGCGTCAAAATGGAAAGCTACAAAGTACTCCAAATTAGAATAAAACATTTTTAAAAAGTGATAAAAAATATTTTTTGGTACTCTTAATATACACTGTTTCTTGGAGTTAACATTTGGAGTCCTTTCATTTTCTTGTATGAGCTTTATGAAAAAGTAATAATTTATTTACTATATTACTCTTTACGCTTTAGTTTTTAGTACGGTAGTTATGGATAAGTTTATTAATTTTGGCTCCAATCGTAATATGAAAAAAGTAAGTTAATATGGCACCCATTCAGGTGAACGTGAGCGATGGGAGTTGACAGTAGAGCGATTGGACAAGGAGTTCGAGAACCTTCCAGGGGACTGCCTCATCGCCACGGGGTTCGTGGCCTACCTGGGCCCCTTCGTGTCGGAGTACCGGGAGGCGCTGATGGACGAGTGGTTCCGTGAGGTACTCTCACACAAGCTTTTGAAGGTGGTAGAACCAGCGTAGTTTGACCGCAAAAGTACCAACTATTACCACCGCACACCTATTTCTAGCGTGAAGCAGTTATTGCGTTTCGATAGAAGGGTGTGGTTTCCGGCACACTTTATATGAGGCGACCATCATAATCCTCAGGAGTAGCGACGCATCTGTGATTGACTTCAGATGGAATCCATGTTCTGTATGTTTTGATTACAGATGTCCATGGGCGGCAGTGACCATTTACCATCAGGTGGACTGCATGCTCGTTTGCTACTTCAGTCAAATAAAAAGAAATTAAAAGCTATGTAGTTTGGTTATGCTCATTATTGTTGCAAATTGCCTGCGTGACACATGCTGGTCTCTTGTAGAGAAAATAGTAAGTTTGGATAAATTTTTAATGAGGGCTGAGGTATATAGGGTACTACCCTCACATCTATTTTTCATCACTACATAGTATAAAACAAAGTCGCTACCCGCTGACTGTCCCTATGTATGCTTAGATCTTTAAACCTACGCTACAGAATTTAATGCAGTTTTTTTTTAGTACATAGAGTGATTCAAGAGAAATTTGTGTGTAATACATGTTTTTATGTATAATACATGTAAAATATTGTGAAGGAACACTGATAATTTTAGATTTAAGACTTTTATGCGGAACGAAGTTCGCCGGGTCAGCTTGTATATTATATTTTGTTAAAAAGGCGTGGGGGCAGTCAGACTTAAATATAAGACAACCATCCTAGTCCTCTGAAGTGGCGACCTATCTGCGATTGACTTCAGGTCACACCCCTTGCTTATGTGGAATGATTCCCAACAAGTTCATTGAGAATTTAACATTTTTTTACTCAAATAGACATTTCTATTTATATGATTTTAGACTAGTATTATCGCGGAATTAATTCATTTTAATAATTAACGGGTACTAATCACTGGATCGAACTGCATAAACCTGAAGTGACCAGCTGAGCGTCAGTACTTCCCACGTTTAGTAAGAGAAGCAATAGAGATCAAAAAACATCCTAAAAACTTTACCAGAGAATATGGTTTTAAGTTAGCGCAAACGTGGAATCCAGTGGTTAGTTTATATAAATCACAAAAATTGCAAAGTCGTGCGTAAAAATACAGTTAGTGTAGTGTGTCGTGATATGGAACCTAAAAAAGAAATACGAACTAGACGTACGGTAGATAGGTTAATCTATCACTAGTGCTTGTCAACGGTTTCTCTCCGCCACCGCAGTTTCGCCGTGACCACGATCCATGCAACTGGGTCGAAATATCGGCAAAAAGAATTCTTAAACAATTCAAAAACCGCATATCGTGAGTACCCGTTAATTATTAAAATTTTTATTTATGTTACAAGGTCTACGATGAAATGGTGCCGGTGACAATGGATCTAAGCATGAAATATTTTCTGCTAGACGATGCGACTCTCAGGGAATGGAACTACATGGGCTTGCCGGGTGAGAACGTTTCTTATTATTATTTTTTCTGACTGAAGTAGCAAACGAGCATGCGGTCCACCTGATGGTAAGTGGTGACTGCCGCCCTGCGACATCTGTAAGCAACCTCAAATAGGACATGGGTTCTATTTGAAATCAATCACAGATGCGTTGCCTCATATACAAGTGTGCCGGCAACCACAACCTTCCATCGAAACGCAAGAAATGCTTCACGCTAGTATTTCTAGCTAGTGTGGCGGTGGTACTTACCCGGTCGAAATACAATGACTTATTATTGTAGATATTTGCTTGTATCTAGCCTCGTGGCTGTGAAAAGATGTCTATTAGACTATAATATAAGCAGTTTATAAATAGTTTGTAAAGTAAGAAAGTAAATAAAAGACTTAAAAATGTTCTAATGTGGGCTTTATTTTACAGATGATAATTTTAGTGCAGAAAATGGTATAATAGTGGTGCGTGCTACTCGGTGGCCACTGGCGATAGACCCCCAGGGTCAGGCTCTCATTTGGATCTCTCGGATGGAGGAGAAGAATGAGATTCAGGTACAAGGCTTGATCTGGCATATCTTTCTACACTCACACCCCCACACAAGAAAATTAACCTATATATGTAAAAAATAACCATATAGACGTAGATATATAAGTATAATCCACCAATCGCACCGGTCCACCAATTCGCACTTGGCAGCGCACTGGACTGTGGCTTGTAACTGTCTCATTCCGAAAGAAGACCCGTGCCCAACAGTGGGACAATAATGGGTTGACAACGATATAATTGTAATGGTGATTAGCATAAACACTAAGACCAGAACAGAAATTTAAATATAATTCAGATAGATACCTGGTCGGGGTTCGAACCTGTAACCCACTGCGTGTCACATCGGTAAGGTGACCGTTCCGTCCACGCGGGTCATTAAATAAGTTTTAACACTTCGTGTCTCTCGGGTAACCGTAAAGGCTTATAAGAAGACATATGTATATACACACGATGTATCGATTCGACCCGAGTCCTACAACCACAGATCGTGGACTTCGGCCAACCGAACTACCTGAAGGTGATGGAGACGTGCCTCTCCGAGGGCAAGCCGGTGATAGTCCAGAACGTGGGCGAGGTGCTGGACCCGTCCATCGCGCCCATCCTGGACAAGGCCATCGTGAGGATCGGCTCCGCGCTCGTCATCAAGTTCAATGAGAAGATGGTGCCTTATAACAGCGATTTTAAGATGTATCTCACCACTAAGTTGGGTTAGTTGATTGACAGTTTGTACCTAGTCACTTAAATATCGGTAATATCCATTAATGAAAAGTAATGATGGTGGAGATTTTTGTGGCTTGACTTCGAAAGATCCACCTATTTCAACCTGATAACACAATAACAGAAGTATTATGCCCCGTTGTGTTCTAGTTTTAAGGATATAGGAAGGGAGACATATTTATGCGATGCTTTTTAACTTTGTTTTCAGGGTTGACAACGCGTCTATGACTACTCTGAGTAGTAAATACTTAACATCAGGTGGACTGTGTGCTCGCTTGCTAGTTCCATAATATTAAAATTAAATCATTAAAAATAATACATAAAACCTGACTAATGAAACTGAAAAGAGCAAAATATGTACTTGGATCAATCAAAATACATACATAAATACATATCAATATGGCCTAAAACTCTCATTCTGACAGAAGACCCGTGCCCAGCAGTAGGACAATAATGGGTGGTGGAGAGAGATGTAACGAATGTTATTAAAATACTAATAATCCTTACCAACATTCGCGAACGCGAATATTCTTTATTTTTATGTTTATGACTACCTTCTTTTGCTTTTCAGTGCTTTCCTGCGATTAAATATTCGAAAAACTTTCGCACAATTCTTGAGAATGCGATTGACTAAAAACATGCGATTTTCGTTACATGCCTTCGAGACACATTACCCTCCTGAGGTAATCGGCTAAACAATAATAACTTGGTAACTACCCCCAGGCAACCCGGTGTACAGCCCGGAGACGCTGACGAAGACCACGATGGTGAACTTCGCGGTGAAGGAGCAGGGGCTCACCGCCCAGCTGCTGGGCATCGTGGTCAGACGGGAGAGGCCCCAGCTGGAGATCATGAAGGACACGCTCGTGCAGACGATCGCCAACAGCAAGAAGGTGCTGGTAAGTATCCTCGGTAACTTAAGCTCATTCGTCCCTGTAGTTCGGGGTCAGAATAGAACTACGGTATCCCCTGCCTGTCATAAGAGGCGACTGAAAGGGTTTTGAAGGTTTCCCCCCTCGAGAACAAAAAAAAAGCTCATAGCTCTGGGAGCCCAGGGTGCTGGTGACCCATGAGCAATAGTAGTCCACTGCTAGGCACAGGTTACCTCTCATATTAAGAGTATGGTAATAAGCATGTGAGTTGTCGTTTTCAACACATTATTGTCCCACTGCTGGACACGTGGTTCTCTCATATTGAAAGTTTTATAAGGCCGCAGTCTACCGCACTGGCTATGTAGGGTTCACACAAGTTTGGTTTGGGGGTTTTTTTAGGAATCATTTCCTTGTCGTCAACCCATTATTGTCCCACTGCTGGGCACGGGTCTTCTCTCAGAATGAGAGAGTTTAGGCCATAGTCCACCGCGCTGGCCAAGTGCGAGTTGGTGGACTTCACACACCTCCGAGAAATTTTTTTTTTTTTTTTTTTAAAAACTCTCGGGTGTGTAGGTTTCCTCACGATGTTTTCCTTCACCGAAAAGCAGTGATAATTAAAGTATAATACACACATAAATCAGTGGTGCGTGCCTGGGTTTGAACCTCGGACCTCCCGATTGAGAGGCCAAGTTTCAACCATTAGGCTATCACTGCTCGTATCATTTCCTTACAATCAATAAACTACTGCTACGTCTGTTTCTGTCTAATAATACAGCTTTGCTTTACAGTGTTGTTTTATCTGCTCTGAGGGTTTCATAAGTGAGACATGCTTAACCGAGGCGTTCTAGCTTATCGCTTAGGGGTAGTAACGCCTGTGGTCAACCTTAAGTAGGATTCCAATCTTATTTGTCATTGATCACTGATGTCCATGGACTGCAGTGGCCAATTACATTATATATAAATAAATGCTCTTATACTACTACAATTTTATGAAAAATAAGGTACTCATGAGGACTGCCTTTTTTATAAAACCTTTGGACCTACATATTGTTATACAGAATATGTAATACCACTAGATACAAATGGCTCAGGGCCGGTCGAAATAGCGCAGATTAGGGGAGGCCTATGTCCAGCAGTGGACTTTCAAAGGATGATGGATGGGTGGATGGATGGATATGTAATATATAGCTCATAGAAAGCGTTCGGTGTCAATGACGCGAATTCCATTATTATTTGTTCACCCAAAACGTACAAAGTTCCTATAGAAATTTTCACTCCAAAAAAATGAGTGAATAATGAACATACACCAATAAGCTGTACCGTAGGTGGACCTGGAGAACGACCTGCTGCGGATCATGTACGAGTCGCAGGTGCCGCTGCTGGAGAACGAGGAGCTGTTCGTGACGCTGCAGACCTCGCAGCGCACCTCGCTCGAGGTCAAGGAGGCGCTCATCACCTCGCAGGATACCGAGAAGGAGATTGATAGTGCGAGGCAGGTTAGTGGCTACGAATCTATGGGGGCCGCTGCTAGAGAACGAGGAGTTGTTTGTGACGCTGTAGACCTCGCAGCTTACCTGCCTCGAGGTCAAGGAGGCGCTTACCATCTCGCAGAATACTAAGACAGAGATAGACAGCGCGAGGCAGGTCAGTGGTGGTCAGGTCAGGTCAATCCATGGATCCCTCATATTTATATATATGGGATCTATAAATATGAGGGATCCATGGATTCCATAAAAGTTTCCACATTGGCGAAACGAAATATTTGACTTCTCATATATTTGAATGTCATATAATTTTTTACTTCCCTTGTCAGGGTTACGTGCCAGTAGCGGTCCGCGCGTCGGTGTTGTTCTTCGCGCTGAACGACCTGTCGCGCATCGACCCAATGTACCAGTTCTCGCTGGACGCCTACATCGACCTGTTCACGTACTCCATCGACCGCAGCCCCAAGGGCGGCGAGCTGGAGGACCGGATCAACAACCTGAACGAGTTCCATACCTTTGCTGTTTATAAGTGAGTGGTTTGTTTTACTAGTGATGTCCAGCGTTACAGAACGGCTACCAAAAAACGTTCTGACACTTTTGGGTTCCGACTAGTTAGGCTATGAGTAGTAGAATGTTATAAAAAGTTGCACCTATATTGATCTAAAATTGACAGCCATCTCTTCATCCCCCCCTGGGTTTGATAACCGCCGCACCTCTCCTTAGACTTGACAGCAATCTCCTTTTCCCCACGTGGATTTAACAGCCATCTTCTCATCTTTCATTCATTCATGCCCATGCCATTCATGACATTCATGCCCACATTTTTCCTTGAATTAGACAACCTCTCATCCCAACCTAAATTTGATAGGCAACCGTCACTTGATTTTTCCCTCTACCTCCTAAAATTGACAATCACCCAAAACCTGGATTTTCCAGTCACCCCTCCTTATCCTCATCTGGACTTGCCAGTCATCTCTTTTCCCCCACTCGGTTTCCTCATCCTCCCCACCCTCCCCAGGAACACGTGCCGCGCGCTGTTCGAGCGGCACAAGCTGCTCCTGTCGTTCCACATCGTATCCCGCATCCTGTTCCAGCTAGGCAAGATGAGCGTGCACGAGTACCTGTTCCTGCTGAAGGGCGGCGTCGTGCTGGATCGCTCGGAGCAACCTGATAATCCTACTAGTTAGTAGTTGAACCACATTTGGTAGATTTTGTGGGTAAACGTTGTACGTATGTGTAACGTACGAGTATGGCACTTTTTGTACACTCATGTCATAGCCCACGTTGTTGCAATTCTCTAAATATTATATTTCAATGAATATCTAACAAGAGGATTTCCAAACGTGTGGATTTTATTTGGACGTTAGATTTTAATGGTTTTATTGGGGTACTGCTCTACTATAAAACATTCGCTTGACGCTGCAGTTATTTCGTAGTCTTATAAGATTAGACATACATTTATTTATAACGTTTAACGCTGACGCTAGTAGCCAATGTAACCTTTGCATAGTTGAGAGCTAGTTGTGTTTTAAAGTATTTTGCTGTTTTATGTATGTAATGACTGATTCATATTTTAACCAAGTAATAATTCAATGATACTGTATCTAGATTGGTTGCCTGATGAGTGCTGGGACAACATAACGGAGTTGGACAAGCTGCCCGGCTTCCACGGCATCATCGAGTCCTTCGAAACCTTCTCCAAGGAGTGGAAGGAGTGGTACCTTAATCCGGAGCCTGAATCACAGCCTTTGATTGGTATTCATTACATAATACTTGAATGAATTTCTCATTTTTACGGAACTATTTATTTATTTATTACAAATTATTCTTTAAATAATAAATTGATTTTAAATCGTATAATCTGCAATTAACTCGGCTTCCGTGCACTTCCTCCGGAATTCATATGATTTATTGATATATGATTTGATTAAAATATGTTACGAGTATTCTGTCAAGCCATACTTTTAGATTTGTACATACTCGTATGTATCATAATTATGTTCTAAAAGTTGTATAAAAGATATTAAAATGTTTCGAAACAAGATTCGATCGTATTTGTCCGCAGGCGAATGGAACGACATGTGCAGCGAGTTCCAACGAATGCTGATGGTCAGGTCGCTGCGCGCTGACCGCGTGTCCGGCTGCGTCGCCGCCTTCGTGGTCAACGTGCTCGGCCCGCGCTACGTCGAGCCGCCCGTGCTCGACATCAAGGTACTGTCAATGCGCTCGGGCCACGGGATGACATCAAAGTCATCGTCAACCTATTATTGTCCCACTGCTGGGCACGGGTATTTTCTCAGAATGAGAGAGTTTAGGCCATAGTCCGCTGCGCTGGCCAAGTGCGAATTGGTGGACTTCACACACCTCCGAGAACTTTTTTTTTAAGAACTCTCGGGTGTGTAGGTTTCCTCACTATGTTTTCCTTCGCCGAAAAGCAGTGATAATTTCTAATACGCACATAAATCAGTGGTGCGTGCCTGGGTTTGAACCTCGGACCTCCCGATTTAGAGGACAAGTTTTAACCATTAGGCTATCATTGCTCAACTACCGCTGACATCAAAATATTTGATGTAATCTCCATGCCCATGGGCTAGCCCGTCGATTGATGCTAGATAGAAGCTTTAACCTATATGAAGTTACGTGTAGCCATGTGTGACAGTGACCACTTATCATCAGATGGTCTGCCAGCTCGGTTTGAAAATAATATCGAATATTAGTTTTTTTTTGTTTTTATAATAATGAAGTAGCAAACGAGTCACCGATGTCAATGACAGATACTTTGCTACTCCCGAGGACTAGGATGTTCGCCTCATATAAAAGTGTGCCGGCAATCACACCCTATCATCGAATCGTAATGAATGCTTCACGTTAGAAATAGGGGTGGTGGTGGTGATACTTCCCCGGTCGAACCACCGGTTTTGATTTACCAACCATTGTTACATCATAGCCCAAGAGCCCGTGAGTGCCAGACCTTCGGATTTTCATAAAAGCTGAAAATTTTTCTATGTGTGTCCCTAATACAGGTAAGAATGATCCCCACCCATGAAGCTGGGGCAGCGGTGGCTTTGGCAGGTAACAGGCAACAAAGGTGTATAAAATTCCATCTCAAATTTATCATAAAATAAAACTGAATTTTTTTATATTTGATTCACAATAATATCAAAACTCGCGTTGCTCATTGCCGGACAGTTAGTATGGTTGCAACCCTCTGCCGGACACCCTTAAACTATTATAATTTATAATTATACTTACGTTATATTATAAAATCTCAATTTTATATATAATTTTTTGGAGGCCTATTAATCTATGTTTACATAATTGCCGGACAGTTTCGACGGTTCTATCATCTTGCTAGACGCATTCAAAGTGAGCAGTAGTTCGGGGAGATTTGTTTACGTTAAACTATAAGATTATATCTACAAAGTAAAACATCAATCTCAGTGTTACGTTTAATATATTTTGAATATGAGTTGAACAAAAATGATACTTTTTTTAGGTCCCAAAATTAGGGTCTAGATAAACACTAATTTTTGGTTACTATCTTTATGAATTTCATATGACTAAAAGTTTTTCTAAGGTTTATATGGTATTAAGTAATTGATACAATACAAATACCGAAGTGTTTCTAAGAAATATTTTAAACACCACGCAGATAAAGTGTATTTAGGTCATAAAATCAATACATTAGTATGGACATGACTTGTAAATAATGTGTTTGTTTTGTGAACTTTTGAGCTACATACGTATTATTATTCATTATACTATAAATTATAATAATACAAAATACTTTATTTAAACATTATATGCAAAAATATTACAAACAAAAATTCGTATGTCTTATCCAAAATTGATTGCTTACGTCATATTCAAACTGCTGTCAACTCGAACTCGATGCACTATATCCAATAATATACGTGTTTTACGACGTATTCCACCTTTTTTCTTTATAATGCACTAAAACTAGTTATATTTATCACTTATTAATAACGCGATTATCATAATAATTATCATAATTAATAATCACTTATTAATCAATTTTTGCGAGCGAATTACATATGTAGCATATGGAACAACGCTCACTTACAAAAGCCAACAGCATATAAACCGGTAAATAATGGTTGGATACTGGAAAATGACCACTACTATTTTAAATGGTTTGAAGGAGATCAATTACCGAATTATGTCAGCGAATCTCTAAAAACAGTTCCAGGTATTTGATAATTATGTTAAATTATTATACATTAATTTTGGACTATTTGTAATTAAATTAACTTGGTTTTTTTACTATTGCACAAAACAAAGAGGAAAGCGATATTGAAGACGATCAATCCACAGAATGGAATAATAGTGACGAGGAGTATGGATGTATTGACGACGACGATGAAAATGATGAAAATGTTTAAAGATTTTATTAAAATAAATGTATTTTTCTGTAACTTTTTTATTTAAAAAAAAATTTCTTTTTGATATAATAAACAATAAAATTTGATTTACTTTAATTCATTGGCTTTACAATTTTGATAGAATTGAAAATATAAAGTTCGTAAAAATGAAAAATAATATAAATAAAGTTATTAGAGTTTCGATATGATTGAAGTTGTATTAGAACAATTTTACTGAGTACTGTTTTAAATATTTGTTGTTCAAACTGTAAAAATTTATTTAATGAAATTTCTTGACTAAGAAAAAAATAAGCTGCACAATTTGAACTTGATAACAGTGGATGCGCAGTGAAGGGCCGCAATAGACCAAGCGCTCTGTCTCACTCGCACTAGTTACTGTATACGTTCCTTGCTCCCCGAACTACTGCTCACTATGAATACGTCTAGCAAGATGATAGAACCGTCGAAACTGTCCGGCAATTATGTAAACATAGATTAATAGGCCTCCAAAAAATTATATATAAAATTGAGATTTTATAATATAACGTAAGTATAATTATAAATTATAATAGTTTAAGGGTGTCCGGCAGAGGGTTGCAACCATACTAACTGTCCGGCAATGAGCAACGCGAGTTTTGATATTATTGTGAATCAAATATAAAAAAATTCAGTTTTATTTTATGATAAATTTGAGATGGAATTTTATACACCTTTGTTGCCTGTTACCTGTCAAAGCCACCGCTGCCCCAGCTTCATGGGTGGGGATCATTCTTACCTGTATTAGGGACAAACATAGAAAAATTTTCAGCTTTTATGAAAATCCGAAGGTCTGGCACTCGCGGGCTCTTGCTCTATCATTACATACTTGGCACAACATACACAATATTAAAAACTAAATGCGCAATCTCTTATACATAAACACTGCATGCAATACATATCAATCAAGTAACTAATGTAATTTTACAGTGATGCGTTCGAGTATACAAAACAACAGATGTTTTGTGTTATTAGTTTGTGACGCACCTAATTTATTATGTTTCTTTTTTTTAATAAAAATATCTTTATTCATTTTAAAACGGTTGTTAAAACTAGTGGCAAGGGCCCCTGTACTAGGTTATAGACCTGTATTACGGGGTACCCCGCTCTTCCATCTCTCTGTCAGGCGGCCTGGGAAGAGTCCACGTGGAAGACGTCCCTGCTGTTCGTGCTGTCCCCGGGCGTGGACCCCACGGCGGCGCTCATCCAGCTCGCCGTCGACGTCAAGATGTTTGATAAGTTCCAGTCCCTCAGCCTTGGACAGGGACAGGCTCCCACTGCCGCGAAGTAAGTCTAGATGTTAGTCAAAGGTAAACATCTTAGGAAACATCTTATATACAGTACCTGCGTGACGGAACGGTCACAAAACTGATCTGATATACAGTTAGTTTCTGGGTTCCGAGCCAGGTTTCTTTTTATCTGACTGAAGTAGCAAACGAGCATACAACCCACCTGATGTTAAGGGGTCACTGCCGCTCATGGATATCTGTAATCAACTTCTTACAGAACATGGGTTTCATCTGAAGTCAATCACAGATGCGTTGCTACTCTCGAGGTCTATGAAGGTTGCCTCATATAAAAGTGTGCCGGCAACCACACCCTTCCATCGAAACGCAAGAAATGCTTCACGCTAGAAATAGGTGTGGCGGTGGTTCTTCCTCGGTCGAACTACACTGGTTCTCCTATCTTCAAGGTCAAATATGAATGAGGGATTTATGTACTCTCTTTCTGTATGAAGTTGCTTACCTATAGTGACCACTTGCCATCAGGAGGACTGCATCCTCGTTTGCTATTTCAATCGACCAAAAAAAAAATAACATAATACATAATTATGTAATTCTATACAGACATAGAGCAGTGATAGCCTAATGGTTGAAACTTACCCTCTCGATCGGGAGGTCCGAGGTTCAAACCCAGGCACGCACCAATGATTTATGTGCGTATTAGAAATTAATTATCACCACTTTTCGGTGAAGGAAAACATCGTGAGGAAACCTACACACCCGAGAGTTCTTAAAAAAAAAAGTTCTTGGAGGTGTGTGATGTCCACCAATTAGCACTTGGCCAGCGCGGTGGACTATGGCCTAAACTCTCTCATTCTGAGAGAAGACCCGTGCCCAGCAGTGGGCCAATAATGGGTTGATGCGATACAGACATATCTATCTATACATGGAAATGTAACATTCCATTTGTCCTCCAACTTTTCCCCTCTACAGAATGCTAACATCCGGCATGAGGGACGGCGGCTGGGTGTTCCTGGCGAACTGCCACCTGGCCTGCGAGTGGCTGGGCTCGCTGCGGGGGCTGGACAACCCCAAGATCCACCCGCGCTTCAGGCTGTGGCTGTCCTCCATGCCCGACGACAAGTTCCCCCTGAGCGTGCTGCAACGGAGCATCAAGATGACCACCGAACCGCCGCAGGTGAGATCTCTCCTCAACCCATTATTGTCCCACTACTGGGCACGGGTCTGCTCTCGGAATGAGACAGTTTTAGGCCATAGACCACCGCGCTGGCCAAGTGCGAATTGGTGGACTTCACACACCTCCGAGAACTTTTTTTTAAAGAGTTCTCGGGTGTGTAGGTTTTCTCACGATGTTCTTCTTCACCGAAAAGCAGTGATAATAAATTTCTAATACGCACATAAATCAGTGTTGCGAGCCTGGATTTGAACTTCGGACCTCCCGATTGAGAGAGCAAGTTTTAACCATTAAGGCTAAGAGGCTAAGAGGCTAAGAGTGAGATCTGTTGAGCTTGAAATCCAAAATGGAATGCAACTTTTTAATGATTATTACTAAATTGACATATTTGTATTGTTTTGTTTAATAAGATTGATTTATTCACTAGTAAAATTAATTAAATTGATTAAGAATTGATAAAAACTATATTTGAATGAAATGTCTATTTTGTATATTATGCTAAGTTATTCCAATGATATCTGATAAGTTTGCTATATATGTAAGTTGTGCTTCCTTTTAAGTGATGTCTTCACTCTCAATAATATTGAAAATTGTTTATTTATATGTAAATTATGTGTGAAGTGTCGTTAGGTTGCCTTTAAACAAATAGATAAATAAAATAAATAAGTATCATTTAAATAATAATATAATTTTAATCGACTCCGTTCTGGCTTCTGAGATAAAAGAAAAAAGAGGGGGGCGGGCTGATTTTATATTACTGTTTTGACTGGACTGCATGCTCGTTGCTACTTCAGAGTGATAATCAAGTTACGTTCTCCAGGGTCTGAAGGGCAACCTGGTGCGTCTGTTCGCGAACATCAACGAGGACCGTTTCGACGAGGCCACGCCCAAGTACCGCCGCCTGCTGTTCTGCGTCTCCTTCTTCCACTGCACGCTCATCGCCCGGAAGCGCTTCCGCCAGCTCGGGTATAACGCCGTCTACAGCTTCAACGACGCTGACTTTGATGTGAGGATGTTACCAAAAACACACACTTTCTAAATGGGCTATTTGACAATGCGAAAAATTAAGTGTCAATTACTGTTATCAGTATATATTATGAGTTTAAGAATGGTTATTTATTAACATAAGTTGAAAACAATAATTATATTTATTTAAAAATCCTTAAATAAAAATGCATTTTTTAAACGTTTGTCACGTGACACAAAATGCTCCTGATTTGGCGGGTTTATGATGACGTCACTTGCTTGTAAACTTTCGTTTTTTGTTTACAACAAATGTATGTGGATGACATGAGCCACAGATGACAATACAGGCAAGTGACGTCACCAAACCGCCATATTGTCAAAGTAGCGTTTTTGCGCGCTATTTAAATATTGAATTTTTAATTTGATATTTTTCAGCAAATATGTACCAAAATTAAAAAAAACAACTTTTACTGGGTTCCTTAACCTCTGCTAGAAAATATAAAATGGATTTTAAAAACCTGTCAAATAGCCTATTATCACTACATAGTATAAAAGAAAGTCGCTTTCCCCCATCTGTCCCTATGTATGCTTAGATCTTTAAAACTACGCTACGGAATTTAATGCTGTTTTTTAATAGAGTGATTCAAAAGGAAGGTTTTTATGTATAATATATGCATGATATAGTGGAGGAACACTGATAATTTTACATTTTTTTACTTTTACGTGAACTGAGGTTCGCCAGGTCGACTAGTTTTTATATAATACAGTATAAAATATGTTTATTGTACACCAAAACATTATTTGTTATCAACATAAAACTAAAGACACAAATTGTAAAGTACAACAGGGGTCGTATTAACAAAATAGCCTCTTTTAGACAACCAGTGGATACTGGGCGAAGACATTTAGGATGCAAAAGAGCATTATTATGGTTCTTTCTTATATTATTATTACGTGGTACTTATCAAGGTGGTAGAACCAGTGTAGTTCGACCGGGGAAGTACCACCGCCACACCTATTTCTAGCGTGAAGCATTCCTTGCGTTTCGCTAGAAGGGTGTGGTTGCCGGCACACTTTCACATGATGCGACCATCATAGTCCTCAGGAGTAGCAACGCATCTGTGATTGACTTCAGATGGAACTCATGTTCTGTATGAAGTTGATTACAGATGTCCATGGGCGGCAGTGACCACTTACCATCAGGTGGACTGCATGCTCGCTTGCTACTTAAATCAAATAAAAAAAAAAAAAAAAAAAAACGTTATTTGCCAGGTACAGGTGAAGCATTTCGTGCCTTTGGGTGTGTTTGCCGGCTTACTTGATGATTGACTTCGCATAAAATTCCTGTTCTCTTTTTTTAGTGAGAAAATGTGTTCTCTTCGAGACTTAAGGTCAAGTTCAGTCTCAAAATTTTTGTCTCTGAGACTCTTCTTGGCTTTTTTTTATAAAGGGAGAGAATATTCTACACTCATAGCCCACAGCATGATTTTCTCCTGGGTTCTGGGTTCCATGGACTCACACAAAGTGGAATAAACAAACATCCAGATCCAGAACAAAAATCTAATCTCATCATTCAAATACCTGTCCGCCCGGGAATCAAACTCGGAACCCACGGCGTGTCAGACCGGCATGGTAACCGCACCGCCACGCAGGTCGTCATAATTGTTCGTGAAATCTTCCGAAATAAATGAAGGTTTTATATTCGGCCTTATATTTTTTGACAGTCACTCTTTATATTCCAACAATCCAGGTATCCGACAACCTGCTAGCGAACTACCTGGAAGAGTACGAGGAGGTCCCGTGGGACGCGCTGCGGTACCTGTTCGCGATCATCAACTACGGAGGCCACATCACCGACGACTGGGACAAGCGGGTCCTCATCGCCTACATCAACCAGTTCTTCTGTGAAGAGGCTCTGGATGTACCGTTTTATAGGTAAGATGTTTTGAATATTTTTAAGATAAGATCGGTTAATAATAACTAAAATTTTCAAGCCTAATGAGGCTTGAAGATTTCAGTAATTTTTGACCGGCTGTATATATTTTGAAAGAAAGAAATAAATGTAATTTATTCAGGCTCATCATCTTATCATCATTTTGTATGTATGTATGTATTCAAAAATACATAGGCCGTAGTTAAATTAACCTATGTAATTAATTAGTTAATTTAAACCTATGCAAGAATATAATGATTTATTACGACTATCAATGATACTATTACGACCATATTGTTACATAGTAAGAAAAATGACAATTCCCCCGTTTTTTTTTGTTTTATTGCGTACAAGCTAACGGACATACATACAAATAAACAAACCGCACCTTTATTCATAAAAAGATATCTTTAAATATTTGTATTGCGACTTTAGCACCTACTTCATTAGCTTCATGGTATTAACTAGCTGAACCCCGCAGCTTCGTCCGCATAAAAAAATCGATGTATCGGTTGTCCCGTGGAATAAGATATTTTCCCACAGTAAAAAGTAGCCTATATGTTAATCCAGATTGTCAGCTAACTACCTACCAAATTTTATGAAAATCGCTCCAGCCGTTTAGAAGTGAAGAAGTAACAAACATACACACTCACAAACTTTCGCCTTTATAATATTAGTATGATAGTATGAAGTATGATTCGCGAAATATAAATTTTGAGTTATTTCTTTTTATGAATAAATGTGCGATACATACGCAAGGAAACATTACCAAAATAAAACTTTTTGTGTATCAGATTGTCGAGTATCCCGGCGTACCACATCCCGCGGGACGGCAGCCTGGAGTCCTTCCGCGACTTCCTCGACCTGCTGCCCGCCGCCGAGCGCGCCGAGTCGCTGGGGCAACACGCCTCCGCTGACGTGGCCACGCTGGCCCAGGTTTGCTCTATACACACCTATTTCTAGCGTGAAGCGGTTCTTGCGTCGATAGAAGGGTGTGGTTGCCGGCACACTATCACATGAGGCGACCATCATAGTTCTCGAGAGTAGCAACGCATCTGTGATTGACTTCAGATGGAACCCATGTTTTGTATGAAGTTGATTACAGATGTCTATGGGCGGCAGTGATCACTTACCAGCAGGTGGACTGCATGCGCGTTTGCTACTTCAGTCAGATAAAAAAAAAAACATTGTTTATAGAAAAACCTGTCTCTAAGGTGGTAGAACATTTGTATAACGTGTAATATATAGGACGCGTTCCAGAAGACGCTCACAAAGCCCAAAACGCCCAAAACGTCATTCCACAAGACGATCGCGGTCGCTGTGGTCGCGACGAATACGTCACTCATGCCGACATGACTTACCCCCACGCGACGCTATTTCATACTCCTCCGTCTGCGGCAAGTAACTTAAAAACGGATCACAAGTTTTTGCTTCACGTATTAATATATAGTTGACCACAATTTCCAGGACGCGATGATAATGTGCTCGACTCTGTTCGCTCTGGCGTCCACCGGCGGAGGCGGCGCTGGCGGCGGCGAGGACCAGAAGGTCAGCCTTTATACATGTCTACACTAATATTTATATGTTACTAGCTGTACCCTGCGCTACGCCATCACAAAAAAAAATACACCAGTAACCTTTGCGAGCTGTTGGATAACAACTTTGCTAAAGATGGTCACGTGATCAAATGAATTGTTTGCGATTCTATAGAGGACATACAGACCAACATTTGTTTTTATATATAAGAACACTAGCTGTACCCTGTGCGCGTCGCTACGCCATCACAAATAAGAATACACCAGAGACCTTCGCGAGCTCATGAACTTTGCTAAAGATCATCACGTGATCAAATGAATAGTTTACGATTCTATAGAGGACATTCAACATTTATTTTTATAAGGAGGGTGATCCTTGTAGAAGAACAATTACGAAATAAAGAATAAATGTCACAAGATAAATAAAAAATCGGAGGCCATAACGACTGCTGACAGAAGAAAATACTTAAAAAAGAAAAGAAAGCAAAAGAAATTACTTATGTTATTCTCTAACCATCTACTACCAATATAAACCGCTACCACTACTAGAACCATTACCATCATAGGTGGCAGAACAAGCGTAGTTCAACCGGGGAAGTACCACCGGCACACTTATTTCTAGCGTGTAGCATTTATTGCGTTTCGATGGAAAGGTGTGGTTGCCGGCACACTTTTATATGAGGCGATCATCATAATCCTCGGGAGAAGTAACGCATCTGTGATTGACTTCAGATGGAACCCATGTTCTGTATGATGTTGATTACCTCAGCAATATCATCTCAACCGCCACTTGAATTGTTTTTTTTTGCTACTACCACCAGATCCATTACCCCAGCAGTATCCCGATCACCAATAAAATACCACCTATTTAATCTTTTTCTAAGACTGCAACTACTCAGGGGATCCTACTCTACACGTTGGCCGAACGCTGTTCCATCTAATAGACATTTGTTTCATGTGGCAGGTGGACGAACTAGCCCAGGAGATGATAGCGAAGCTGCCGACCCGTATCGACGTGGAGACCACAGAGCGGATGATGGGCCCCGAGATCGTGATGCCCATGTGCGTGTCGTTGCTCCAGGAGCTGGGCTACTTCAACGTGCTGATCACCGGGATCACTGCTGGCTTGAAGGTGAGCTTGAGCTTCCTCCTGAGGTATTCCCGGAGCGCTATGACATGGGGTTCTTCAAGAAAGGTGCGAAAAGAGCTCTCCTACAAAGCCGGCGATGCATTGGCGACTACTCTGGTGTTGCAAGTGTCCATAGGCGACGGTGACTACTTTCCATCAGGTAGCCCGTCTGCCTTATCGTTAGGTTAAAGTATAAAAAAAAGGTGACGTGGACTATAGTTAGCATAGCTTGTCTTTTACCACGGAGCGGATGATGGGCCCTAAGATCGTGAGTCCCTGAGATCGCCCATGTGCGTGTCCGTACTCCAGGAGTTAGGCTACTTCAACGTGCTGATCACCGGGAGCGCTGCTAACTTGAAGGTGATTTTTTTTTCTGATCGAAATACCAAACGAGCAAGTATTCCACCTGATGGTAAGTCGTCACTGCCACCTATGGACATTTGTAAGCAACTTCAAATAGCACATGAGTTGATCATGAAGTAAATCACAGATGTGAGTAAGGGGGGGGGGGGGGGTAGCAATCCCGAGAACTATGGTCGCTTCATATAAAATTGTGCCGGCAATCTCAAAACTCTTGTTCTATATAAAGTTGCTTACAGATGATGTGTATGGCAATGACCATATACTATCAGGTACACTGTAACTTAAAAGTAAAGACATACATAGCTAACACTTTTAATTTGCTTTTGTAACAGGAGTTGCGACGGGCGATCGAAGGCCTGGTGGTGATGTCGGAAATGCTTGAGATTATGTACTCTTGCATCTTTGAAGGAAGAGTACCGAAATTTTGGCAGAAAGGTAAATTTTACATAAAACTAGTCTAGTTTGTAGTTATAGCTGGTACTTTAGTTGAGGTTAAATTATGTTAGGTTAAGTTATGAGGCCGTGCATGCCATGCCTACGGCCCCTGGGTGGCGGTCTCGAGGTTATTTCGTCGCCGTGCGGATGGGGGCTTTAGAAGTAAGGCGCGCCTTTGTGTTTTCTGGCGCGCCTTGCTGTTGGAGGGGAGCTCTGTGCTCCACGTGGAGGGGCTGTGGGAGCGGCACTGGCGGGTTCGCGGATGAGTGTGAAAGTGTGCCCGTGTTCCCGCTGTACGGTGCGAAAAAATTACAGAGGGTTATGGCTTTTGGGGTCATGAATGGTACTGATGAATCTGGACACAGGCAAAAGACGTCGGGACCGCAAACAGCGTACTCGTGCTCCCGTCAAAGGTTGTTCAGAAGAACACCGTTGGGTTTTATCTGATAGTAGTGCGGCATATCCTCTTTGTTTTCCCAGCAGCTGAGAGGAATTCATGCACGTAAAAGATGGCTATAATGCAATTATTGTGATGTGTGCAGCGCGTCCATCGATGAAGCCGTTGGGGTCGTGGTGCCGCGAGCTGTGGCTGCGCGGCGCGCACCTGTCGGGCTGGGCGCATGCGCCGCGCGCCCCGCCCCCCCTCTGCTGGCTGCCCGCCCTCGTGGCGCCCACCGGCTTCCTCACCGCCGTCATGCAGGTACCGCCCGCCCCCGCCCGCCCTGTGCTGGCTGCCCGCCCTCGTGGCGCCCACCGGCTTCCTTGCCATCTTTCTTTGCTGGCTGCACGCCACCAATTTCATGCATTACTTGTATTATAGTACTTGATTGACTCCTAATGCATTTCTCAGTATGGACGTGGACCTTACCGTAATCGAAACAACGTGTTTCATTGCTTTGCATTTGTTTCAAATGCCTTATCTAAACTACTTAAAAATACCTAAAGCATTTCAAATAAGTCTTCGGGAATAATAAGGCATCTATGATGAAGTTTCATTATTATTCTTATAGAAGATACTAATTACGGTTTAAGTTTGATAATTTGAAATAAAATAAAATGCATGCATATCTTTCAGACTACCGCCCGCGGCGAGGGCTGGCCAATAGACACGCTGTGTTGGGAGTTCACGGTGATGCCTCTAGAAGAAACCGCTTTCGTGCGACCACCACGAGATGGCGGTGTTTACATTCGGTAATGTTTATGAAAATTGTAGTTGTGTAAAATAGAATGTCTTACCAGGCAAGTTCATGCTTGCTTAGCGCTGCGAGTCCCCATGTGGAGCTACAGGATTTTTCACTTTAGTTAAAGATTTTTTCCTTTTTGTATTAAATACGCTAAAGTCAGTTGTCATCAACCCACGCTAGTTTTAATCTTCTAGAACTTGACAGGTTACTTATGGAGAAGGTTATTAGGCTATAATATAAATATTATTAATGTTCTAAATTTCTTAAACGTATAACTCATTTTATATTTATATATTAACTTAATAAAAATGATTAGAGTTATTAAAACGTTTCGTACACTTATAGCCCTACACTAGGAATTTATCCTATGTCGCAGATACCAGATACCATAGACATACAAAAACAAATACACAAACACCCAGACATAGATCACGGCATCAAAATTAATCATTCATACCCATTCGAACCCAGAACCCACTTTACATCAGACCGGCATAGTGACCGCTCCGCTATGTACATAGTTCGTCATTTATTCAAGTTTTATTATTTATTTATTTATTTATCTATTTCTTTATTTATTTAATGACACACCAACAGCATTACAAACAACACATTACAATAATCTTATACAGGAATAAAGATAGTATGCACGACAATTACAGATGCGTACAACATTCTCTATAATAGACGTGTTGAGTTAATAATATTGACAATATTAATTATTCCGTATTTATGAAAATATGTCATTATCGCGTTGCATCATAATATCATATTGCATGAGTTTGGGCATATACACAGTTTCGCCATCAAACGCTCTAATTCGATAAGGTTTGCGACATTTTCAAGACAAAGTTCCAACTCATGTACGTACATAATTAACGATGTCACCAGTAAGTACATCGCTGTGTGTAAAAAACAATTCCTGAAGAAATTATTCACAAACAATAATCTACGATTTACTTATTACTTATAAATATATTATAATCTACAATTTACTTACTATAAATATTGATTTAAAACGTTGAAGTCCTCTCCAATTTTTGTTTACTTTTTGTCTCCACATTCAAAATAGATTTACTTGATGTTCCCACAATGTATTTGATTGATTATTGTCAGCGGGCAGTACCTGGAGGGCGCGAGCTGGTTCAAGAAGGAGGGCCACCTGCAGGAGCCGCTGCCCATGCAGCTGGTGTTCCCGCTCTCGCCCATACACTTCAAGCCGGTGCGCGCCACCGGACGACGGCTTAAGAGTAAGTCGCATATTATATATCCAAGCCTTTCCTACTTACACTTCAGGGGTAGCGACGCTATGACCTTCGGGCTCTATTATTATGTTACGGCATTGCAAGTACCGCACATAAGATTTATTATATCGCTACCCCCGGCTACTTTGACATAGATAATGTAGCAAGCACCGCACAACATTTATTTTGTTACTACTCCCGGCTATGGTTACAATGATATTTCGATTTCTTCCGAAGAGGAAACCATCCAAAGACGTTCAGAATAATTTGACGATTAATTAATTAGATTAAATGTTTACGAGCGGTAGTGGAGACTTACAAACTGCATGCTCGTTGGCTGCTTATCTCTCGTCAACCCATTATTGTCCCACTGCTGGGCACGGGTCTTCTCTCAGAATGAGAGAGTTTAGGCCATTGTCCACCTCGCTGGCCAAGTGCGAATTGGTGGACTTTACACACTTTCGACAACTTTTTTTTAAAGAACTCTCGAATGTGTAGGTTTCCTCACGATGTTTTCCTTCACCGAAAAGCATTGATAATTAATTTCTAATACACACATAATTTTAGAAAAGTCAGTGGTGCGTCCCTGGGTTTGAACCTCGGGCCTCGCGATCGAGGGGGCAAGTTTCAACCATTAGGCTATCACTGCTCTACTCTGCTGCTGTTGGCTGCCTATATAATGATACAATAAAACATGTCATAATTTATATAGTTACAGCTCTATCACAGAGATGGCTCACTTTAGTAAAAGCGAGTACCTTCCGCTAGCTTTACATTAGGATACAATGTATAGCGATTTAGACTTAAAAACACAACTCGGACATAGACGACAATTTATCGTATAGATAATGGCTGAGCTGAAAATGAAACCCTAGACAATGCATCTTAGTATGTTTTTTTAAACCGTGTATCAGACCGTTATAGTAATCCCTCTGCCACGCAAGTCGTCAATGTGTCGTGTCGTCGTGGTTTACAATATGTCGTACATTGCACTTGCAGACCGCTACGTGTGCCCGTGCTACTACTACCCGATGCGGCAGGGCGCCTTCGTGGTGGCGGTGGACCTGCCGTCCGGCAAGGAGACCGCCGACTTCTGGGTCAAGCGCGGCACCGCCCTACTCTGCACCCTCGCCACTTAAACAATAGCCACATACCACACACCACCGCCACATAAACATAGCGGCTTTTGTGGCAATAACCAATTAACTGAGTATTGTTTTTGATACAATCAATTAATTGAGTTTTGACTAATTTTTTAACGAAATTAACCAATTAATTGAGTTATTAACGAAATAACCGATTAACTATTCTCTCGATAATAAAATAATTTAACTTAGTAAATTGATTATTATCTATTGTTACGTGAATTATTAAATAATTATTGTTATTTAAATAATTAACTAGGAGTATATAATTTATCGAATAGCAAATTAATTGCATAATTTTGCCTAATTTATTAATTTATAACCTTAATTAAGTCATGGTTACTTTGATGGTTAAGATGGTATCAATGGTTATTTAAATAATGATTTAATTGTATTGAATACTTTTAATTTTATCAATTATAAACTTAGTTGTGTCATGTAGGTTATAATAAATAATTATTGATATACTCTCGATTTTAATAAATATATTGAAAAAAATAATTGAATTCCTCGTTATATTTTTTGAGCGACTCAATGGAAATTGTAAGTTTCTTTTGTAGGTAAAGGGAAAGCTATTCCTAAACGTTAGATTATTTATTTACTTCAGTATGTAATGCAAATAGTAAGTTTACATAGTAAGTATGTACCAAGCATAGAAAATATATTATTTACAAGGTGGTAGAACCAGTGTAGTTCGACCGGGGAAGTACCACCGCCACACATATTTCTACCGTGAAGCATTTCTTGCGTTTCGATAGAAGGTTGTGGTTGCCGGCATACTATCTTATGAGGCGACCATCATAGTCCTCGGGAGTCGCAACGCATCTGTGATTGAGTTCAGATGGACGCCATGTCCATTATGAAGTTAATTACATATGTCCATGAGCGGCAGTGGCCATCCGATGGACTGCATGCTTGTTTGTTACTTCAGTCAGATAAAAAAAAATGAAAATATGCTATAAAATAAAACAATAAATTAGACAATGATCTTTATTTACAACTTAAGATTAACTTATGTAACAATTACAATTAAACATTTTATTATTATGCACCTTATTATAGTCAACAATATATTTTATTCAGATAAAATCCAGGTAGCTGTAAAATTAAAGGTCTTCTTCAGTTCTTTAGTACTTAAAATTCCTAAAATATTAATATTGGTCAACTTTCTAGCCAACGACTATCCTAACAGAAATCTGTTTTTTTTTTTAATTTTATATAGGGAAAAATGTAACGATGTTACGTTACATTTTTTCGTTACGTTCATAGGTTTCGTTACGTTACATAGGTGTGTGTAAGTAAACAAAATTTTAAAAGGTTTATTTTACTGTTGATAAAGGAATATTTAAATTTTGCCGTATATAGTGACCAATGATAAAACTACCACAAATAAAAATGTTGGGAAATCATAGACTACATAAAATTGAAAGAAAATTGTGACACGTTAAACCTACAATTTTCTAATATGGCACTATGAAATTACAGTAACTAACAGCGATAATGAATAAAAACAAAACTAAAAAATCTTAGTAAATATAATACAGGCCCTAAAACAATAATACCTTTTCTTATTATAGCACTAATTATAAGAAACAATTTGGACCATAGTACATAATTCAAAAAAGTCATAGAAAAAGGTTTGAAATTAATGACTTGTGACTGAATAAATCATTGCATTCAAAACTCATTCATTTAAACTTCATCTCATTAAATAACCAGCGAAAAGATGCCGGGTCTGCTTTAAAACATTCAAATTGTAAGTACTACGACTCGGATAAAGCAATATAATGGGTGCGTTCCAGAAGACACTCACAAAGCCCAAAACGCCCATTACGTCGTTCCGCAAGACGCCCGCGATCGTTGCGGTTGCGGCGAATACGTCACTTATGACGTCATGACTTACGCCCACGCGAAGTTGACGACGACCCATCTAATAAGGTGGGTCGAAGTAATCGTTCCATTAGAGATTATATCAGTAACGCTCACTAGCTAGTGGAACGGGAAAAAGCGGCGTGAGCGTGAACTTTATGAACGTCGAATGGAACGCACTCAATGACGCGTCAGTTGTCATTTCGTCAAGCTGCGATTAAAATAACAATAATTAAAATAAAAATATGTAAAGTGATTAGGACGTAATTAAAAAAAGCCTGCCAGATTTTCGGTACATTCTTTTTCTATTAAAATTAGTGGTTATTATTATTATAATATATCGCACGGTAAAAATAAAAGGGGCCTGATTCGAAATTTGCATCGCTGTATTTATTGTAGCTCTATGTAGATAATGGGTTGTACTCCCTATGTAGACATTTATAGCTTTCTTTTAAAGAGGAGTCCCGTGCCAACTGATTGGCAATAATGGATTGATTTCAATACAGAGACACCGTTATTTGAAGGAGTTTCAAGTATTTAACTCAACTTGCTGAATTTTTCAGTTCGGTTACTTATTTTCAATGTGCGATAATTATATTTTATAAACAAAATATCCAATAACCGTTACGATGAAATCTGGGCTTAGTCATTTTTTTTTAAACATTTTTTTGTAAAAATATTAGACGTCCATTGTTTGAACCATAGATACTTATACTGACGTGGACCATAGATATAGTAGGATAATACGTCTATAGTTTGAACTGCATCCACACAGACCAGATGTCATAAAAATCTCCAAAAATCCGCTTATGAGGGTCAGACGACGACAGTTTTCTCCGGATGGAATCGCCTCGCGTACCTCCTCTTGTACCGCCGGGAGGGACACTTGCCGGCCTTGCGGTCGTACATGCCGTGCTCGCACGTGGGGTGCGTGCAGCTGCCGTCGTCGATGCACACGCGGTCGCGGAGGGCGAAGTGCTCCTTCCCCCGCGCGAAGGAGAGGCAGTCCCTCCGCCGGTCCTCGTCTGCCCACTCGCACACGCAGGAGCATATGCCGTTGGACACTCGGTTCCGGAATAAACGCGGACATGTGCATCTGGAAGAATTTTGATCTACTTAGTTACGTATTTTCGTTACGTTACGGATTACTTTCGTTCAGTATATAATTTTAGTAGTTAATGAAAATGAACTATGTCTGAAGGCCTTGGCAATTTCAAGTCGTAGGATTTCTTCTTATCATTAATGAACAAAAAATACAAGGAAAAGGTTTCGATGAAAAAACGAACAATTGTTCCGATAATTTCAACTACTAGTATTTTAAGAATAAAATTAGGAGTAATAGAACAAGATGGTGGTGACCGTAGGACAAGGTTAGCGACGCCACAAATTTGCAGTTAAGCTTTTACTTATCCTCGTCCCCTGAACTTTAAAAAAATTACGTCCACTGAGAAACGCAACCCGTAAATCACTTTATAAACTAAAGCAGTAACTTCTTACCTGCGCATTTGCGGCGGCGGCGTTTGCTCTTCGTCCCTTTCGAGCACCGGCTCAGCGGTGGGCGCGCGCCACGCGTCCCGCTGATCGCGCTGATCCCGCTGGTCCCGCGACTCCCGCGGATCCCGCTGGTCCCGGCCGTCCCGGACCCCGGGCTGGTCCCGCGCACGCGCCGACGCCAGCGCCTCGCGCGACACGCATGCGCATCGTGTGTGGTTGTAGAACACCATGCGTGCGACCGTTAGATTCATGTTCACGTTGCTGAGCTGGTGAATAATTAGTAGTGGATACAAACAAGTCAAATGAGATTAATATATACCTAGCTGTCCCGGAAAACCTTATTTTGCCACATAAAAATTAAAAAAAAATATGTTAAGAGTGGACAACCCTTTAACAGTAAGGGGTATGAAAAATAGATGTTGGCCGATTCTCAGACCTACTCAATATGCTCACAAAATTCCATGAGAATCGGTCTAGCCATTGCAGAGGAGTACGGGAACGAACATTGTGACACGAGAATTTTATATAAATATAGATGAAACCATATTTGTGACATTGCTAGGTAGAATAAGCATGGTTCGACCGGGACCACCGCTGCACCGGCTTCTAGCGTGAAGCAGTTATGTCGTTGGCTGGGAGTGAAGTCTAAATTTCATATGGGTTGATTAAACAAACAACGCATTTAAGGATTACAGAACAGGGGTTCTATGTGAACTCCATTAAAGCTGCTTTGCTGTTTTCTTAAAGACTAAACAATTTTTTTTTAATTCAAGAACTGCTGCGCATCTCCTCCCGCTCGTTCACGTTTATCAGTTATAAATAAATAATAGTTAAGTATAAATCCAGGTCATAAACCATCTATATCGGTCTAGTTTCGATCAGTAGTTTTTGCATAAAAGATTAACATCTATTCATCCTTACAAGTTTCGCCTTAATAAGTATTAAAAAAAACTACACTCATAGCTCCACACTAGGATTTTCTCCTGTGTCGTGGGTACCATAGACACACACAAGACCAATACACAAACACCCAGACCCAGAATCCACCCGTGAATTGAAACTCATCATTCAGATACCTGTCTGGGAATCGAACACGGGACCCATTGCGCGTCAGACCCGTATGGTAACCGCTCCGCCACGCGGGTAGTCAAACGCGCTTAGAAAGGTGCAATTATTTTAAATATGCTTAAATTTAAGTCATTCATGAGTCTTAAATTATCAATTCCACAATTTTAACGATTATTTCTAGAAGTTGCATCTGTCTCGCCAAGGCCATTTGGCCATTACAAGCATGAAACAATAGCCAGGCCTCCACGGCGCTGACTCTTGCAAGTTATGCGGGTCGTCAGTATTAGCACAGTAGATATATTAGACCAGTAGGGAAACTGCTTATAAGCGCTCGAAAACGGCACACTCACACAAACATCGCATCGACGAGGCCGCTATGGGGATTTCGCGCTACTGAAGCACCGCGATAACCCCTCGAGATAATTCTCTTCCGCGTTCGTTGTTCCCCGATACTTATAATCTAGAAGTTTTCAAGACGAGGGTGAATAGGCTTTATCTAGGCAAACGTCCTAGGCTGCATTTTACGTAACATCAGGTAAGATCGCGGCCAAACGTTGGCCTATAATAAGATCTAGCAGATGCTTATAGGCAGTTTCCCTATTGGTCTATAATGTCTACTGTGGTATTAGTAAGGTACTCACGAAGAAGGGTACAGCGACGTATCTGCCGTCGACGGGCGCGCACACCTCGGTCTCGCTGTAGCAGCAGCCGGCGTCGGGCGCGCAGCGGTGCAGCTGCACGCACGGAGGCATGTACCTGTACGATAAGGGATATGAAAATGAAATGTCTTTATTTTGCATCGACGGGGCGTTTACAAATTGTCGGTTACATTTTTTTACTCAACTGAGAAGATCCGACAAGAAACTCAGTGGGTTTGTTTTTTTTCTTTGTATAGCTTTTATTTGCCATCTTGTTTTTACATCATCATACTACATACTGACATTATGACGGTGATAGTTTGTCAGTGTGTATGTTTGTTACTTCTTCACGTCTAAACGGCTGGAACGATTTTCATAAAATTAGGTAGGGAGTTAGCTCACACTCTGGATTAACATATAGGCTACTTTTTACTGTGGAAAAGTGTCTTATTCCCCCGGGACATTCGATACATCGATTTTATTAACGCAGGTGAAGCTGCGGGGATTGTACGTATTGTCTTTGGCCTGGCGTGACCTCACCATCAGGGTCTTTCGGAAGACCAGCGCTGGCTGAAAACAATTAACCAGCATAATGCTGAGAAGGACCCGTTTCGTGATGTAAGCCACTCACGTATCTGGTATAATGGTAGATGTAAATATATTATTATCGTGTCCTTAAATGCGTGAGTGTGTACGCATTATGAATGAACTATTTTTTCTTTCTTTAAGGTTTATAATCTCAGATACTTCAGAAGTTAATTGCATAAATACGTTAAACTTTACATAAACATTTTCTGGATCGACTCTTCTCGACAAAGGGTACTTAGCGCCACGCATTTAAAGGACTGTTAAAAACTGCTTTCGACTGGTTTGGAAAAAAAACTAATCTTGAAGAGATTGATCAATGTCACTTACGATTCCAATCTTGTTTAGGTTCACTATAGATGTCCATGGGCGGCAGGAGTCACTTACCATCCCGCGACGCGTTTGCTACTTTTATTTTAGGCGTTTTTTAATTACTTTGGCAATGTGTATTGCATTAATAAAGGTAAGAACCAGTACAGTTCGACCTGGTACCACCGTGACACCTATTTCCAACGTAGAGCACTTCTTGCGTTTCAATGGAATCGTGTGGTTGCCGACACTCGACTTGAGACGGCCATCTTACTTAGCTAAAACCTATGTCCTGTATGAAGTGGCTTAGATGTCCATGAGCGGCAATGGCCCTTACCGTGGACTGCATGCTCGTTTGCTACTTAAGTTAAAAGACTCACACAGTGTCAGCAGCGGGGGCCAGCTTGCGCACAGTGAGCCACCGGGGTTGTGGCGTGAGGCACTTGGCGGCGCGCATCACTGTGCGCATGTTCGCGACTGCTGCGTTGCGGAGCGCCAAACGGCCTTCCTTGGTGGATGGTGCTGTAATGATAGATGAAACAAAGGTGTTAAAGGTGTTATCCATGACGTTTCTATGCATATTATATCTACAAGCAAATAAGATTAGATTTTTGTGTCTATAACTATATAGTAACCTCTACACAGGAGAAGATCTTGGTATGAAGTTAAGTGTATAGACAGCGTTCTTATTAGATATTTATCGTGCACGTAATGAAAAAGGCTGTAAGTCTGATTTTTACCAAATCTCCTTTTCTTCTTCATAAATATGAATGTTTATCTAGATGTCCTCTATAGAATCGCATTTGATCATGTGATGATCTTTAGCAAAGTTGTAATTCATGAGCTCGCGAAGGTTTCTGTTGTTTCTTTTTTTGATGGCGTAGCAACGCGCGGTACAGATAGTTGGGTTTATAAAAAAAATGTTAGAAAATCGGAGATTTATTGATGGATCTCCTAATTCATGATTTTTACATCGTACGCTTAAAGGGCGTCGGGAATAAATAGACACGAGCTTACATGCAATCACACCTTTCCATTGCAGTTTATACTTTCAGATTTGACCACCCTTACAGAAGGATAAAATGGAAAACTTACGATCCTCTAAAACCCTGGGCCTCTCATTCGTCGCAGCCAGCGCATCGATCGTGGCCTGTATCGCCTCCATGATCTTCGGCCTGTCCAGCTTGGTGATGGCCGACGGAGTCACCAGCACCGGCTTGCTGGTGGAACTTATGTCATCATCGATTGGATCCCACTCCTCACCCACGTCGTTGGCGTAGTCTTCTTCAGGGTCAGAGTCATCCTGGAAATGGAGAATATTTATCAATGGTAGTAGAACTATTTTTGACATGACACGGAATGTCTTACGCTCCAGGTCTCATATGCTACGGCTAAGTCAACGTAAGAGCGGTGGGCTAGGACTTTTGGGCGTCGAAGGTTACCCTCTATGCCCGGAATGTTCTCCCACCACATCTTATTCTGCCTAATAATTGTAATGTTACGCGATACTGTATTCTCTACAGAAACGATCACTTCGACCCACCTTTTTAAATGGGTCGTCGTGAGCGTAAGTCATGACGTCATGAGTGACGTTTTGGATCACAGCGACCGCGGTCGTCTTTTGGAACGACGTTTTGAGCGTTTGGGTCTTTGTGTGCGTCTTCTGGAACGCGCCCTAAGTGTTAATCATTTAACTTTTCTCATTGTATTCATTTGTGGAATGTATCTGTACACGTACTCTCGACACGAGTTTGTAATGTTTCCTCAAAACAAACGTTATGTTTTCCCATTATTTGAAAGTATCATTGCAATAATATGAATTGCTAAGTATGGTGATAACTTAAACAATTACTGTTTTGAGGAAATATAATGACATAACACTTTCTACACTTTCAGGCCTTCACTAGGACTTTCTCCTGTGTTAGAAGATACAAAAACGAATACAGAAACATCCAGACCGAGATTAGAATTCTAAATTCATTATTCAGATACTTGTCTGGTTAGGAATCGAACCCAGAATCCACTGCGTGTCAGACCGGAATAGAGACCGCTCCACCACACGGTGTGTTTAAAATAACTGCATAGTATTAAACAAAGTCTCTTCGCGCTGTCTGTCCATATCGCTCACTTATTGCAAAACTGTCATAACAGAAAAATCGTTATTTTACAGGAGAGCATTTTTAAACTTTGACCTTCGTTTATTTTAATAGATGATGATAAATTACTGATTAACCTACTTTGATTGATTGTGTTTACTAATCATCTCAATAACTAGATAGTAAAATGATTGAATAAATGAAATATACTCGGAAAATAAATAGGAAAAATATTTATGGTACTCATATATGTCAATATTGCTAGAAAAAAATACATAATAAAAGTATTATTATATAATATGTCATTCTTACACAAAAAATAAATGAAATAAATATTACTTTTATTGAAATATAACAATATTGCAAAAAATATTATAAACAAATGACGAATAAAATTATTTCTTATGGCACCAAACATTATATTTTTTGCGTAAGTAGTAAAAAATAATTAAGTAATAGTCATTTTTAGCGATTCAAATTTAATAAATATATTCCTAAAAAATATAAAATCAACATAAATATGTGTTATCATATAAATTCGCACCACCAATTCGCACTTGGCCAGCGCGGTGGACTATGGCCTAAACTGCTGGGCACGGGTCTTGTCCCAGAATGAGAGTCTGGGACAAGACCCGTGCCCAGCAGTGGGACAATAATGGGTTGACGAGACGAAAAGAAGACATAAATTTAACATAGGTAGGCAACATGTATGTCAATAAGTAATATCAGTCTTTTCAGTGCAGTCTTTTTATTAATAAGTCTATTAAACATTATTATTATACAGGGTACGAAAGGTGGTTGTATTCTGTTAACCTTACAAACCTTAAGCAGATGTGCCGAGATTTACGCAGCTTAAATTTGTAAATAGTTTTTTTAAATCGTGCAAAATCTGCGTAAGTGTATTCATGGTGGTCTATTTTTTAACCGACTTTCCAATAATACATAATTACTTAACGGCCTACCGTTGCCTGTTTGATTGTCTTCATAATCTTTGTGAATTTCTGCAATTGTCTTAAAAACCATCAATATACAGTTTTGATTTATCTACCCGTGTGTACCCGCCCTTCCTCGTTTACCTGACTCCACTACCTGCTAACTTATTTTGTTTTGCAATGACAATACAAATTGGTCGATCATTAATATACAATGTATTTTTGAAAAAGGATTTGCAGATACGAATATTGACACCGTTCTTCTTCAAATACTTAGAATTCATGGTCTCTAGGTTTTCTAGTTCCCCCAACACGAATATAGCGATATCAGGGCTGTATAGTTTGCATATTGATAGATATAAATTTCTGTGGAGATTGTAGGTCGCCTAAACCCCAATACCAATTGAATATAGTAATCAGATCATATTCATTAAATGCTTGAGAACACTGTGATTTGCATTTTTCCGAGACCAACCAACCAACCAACCGTTTTCCTGGTTGTATCTTCGTCTCTGGTTTTATTTTTTGACTTGCTGTTTTTGATTCATAAGCTTTGCCAGTGTTTCTAGCTTTTTTCAAAATGTTTTTTCTCATTTTTCCTGTCTTTTAACTCGTTTTCTTCCTATCTTCTCTGGACTAGATATTATCAAATTTGGGTTTTTATTGTGAATTGTAAAGCTACACACAGGAGGCAATTCGTCTTCATTAAAACTACTACTCTCTCTTCTGTATCTGGATACATTCCAGTCGTAGGTAATCATTCTCGGAATCGTCGCAGTTTTCTCCTATATTGAATTCTTTCTGCATCCTACTAGAGGCTGCTGAATAAAATGATAAGTGGAAATAATTATAAACGTCATTTTAATATTATTTATATATCTAAATACATAGTAATCATTATCTTATCATTTACCTAGTGGCGATTGATTTCTTTTGCTTGTATAATATAGACCTGCTTCTTCTTCACTAAAAGAATTGGATGAATTTATAAAGTATGGATGAATTTTATCTGGATTTATATTTAATTAGGACTTGAATATGGGATAGATCTTGTAACGAATCTCCTATGTGTGTGTGTTTGTGACTCTCTTTATTTACTAGATCGACTGGTAATCGTCCACGAAACGCCTGAAGTTAAAACAAAATCAATTAAGTAAATAGAATAAATAAAAAAAAACACATACTATTTTATTGCAATAATAGCATAATCTGAAATAATAAAATGAAAATAAGATAATTTTCTGCAATGACGATATATTTCTAAATATGACATATCTTGCCCTTTCTAAAATGTAGGGATTATTGTTCAATAACGTCATAACTTTAAATGATACAATTAACATGCATAACTTTTACAGCAATAACGTCATAATGTTGAGTAATAAACCTTGGCAAAAAATATTATACGTAACAATAGTGTCATAACCCGAAATAATTCTATATTGTAAAGAATAAAATGAAAAAAATATTGTACTTATCATTTCCGTCAATAGCGTATTATCCCCAATTATGATGTCCTTGCGGAGAAAAGCACGTCTGTTCTTCGGAGCAACTGAGATAGAACTATATAGTAGAGGTGAGTAGCTCGCGAAAGAGTGATATATAAGATATATATCTGTACTAAAGAGCTAATCACTCTTCGGCTCAGTTGATTTTGAACTATATCTTTATATCTGTTTCACATGGTTCAATTTTCATTCACTGATATACTCGAATGAGTTGAATGAATTGCGATAAATTATTATAAAGATATAATACTAAGAAAAAATACTAAATGAACCAATACCCGCTTTAGACAATATTATAGTTCACCTATTGTAGGAACACATTACTATTTTACTATTACTGTATGCAATCACCTAAATTAAAATATACAGCATAAAACGAATAATATCATTCAGACATATTGATATAAAAGAGCGATATAACGCTTCGCAAATATTTATATCACTAGATCATCACTGAGCTACTGAGCTAAAGATATAAAAGAGTGATATATATCCGGAGTTGAAAAGAACTATATCACTCTTTTTCACTTCAGTGATTCATTTCGCGCACCTCTACTATATAGAAATGAAAATATGTAGCCTAGCAATAGCGTGCAGTGACGACACTTGTCGCCCTCTAGTGGCACTGAATGAAATAATGTTTCTGTCGTTATTGCACTAGAAAATATAATGGTTTTAGATTGTTTTTATACAATAATTTAAAAATATCATGTTTTTGAGATATGCCAGTCTTGCAATAAACGAGCGATATGTACGCTTAGATCTTTGAAACTCAGCTACGGATTGTAATGCAGTTTTTTTAATGGATAGAGTGATTTAAGACGGAGATTTCTATGTATAATACATGCTATGGTGGAGTAACACCGATAATTTTAGATATTTTACTTTTAGGCGGAACGAACTTCGCCGGGTCAACTAGTACCTAATAAAATAAATCCGAAAAATATAATAATCAACGTACACTAAGGGCACCGTCTGATTTTAATATGCTATCCTTAAATGGAAAAAGAAAGTAACTTGCTTTCTCCTTAATTCATGCTGAGCTTTTCAACCACACCTAAATAGGTAAGTTACTTATCCCATTAGGGCCAACATAATGTTCTTTTGAAATATACAAGCGAAGAATGACTACCGTTTAGGTGGTACTTATAATGTAAATGACAACTCTTATGAGAAGTTTGGCTTTACCTAACTACGATTTTTTTTCATTCGTCAATCAATTGTCCGACTGCTAGGCCCGGGTCTTGTCTCAGAATGATAGAGTATTAGGCCATAGTCCACCGCGCTGGCGAAACTTAATTAATTAATTTAATATAAAAGTATTATTATCGAATTGATCCACATTTTCTTTTTTTTTTAAACTACGTGTTGCTGATATTACGACGAAATTGCATGGATTGGGTCTAAGCGATAATCTCCAAACCATACAAAAAATCACATGCTTATTATCTTTACCTACGGTTTTAGATCGCCCGTATCCTATAGCGAAGGTCAGAAACTCACAGCATAGATTAAACTTAAAAAAAAACTATCATTAACCTCACTACTATGCTATGTTAACTAGATAGCTTACCGAGTTCATACTTTATATCAGAGTGGTTAGTAAAAATGGCTTTATTCAAGTTTTTTTTTATCTGAGTGAAGTAGCAAACGGGCATCATGCAGTCCATCTGATGGTAAGTGGCCACGCCGCTTCATACAGAACATGGGTTCCATCTGAAGTCAATCACAGATGCGTTGCTACTCCCGAGGACTATGATGGTCGCCCCATGGTAAAGTGTGCCGGCAACCAAATTTTTTATTAAACCAAAATTAAAATTATCTATCGGCATCTCAGCGTTAGAAAGACGGCGTTAGAAGATCGCTTGAAAGCGTTTCTTTTTCTAAAAAAAATGGAAGAAGTCAATTTGGTAAAAAATGGAAGAAGTCAATTTCGTAAGTAGATACGAATACCCGTTTTGTCTAGAAACTATAGCAATAATGAATTTTGTCTTTGTATGGTCTATATCAGATACATTCTAAGCAGTTTGACGACCCGTGTGGCGGAGCGGTTACCATACCGGTCTGACGCGCAATGGGTCCCGGGATCGATTCCCGGCCTGACAGTAATTTGAATTATGAGTTTACATTCATGTTCTGGGTCTGAGTGTTTGTGTATTCGTCTTGTGTGTGTCCATGGTACCCACGACACAGGAAAAAATCCTAATGTGGGTCTATGAGTGTAGAAAGCGTATATAATAGTTACAACATCAAACTATAGACATCATCGTCTTCTTACGCTCTTGAAATAGCTCGATCTAGCATTACGCATCGAATATCTCAAGTGGCAACAAGACTTGTAAAAGCAAGAACAATCCCTTGTACGAATCATGAAACGGAATGCGCCAGAAATAGATTTACTGCGCGCCTGCTACCTTCCAGACTTCAGATCGGTTATGGTTTAAACGATAAGATATCCTGATTGGGTATTCATTTAAACTTTAAGACTCTTTCGAAAGATCTGTTCACTTATTTCTATCTGTATCTATTTAGTTACAGAGGAAAAATAGATAAATACGATTAATTAGATGTACTCCGATATTTAACCTGTTTTTGTTATTTACAGTGAAGAGGCGACGGTTATTTTAATTTTCGTTATCGTTATCACGCGATCTCGTGTGAGGCAGCCTGCGTGCTAGCGAGCTCTGCGCTGGGATTTGGTAACGAGCCCATGGCGTGAAGAAGCGCATCAATTCCAGAGCCATCTGCCCACACACACACAGCGGAGCCGCGCTAGTTAACAGCTTAAAAGGCTTTCTACACTCACTACACTCATAGCCCCACAGTAGGATTTTCTCCTGTGTCGTGGGTGTCATGGACACACACAATGACGATTACCAAGAATCTAAACTCACCATTCAGATACATGTCTGGCCGGGAATTGAACTCGGGACCCACTGCGTGTCAGACTGGTATGGTAACCGTTGCGCCACGGGGGTCGTTAAAACTCAAACATCGACTTCCAGCATGGACTGGTGCATAACAATTCGTCCGATTCATCAGAGTCGGCCCGTGTGTGTTCGAAGTTACTTGGGTCGGATCGCAATAATGTCACCTGAAAATCAGGTGACATCATTGCGACCTTTTAGCCGAGGCGCCGCAACACAGACTGGAGGATGCTCAGCGTGTACCGTATAGTGCGGAGCGCAACACGCTCAGATCTGTATCGGTCGACTTATTACTTGCGGCCGTAAATAATGCCATCGGTCGGAACTGACGGTCTAAGATGAAAGGTCTTGGAAGGCAGTGCAATCCTCGTACGAAGCAGTGATGCTCATGAAAGCAGCATAGAGGGTCAGTAAAGTTGATGTATCCCTCCAGCCGCTTCGACGCAGATGTACGACGCGTCAGAGAGCAGATAGCGCAGAAAGCCACTCTTTCCTTGTATGTCATCTGGTGACCCGGCGTGACGCCACGGAGTTTAATCTGCGCTCGACATATACGTAACGTTCCCTCGGGCGAAAGAGAATCCATTAGAATTTTTCCGCGTTAAAATAAGGGGTGGATTTTATTGAATTAAACACTAAATATCGCCATTTAGTGTTTAATTCAATAAAATCATTACCTTTATAGTAGGGGAGGCCGGGGCTACAATTAACAGAGTAACAGTAAGTATTAACAAGCGAATATCTTTAAAACTATAAACACTAAATCTGCAGCACGTGTTTTAATTCATTGGCTTCATCACACCGCACATCATAAGATAGGTCGGTTACGCTCCGCGCGTCCTACAGGTGAGCTGTGTACTGGGAGTCATTTTTACGCAGGTAACGAACATTTTCAACTTTACGATTTTTTGATTTGTACAGGAATTATAAGTTTATAAGTTTAAGTTTTTTGTTTTCCTGGCAGCGTATTTTATGCTTTATAATGCTATGTTGGTTCATTGATGGAACTATTGACGAAAATTTAATTATGTTACTTAATACGAAAAATGTACCTACAGGGTTATAATTAACAAATCGGCGGTGTTTGTATTAACGTGTTAATACTTACCCCGAAAGTTTGGAAAACTACCCGAGGCACCACATCCGTAGATGTCTACGAGTTAGTTGCATTAGATGTGATGCAGAAGAATAGAAAGTACAGACATGTGGTACAAGAATTTACCATCTGCTACGTTTCACTGTAAAATTTTGTGAAACAAAGAAAGCAGTTGCGCGATTGCAAATAAGTTACGAAAAACTCGGTTGGTTTTCAATGCGGAGCAAGAAACCCCCATAGAAAAGTATTTGTTAAAATGTCCTGTCAATATAAATAATTGAAAAAAATACCTGCCACCTGCAAAGTTAAAGAGACGGCGGGCAATGACAGAGTCACGAAGTTTATGAGACGAAATCCTACATTTATTAGCGATACGAACCCCTGAATGCACTAGTTATAGCACAGCAACTTCCTTCAACAGGACCAACGTAGGTACAACTCTTTTTAAAAAATCTGCCATTTTTACCGTAAAGAGAATTGTAAAAGAAGAAAATGTCAATAAAAATAAGAAAGAAGGAAAAGGGAAGGGTAAAGGCAAGTGTAAAGGAAACGGAAAACTAAAATAAGCCGAGAAAGAAAAAATGAAAGAAAAAATAAAGAAAAAATGTTAAATTAAAGTAACGAATCTCATGATAAAGAAGTTGAGTAACAAAACATACCAGTGAGACACTGATTAATATATAGAAGAAGTAAAAATACTTCTAAAAATATTTAACTTGATTATTTAAAATAATTTATAGTTTTTGATTATGTTTAAATAATTAGTGATTATTTTAGTCAGTTTAGAAGAAAACGTGTTGTATACAAGTTTATACAAACTTGTTTATTGTTTATACAAACAAATTAATACTAATTCCACTTACATTTAATAAAAAATATGTCACAAATATATTTGTTTTTATTATTATCAGCCAACATAACATAATGTTAATTGTTGCCCCTCTTGTTAATACTTACCTCAAGGCTGTTAATTCTAGCCCCAAAAGTGAGGTAAGTATTAACAACTACCATTTTTGAGAAAAGGAGTTATATCTACTACATCTTGTATGTTATGTTTGATTTGTTTAATTATAATGATACCTAGATAACTATAGCCTCATCTATCTATACTATAATAAATCTGTAAGAGGTCGCTGTCTGTACATGGAATAAATTTAGGTGAAAACCATTTCTAGAGGTCTTTAATACGATATAGAACCCAAAATAATGGTTTTTAGAAATCTTTTCTGTTTGTCTGTTTGTCTGTTTGTCTGTTTGTCTGTTTATCTGTTTGTCTGTTTGTCTGTTTGTCTGTTTGTCTGTTTGTCTGTTTGTCTGTGTGTTTGAAAACGCTAATTTCAGAAACGGCTTATCCAATTTGAATATAATTTTCACGGATGTGTTGTGGGAAACTTCACTTAACATTTAGTGTTTATTTTATGTAAATCGGTTTATAAATAAAAAAGTTATGTCAATTTAAAACTACGCAGTATTTATTCTGTGTTCGATAAGTGTTAATAAGTAACTGCATAGTTGAATTGGTTGAAACTAAACATGTTATGGTCTGTAAAATGTATTCCTTTGTTATGTATTTTTTATTGGTTATGTGTGTACCTATGTTATTTGATACTATACAAATTTATATCTCTATATCTATATATACTTATGTAAAAACGAAAGGATGCTCTCTCACTCATCTATTGAATAAACATCGTAGGGCCTAAAATGCTAAAGATACGAATATGATTTTTACTACGGGTTCCTTTTATGACGTAGACGTCAGTTAAGAATGAATTTTCTGACCCCCCCCCCCCCCCCAATTTAACCCAAATAGGATATGTAATTTTGTATGAAAGTCAGTCAATTTTGAGGCCACCTCAATAAAATTTAGTATTTCGCTCTGATTTTTATGTTAAAACATAGTTTTAAACCGACTTCCAAAGAGGAAGAGGTTATCAATTCGTCAGTATTTTTTTTTTATTATTTTTTTTATTTTATATTTGTTACTCGATTTCTCCTCACTGGGTGAACGGATTTGGATGATTTTTTTTTTCATTTGAAAGGTAGCGCGTGTCATGGGGTCCCATTTATTTTTAGTTCACTTTTGACAGTGGCATCCATAAGAAAAGCGCATAAGTCTGATATTTGCATTAACGATGTGCGCGATAAATAGATGAATAACTCAATTTCCCGTCAACCGATTTTTATGATTTTTCTTTTATTTGAAAGAATGTACTTCAAGGGTACTCTGATGAGTTTGATACGGTTCTGATCATAGGATCCATTTCTTTGAAACAAATTAACGAAATTAGCGATACTCGGTCAAACCTAAGCTGTAGGAGTCAAATTGGGTTTAATGTAGAATGAGATTACTAAGCAGATATTTCCTAAAAAAATTGACCTTCAACTCTTCAATCCTGATGATGCAGGGGTACTGCTAGCCTGAACCGTAGAAGTAAGTCAATTTGTTTTTATGGATATATAATAAGATTGTTAAACAAATTCATGGGACAAAAATTTGATCTTCAACTCCTCAACCCTGATGATGTAAGGGTATTTCAAGACTAAACCGTAAGAGTTGGCTATTTAGTACTTACATTATGTAATAAAAATACCAAGCAAAAATACATGGTAAAAATTTTGACCTTCAACTCCTCAACCCTGATGATGCAGGGTTACTGCAAGCCTAAGCCATAGGAGATGGCCATTTGGTGCTTTCGGGTATGTAATATGATTACTAAGCAAAGACACAAAATGAAAATTTCGACCTTCAACTCCTCACCCCTGATGATGCAGGATACTGCTAGCCTAAACTATACGAGATGGGCATTTGGTGCATTCAGGTATTTAATATAATTACTAAGCAAAGACACATGATGAAAATTTTGACCTTTAACTCCTTTACCCTGATGATGCAGGGGGACTTCAAGCCTAAGCCATAGAAGTTAGCTATTTAGTGCTTTCGGGTATGTAATATAATTACTTAGCAAAGACACAAGATGAAAATCTCGATCTTCAACTCCTCAAGCCTGATGAGGCAGGGTACTGCAAGCCTAAGCCATAGGAATTGGCCATTTAATGATTTCGGAATATAATTACTAAGCAAAGACACAAGATGAAAATTTTGACCATCATCTCCTCAACCCTGATGATGCAGGATACTGCTAGCCTAAACTATACGAGATGGGCATTTGGTGCATTCAGGTATTTAATATAATTACTAAGCAAAGACACATGATGAAAATTTTGACCTTTAACTCCTTTACCCTGATGATGGCTATGGCTGAGGCTTGAAGTACCCCTGGTACTTCAAGCCTAAGCCATAGAAGTTAGCTATTTGGTGCTTTCGGGTATGTAATATAATTACTAAGCAAAGACACAAGATGAAAATTTCGATCTTCAACTCTTCAAGCCCGATGATGCAGGGTACTGCAAGCCCAAGCTATAGAAGTTGGCTCGCAAGTGCTTACGTATAAGTAATAAGAATATTAAGCAAAGACACGGAATATTTTTTTTACCTTCAACTCCTCCCTGATGATGCGAGATAGTGCAAGCCTAAATTATAAAAGGTAGTCACATAATGCTTACGGTTGTTTTTAGTATATATTATAAGTTTAATGACAGCTCATTAAACTAAAATGTGATTAATAAATTAAACTTCAATTCATCAACCCTGATAATCTAAGTACACAACCTACTTAAGCCGTATGAGTTTGATACTTATTGATTACAATACATTACAACCCGTTCCTGAGAGAACATTATGATGAAAAGTGTCACTTTGAATACCTAAATCCTGAAAATGCAGGAGTATTGTCATGTTATTGTTAAGAGTTGGATTTAGCTGTAGCTTTTTAAACAGGATGGGTTAGGTTAGGTTGGAACATAAAAGAAAACATAAAAGATAAGCGAGCAGGGTGCGGCAGCGCCCTGCGAGCGGGTGCGCCCTGTTCGTATGAAATGTAAAAGTGTTTTGATTATGTCTTCTGCTTCACAAAGAACAATGCGGGATTTACGCACACAAATAGCCCGATGCACCTCTTAAAAGATCTTATATTTGGCCACATGAAACAAAATATGAATTTAGAATATATGTCGCTGTTCAGTGATATTCCAATTTTCTAATGATTTCTTTGTTATCCGGAAAACTTAAAATCTTTATATCGATACGTCTTCGTTTAAATGTGGAGGAGTTGGTTGATAAAGTATATCCCAGTATTGTTAATACAACCAATAACACTATAAGTTTGGTCCAAAAGACGGCTATATATCCACCTACCAATGAACGTGTCGATAAAATATTTTTTTTTTTTTCAAAATTTAAAGCAGCGACACAGATCTACTATTCGGTAGACACAGTCATTGAGATGGAAGAAGTAGTACATTATCCAACAGAATTTTTGAATTCCTTAATGCCTTCTGGAACTCCTGAACACAAATTTATATTAAAAGTAGGTTTACCTATAATCTTACTTAGAAATTTGAATCCGCCAAAATAACTTCAAATAGTATTTTCCAATTCGGAAAAGTTCAAATCAATCTTTATAGTCGATACGTTTTAGTTCAAATGTGGAGGAGTTGATTGAAAAAAAGTATCCCGATAATGTGAATTAGACCACTAAGAATGTAAATTGGTTAAAAAAGCGGTTTACAATATTAGAATTCGTCTAACTTAAAAAAAATACATAACAATACGTTCCTACCCACAAATACACACTTTAAATTCGTTTTTTCACTCTGTGTTTGACCAGGTAATCCTCGAGCGGCCAAACCGATTTTAATGTTACTACTTTTTATCATAGAATTCCCACGGTGTCGAGATTTGCGCGGGAAAATTTTTGTGACACGTTGATTTGCACGCGGGCAAAGCCGTGGGTACAGCTAGTATAACATAAAAATCTACTCTAAATGTTGAATAGTTAATAAACTACAGTCAAAAGTATGATTTTTGTTAATTGTAGCCCCGGTCTCCCCTACTTAAAGTGAACAATTGTTCTTACAGAAATATCCTATACACCCGATTATTACACGTCTATTATTTAGTCGTACAATTTTCGCCGTTTAATCTACACTGTACCGAGGCCAAAACAATTGTTATGGCGCCTGAATTCTTACACCGAGGTATAATCTGCGCCATCGGTTATAACGACTTGCATAGTTAAATATTGATAACTATAATTATGCTCTTTATTACTATAATCAACATAAAAAGAATATTTAAATGCATGTCTGTCATTAGGGAAAAATAGTTCCCATAGTAATCAGGAAGGTACTATAAAGTATACTGTGTATTTACCTATCACACAGAAAATCCAATTAATGATGCTGAATTTGTTGCCTAAACAAAGTAAATGGCGAGATCTAGTTTGAAAGTTATCTTAGTATATTATTATGTGCAGTCAGGCAAATAGCACGTACCTATTTTCTTTTTATCTGACTGAAGTAGCAAACGAGCATGCAGTCCACCTGATGGTAAGTGGTCACTGCCGCCCATGGACATCTGTAAACAACTTTATAAAGAACACGGGTTCTATCTGAAGTCAATCACAGATGCGTTGCTACTCCCGAGGACTAAGATGGTCGCCTCATATAAAAGTGTGCCGGCAGACACACCCTTCCAACGAAACGCAAGAACTGTTTTACGCTAGAAATTGGTGTGGCGGTGGTGCTTCCCCGGTCGAACAACACTGGTGGTAGACACCTTCAAAAACAACGTAGTTACAAAACGCACATGAGATTTTGCAAACAGTAGGTATGTACTCGATTGTACACATGTTATAATCCAATTTAAACCGATTGATCTTATTCTTTGATCTCAAATGCAGCTGTTAAGACTTTTAGATTAAAATGAAACAAATAGCCTTTATTACTAAGCATATACCTACATATGATATAACTTGGATATAAATCTTATTAATATTGTAAATGCAATAGTTTATGAAAATGTATGTGTGTTTTGTGTTTGTTGCCTTCTCACGCAATTACTACCTTTTTTATTAACGAGGGGGAAACCTTCAAAAGGTACCTAACGCTGTGAGGGCAACGCCGGGTTATGTGGGATTTTTACTGCACTAAAACCCATTGGTGGCCGTCTTCAGCGGACTCCGATAAGGAGGACTCAGGGATCTCGAAACGACTTCAACCGAAGTCCTTTCAGCGCACCCCTTTTGGGTCCTTCCCCGGTGACCGATTCATGCTCACCGTGCTTCTCGGTGTTTACGACGGCATGCAGCACACATGCCATCGTCCTTCGCGGGATCACTTGGCTGGACGGTCCGAGCTCCCACTCTTACCGCCCGCAACCCCAAAAACCCCTTTTAATCGCCTCTTACGACAGGTAGAGGATACCGTAGCCCTATTCTGGTCCCGGAACTACAGGGACAACGCAATAACTACTTACCAGCCAGACGTCGCTAAAATTTGACACCCGCACATAGGATACCAATTAACGTGGAACACGTAACCGCGGAATAAACCTAGTATTCGATATTTTGTACTGTAGTATAAAACTCTGTAATTGATGAACCCACTTTGTATCCTTATATTCTCAAACAAATTCGCTACAATAATTACTAATGATATCGTAGTGTTACTATAATCATCATAATATATTCGCTCTTATTCATGAGAAATTAGTACGTAATTAATTTCTCATGAATTAGAGCAAATATAATAAATAGTTTAATAGACCCTGGTGTTAAGTAAATGATATATCTTTTAAGCGGTTTCCTGATTCAATCATTTTGTATTCTTGATTTTAATTATGAGTAACTTTGAGGCTAACAAGCTTATTAGTTACAATATGCGAAAAGAGATAAAATGTGTACTGAACAATTATTTAATTAGTAGTTTCAACTTATGACACTTTTTACGAGTTTTGTAATAAAAATAATATAAAAAAGAATAAAATAAATTTTCTTTAAACGTGATACAAATAACGTTTTTTTTATGCATTGGGTTGTTTTTAAAATTGGTCCATAAATATTAAACTTAAGTAGCTATATCCATTTTCTCGTTTTTATGCCGATAAAGAAACTAAGTATATATCCTTTTCCCTAAACATATCCTAGAAATCATAAATACATGCATAAGAAAACATGCGGTAAGTTTAAAAAATACAACATTGTTAATAACATTCGGTATGTTAAGTTTTTCATGTAAGTATTACTTTCTGTGCCTCGTCTTATCTTGTGTCTTGTTTAAGTCTTGTCTTCTTTCACAGTTGTTATTAATATTGATTTTAATATTTTTCTTAAATTTATTTTGTATGTGTGAAATAAACTTTTCTTATTCTTATTCTTAAATCTTCCTTATAACTTTCCTTTTTTAAATTACTGATCTTTTTTTAATTAGCACAGTATAGGTACTTAACAATACCGATAACCTCTGACCGGCCACTACGCTACCGCCACTACCACCGACTCCACAGTTTCCTGACCCCAAAACATTAAGCCCTTCGAAACATTCGGTTTGCGCTGCAAGTGATAGCGTTGAGCGAATTTTGTCTCAAATCGGTACAATTTGCAGCAAAACATTTACTTTAAGGGTCAATGGGACTGCCCTATTAGCGTCAATGTTGAGCGCTAAAAACAAAATGTGACGAGTGACGATCTTGTAAAGTAAAGCAACACAATTTCGTTGTGTTGGAAAATGGTACTATGTGTCGTATTTCATATGAACAAAATGTTGCTGAAAATTGTAGCTAAATTTGTCAAAAAGCGCCTTACAGCGCTAATCGGGTGATCCGAGGCTGAGCGTTGAGCGTTGCGTTATGTTAAGTATTTTTTTTGTATTTTCTCATAAACATTGTCTAATTTTTTTGTATAAATAAGCCAAATCAGATAAGATTAAATGTAGAACTTATACCTCACTTCTACCTCGAACTAAGTATATCTATCCACTACCTAAGTGTCTAATATCTACTTACTAGTTGAATCCCGCAGCTTCACCCGTGTTAACAAAAATCGATCCCGTGGGAATAAGATATTTTCTCACAATAAAAAGTAGCTGATATGTTAATCCAAAGTGTTAGCTAACTTCCTACCAAATTTTATGAAAATCGCTCTAGCCGTTTAGACGTGAAGAAGTAACAAACATACACACTCACAAACTTTCACCTTTATAATATTAGTATGATTACTCCCTTTAACGAGACAAAGATTATTTTAATGGTTATGGTTGACTGGCAGAATATGCTATTATATTAAGCATTGTATTCATTTTTAACCGACTTCCTAAAGGAAAGAGTTTATCTGTTCGTCACTTATTTTTTTTTTTTATGTATGTTCGGGCGAAATGGCTAGAAATCGTCGACCTACCGACACGATTCATACGACATTGTATGCGGCTAGTTTCACAGGCAGTCCCATATTGAGGAAAGTGAAAACCTTCCGGCGGTTTTCCCGGAAAATTGGAAAATGTCGGTTTCTTAAAATCTTGAATAACTTGGGTGTTTCTAAACCGATTTCCATTTTCTTTCTTTTATTTGATAGGAAATTTCGTCACGCAACTTTTTCTCTTGGACATGGGTATGCCGTGATGCTTAACTCTTTGAGTTATGGGATGGAAACCACCACCACTCCTCAAGTTTTTTAGATAATTTGAGATAACTCGGCTTCTGCCGAATCGATTCTTATGAAACTTGGAATATGTATTATATATCTATGCTTATATAGGTTGACGAAAAATTTGACCTTCAACTCTTCGATCCTGATGATGCAGGGTTACAGCTATCCTAAACTATAACATTAGCTATTTGGTGCTTACATATATGTAATAAGACTACTAAGTAGAGACATGTGATGAAAATTTTGACCTTCAACTCCTCAATCCTGATGATGCAGGGGTGCCTCAAGCCTAAACCGTAGGGGTTGACCATTTGGTGCTTATGGGTATGTAATAACAATACTAAGCAAAGACATATTAAAATGACCTTCAATTCCTAAACCCTGATGATGCAGGGTGCTGTAAACCCAAGCCCTAGGTGATGGCCATTTGGTGCTTACGGGTAAATATTATGATAGCAAGGCATAGATGTACGATGACAAATTTGACCTTCAACTCTTCAACTCTGATGATGCAGGGGTACTGCAGGCCTAAACCATAAACGTTAGACATTTGTTGCTCACGGATTTTTAATAACATTGCTATGAATATTTTTTACTTTTATGTGGCATGGAAGTCGGTTGTATTTTTTGTTTAAAATTTTTTTTGAAGTCCTCGCTCGCCATTGCATAGTATACTGCAATATATGGCTCTTTTATTGCAATGTATGAGTACAAATGTTCAATTGTTTTAAGGAAACGTAAAAAAACTCGTACTAAGCAACTAGGAAACGATAACCTTTTGACGCCATCGCCACCGCTCACCACCGTACTCTGCACCTTCCTGACCTCAAAACATTAGCTCACCGTTGCAGTGATGTTTGCTTGTGTCGCAAAGTCGTTTCAGTTAATGTTCATGCATGCATGCATGAGCGTGGGATTCGTATACGCTTCGCTATTGCCAAACCTTCTGACTAATTAGTCAGAATTAAATATAGTGATGTTTAATGAAATGCAAAATCCAGGATTTAATAGAAATAACTGCAGTTATTCAATTATGTCCACCAATTCGCACTTGGCCAGCGCAGTGCACTATGGCCTAAACTCTCATTCCGAGAGAAGGCCCGTGCCCAGCAGTGGGACAATAATGGGTTGACGATATCCAATTATGTTTTAAGGTAATAGAGCTTAACATTTTTTGCCACTTCTAACGTTTTGTTGTGTTTATGATTCTTTATTTTGTTTGTAGTGATCGGTAAAATTTAAGAAATAGCTTTTTCTGTACTTTTACATGAAATGTTTTTTTTTTTGTAAAAGAGCAACACTCATTATTTATATTTCTTCTGTAAATAATATTAAGTATATCAAATCCTACTATTTTTTGGATTTTAATAATTTAATTAATTAAATCAGAAAAGTTTTACATAATATTTTTATGGTTTCTTTATAAAGGTTTAATTACAATTTTAATACCCATCAATCACTCCTAAATTGTAGACTAAACAAAATTCTTAACGTTAGGACGGTTCGAAATACATTGTAGAGACGGCAGTAAGTAAAGATGGCATCAGGATGATATAAAAACCCTTGACCCGCGTGGCGGAGCGGTTACCATGCCGGTCTGACGCGCAATGGGTCACGGGTTCAACTCCCGGCTAGACACGTATCTGAACGATAAGTTTAGATTCATGTTCTGGGTCTGGGTGTTTGTGTATTCGTCTTGTGTATGTCCATGGTAACCACAGCAGAGGAGAAAATCCTAGTGTGGGGGGGCTATGAGTGTACAAAGCGTGTTTTTAAATAAATGAAAAAATAAAATCGAACTAGATTAAAGATAAATAAAGATTAAATAAAGATTTACTCATTGCAAAGGAAGCAGCACAAACCCGAGGTATGCTTTTCTCAGTTAAGTAGAGTCGTATTACGTTGTCTGGTATTTATTTCCGTTTGTTTGTCAGTCGGTCAGTTGGCCTGTCACCACCCACATTGAGAAACCACGTTAACAAATCAATTAATCTCTGACTGACCGCTTCCTGAATATGTTTACGCCATTATAGCCAGCACAAAGAAGCTCTGTATTGAAAATGTGGGTGCTAACTGACCGATTTTCATTTGATTTAGTAATGATTTGCAATTAGTGTTGTTTGTTTATTGTATATGTATTATTATGACTTATATTGATGAGCATTGATTACAGATTGCCAATAGGTTGAAACTCGGTCTCTCAATCGGTCCAAGGGTCGAATCCCCGGCATGCCAATGATTTGTATAAAATGCGTAGAAATTAATTACGACTTCTTTAAGGTGAAAGAAAACATCGTGAGTAAACCTACAAACTCTAGAGTTCTTTAAAAAAAATCTCAAAGATTAGTGTTGTCTACAAAACCCCTCTCAATCTGAGAGAAGACTTGTGCCCCGCAGTGGGACAGTAATGGATTGACAACGATTCTTCTTGCAACTCCAACTAGTGAAGGTTGGCAATCAGCTTGTTAAAGTCGTCCTTATTGTTTGCTCGGCGGAAAAGCTAAGCTGCACCATCTATTCCGGTCCACTCCCTGATGTTACGCAGCCACGACTTCCTTCTCCTTCCGACTTTCCTCTTTCCAGAAACTTTGTCCATCATAAGTTGGAGCAGCTTGTATCGCTCATGTTGAATGACATGGCCTAGGTAGGAGACCTTCTGCCTTTTCAGCGTGAGCATAAGTGTGCGCTCTTCACCAACTCGTTGCAGAACGTGATCGTTGGTGACTTTCTGGTTCCAACTAATTGAAAGCATACGTCTATACGCCCATTGACGACGATTTAAACAAATTGAAATATCAAAAAGTCAACGAAAGTGACCGCACTAAAAATATCGGCAACTTTAAATAAATACTTTAAATTGCTCTTCACATCGTAGTCTGTCAAGCATAAGTAAATTAACGACCAATTGATGCTAGTCAAAGACAAACAGAAATATTTCTTTTCGTAATATCGCGCATTAAACCAAAGGGGATTTCTCTCAACCGGCCGGATCTTCTCAGTTGAGGTCGTGTTCGGATCCAGTGGTAGTGTAAAAAAAATGTAACTGACAATTTGTAAGTGCCCCCGTAGGCCTATGCAAAATAAAGACATTTCATTTTAACCTCAAAATACGACCATAATTTTTATTTTTCCACAAAATGTAAATTTCGCATTGGATTCTTTTTATGCGCACCGTGCTATATGTAACATGTAAGCAACATACAGTATTAGTTTCTCTAATTAATTTCCTTTTGTAACACTACTAATGAACTTTCTCGTTGTCGTAATCAACATTGCGTACATAGAATCAATATTCTTATCTATGACTGGCTTTCTTTAATCGTCTTATTTTTAATTAGTTCACCCGGTCTCTCTGCATTAAAAATACATAGATTTTAATTGTAATGTTTTGATAGAGTAAATAGATTGAAATTAACTAATGAATTATGTTACTTCAAGATTAAACAGAAAATGAATTAGTCCAGTTTTCCTTATTTTTCTCAATTTTAGGTAATATTCAAATGATTTTAGACTAATATTATCGCGGACATTGACACATTTTAATACTTAACGGGTACTCACGATATGCGGTTTTTGAAACCTTTTCGAATTCTTTTTGCCGATATTTCGACCCATTAAATATTAAAATAAATTTGAAGAATGATGTGTTCATATCGTAATCTATTTCAGTCCCAGATTGACCTCTTGTAAACGGTCTTACCTTGAGAAAACATAATAATATTCGCGAATGCGAATATTCGTTATATAACTAATACATACACCACCTTATTATCACTTTAATATGAGGCGACCATCTTAGTCCTCGGCAGTAGCAAATGACTTCAGATAGAATCCTTGTTCTATATGAAGTTTCTAACAGATAGGCGGCAGCGTCCACTTAATATCTGGTGGACTGCATGGGGCGAAAACACCAAATTTTCAAATCTAATTACTTCTTGGATAAAACAGTATTTTAACTTAAAATTCTTGAATTTTGAATTGTAACAGCAATATATTGAATAAACTGAAGAGACATATTTAAATAGCAAACAGCCGCAAGTGTCGTTTATCTAGCATTTAAAATAATAAGGGTTGTTTCACATAACGACCCATAAGTGGGCAGGAGACCAATGCTACGATTATGAGTTTACTTGATTCCAGTTATTTATCGTTGTGGTAAATTTAGTCCGCTTGCACACGGTCCGGTTATCAGATGCCGGATTGAATGTGAAATGTCTGTGGGACGCTCCGGTGATCTGGTTGCCGGACAGAACATGAATAAGGTAACAAACTTTTTTTTTTAAATTTAAGCTGCATTTAAAAGCAATAGCGGGTATTTTGACAAAGACCTCTGACATTTTTTGACGTTATGTATTTTCATGGTACGACATTGAATGTTTTATTTCGTTTATTATGTATGTATTTGTGTCAAATGCAAGGTAGTGTGTGTAATGTGTTTTAGTTGATTTTATGTATGTTTTATGCATTAATAAAAAAATATTAGCATTGCGTAATCCTTCTCTACATCAACTATAACAGTGCGTAATTTCACGTCCCTCGTTCTGCGGCAAGTATCTTAAAACCGGATCACAAGTTTTTGCTTCACGTATTAATATATTACATATATTTTTTAAATATTAAACTAGCAAATGATTATACAAGTCCATTTGATAGTCGTTTACAGGTATCTATAGAAGGCACACATTGACGTCCATAGATCGTTAACCCGTTATTGTCCCACTGCTGGGCACGGGTCTTGTCTCGGAATGAGAGAGTTTTAGGCCATAGTCCACCGCGCTGGCCAAGTGAGAATTGATGGACTTCGCACACCTCCGAGAACTTTTTTTTTAAGAACTCTCGGGTGTGTAGGTTTATAATTAATTTCTAATACGCACATAAATCATTGGTGCGTGCCTGGGTTTGAACCTCGGATATCCCGACAGAGAGGGCAAGTTTCAACCATTAGGCTATCACTGCTCTATAGATATCAGTAAACAACTTCAAATAGAACATTCGTTCTATGTGAAGTCTATTATAGTGACGCTGCAACTCCCGAGGACTGAGTGGTCGCTTCATATGAATCTTCATATGATCCGTGATCCGGCTAACACATCCTTCTTCAAAACGTAAGAACTGCTTCACGTTACATATAAGTGTGGACGTGATATTTCCCTGATAGAACCATACTGGTTGTACCACCTTGAAAGATACATAAATTAAAAGAAAAGATAAGTCATTTGTAACAGTTTATTATATTCAATTATTCTATCCTCAGATTGGATGCTGCAATCCGGCAGATTGCATCGAGATAATGCTAGTGAGTAAAAAATGGAAAAGAAAGATTTCAAAGTCATTGAACCGAAACAACGCGGTAGACCTCATGCTTTTTGTAGGGAATCTACACATCTGTTCGCATGTGCGATGAATATTAATCAAATATTGAAATTAAATGAAACGAATAAAATTATTTTGTACACAAATTCTATTTATAATTGTAAATTTATAAAATAACAGCTATAAACAAAACTAAGCTATTAAAATAATATAAATTTTAATAGCTTAGTTTTGTTTATAGCTGTTATTTTGCTTTTCTTGTTAACGTTATTTTGTTTTTATCATGCAACAATTTCTTTACAATAAGTGGACTGTGGCCAGCGCGGTGGACTATGGCCTAAACTCTCTCATTCTGAGAGAAGACCCGTGCCCAGCAGTGGGACAATAATGGGTTCACGAGAAGTGTTAAAAATTATTATGTACTTTTCTTGTTTCTTCTTACTTCATTAAGTATTGTTTTATATTTGTTTTAATTCACACTGTTTATATGTCTTATACCATTTTATGTGTTATTGTAATGGGACTTTTATTGACCAATAGATTTTTCACGCAACTTTGCCGCATTAGTAGGTACCCTTTCCTGGAGTAAAGATTAACCTATATGTCCCCGTCATGTCTGTGGGGTAACGCGCTCAGAGGATTTCGGTGTTTCAGAGGAGTTCCTTTGGATATCCCGGAGTCCTCTTTGTAGCGCCGAGGACGGCCACCGGGGGGGTTTAAGTGCGGTAAAAATCCCACATAACCTTGCGTCGCTCCCACGGCGTTGGGTACCTCTTGAAAGAAAACAATTCCCCCTCGAAAACAAAAAAAAAGGGTACCTTTTGAAGATTTCCCCCCCTCGAGAACAAAAAATAATAATAATAAGCTATGTGTGTGCCAAACTACAGCGATTATTTTTTGTGAAAGGTTGTTACATTTAGTGAGGCATTATTTTTCAGACATTGTGTTACATAATGTAATTATAATAATGTTCTGCCAACAAAGTAAATAACAAATTCCAAGATTAAACCATTACTAAACCACGTCGTGAAGCGCTCTATATTTAATATCTTGTAATTGATTAATTCAGCAACGCTGTTTCCATTTCTTAAGCGTTAACCGATATCTGTATTCCCACCACGATGTGTGACAGTTGAGTATAAGCACTCCCCATACGAAATGACTAGCTTTGCCCCTTGGCTTATCCGCGTTTAAAAGTGTAATTACTTTTGATAGAGTACATGGTTTATAATAAAACCGAATGTTATCTCCATAAATTAATTCAATAGACTTGTCTCAATGAAATTTTAAACGTAAATGTAGAAAGACGGGCAAAAAAATATATCAATAGAAAGTTGTATTAACAGAAACTGTTCAAACCGATCCTGGATAAGTCGAAAACATCGCAAAATTAAAATGTGTTTCTTTCCCTTCACTAGTTTCAATCGAAATGAACAAATTCAGTATTTATATTTCCTCCATAGTTCGAAAAAATTAATAGGCCTCTATATTAAACTTATCAATGTTTGATTTTACTACGCAATTTATCTTACAACTTTACAGCTCGAATGTTTCCTAAATAACTTAAGTTGTAATCCTCCATAACCCAAAAACTATAACTCGTTTTTTTATAAGAATCTCCCTGTAAGGACTTACAAAACTAATGCATTACTTATACTAAGTCCTCCTTGAAGTTTTTAAAAAAAAAAAAATTGTCAAATACCTGCGACGTTCAGACATGCAAGACATTCGTTTTTAGTATGGCTATGGAGGATATAAAGAACTCGTTTTGCGCAATGATAACTTTTTCGTTGTAAAATGCACGTGAGCGGTCACTTGCCGTCATTAATTATTTATAATTGTTTATCGACTGATCATTTCGTATCATACGATTCGCATACAATAACTCGTTCGGTCTGTGAACTAAATCTTAGTTCACAGCGACTACTTGAAGTCATAGTCGTAATAAAATGGTGATTTTATTGATTTTTTTTATTTTTTTATTATTTTTTTTCTCACATAAAAAATACAATAACGCATACACTAATGTCTGCCAAACTGTGCAACAGTTTAACGGCAGCGTTCCCGTGGATAAGGACCGTTTTCACTTTAATTTTACAATTACATAGTACGAGTACATACAAAAATAACCAACCAAAGAAATAAAAGAGTTACCTACTAGTCAGGTTAACTTTGAATGATCTTAAATTTAAAGGAGATGTTTCAAAATGTATGGACCTTTGGAAAGGTATCTGTACACCATATGATAAAAATGCCAATAAAGTATAGAACACTTTTTGACTAAACATTTTATTATAATCGACTGGGTTTATTGGTACAAGACTAGAATTTTAAGTTAGAATTGCAACACAAAATAATGGCGGCGGTAACATTGCATTTTGACAGTTGAAGTTTATAAACAAACTGTGACAATGACAATCAGTTGTCAATGATCATCTGATCCAACGCAGTCATATTATTTATGTGTCAACTATAATTAATAATTATGCCGTTTTAGACTTGCACTTCACACATTCATTTTATAGTTCTACTGCTTTCAAGTTATTTGATGGTCAATTGATAGAAAAACGTAGTTGGCTGCAACCCTTTTTGTGTCTGACTCCAACACAATACGCACACGAAAATATTCCGTGAAAATATCTAACAAGAGAGATGAATGGATCTAGTAAAAGAATCAATATGACAGTTGTCAGATAGTGACAACTACAGTTTTATCCACAGACTGTCTAAATCAGTTGTTCGGCCATATTGGAAAACGAAGAAAGTAGTTGATTTTAATTGGTTTTGTACCAGAAAAGTACACGTTTTCATGAATTTTAAGTATATTTTTAGGATTCTTGAGATTTTTACCGATTTTTTGAGATGGTGTACATATACCTAGCCAAGATTGAAACATCTCCTTTTAACTTTATTTTAGCAGAATCGACAGGATTCTGTTTTTTTTTCTTATTTAGGAAGAATTAAAACACAGGTTGCGTTGGGGAATTGTTGAAATAGGTATGTACAATACGTAAAGAAAAATCTTTTTATCACCTCTAGGCGACTTACTCAGTCTTTCACTTATCACTACATAGTATAAAACAAAGTCACTTCGCGCTGCTTGTCTCTATGTATGCTTAGATCTTTAAAACTACGCTATGGATTTTAATGGAGTTTTTTTGTGTGATTCGAGAGGAAGGTTTATACGTATAATAGGTACATGTATAATATAGTGGAGGAACACTGATGATTTAAGATTTTTGTTATTAGGCGGGACGAAGTTCGTCGGTTCAATTAGTATATTATATTTTTTATTAATGTATGTATGTGTTTTCCTTTACGAGCATCGTTCGCGGCCGGTTTCATAATCTCATGCATTATAAACGCGTGGAACTCATGGTAAAACTAAATTGATATTGGTTTAAAACGAGTATCTTGTATCATTATTGCAAATGTGCATTTTAGATTAAGGAACTTCGTTCTTGTTGGGGATTCCCCGACTGCGAGTGCACATGTTTGCATGTTCATGTTTTTAAAAGTAGTAGCTATAGGTGTACTATAGCTCTTCTTCTATTGTTTTTTTACGATTGTTTCTAACTTACAAAAAGAAAATAAGTCCAGGTACCAACCTTTCTTCGAAGAAGGATACCTCTACTTATTTAATGCTGCTAAATTAATTACTAAACTGAAAGCTTAATTGTTACCGCCACACCTGTATCTTGCGTAAAGCAGATCTTAGGTTAAATGGAAGGGTATGAATAGCGGCTCACATTTATAAGGTGACCATCTAAACATCAGATAGAACCTTTGTTGTATATGAAGTTGCTAAGAAATACCGATAGATGACAGTAACCATTTGCTATCAGAAGGACTGCATGCTCGTTTCCTACTTCAAACGGATAAAAAGGGCTACACCTATTTCTTGTAACAGTTTAAATTCTGCAGTTTTGATTGCAGATTCATCTAACATCAAATTGACTGTAGTTCATAGCGTCCAAAGTCAAAATAAACAACTCGATCGTTTTTTTTGTTCTCGAGGGGGAAACCTTCAAAAGGTACCCGACGCCGTGGGAGCGACGCAGGGTTATGTGGGATTTTTACCGCACTAAAACCTCCCCGGTGGCCGTCTTCGGCGCTATAAAGAGGATTTCGGGATCTCGAAACGACCGCAACCAGAATCCTCTGAGCGCGTTGCCCCATAGGGTTACTCCCAGATGGGCGGCTGGGCCCACGGCTCCATCTAGTCTTTACGACGGTATGCGACCACACATACCGCCGTCCTTCAAGGGATAGCCTGAACGAACGGTTCGAGCTCCCACTCTAGCCGCCCGCACCCCCGGAAGCCTCAATTAGTCGCCTCTTACGACAGGCAGAGGTGCCGTAGCCCTATTCTGATCCCGGAACTACAGGGTGCATAGTGTGTGTACCTAGTACCTACGCTATATGAAATATCGTGTCAAAATAATTAGCTAGATTTACCTACATACTATTGTTTCTTGTTGTATGTTCCAAGCATTCTTGCGTTAGAGACTTGTACATTAACAAAGAGGTAGACCGTAAGCGAATCATAAAAGGAGAGAAACTTTCTTTCATTGCAATTTAACTGTCCTGCGGTGGTATCGGTAAATAAACTATACATGTTATAAGTCAGGGATTGTGTGCAGCGAACACCATTTTATAAGGCTTCTCGATTTATATCCCACTTCGAAGAACATCTTGTGTTATAGGGCGCTGTTTCACTGTCAGCGAAGCGTGTCTGTGTGGTAAATAACGAAGTTTATGATTTATGTGCAAAAAATTATTTTGTAAATAGTCAACTATAACGGAAAATTAGCGGTAGTGTTTTGCGTAATACATTCCGGTAAAGTACTAATGTGTCTATTTACACGATTTTTTTTGCATTTTCTCTATTATAACTTCGTTACTACTCAACCTAAACATATAGAATTTAAGTTTTAGAAATTTGTATATAAAATTATATTCAAATTTTGTGAAAGAAAGCAAGATATAAGTATGAAATATGGCATTTTATGTTTTGAATATTTTTTGGTAAATATTAAATTTATATTTAATGTTTCATATATTAATGCAATTTGCTTCTACTTAAATACACAGTTAAAGCCGATCTAAGTTTCAATTCTATGATAGGTACCTAATTATTGGATAATAATTAATAATGTAGCCTAATTAAATTCAATATATTTATCATGACTATATGGGTATTAAATTAAAGCTAGTAATTAAACCATTACAAAAAATATATTATAATACTTTTATGTTCTTATCTTAATGCAAAATGCAAAAAGTGGTAATTTAAATATTTCAAAACCGTTTCAAAGGGGTTTATTGGGTTTATTGATTTAATAATTTAGCCGTATTACTCGTGCGAGGCTATACCTCTCTCGTAGTGGAATAACGACTTAATTTACGAATGTCTAGACCAGCTGTACTCAACCTGCGGCCCGCCGGGTCTTTTTCGTTGGCTCAGCTGAATTTTATATGGATAGCATGTAGCAAAAGCCTGATCTTCATTACGTTTTTAAAAAGTGTTAAAAAAGCGGCATATTTATATTTAGAGACATTTTTCCTGGTCGACCCTTTTTTCTCGAGGGGAAACCTTCGAAAGGTACCCGACGCCGTGGAAGCGACGCAGGGTTATGTGGGATTTATACTGCTCTAAAACTCCTCCCGGTGGCCGTCCTCGGTACTACAAAGAGGACTCCGGGCGGGGTTTTAGTGCAATAAAAGTTCCTGTGCTCCAAAGGCAAAAGCAACTGGAGTTCATAGTCGACCCTACTGACTCCTAGAGGTCGCAACGTTTTAAGCCCACGTTACTTCACTGCTTGCGGCTGGGGATTTCTCCGCTGAAACATGTCTGTGGCCCCTATATAGGTTGAGTAGCGCTGGTCTAGACATTTTATAGCTCGTTTAAAAATACGAGTCTGATGATGACGGGAACTTCAGCCGCGGTGCATAAGATTATTAACTGTTTTATGGCAAATAATAAAACTATTAAAAGACGCCGTAAACATAATAATAATGTAATAGACATTGAGTATTTTCTGCGCAATGTGTAAATTATATTTGTTTTATAGCTGGTATTTATTATAAGATGTAATACCGTTTCTGAAACGTTATATGCAAATGCGTGTCGTAAAATATACTTGAATAAATGTTAAAATAGTGCTTAATAATGAAAGGGTTATATGAAAAAGAATATTTGTGATATTATGTTATATTAGATAAGATAGGATATTTCACTTTGGATAATAACTTTTAAAGATTTTATTATTGCTTAGAGGACATTCATTAATTACGTGAGGCATTTAGGGGAAGGTGGAGGGATTAGGTATCTTATTAAATCTGACGAGTAGGGGACTCTCGGACTTAATATCACGTATTTCCTGCAAGAAACCTTGGTAAATTACGATAAAATTCCAGTTTTTATCTGTGGCGATCTCCCGCTACTCATCAAGAGATGGCGCTACTAGTATTCTGAAACACGCTATCGAAGCATTCTCAGAATCTTGCATATATACAATCAAACATTCCGAACATCAACTGTCGGAGCACGGCCGCTCCCCAGGCATGATCACCTAGCCTGGCAGGAGATCTCCCTTTGCCAAAGTGGTGGCACCACTTAATGGATATGTGGTCGCCACATATCCATTAAGTGGTGCGATTGACACGGAAGAGCGATGGGGGGGGGGGCGGTGTTGAGGCTATTTTTTTTCATCTTACCAAGGGGAGAAGGGGCGTCAAAAATGTCAATAAGATCTTACGTAATTTATGAACCCCCTTATTTATTTTACATTTAATTATTATTATTATTGCGAAAAAAGCTACACTTATATTGTTTCACCAAATAACAGTAGTTATAGATGTTGCTGTGTTCTAATCTGATGGGTGGAAAGGTGTCAAAAGGGACGTATATATCGGAGGCATTCTAATTAGTCCTCAGAGCAACGCATATATACGAACCACAGAGTTATCGTATCTGGGGTTGATTACAAATAGAGATACGCCGAATAGTGGTTTCACCGAATAACCGGATACCGAATACTATTCGGTTAAACTTTTACTGAACCGGGTATTCGACAATAGCCAAAGTGTATTCATAAAAAAAAAATGCTGATTTGAGGTTTAAAAATAAGTTCGTTTATGAATGTAATATGTTAAGAAAAAAGGAAAATTTTATAGACGTTTCAAAAATGTTGATTTGACGTTTGATTGCTTTATATATATATGTCGGCGCGACACCGCGTATTTATGAAAAACACGTCGATAATAATTATTTTAGTTAGTTTAAAGATCGAAAATTGTTTGTTTATTGAATTGGCAACATTTAATGATTTTTAGAATTGTAATTTAGTTTACCCTCCATAAATTTATTATTGTCACACCACCAAACATTGTTATAAAAAGGCGAGCGAACGCCGGTAGAAGAGATTTCTTGTTTAACCGTCGAAGCGTTCACACCTCCTCAATTGTGAATAAATCGAAGAAGTTAACTGCTGTGTTTTACTTGAAATCTTCAAGAAATGAACATCTAAGAAGACTCCTCGACCATCCTGATGTCACACTTCACTCTTTCTCTTCGATATATATTATTTGCTTTATTTAGCACACATTTCACAGGATTTCTTTGACTTATAACATAAATGTTACGAAAAAAACTTTGTCTTTTTATTTTATACCGTGACATGTAGCCAAGAAAATAGAAACTCTAACCAAATATATTCGGCACAAAAACCGAATAATTTGGCCGAATTCGAAAAGTGAAAAAGATGCCAAATACGCCGAATACCGAAAGCAACCGAATATTCTTCGCATCTCTAATTACAAATATCCATGTCTAACATTCCGTAACCTTCCGTAACCTTAACAGTAGCTGATGACCGAGCATTGTGGCACAGCATGGGGGAGGCCTATGTCCAGCAATGGAATGATAAAGGCTGATGTGATGATGATGATGTCTAACATTGGCCATTTACCATCAAGTGAACTTCGTGCTCAATACTTCCATATTATTATAAACATATTTCTTGAAGGATTTTTCACAGTATTAACACTAATTTATTGATCACCACACAAAGTTCTTAACTTTTGAGATGATCTATTGCTTCGCGAAGTCAGTCTCGGAACGCTGACGCCCGCCATTTCGTCTACGAAGCTGTTTATAAATCCTGCATCTATTCTCCGCCGTTATGTCACACTTCCACGAATTGCGAGAAACGTATAATTATACGACACGAGTCATTGGTGCTCGATAAGAAATTGTTGCATTAAACGCAATATTACGTTAGACTAGCCCTGCCCTCGACTTTGCTTTGTTTATTATAAATTGTTGTTGTAAATAAAATTCTCATTCAAATCTTGGTCATAATGCTCCTCTCAACCGAATTATTCGCGAATTCCGGGTAGTCACAAAACAAGAAAATATTGACATTTTTAATGATAGCATTATCAAGTTTAAATATATTATTAATTAATTTATTTATCATAAACAATATTGGCATACAAATCTGTTAAATAGTAACTAAATTTAATTTAATATTTTTCCAGAAAAAATGTTTCTTTTCTTTATTATTATTGTAATTATCATTTGACTTACATGTTACTCGCTCCTTTTTGCAAGCAGTCTTCGCCTAAATGTAGTTGCACTTAGTTTTTCCGTATTGTAGACTTTTGTTCATTTTATATTATAATTGGTGTAAACTATGTAGGTGATCAAAAATAAATAAATAAATTGATAGTTACTTAAATAATATAAGATAGCTTAAGTCGATTTAAATAACTATCAATCAATCCCGCTGAGTTTTGTGTCAGAACTTCTCAGTAAAGTGATGTTCCAAAGCCATGGTAGAGAAGAAAAAAAATCTAGAGAAAATAAAGGTATTGCAATTAATTTTATTTCATTACATTTTACCACGTGGACGTTAATCGATTCGTCCTTTCTTTTCCTACTTTGTTGTTAAGTATTATTTTTTCTCCCTTTAACATTATCATCTTTTGTATTTTGTTTACTATTAATTGCTCACATTTAAAATTTGTCTGAAGATTGCAATTCAGCATCTAATCCACCATTCATACTACTTAAATCTGTATAAATAAATACAAGCTCTATGGTTATATTTCTCTTCTTTCCCATAAATGTTAATGGAGAGTATGACAACTTATGTATTGTTTAAAGAAAAACTATTAACGTTTTACAAACCGACAGTCGGATTTAATTTGTGCATATATTTTAAATACAATAATAAAATGTGAATAGATAGATCTGTAGGAAATTCTAAGCAATGGCCGCGTGATAAGAATTTCCTGTTACGTGTGCGGACTTTCGTAATTTACTATTTGCTGTAAAATAACATTTAAATTCCATCAATCCATTTTTTATTCTTGTCTACATCATTGAAACAATTCGCCCGCTTCGGTCACGACTACCACGCTAATGATTTTGCTATGTTAGTTTAGACCAGGGTTTCTCAAACTTTCGGCTCCACGTACCCTTGTTAAAGTTTCTAAGTGCGAACCCCCTTAAATTAATTTACTAACTAATAACCCCCCCCCCCCCCTCCAAAGAAAGCAATCAAGTTAACTGTTGAAGGAAATAATGGTTATATTTCACTTAAAGGTAACAAATCAATAAAGTGCCAAAAGAAACGTAATGTTCTATTTAATGGGTGTGTTTGTTTGTTGTCACAAATAGAGTCAATTTTAGGAATAATTTTGTACTTTTATTACGTAAATCTTATCGCAAACCCCTGGGACGCAGTAACATTTATGTTTCTTCTTATTTAGTACGAAATCGTTATTATAATTCTCTAGGCGATAATCGAAATGATCAATTACTTCAAGTTCGAAATTCTGAGTGCGATCACTCGCAATCTCATTGTATGAATAAACATGTATCTTACAAGAGAATAAAAAAATATTACGAAATTAAAGTTTTTGAATAATTGAAGCATTATGCTTTTTACTTTTCTTTATAAACCTCGCTAACCCATTATTGTCCCACTGCTGGGCACGGGTCTTCTTTCAGAATGAGAGAGTTTAGGCCATAGCCCACCGCACTGCCAAATTGCGAATTGGTGGACTTCACACACCTCCAAGGCCTTCTTTTTTAAGAACTCTCGGGTGTGTAGGTTTCCTCACGATGTTTTCCTTCACCGAAAAGCAATGATAATTAATTTCTAATGCGCACTTGATTTTAAAAAATTAATGATGCGTGCCTGGGTTTGAACCTCGGACCCCCCAATCGAGAGGCCAAGATTCAAGCATTACCTACGCTATCGCTTTATAAACACCCAACAAAATATTAAAGAACATGCATTAATAAGAAGTTTGGTGAGTAATGCAAGCGCGATTTCCGATAACGGCCAAGTCGGGGTTATCAACAAACACACCGACAGTGTTCGCTTAATGATGCTGATTACGGGATTTACATTACATGTTTACTACGAGTATAAATAGCTTTGAGATACTATAGTAGAGTTTACGCAAACTGTACTATAGTATAAATCAGTACCCCTTAAAACACTGGACCTGTTCTTTTTTATAAAATAGGTACTACGTTATAAGTAGGTAGGTACTCTTTATTTACCTAATGTTTTATTAGTTTTAAATCAAAAGTTAACATAAATGTTATAAACTTTTGAGTAACAAGCAAATTACAAAAATCTTAAAAAAGTATGATTAAGGAGTATTATTCTTAAATCGTACTTTAAGATCTTATCATTGACTTCGAGTCTTAATAATCGGCACAATGAATGTGTATTTAGATTAAGTCTTAGTATTCCGAAAGATGGTTTTCGCCAATTATTCTTGGCAGTCATCAAGTAACCGGTACGTTATAAGAAGTTGCTCCAAGTACGAAATAGGCGCAATTGTCGAACGAATTTCAAATTTGGTGCAAAAAAAATATTCAACAACTATGCCGGTTTTACTACGTCAAATGTCCTCATAAAAAAAGGTGTGCAAAAGGTTATGAAAAAGGTGAAAAAAGTTATTTTTTTAATATTTTTGTCGGGAGCAGTGTACCTACCAAGAGTTATAATGTTAAATATTAATATGGCCGACTATTATTAACATATTTGGCCACTAGAGGAGGTGGTTACTGTTACCCAGCCGAGATTTAGCCGAGGTACGATTTAGGCTTTGAGTTTCTCTTAATATAATTTTAATGTGTAATAACTAGATAAATAATAATAAATAATAGAGTAGATAAATTGTAATGACATCCCTGTTTTTTCGGGACTAGAATGGGGGTACGGTATCTCCTGCCTGTCGTAAGATGCGACTAAAAGGGACTTCCGGGGTTGCAGACGGCTAGAGAGGGAGCTCGAACCGTTCAGTCAGGCGGAGAACGGCGGTATGTGTGGTCGCATACCGTACGTAAAAACCATATCGAGCGGTGGGCCCAGCCGCCCATCAGTGAGGAGCCCGATGGGGTAACGCGATCAGAGGACTCCGGTTGCGTTCCTTTGACGAACCCGGAGTCCTCTTTGTCGCGCCGACTGCGTCACTCCCACGGCGTCGGGTGCCATAGGTTGTAACGAAATAAGGACTAAATGTTACCTCAAGATATGTATAAATTCAGTAGTTTCAGTTTGACGAGGTTTTAAACACAGTCAAAAGGACAGACAAGTTCTAAAAATTATAAAAATAATATAAATTTGTATTATTACTTAGGTCCTGCAAAACGTTTTTCTTAATATAAGAAAAATACAGGCACGGGAATCTTAAATGTTTAATATACGTATGAATGCCATTTTAATTATAATTCTATTATTTATTACAACAGTACCGTGGGTAGACACGGTCAACGAGATGAGTAATGTTAAGAACAATTATTAAACTCTATGATAGGTACTTAAATATGCTATTTAGGCGCACCTTGATTCGCTATATAAATGAATATAGGCTAGACTAACAAAAGCTGTTAGCTTAGTGCTTAGGGCTCTACCAGGCATTTTTTTTTCAAAATTGTTTTTTTTTATAAGATTGAGGTAGATAACTAGCTTGTAGTCATAAATGCCCACTGCCGCTAATGGACGCCTTATCATCCCCAGATAATATGAGTCTTATTTATTTATTGTTTATGTACCTTATAATTAATGTACAAAGGTGGACTTAATGCTATAAGCATTCTCTGCCAGTCAACCTAAAGTCTTCCTTGAGTTGGTTAAATCTGTCGTTAGTTTTGAAGACTAAGTTGGAAGGCTTTGAAAAAGTATGTCTCGTTTATCGCTCGCTTCAGACCAAAACCACACTACAAATATGGCACAGTATGGAAACTAAGCCTAGCTGATAAAATAATTACCTAAATACCTATAAAGGCAATAGGATTGTCTCTATATTTTTTTATAATAGTATTATTAATTTTAGCATCTACTGATCTGTAGTAATCTATCAATCGAATTGTAATATCTACGCAGTTTACAAATAATATAAGCAGGTAATCTCACGGCGTTGGTTAATCCCAGCGTGACAATAATTTTTATTACAGTTTTAAATACGAAAAACAGTTTAATATTGGTACAACTTGTAGATCATTTATTTTTGTAGATCTTTAACATGTTATTACGGCGTAATTTTTTTAAGTTTTAGTGGGAGCGTACACGACACGTGGCATTACGTTGCATTTAAAAAAAGATCGCGGAAATAAATAGAAACATCATCATTCGTCTTGGCGTGTCACTCGTTACTGAAGCGAAAACTCCTTAGCGGCCTCGCCGATGCATATGTTTGTATGAGTGTGCCCTTTTCGAACGTTTGTAGGCAGTTTCCATACTGTTCTCCATATTTCTACTGTGTCAAAACACAGTAAGGCTTATCACTGCAGTAATTAATTTGAAATAGGTGTAGTTTTGATGCCTCTAAGGTCGAATCACAGAGGATTTCCCTTCAAAATCATTTGTACGATATGTCTGATTTGTTAACCAGCAAATATATTCTATAATTACTTTTTACTGAGTAGTTTTGCCTTAACCTACATAAGTTACATACATTGCGTGGGTACCATCAAACCTTTTACGATTTACGTGTAGCTACTTTTATAGCCCAATTAATTGACGGAATCCACGGGTTTAGTGCAACGCAATGGGTTATTAGTTAAGTGTGTCAACGAGATAGCTTATCTTGTAGCCACTGTTTTTATTCTAAGCTCATTCGAGCCGTTTCTCACGCTGCGTTTGATTGATTAGCAAGGGCCGTGAAAAAGTCACTTGGTTATTTTACAGGAGATTTTTATCTTGTAGGAGTAACAGACAATCTGATGGTAAGTGGCCACTACCACCCATGAACATTTGTAAGCAACTTCATATAGAACATGGATTCTATCTGAAGTGAATCACAGATGCGTTGCTACTCCCGAGGACTATGATGGTCGCCTCATTTATAAAGTGTGCCGGAAACCACACCCTTCTATCGAAACGCAAGAAATGCTTCACGCTGGAAATAGGCGTGGCGGTGGTACCTCTCCGGGCGAACTACACTGGTTCTGCCACCTGCTAAAAGAAACATCCATCTATCCTCTAAAATATATTTAGGTATATGCTTTGAAACAGTAGAATTAGCGCTATGTTCTTGTTTGAAGTGTGGTGTGACTCCTCAGGAGTAGCATCGCATTTGACTATTGATAAACATAGTCGGATTTGATTATACCGACAACAGTATATTGACACCACTAAGTGGCTTATTGCATGTGTGGTCGCATGTCGTCGTAAAGACCAGAAGGTGCGGTGAGCGTTTCACGCCCACCACGGAAGAGCCCAAAAGGGGCATCGCGTTCGGAGGACTCCGGCTGTGTTCCGTTGGAGATTCCGGAGTCCTCCACGCAGTGCTGAGGACGGCCACTGGGGGGCGGTTTACGTGCGGTAACAATCCCACATAACCCGCGTCGCTCCCACGACGTCGGATACCTTTTGAAGGTTTCCCCCTCGTAAACAAAAAAAAGGTACTTCATAAAAAGTTCTTGTAAATTAATTACATACTCATTCGAGTTTATAAAGCTGACTTTACTACCGATGACATAGAGATAAAACAAAGAATTACCAACATTGTGGCATTAAGTTGGTAATTATTTGTAATTTATATGGCGATAAGTTTGGTCACAGTTAGCCATGAAAGCACCGTTAGCGGGGCCTTTGATGTCACCTTGCGGGGCACATTCGACACACGTACGAACTTGTAAGGCACTTGTCTTACAGCGAAGATGATAATATGAAAGAGGTAGCGAGAAAATGCTAGCGAGTAAAAGTATATTGCCACTGCTCGTCGTGGTCTTTCATTTGAGGCCTCATTCAGAATCGGCGTGTTATGGCTCTCCATAGCACGCCGATTCTGAATGAGGCCTGAATGCTATGCTTGGAATTTCGCTACGAGATTATGATTCTCAACGATGGAATTCGTAGACAAAATTAGCTTATCGAGATAGCTATTTTAATTTGTAAGCTGAATCGGGCTGACCACATCTCGGCGAAACGATAACCGACGGGCAAGGCCCTTGAGTGGTGACGACGTTTAGGCAAAAGGAGCATAAATCATAGAAGAAGACAGTGAGAAACCGTTGCATTCAGGCACAAGACTGGCTGGCTTCCGAAGTCAAATACTGCAATGTTTCTGATAAAATTAAAAATTGATTTAAAACTACCTTTCTTAAGAATAAGTTCAATTTTTTTGAACGCTGTTTAGGAAAAGCCGGGAAAATGCCTTGTGTTTTCCATCGCTTATATCGTTTATCGCTTATTGCCTGCGGTCGATGCTAACACATTTGTAATGAGTACCGAAGCGCAGTCAAAACGCAGCATGTACAGTTTATTTGTCGTGTTCGTTTGTTTATGGCCTATAATAATTATTTACAAGGTGTCTGTAATTTTGAAGCGTGATGTCATCGGCCTATGGGTTAACGTGTTGAAAATTCTGTTTATTACAGCTAAACTACGAGAAATTAAATTAAATGTCACTCGGTACAGAATGATTATCTGCGTGGCAGAGCGGCCACCGTACTGTTTTTATGAAATAGAGAAACAGTACCACTACTATTAATAGCCTTAATCTATTCTACGTAGCAAGGATAGGGTTATGTTAACAAAAGATTATGTATGCAAAAATAAATGTTACTTCCCTATATAACCTTAAGTATATATACCTAATTATATTTGGGCAGGTTGTTCAAAAAGCGCCTGATAATAAAAAGTGGGTAAGGAACGATTTTGCTTAATTTATTTTATTTCAGTAATTTCAGTTCGTAAGACCGCTTCTTTACCGCAAGAGGATCAAAGCGTCCGATTCCGCTTAATTGCCTTTTATGTTAAGTGCTTTACGCCAGCTTAAGTGTAGGATATTAGACTTTCTCTAGACATTGGCACTTAGACAGCATGATATAAGATATTCGCAAAAGGTTTCAAATATTTAAAATTGCAAATTGCTTTAACAATCAGGTTTACAGAACGAGTGTTTTTTTTTTTTTATTTGACTGAAGTAGCAAACGAGCATGCAGTCCACCTGATGGTAAGTGGTCACTGCCGGCCATGAACATCTGTAATCAACTTCATACAGAACATGGGTTCCATCTGAAGTCAATCACAGATGCGTTGCTACTCCCGAGGACTATGATGGTCGCCTCATGTGAAAGTGTGCCGGCAACCACACCATTCTATCGAAACGCAAGAAATGCTTTACGCTAGAAATAGGTGTGGCGGTGGTACTTCCCCGGTCGAACTACACTGGTTCTACCACCTTGACGCTAGAATAGTGTAGTTAGACCGGGGAGGTAACAACACCACACCTGTTTCTAATGTGAAGCATTTCTTGCGTTTCGACGGATGGTTGTAGTTGCCGGCACACTTTATATGAGTCGACCATCCTGACTAGGATGGTCGTCATCGGGGGTGCTGGAGTAGAATGATCCCAAGTTGATCCAACAGCACCCCATATATTAAGGCGGAGAGGGCAAATGTCAGGTTTTTAGTAGGTAGTCTGGTTTCTCAGGAGTCCTACATACCTATCGGATTCCCCTGTGTTCGAAGGGATGCATAAAGGCATTTTCCTGACGTAAAAAAAAAAGGATGGTCGTCATGACAGAATCGTGACAGTAAAGTTTCTAGTACTTTACATGGTGTGATTTAACTTGAAAGTTAATCTATACTAACATTATAAAGCTGAAGAGTTTGTTTGTTTGTTTGAACGCGCTAATCTCAGGAACTACTGGTCCGAATTGAAAAATTCTTTCTTTTTTGAATAGACCATTTATCGAGGAAGGCTTTAGGCTTTATAACATCACGCTGCAACAAAATGACGCAGACATAGTCGTGGGTAACAGCTACAATTTATAAAGCTGAGGAGGTTGTTTGCAAAAATAAATCATGCCCAAAATAACTATTCCACGCGGACAAAGTCGCGAGCACAGCTAGTCAGGAATAAACGTTCTGTTGTAAATAATATTTTATATTTGAACGTCATGGTACGTTGTGCCATATCAAAATCTCAAATTATGACGCACAATCACGTTCTGTCCGTGAAAGTGTTAATAAAATTTACTGCGTTGGATACAAATGCGATACTACTCCGAGGATTTAATTGGAACGCTTCGAATGTCTTCCTTATCACTTTTTATTTTATTTTATGTCTTTAGACAAAATACTTGGTGTAGTATTGATATCCCCGATTTTAAGCTCCAAAGAGTTCTACTCACAAATGAACTACAGATTTCAGATCAAAACTACTCCGGACCTATCCTAGGTTCGCCGATTCCTAGGCTTTTAAACTTAATTATGCTATAACTATCCAATATTTAAAGGCAAAATACAGTAGTAATTCTAATCCGATTCTGTCAGCATGATTGGCCAACAGTTTATTAACGCCGGACCAGTTGCGCAGTTAAATTTAACCAGATGATCAAAAGGCATGATTTACGAGTTTAGGGACTCGCCGACTTATTGAAAAATTGCTTTGCGAGTTGAGAGCAGTTTTTCTTTTATTTTTATAGTCTTAGATACGCTATTTACTTGTTGAGTTTATAAATTATTATTTTTCTCGACTGATAGAGTTAATTTTAGGAAAAGACCACATAACTCAGTTTAATTCTTAGAGATACTAGAGTCCGTTCTACTTGGTCTGCATCAGCATATTTTCTTTGAATTTATTACACATAATTAAATTAATTAAAACACATATATAATAATATATATGTTATTATAACATATATATTATTGTTATAGATTATGTATTAGTTTTAGATCATTTATAGACTAAAAATAAATATATAAATAAACATTGTAAATATTTCGTCAAAGTTACTGGTTTGTGTCAGAATTTAGGCTTACATTTTTGATATAAATATTACGAAATAATTATATAATGACACTATCTTATTTGTGTTACTGGCAACACACAAGTCTATTTACTTCAATTAACTAAAGCTGGCTTTATTTCTATACACTGAATATTCGAAACACTTTAGACTACTTTAACAAAACTAAGTAGCGTAAATGTCAATTTAACAATTATAAATGTCTAACCAATTAAAACATAATGTTATATAGAAAAACTATAAATTATTATAATCAACCGTTTATTTGGTAAAACCGGCATCTAGTACTAAAGAAAGACGAAATGTAACTATTGTTTCAGAGAATCGAAAGAAATATGTTAGTACTTTTGCTATTTATAGTTTGATTAATCTCTGCTTATCTTTAAAACTATTATTGTATCTTCTATTCACTTATTATTTTAATGTTACACTAATTTAAGTCTTTCTATTTAAAAGTAAAATTATGTTATTTCCTATTTAGATTAATTTGTTTTTTTTTTAATAATTTACTAAAATAATTTTCGTTTACTTTAAAATTTGCAAAGATAAATATTTATACAGATTAGGTATTTATGTAAACAGTAAGCGGAATAGTTTTGTCTTTACCGTTTGTTGTCACTGCTATTGCACTTGGTGTTTTAATTATTATTTATTTCTTTAATTCTCTCTCGTCAACCCATTATTGTCCTGCTGGGCACGGGTCTTCTCTCAGAATGAGAGAGTTTAAGCCACAGTCCACCGCGCTGACCGAACGAATTGGTGGACTCTTTAATTACTTATTAAGTATAGCTGTTATTTTTAATAAAGTAAAAAGATAATAATTGAAACAATCAATCATATTACATTACACTTCATGTTGGTCTGGAAAGACCAATCACTTCACAATAAGAAGGTGATAGATAATATGATACAATGATGCAATATTTGGAACAATGTGCTAATTCTAAGAGGCACAAATTACCACAACATACAATCTCTGGTTGCACATTGTAACATAAACAATATTCCTAATTGAATAATAAATAATTGCTTTTGTCACAAAACTGATTATTCAATGCTCAAGCTCGTTAAGACGTCCTTTTATATTCGGCTTGTTTGTGTCTGTAAACACTTCGTGTTTCACAACAGATGTGCGGATTTTAGCCCTTCGAGTCCCACGTTTTGTTTATTTATTCACTTTTAACTCAACGTTATTAAATTTAGTGAAAATCTTACCTCATCATTCCAGTCGCCGTCCCCATACTCAACGTCAGTCAACCGTTCACTTTTCACTTCATCCTTGATGCGTTGCAGTCCTAAAATGACGTTGGACATCTGTTCATCACTGAAGCCCATCATCTGGAAGGCGGAGAGCAGCTCCTCATCTTCGTCGGTCAGCCGGTCCGGGGTCAACGAATTCAGGCGTTCCAGCTTAGCGTTCAACTCGCCGAGCTTCGACTCCTTGGGGGCGACGGTGAATCTCTCGAGTTTCTCGTAAAGTCTATCAAGTCTGTCGGCGAAAGACGCCGGGTCGGTCACGTAAGCGGTCCGGATGCGGTGCGTGAGGAAGATGAGTAACAACGAGAGACGCAGCATCGTGCGGCGGCGGCGGGACACCGACTGGCCACATGGCCGTGTGCTGCGCCGGCGCCGGTCGCGGGGTGCTACGAATAGTTAAGCTTGTGCGTATGGACGCTTGTTTATCCTGCGCTTTCTGGTTTGTGTTTCTTGAAAATTGTGACTTTTAATTTTGATTACGAATATGCTTGTTGAAATATATGATTTTAGATTATTGCGGAATCGATACATTTTAATAATCAACGGGTACTCACGATATGCGGTTTTTAAATTCTTTAAGAATTCTTTTTGCCGATATTTCGACCCAGTTACATGGATCGTGGTCACGGCGAAACTACGGTGGCAGGGAGAAACCGTTGACAAGCACTGATTGTAAATTAACCTATCTACCCTTCGTCTAGTTCGTTTTTCTTTTAGGTTCCATATCAAAATTATATCAAAATGTTTGTTGAATATCTTTAAAAAATCTACATACAAAGTAACATAAGAAAGCTTTAATAATTTAATGCATGAACATATTAAAGCTTACTTTACTTAAAATGATATAGTGATAATGATATATAAAGTATAAATATAAATTAACAGAATGTTTTTAGCTTAGATATTATCGTCGGGTGACAAGAAAAACTCACTAACAACAAAATTGTATAACCCCGATTTTTTCACTTAATACAGTATTCTTTAACAATACATTACTATACCTAAATAATATATGGATTCAATAACATGTACGATATTTTATTTAATGATATAACTTCAGGACATTTCATATAAATGAAATTTTGGGATCAAAATATTATTAAATGCTGATAACTACATGTTGCATATTCTGTAGTTTTTCCTGTCACCCGGCGTTATATTTTGTTTAATTAAATACATACAAAGCTAGTCCAATAAATACGTAAATTTAGTTGAAAGAAGTAAATAATTTCCGTATCTTGACATAACATTTTGCCTTTGTTTCATTGAAACAGACTTATTATTTTAAAATTATTTATATTTACTTAAAGCTATTGCTACACTACATGCTATTTACTAAGTTATTTTTCTCAAACGCGGGTGATACCGGGGGAAATACATGTAGTAAAATATAAAAGCAACAAGTAGCAAGTTGTTCCAAACAAGGAATAAAAGCCGCTTTCAATATTTTGTTACGCTTTTAAAGCGCTCAAGTCTCATTGTGATTTAAATTGTGATTGAATTAAGATAAATTTGAGATATCACCCGCGAAATGATCGAGCCAATTGGTTTATAAAGTAGCCTCCATATTTGAGTCTGAGTGCGTCTGCAGTGAAATTTGAGTATTGAACTCATAATTTAGGTTCTTGTACATACTCTGTTTAAATTTTATTTTTTTATGCATTTGACATAAAAAAAATTAAACAGAATTTAAAATTCATAAATAAAATAAAACAGAACAGAATCATCATGTATGTATTTAACATAGAAAAAATAAAATTTAAACAGAATAGGGGTAATAATTTTAGCATATTTTGGACGCCACCAGAAATATATTAGGTGTTAATAATAATAACACTGTTTTGTCTTACTTTTGGTGTATGAAAATAATAAAAAGTATAAATGTATAAAAAAATGGAGGTCAAAATACGGTGTCGTCCTACGAGTGGAAAATAATCGTAATCTTTGGTTAGAAAAAAGTAGATAGGTATGTCAAAGAAGTCCCTGTAGTTCCGGGACCAGAATAGGACTACGGTACCCTCTGCCTGAGAAGAGAAGAGCCCGATGGGGCACCCCTCGAAAACAGAAAAAAAAAGTATGTCAAAGAATAGTTAACAAGAAATTACGTTAGTTGAGAGAATGACATTTCGGAAAATTAATATTTTTGCCGCTACCTTACAATAATAATGGCTCCTTACAAGTCTTCAACACCGTTGTAGCGTAAATTTGTTTTGCCCAGAAAGTAGTATTCGTCGTCCTTTAGAGGAGTCGGTAAACGAAAAAGAACAAGACAGTACCTTTGCACTTATAGTCATATGTATAGTCATATGTAGTATATAGTCAATTGTAAAATCTCTTTTGTTTGATTTCCTTGTGTGTGCGTACATTAATAAAATAAAATAAATAAATAAGACACTTCCAATAAAAACAAGTCAGCATAGAGAATTTGTAGTTTATTTTGCCACTCCTAATTTTTGCCGCGTTGGGCAATTGCATCTTGATCGGGCCAACACCGATGTAAATATAGATATAATCAATTATCTATTGCTAATTAATGAGTACAAGTGTAGCATGAAGTGTTTATATTAATTGTCATTACCTAATGATTGTTGTTAATGATGCGTTGGTGTTGAAAATTAATGAACTCGTAGGTAGATTTCGAGATGTTCGGATAAACAATCGAGTATTGCCAAGTGTTCTGAAATAAAAATAAATAATGTGGACTAAATTATACTTACATCTCGCCTGCGCATGAGCCTGTTTAGATCTTAATCAATTTTCGAAGTTTAACGACGTCGGAACGGTCGCATTTTTTTTATCTGACTGAAGTAGCAAACGAGCATGCAGTCGGTGCAAGTAGATGGTAAGTAGTCACTGCCGCTCATAGACATCTGTAATAAACTTTATACATAACATGGGTTCTATCTGAAGTCAATCATAGATGCGTTGCGCCTCATATAAAAGAGTGCCAGCAACCACACCCTTCCATCAAAACGCAATAAATGCTTCACGCTAGAAATGGGTGTGGCGGTGGTACTTCCCTGGTCGAACTATACTAGTTCTACCACCTTCAAAATGGATTGGCGACCGTTGGTAGCAAAATATGTATATTTGTGTACCACTGTGCGTTAAAGGGCGCGGTTAGCTGTTATTTCCGTTTATAATCAGTAAGAACATTCAAATATGTATTAATGTTAAATATGTATATAGAAAACATCTCCACTCAGAGAAATCGGAGCTTCGAATGAAACTGGTGGTAGCAACACAATTGTCCAATATGAGGTTAGAGGTAGACTGATCTATTGGGGGGTTGATTATAGACGTCCAGTTACCATCAGGTAACTGTTACTAGTGTTATTAATAACAATAATAGTCTCAATAACAAATCTATTGAAAACAACCACATATATTTGGAGTATCTATATTTTATATACAGTTTCATAAACGCATAAGTCGTTTACCTGGCGAGACTGTCTGTCATCCTATTTCGAGTTCCGATGCGTGCATATGCATAGATTATAACTATGCGACGTTCATTCAAGCTTATGATATTCTGGTCTGTATCTTCCGGATTTGATCAACTAACCGAATGTGATGGAAAATTTTAATTTTTTTATACAATCAAGTAGAAAATGGGCATGCAGTACATCTTATGGTAAATGGTCACCGCTGCCCATGAATATCTTATAGCAACTTTATATAGCATACTTAGTTTTTTCGTCAACAAACACACATACATCCTCACACACACACATTTATAATATTAATAAGAAAAAGATAAGATAAAAAGACCAAGGTGTAACATTGTTGTAATTTTAGGAAATGAGGGTGTTTTTAACAAAATTCTTTTAAGAGAAAGTTGGCCTTTCAATAAATGTGTCAAATATTTGACGTATGCAAGAAATATGTGAGTCATGCATATGATCTCATGTGATAAACTCGATAGCAAGTGAATGCACAAGTTAATATTAAGTAAGCAACCGTGCCTTGAAGTAACAAAGGATTTAAAATGTAAATATTTAAGATAAGTTATTTTATGAAGCTTTATATAGATGTGCGAAAAGAGAGTGGGGAGGGGAGGATAAATTTTAGTTGCATAAAGAAACATGCTTTAAACGGATTTTTTAACGTCAGCTTAAACAATCACTGTTTAGGTTTTCGTTTATCATTGCAAAGTTACGAGGTATAACCGAGAACAAAAACGTAGGTCAGCGTGCAATGTGGTTGCCGGCACACTTTCACATGAGGTGACCATCATAGTCCTCGGGAGTAGCAACGCATCTGTGATTGACTTCACTTCAAATGGAACCCATGTTCAGTATAAAGTTGATTATAGGTATCCATGAGCGGCAGTGACCACTTACCATCAGGTGGACTGCATGCTCGTTTGCTACTTCGGTCATATAAAAAAATATATGCCGTGAGATGACATTAACAATCATCGATTAATAAAACATAATAAACTTATACTGAACCTGGCAATTTGAGGCTTCCAGGGTTACGATCGACAATAGCGATAACCCAAACCGTCCAACGCAATGCCTAGGAAGAAGACAGTACGTAGCCGCATACCGTCGTAAACACCAGAGGGTGTGATGGGCTTAAATGTCCACCTGGACTGAGGTAGAGAGGACAACGTGGGTAAAGCACTCCAGTTCGGTTGCCTTGGAGATCCGGGCATCCTCTTCGTCCGAGGACAGCCAACGTTCGGGTTTGAGTGGGTAAAAATCTCACATAAACCGATGTAGTTTCCTACGACTATGGGTACTTTTTGAATGTTTTCCCCTCGATAAAGAACAAAAAGATGGAAGTTTGTATTTTTTTCTTTATTTTCTATGTCAATTAAGCATTATTGTATGTTGGGGTACCAATAATGAGTACCAATAAACATAAACATAACTGTATCAATTTTATAAACGATTTCCTTTACAGTTATGTGCTAAATTACTTTAATAGTCACTAATTCGTTGGAAAATGTGTAATGATCTTTTAATATCGCTGAGAGTCGTCGAAAAATAAGTCGAGAGAAATCACATTTGGAGTGTAATAATTTTAGTGTGAATGAAAAGTGCCAAAAATAATTGCATTCAATTGATCACTGGAGAGATATCTTTGGCCTACTTCAATCTGAAAGGGCCGTAAGGGTCTTTTAATCGTCTGCGTCAAACGGAGTGTAATTTTATTCAATAAAACATTTTTATTTTTATTCCAGTTTAGGTATGTATCATACGTAAGTATGCATTTTTTTGGCGTTACAGTACAAACGGTTTGACGGATTGTAACATATGACATATTAGTTCGTAAAGCAAAAAGTTGTGATCCGCTTTTAAGATACTTACCGAGGACAATGGAGTATGAAATTACGCACGGTTATAGTTGATGCAATGCAAATATTTTTTTTATAAATAATGCATAAAACATACATAAAATCATCAATCATACTTTGTACTATATGAAGTTTAGTTTTTAATTTAAATTACGGTCGAATTTCGACCGTTGCGACGGATGACTAGTAGGTAATTGGAATCGAGTCGTTTTTCGACATGACATAGACTACCTTACTGTTATCTATTTTTCAATTTCAAGAAACTTAGGCAAGTCGCCAGCAAACATATCCTTAATATGACTTACAAAGCTCTCGCACAATCAATTATAAGCTACTGCATACCTGCTTGGGGTGGAGCTGCTAAATCACGTTTAATTATCTTAGAAAGAGCTCAAAGAGCATTATTAAAAGTTATATTTTTAAAACCTTTCCGTAACCCAACATTTGAACTTTATAACTCTCTTGATTTACTTACTACTCGCCAAATTTATATCTTATGCTGTATTATTAGAACACATCGTACTTTATCGTTTAATTCCCAATTGACACATAAACGTAAAAAACATGTTATTTTTAAAGCTTTGAAAGTAAATACTAAATTTAAACAGAAACAATTTTTATTACAATCCAGAAATCTTTATAACTATTTAAATAGCAAACTCAACTTGTACTCATTGACGTGTTCCGAATTGAAACATATTGTAACAAAATATCTAAAAACTTTAAATTATAGTGAAACCGAACAATTAATCAACTAGTGTCATTCACTCGTACATTCTCATACACTCGCGCGCACACACTCACACATACACATATACATACATACACACACACTCACATATACATATACATACATACATACACACACATACATGCACAACTCATTCACTCACACTCACATAACAAATAAGCTTATTCTATTGAAATTTAGTTTTTATTTTTGTTCTTTTTTATCATCTTCTATTTGTAACCTAAATATATACATTTGCAATCCATAACTGTACCTACTAGGAGGTTTAGAGCGGGGCACCCAGTAATACGGGATTACCCAGTACAGGGGCCCTGTCTATGTGCTGTAACGGAAAAAAATGTTTGGAATAAAGTATTTTTTTTTTTTTTTTTTTTTTTTTTTTTTTTTTTTTTTTTTTTATCTATGGCCCCTGTGATTAGAGAAAAAAGGGGACATAGGGACTTTTCTTTATTTTAATTAGGTACAATATTTATTTCGAATGAAAGCTAGTTAATACTCCACTACATTTATTTTGATCCAATTTATACAACTAAATAAAATGTACACTTACCAATGGAATAAAAATTATATAATAAATATAGAGTGTTAAATTACGGGAATTCTTATTTAATCAGATTAATACAATCGACGAAGAACCTTTAATGTTGTCAATAAATAAACATGACAAGCAATATATCAAAGCCTTTGATTTCAAGATTGGCCTGATAATAAATATTTTTTTACACCTACTTAATTTCAGAGTGTAGAAATCGCAAACTGTAATTTATTGTTAATTTTTTGACGAAGGTGATTTGTAAAAAGTTTCTGAGATTAGCAATATGCATACAATCAAAAATAAATTTAAATCAAAGATTCGAATCTTTAAATGGCGGTAAATGGCGGTATTATGACTCTTTGATAAACTCATTAAAACCTACACATAGATAAACAATAAAGATGCAAGGTGGTAGAACATGTGTGTTTCGAGGGCAATACCTGCGCCACACCTATTTTTTTTTTATCTAATTGAAGTAGCAAACGAGCGTGCAGTTCACTTGATGGTAAGTGATCACTGCCGCCCATGGACATCTGTAAACAACTTTATATAGAACATGGGTTCTATTTGAAGTCAATCACAGATGCGTTGCTACTCCCGGGGACTAAAATGGTCGCCTTATATAGAAGTGTGCCGGCAACCACACCCTTCCAACGAATCGCAAGAATTGTTTTACGCTAGAAATAGGTATGGCGGTGGTACTTTCCAGGTCGAACAACTCTGCTACCCCTCTCTACTACCTTTAAAATTTTCTAGCGTGAATAATTTCTTGCGTTTCGCTGGAAGGGTTTGGTTGCATGCTCACTTTTATATAAAGCACCATCTTAGTCTTCGAGAGGCAACGCGTCTGCGATTGACTTCAGATAGAATCTTTGTTCTGTATGAAGTTCCTTACAAATGTCCATGAATGACAGTCCACTTACAATTAGATGAACTGCATGCTCGTATCCTGCTTCAATATTATAAATATTAAACAAATATTACGTGACAATTAATCGTAAATTAATTAGGATAAATATAAGTAAACTTTTTGAAACGGTTCTAAAATTGTATGACTCCATAACATGTAATATATCTCGTGATATGGCACGGAAATCCCAGTGACCCGCTTGGATCCACAGTATATAAACAGATTAGATAAGCTAATTATAACTTCAACACTCCTTAAGATTGACGCTATCATCTGTTGGGAAATAACGCTTATGTTCTATCAACAATATATTTTAAAGTGAGCGAATCAAGTTTCACTAAGTCAAGTCAAGGAGTTGAAGGTTTCTTCGTAACAGTATTATTATACATCCGTAAGGATTAAACCCTGCATCATCAGATTTGAGGAGTAATAGGGCAAATTTTTAAAAATAGGAGCAGTGATAGCCTAATGGAGGAGCAGTGATAGCCTAATGGTTAAAACTTGCCCTCTCGATCGGGAGGTCCGAGGTTCAAACCCAGGCACGCACCACTGATTTATGTGCGTATTATACTTTAATTATCACTGCTTTTCGGTGAAGGAAAACATCGTGAGGAAACCTACACACCCGAGAGTTCTTTAAAAAAAAAAAAAGTTCTCGGAGGTGTGTGAAGTCCACCAATTCGCACTTGGCCAGCGCGGTGGACTATGGCCTAAGCTCTCTCATTCCGAGAGAAGACCCGTGCCCAGCAGTGGGACAGTAATGGGTTGACGACAATGCAGGGCAAATTTTTCACCACATGTCTCTGTTAGGAAATCATCGCTACATAGTATAAAACAAAGTCGCTTTCCGCTGTCTGTCCCTATGTATGCTTAGATCTTTGAAACTAGGCTACGGATTTTAATGCAATTTTTTTTATACATAGAATGATATATGTTTTGTGTATAAAACATTAATAATATAATGGTGGAACACTGATAATTTAGAGACTTTTGACTTTTAGGGGTAACGAAGTTCGCCGGATCAACTACTAGGTATAATATTTAGGAGCCAAATGGCAAATTCCTACTGTTTAAGAGTTCAGTACCTCTGTATCATCAGGGTTGAAGAGCCGAAGATCGTATTGTTGTGTTGCTTCATTGTTTAGTTAACTTCTTCGTCAACTTATTACTGCTCCACTGCTGGGTACGGGTCTTCTCTCTGAATAAGGGAGTTTACGGCCATAGTCCACCGCGCTGTCCTATGGCGAATTGTCGAACTTCACACATATTGTGAGTTTTTGTAAATAACTCTCATGTGTATAGATTTCTACACGATGTTTTTCTTCGCATTAAAACATTGATTAACTCATTTTTTATCAACTAGTTTAAAAACGAGTAAGCGAACACGCTTAGGTAGGTACGTACAGTTTTTTATTTAAAGTATCGGATCCTATGAGAAACCGCAGGAGAGAGCTAGTTACTGCAAAAAGTTTATGCAATACTCATATTACGTGGTTCCTATTACCAGCCCCGCTACTGAAGTAAGTAATGCTAGCGACACACTTGGGGAAATACTTGTAATTCAGTTCGTTCGTCGTTGTTGGTTGTAGTTCCAACAAAGTTGACAGTCAGCTTATAAGATTGTAGAGTGATATTATCAGAAAATTAATAACAAGTAGAAATGAATACCTAAAAAATGAAAACAAACTACACGTAAGGCATCCACTAGACTACCTAATGATTACAACTTTTTCTACCTCGACCGCAATTTCGACGTGACGTGATAAGTATGTTTTTTTTCATTATTTTTGGTAATACTTCGATTATATGGATCGTCGTCACGTCGAAATTGCGGTCGAAATTGCGGAATTTTTTTCATATCATCAGTATCTGTTACATATTACTAAAATACAAGCATGTTGTTCGACTGATGCTATGTGGCCACTGCCGCCCATGAACATTTGTTGTCTACTCCAGATATATTCAGTCTTACTTAAGATTATCCACAGATGCGTCCCCAGATAAAACCAGTTGTACCTGGTTCGCCACAAATGCATTTCTACCCCTGAGAGCTAAAACGGCCCGATTATTTAAAAGTAATAATAGAGACCTTAGAAGGTGGTAGAACCAGTGCAGTTTGACCGGGGAGGTACTGTAGTGTAAGACACATTTCGAATATAATCATGTGTAGTATTCAAATAAAGTCAGTATCTATCCAGCCTTCGTTCGTTTCACTTGATACCCAACATCTACCATTACATGGCGACCCTGCCACCGCCGGCGCCGGTAATACGACGCTCAGGTATGCCCGCGCGCGTGTAAGCCTAATAAGGAATCAAGAATGCAGTTGTCAAGGTGCAAGATCATTATGATTCATACGTCGAAACGCAGAAGACACGCCAAATTATTACAAAAGACGCAAAATGGGTGGCCAAAAGTCTAAGGAACAAGAAATTATAATCGCCCAAAACGGAGCCGGCAATAGTGCAACTACAGACCAGCTACTGCAGCATGCTAGCACCACCTCGATTATTCTCACAGTTATCTGCGTAATTTTAAGTTTCGGAGGAACAATACTATTATGCCGCTATTATAGAAAATGTCAAAACAAGTGGATGCGGAGGAATATTGAGTTGAACGAGTTGCGCCGAACTACTAGTCTGCTGCGCCGACACCTACGTGACGAGGTACCGGCGAGGCCAGTTGGTGTTGCAGCAGTATGACGGGTCCTGTGAAGTCATCATATCACCAGTGAATGAAAAACAGTGTGCAAACAAGGAAAATGTTCGGAAAGTGCATAATAGTGAAAGACTGTGTAAATGGTTCGTTTTAATCTTTTAATCGTTATATGTATCATCATTATTTTTTATACTTTTTAACAATTTATAGATAAACATACATTTTATCATTATTTTATACCTTTATTTTTAAATTTATTATCAAAGATCGAGATATGTAAAAGCTCTAAAAAGTATATTTCTTTTATGTTATATGGCGCAAGAATTACTTGTATTGTTAAATGAATTGAAGGAAATTAGGAAATATTTAATTAAAATTGGTCCTCGCCGTAGAGCAGGTCAGATCTTAGAATTGAAAAAAGGAGAAGCGCAAAAATTATTACAGAAATATAATACGTATTTAGAAGTACTCAAAAATAAATTTAGTAAATTGTCGAAGGAGGAATATTCATTAATAAATAAAATTTGTGCGGAGTTTAATACTTTATATTCAGAAATTATTTCGTTGTGTAGTGTAGAGAAAAAAGAGGAGCAGTCTGGAATAAGCATGGCTTTGGACACGTTCGATTTAAAAATTGCATTAAGCTTGTTGCCGTTAATGACTGATAGTGTTGAAAACACGAAACAACTGATTGAGAGTATTGAATATTATGATACCTTGTTGACAAATCAAGAATGTAAAAATAAATTAATCACCTTTGTTTTGAAAAGTAGGTTATCTCAGCAAGCTAAATTACAATTACTGCCGAAATATGAAACTGTTGAGCAACTTGTAAAGGATATGCGTATATTGTTATTGCCACGTAAAAGCTACACTGCTTTACAAACGCAGTTGCAGCATTGTCGACAAGACGATAAATCTGTTTCGGATTTTGGAAAGGAAATTTCGGAATTATTTGTCAATTTGACCATCTCGCAGGCAGACGGAAACACAGATAGTTATAAAATTTTAAAGCCATTAAACGAAAAACTCGCAATAAAGAGGTTTGCCGACGGCTTACGAGATCGTCGTTTAGGCACGATAATATCTGCGCGTAACTTTAGCTCTTTAACAGACGCAGTCCAGGGAGCACAAGATGAGCAAGTCCAGTCGTCCTCGGGGCACATAATAGGTATGTATCAACCTAATAGTCATTTTCTCAGGAGACAAGGAGCCCAGCGCGGTCAGCGAGGCCAACGTGGACAACGATACCAGAGTGGACAACGAGGCCAACGTGTACAATATACAAAGCGCCCAAGAAATGTTTATGGACACACACCGACTCACCAATCACAGGTACCGTACCAAAGAAATCATAATTTTTATTATCGAGGACATAAATTTAATAATAGGGGTCGATTTTTGAAAAATCGTGGTAGTTATTCCGTGCCGCATAGTAACATGAATGCCATGTCATTAGAGAACAACGGTCAGGATAGAAATTCAAATACGGAAACACTAAATCATTTTTTTCGAGCCTGACTTTGTACTGACTTGCAATAGTTTAAATAAAGTATATTTCAATGTTAACCACACTAAACAAGACTGGTTAATTGATACTGGAGCATCAGTTTCAGCAATAAAATATGATTCTATTAAATATTTAGGAGTAAAATTGTACAAGCATAATGTGAGTGTTAAGGGTATTGGAGGAGATATTTTTTCTGATGGTTATATTTATTTAAATTTACAACATAAAGGATTTATTTTTACACATAAATTTTTAGTTTTTAGGCATTTACCTTGCAAAACAAGCGGTATATTAGGACAGGATTTTCTTAAAAAATATCGAGCAGTGTTAAATTTTGAATTAAATACTCTAAAATTATTAACGCAGAACGATGAAGTTGTATCTTTAAACTTTGACTATTTAACAACGTCATCAAATGCCTACTTAACTATACCTGCACGTTGTGAGTTAGTTCATTATATTAAAACGGAAATTAAGGAGGATTGTGTAGTTAATTCTCAAGAGTTATGTGAAGGAGTATTTCTCGCGAATACTTTGTCAAGGCCAATTGATGGAAAAATTGCAGTACGAATTTTAAATACCAGGGACACGGATATAAATTTAAACTACTTTCAAATCAACACATCTAAAATAAAAGATTATTTTATTTGCCACTTCAATAAACCTAAAATAAATGCGGACCGAGTAAAATTGTTATTTTCGTTGTTAGAACTAAATTATTTGAATGACGAAGAACAAAAATCAATTGAGAAAATATGTGCAAAATTTTCGCATATTTTTCATTTGCCAGGAGATAAATTAACTACTACTTCGGTATATGAACAAAAGATTGAGTTAAAACCTAATGTAAGCCCTATTTATTCTAAACCATATCGGTTACCTTATTCACAAAAGGCCGAATTAGATGAACAAATAAAAAAAATGCTAGACGATGGTATCATAGAGGAGTCTAGGAGTCCTTGGTCTAGTCCTTTATTGTTAGTACCCAAAAAGGTAGATGCAAATCAAAATAAAAAATGGCGCGTTGTAATTGATTATAGGAAATTGAATAATCAAATACAAGATGACAAATTTCCTTTACCCAATATAACCGAGATATTGGATTCATTATCTGGAGCAGTATACTTTACACATCTTGATCTATACCAAGGATTTTATCAAACTAAATTGCACAAAGATAGTAGACCTTGTACAGCATTCACAACAGGTAAAAACCAATATCAGATGACAAGAATGCCAATGGGTTTACGATCTAGCCCTAACAATTTCAGTCGTATGATGACAATAGCCATGTCAGGGTTAAACTATGAAAAGTGTTTAGTCTATCAGGACGATTTAATAGTTTTTGGACGCAATTTAGAATTCCATAACCGAAATTTAATTGACGTTTTTAGTAGATTGCGAAGTGTCAATTTAAAATTAAACCCACCCAAATGTAAATTCTTACAAAAAGAAGTTCTTTATCTTGGCCATATTGTATCTGAAAATGGAATTAAACCTGATTTAGACAAAATTAAAACTTTAAAAAATTATCCAAGGCCACAAAGCGTGGATGAGGTTAAACGTTTTGTAGCCTTTGCTAACTATTACAGGAAATTCATCCCTAATTTTGCAAATATAGCTATTCCGCTAAATAAATTATGTTCAAAAAACGCTACTTACTGTTGGACAAGTGAATGTGAAAATTCCTTTCAACTTTTAAAAAACGCTTTAAGCCAACCCCCGTTACTGCAATTTCCAGATTTTTCCGAAAACAATGAGTTTATTTTGCAAACAGATGCATCAGGCAAAGCAATAGGTTCAGTTTTATGCAACAACGATGGCCGACCTGTGGCTTATGCCAGTCGAAGTTTAAATAAGGCAGAAATTAACTATCCTACTATTGAAAAGGAGCTCTTAGCAATAGTATGGAGTGTCAAGTATTTTCGACCTTATTTATATGGAAGACAGTTTAAAATACAGACCGACCATAGGCCTCTAGTATATCTGTTTGGGATGCGTGATCCATCTAGCAGGTTAACGAAATTTAGGTTACAACTTGAGGAATATAATTTCACTATAGAATATTTAAAAGGAAAACAAAATGTGGCAGCAGACGCCCTATCGCGGATTATTATATCATCGGATGATTTAAAGTGTATGAATGAAATGAATATAATGACAAGAGCACAATGTCGTAAATTAAACGCAAATAGTGTGCATGGAAATAGCAGTACTAATGATTTGGTTGATAATACTCAAACAAACTCAAGGCCTGATCAACCAAGAGTTGTAGAAGTTATTAAAAAACCGAATCATTTTACTGAAATTTTACTAGTTAACAATAAAGATTTAAATAAACTAATAAAGAGAGGAATATTATTGCATAAGTATAAATATTTTTTGTATGCACCAAATAAATCTATAATTTATTTAGAGTCGACATCTCGATCACCAGTAACGCGAGTCGGATTGGTGAGAGATTTAGCTCATTTATGTAAAAAATTAAATATTGAGAATGTGTGCATAATAAGAAATGAAAATAATAAAGATTTTATTTCGGGGCTTATAGAAGAAATAAAAAAGTATGATAAATGGTCCGGACCTCGATTAAATATTTTAAGTAAAGTACAAAGAATTGATAACTTAGATAATAGACGTATCATATTAAACGACTTTCATCTATTGCCCACAAGTGGCCACGCGGGCGTTAGAAGAATGTCGAATAATATTAAAAAATATTATTTTTGGCCTTCTATGCAAAAAGATATTAGTGAGTATGTTTCCAAATGCGAGCAATGCCAAAAGCAAAAATATTCAGTTAGCATAAAACAACCTATGGCGATTACTACAACTGCTCATTCTGCTTTTGATAAGGTATTTTTGGATATAGTGGGCCCACTACCCAAAGATGCACAAAATTATAGTTACATTCTAACGTTGCAATGTGAGCTGACAAAATTTACTGAAGCTTATCCGTTACATAATAAAGATGCAGTTAGTGTAGCAAGTGCCTTAGTTAATAATTTTATTTTAAGGTTCGGTACACCTCGTGAAATTGCGACTGATCGAGGCAGTGAATTTATTTGCAGTACAATGAAAGAGATATGCCAATTATTAAAAATTACTCAAATCACTTCAACAGCATACCATCATGAGAGCATAGGAGCGCTAGAGAATTCGCATAAAAATATGGGTGCGTATCTTAGAATTAATTGTCAAAATAAGCCAGGATTTTGGAGCAGCTGGTTGCCGTATTGGTGCTTTTCATACAACAATACGGTCCACACCGAAAGTAAGTATACACCGCATGAGTTGGTATTTGGTAAAAGATGTATTTTACCGGGTAACTTTGATGGCAATGTCGTAGATCCTTTATACGCCTATGATAATTACGCGTTGGAATTGAAGTATCGTCTTCAATTAGCTCAGAAAGATGCACGAGATAATTTACTGTTGAGTAAAATTAAAAGGAAAAACAAATATGATGTCAAAATAAACCCAATGTTTTATAAAAAAGGCGATTTATTACTTGTTAAAAATCCATCAGTAAATAAACTAGATCCTATATACTTGGGTCCATATTATGTAGAAGAAGATTTAAATTATAACGTAAAAATTATGAAAGATGGAAAATTAGATATTGTTCACAAAAATCGCACTAAGCCTTTTAAAATTGGGTAACAATATTGTTAAATTAAATTATGTATTTACTGTTGTGTTTGTTTACTTAGTTATATTTTATGACTATATTGATATCCTAATTCCGAAATATGTTAACCATGTGAACTTATGTAATCTTTGTACACGTATAAACAAAAAAAATGTATACACCATAATGTATAATTTTTTTTTTCCAATAAATGGGAGATGTAGTGTAAGACACATTTCGAATATAATCATGTGTAGTATTCAAATAAAGTCAGTATCTATCCAGCCTTCGTTCGTTTCACTTGATACCCAACATCTACCATTACAGTACCACCGCCACACCTATTTCTAGCGTAAAGCATTTCTTGCGTTTCGATGGAAGGGTGTGGTTGCCGGCACACTTACATGAGGCAACCATCATAGGCCTCGGGAGTAGCAACACATCTTTGATTGACTTAAGATAGAATCTATGTTCTATATGAAGTTGCTTACAGATGTCTATGGGCAGCGGTGACCACTTACCATCAGGTGCTCGTTTGCTACTTCATTATTATAAAAAAAAGACCCACAGTCAGCACCCAGCGTAAGGATGTGTGTTTACACTGCGGCCTACATTCGTTACGGCTTCCATCTCCAATAAAACAATTTACAGTTTTCCCGCGAAACACGTTTCAGTTAACCAATAACATTATGTTGTTAATAATAGAAATATTTTAACTTTGATGGTTCTTATAATAAAATTGAAGGAGTAAATATGCTGTTTGAAGGTAATACCATTCTTGGTCCAGGGAAGTAGCAACGCTTTTGTAATTGACTTCAAATAGACACCATGTTTTATATGAAGTTGCTTACAAGTGTCCATGGACGGGAGGAACACTTACAATCAGGTGGACTGTACGTTCGTTTGTTACAATCTTATAACATAGAAAACTAGTAATTAATATGGGAACCATTTGTTGGTTCCGACTACTAAAAAGTAAATTTGCAGTCGTGTAGACATTAAACTGTTATGGTAGGTATATATATATTATTGTCTATAATGGTTTGGTTTGACGACCCGCGTGGCGGAGCGGTTATCATACCGGTCTGACGCGCAATGGGTCCCGGGTGTAGAAAGGGTGTTTTTTTAATGTTCTTTTCGCTGGCTTTAATTGATACCCATATTGTTATGATAATAAAAAATCGTTCCCCTTTTTTCTCCAATCGCAGGCGCCATGTTGTAAAATGATATAGCCTAAAACTCAACAAAGTCGATTCCAAAGATATGTCCAATGTCACAATCCGTCAAGTCGTTTGGTTTGTAGCGCGTGCCAAAGGAATGGACAAACATACATTCACAAACACATATACTAGAAAAATATTAAGCTTTATCTGGCGCAGTTTAACTTTCATTACAATGTAATAAAACATGATTGAAAAAAATATAAAATGATACAACATAACAAAAAAGACAAACCCGCTGAGTTTCTTGCCGGATCTTCTCAGTTGAAGTAAAAGAAAATGTGTAACTGATATTTTGTAAGTGCCCCCGATACAAAATAATTTAATTTCAGTCGGTATTCATGATACAGTTCATAATACATCGAAGGCTAGTGTAAATTGTGAGCTGCGTTAAACAGTATTAAATAAACGCATATTATTATGTTCCTGTGGGAACTTAGGGGAACATTTTACGATCATAGACACACTGGCTTCCTTTAACACGACCACCTGAGCTTAAAGACAGGGCTGAGAAAATAAAATTTTTGGAAATGTAACAGCATGTTTTATTAAACGTGTGAGGGCGTGACTTAATTTTATTCGTGTTACAGGATAGTGATGTAGCGAATACTATTATTATGAAATTTGCGAATCGTCAACCCAATATTGTCCCACTGCAGGGCACGGGTCTCTCGGAACGAGAGAGTTTTAAGCCATAGTCCACCGCGCTGGCCAAGTGCGAATTTGTGGACTTTACACACCTCCGAGAACCTTTTTTTTAAAGAACTGTCGGGTGTATAGGTTTCCTCACGATGTTTTTCTTCACCGAAAGGCACGCACATAAATCAGTCGTGCGTGTCTGGGTTTGAACCTCGGACCTCCGGATTGAGAGGGCAAGTTTCAACCATTAGGCTATCACTGCTCTCAATTGCTTATAATTTGAATTAAATATTGCTTTTTTCAGTTTTTAGTGTACGGGCCGGAGGATCTAGATTTGGCGACCTTTTTTGGTCAACAAACTGCGGTTTTATTCCAGTTTGGATAGATTTGGTGACCTTTTTTGCAAAGCACTGCAATTCAATATTCGCAATACATAACTGAAAACATGTGAATGTTTGCGAATGCGAATGAAAATGCGAATATTCATTACATCACTAGTACAGGATGTATGAAATAGAATCAAATATTTTTTATTCGATCAAGGTAGCAAACGAGCATGCTGTCCACCAAGCCTTTTGTTGTCAAGGGGGAAACCTTCAAAAGGTACGCAACGCCGTGGGAGCGACGCAGGCTTATGTGGGATTTTTAACGCACTAAAACCCCACCGGTGGCCGTCCTCGGCGCTAAAAGCGGTAAAGAGCATTCCGGGATCTCCAAAGGAACGTAACCGGAATCCTCAAAGCGCGTTGCCTCATCGGGCTTCTCCCAGATGGGCGGCTGTCCCACCGCCACGCCTAGTCTTTACAACCGTATTCGCCACACATACCACTGTCCTTCCCGGTATCGCTGAACGATTTAAGCTCCCACGCTATCCGCTTGCACCTCGGAAGCCCCTAGACTCCTTAGTCTTACGACAGGCAGGGAATACCGTAGCCCTATTCTGATCCCGGAACTACAGGGACGGTCCACCCAATCCTAAGCAATCATTGCCGCCCATGCTTGCCTGTGATCAATTTCATATATAACAAGGTTTCAGTTCGAAGTCGATCCTTATGCTTTGCTCATATAAGTTTCATTCATAAGTGAGCCAGTGACTACACCTTTCCACCGAAACTCAAGAACTGCTTTACGCCACAAAAAAAATGTGACGGCAGTATCTCCACGTCTTTTAAAACCGTTAGGAAATGTACATACATGTCCCTGTAGCCTCGGGGTCAGAATAGGGCTACGGTATCCCCTGCCTGTCGTAAGAGGCGACTAAAAGGGGCTTCCGGGGTTGCAGACGGCTAGAGTGGGAGCTCGAACCGTTCGGTCAGGCAATCCCGGGAAGGACGGCGGTATGTGTGGTCGCAAACCGTCGTAAAGCCTAGACGGAGCGGTGGGCCCAGCCGCCCATCTGGGAGGAGCCCGATGAGGCAGCGCGCTCGGAGGATTCCGGTTGAAGTCGTTTCGAGATCCCGGAGTCCTCCTTTTCAGCGCCAAGGACGGCCACCGGGGGGGTTTTAGTGCGGTAAAAATCCCACATAACCCTGCGTCGCTCCCACGGCGTCGGGTACCTTTGGAAGGTTTCCCCTCAAAAACAAAAAAAATAAGGAAATGTACATACATACACACAAACCCTCAATACAAGAAAAGAAGATCGTTACAAGCTTCAGTACAGCCCTATTCGCTCATGACCTAACTCGTCTGGCATTTAGCGTGGAATGCCTAGTGGCTTGGAGTCTACCGATACGGCCTGTGACCTCAGCTGTCTGGTAATTGTCAGTTTGAAACAATTTGCTCGTTAAAGTTGTTTGTACATATTGCATACAACAAATAGAAATGACTTAGTGTCCAGCGAATAATGAAATAGACAAAAATATAAAGTTTAAAGACAAGAAATGTTTTTACATTTAAATAGGTACTGCTTACAAGTAGGAAGTAGAAAAAAAGAATACCGAAATCAAATCTCAACCAGGATTTTAAATAAAGTACGTATGACTTAGATATGTATTATTTTTAATACTTTTTAACCAATACGACATATATATTTTATAAATGCAAGTTATTATAATAACTATAGTGTTATCATGAACATAGAATTATACAATTAAATTTGAACAATAACGAAACAGTTACAATTAGAGATGCGCCGAATAGTGGTTTCACCGAATAACCGAATACGAATACTATTCGGTTTAACTTTTACCGGATATTCGGCAGAATTATTCGGTTTAAAATTTCATAATATGAAACAAGTCCGAAAGTGTGTTCATAAAAAAATAATGTTGAGTTGAGGTTTAAAGATAAATGTTGATGTCAGTTTTTAGAAAAAAATGGGAAATTGATTGAGATTTCCAAAAATGTTAATTTGATGATTAGTTGCTTTATTTTATTAACTATATTCGATACACTCTTCATAGGATTTCTTTGCCTAATAACATAAATCTTACGGCAAATGTTTACTTTTTTGTTTTATATCGTGCCGTGTAGTTAAGAAAATAGAAACACTCGAACTGGAATATATTCTGCGCCAAAACCGAATAATTCGGACAATTACAAATAGTGAAAAAGCTGCCGAATACGTCGAATTCCGAATAACAACCGAATATTCCGCGCATTTCTAGTTACAATGATCTTCGACACAAGTAAAAACTATGCTTTGAAGACTAAAATAGTAATGAAGTGTCCAGTTCACCTGATGGTAAGTTGTCACTGATTATGGACATGTGTATAAAAACTTTGTCTGGAATAAGTATTCTACTTGACAGTGACATGATGCTATCACAGCTGAGTACTATGATGAAGATAGAAGAAGAACTAACTCTAGGATTGCCTATATGTTAGTGAGCCGTTCCAGCTCGTTCCACCGAACGTAATTCCAGATTCAGATTCAGTAATTCCAGAAATAATTGTGACGATGTATTTTTCTAGTCGAATATCTATTAACTCCATAAAATATTAATAATATGCTGCGTTGCGTTACTGAAAACGGTATAGTAACTCAGTGCCGAATCAATTATGATAGATATGTACCGACCTATATTAATTGCAAGCTCTGTGCCATTTCTGTTAAATTTATCGTTCTATTTTATAACCGGTTGAAACGCACAGCTAAACCACTAAAGGTGTGAGATTTGATATTACAAAATTACCAATAACTTAATCGTTAATATTTATGTTACGCGTAATAACAAATGAATACGATTAATGATATAATTTATTGTAAACAAAGATAATTGTCAAACATAGTACTTACAGATAGTAGGTACGTACTAGGTGCACCGGTGGTATCCGTTGGAGGTCCCGGGGTCCCCTGCAAGCGCAGAGGAAGGCCACCGAGGAGGTTTTAGTGGGTAAAAATCCCACATAACCCGGAGTCTCTCCCAAGGCTCCGGTGTACCTTTTGAAGGTTTCCTCCCCGTCAATAAAAAATAAATAAAAAAAAATAAAAAAAGGTACGTACTAGGTACCTACTCACTTTCGTATTACGACCCAGCGCTAACTGCGAGCCTCTTAAATCTTCGAGGGTAGCAACGCATCTCATCTCTCATCTCAAGGACTTTAGCAATAATTTAACCCGCAAGCACGCTCCATTTAATCAAAAAGCTTTTTTTATCTGATTGAAGTAGCAAACGAGCATGCAGTCCACCTGATGTTAAGTGGTCACTGCCGCCCATGGACACCTTTACCTGAGCAACTTCAAATAGCTCATGGGTTCTTTTTGAAGTCAATCACAGACGCGTTGCTACTCCCGAGGACTAAGATGGTCGCCTCATATAAAAGTGTGCCGGATTCCTATCGAAACGCAAAAAAATGCTTCAAGTTAGAAATAGGTGTGACGCTGGTACTTCCCCGATCGAACTACACTGGGTTCTACCACCTGGTTAGGTAAGTTTTAAAGAAAATTGTTTTAAATAAAATCTACAAAGTAGCAACGGTACGGTCGAAAGTTGGATCGGTGAGCACAAGTGACAAAATTCTCATGTTCCGGCAATGACCACTTACGTCCTGATAAACGATAAACACATTTCTTATTTGTTTTATATAAAAACAGAAACCATCACAAGATAAGCAACAATCAAGCCAGACAAGCCTGACCGAATCTGTTTCATTTGGCGGCCATTTCAAAACAAAGCTTCATCTCAAATAAAAATCCACAGTAATTTATACAGTAGCTAAAAAAGAACATCATCGCATTGAGCAATCAGTAGAAACAGTTTTTGTATCCATTTGTCTGTCTGTCAATCAAAAAATAATTAGTTAACATCAGAGGTGGCCGGCACACTTGCGACATCTGGCGGGCATGAGAAAAATCATTTCAATTTTGTTGGTTACGTCATTCTTACTTCCCATGAAACATGCTGCAATATTTGTGGTACAGGGTTTTAATATTATGATAGGAATATGTTTTTTTAGTAGTGATCAAATTTAAGATCGTATGTTTACGTATCATTGCAGATGTTTACATATCCAAGTGGAAAAATTGCAGTCCTTAATGCAGTGGTGATTGACGTCCATAGGTATATAACAAAACCCAGATTAAAAGCTACCAGACATGTTGCTACCCCTTTTTTCTCGAGGGGGAAACCTTCAAAAGGTACCCGACACCGTGGCAGCGACGCAGGGTCATGTTACACAATAAGGACAATGTTTGACAATAAGGACTAAAATGGAACGCCTCACGTCGTATGAAAACACCCTGCAGACAGGGCATACCAGTAGCAGCGCTTAACACCATTGTTATCAGGCTGAAATAGGTGTGAGAAAGGGTAGGAGACACACTTATCCAAGGCATACTAAATTAGTAACACAGGGGTAGTAACCGACCTCGCATGAGACCATTTGGGGTTGCTTACAGATGTCTGTGGGCGGCAATGGCTACATACTATCAAGTAGACTGCATGCTGGTTTGCCACTTCCACGATAAAAAGCCAAATCACATGACAACAGTGTTATTATGACCACATGTTACTTTGATACGACGTATCCATTGATAAAATCTCTTTCAACATCTCATTGAAGACGCCTCTGCTTAATCATACGTCAACGAACCAATAATTTAATACGTAATTAAGTTTATAAAATGTATAATATCCTTAAAAGTTTATAGAAATAGACCACAGGGATACGTAAAATTAAAACTTTTTTTACCTTTGTAAATATCTTGAGCTCTTTTTTAACAGTGGGTTAAAATATTTTTCAATCTTTCTCCATATTGCCACATCCAATCTTGTTTTAAAATACTACGAGATTATTGTTCAAGAAGATAATTATCTAAGGCTGCTTAACCGGGTCTACCTAGATCTAATAATACTTATTTAATAATAAAACACATACTATTATTAGCATAAACATATCATAAATAACAATAAAAATCTTCAAAATAATTACACTTTTATTGAAACATAAATATGATAGTAAGTGGAGTTTGAAGATAATGGACAGAACAGAAATACCTTATCGTTTTTAATACCAGTCACGGTGGAAATTCGACTGTAACTTAAATTAAAAAGTTACTTTATATTGTCCAAATTAGCACCAATATTTCTCCAATTTAAATAATTTGTAATAATTTTATAAGTTATTTTGAACGCACCCGCATTGAATGTTCTATTTCGTTTATATATGTTTTATGCATTATTAAAAAAATTGCATTGAGCAATCCTTCGTACTCCTCCGCCTGCGGCAAGTATCTTAAAAACGATACAAAATTTTTTACTTCACGTATTTATAAAGATAACGAGTATAGAATATGCCTCCTCATGTGGTAATTTAAAACAAAAATCCTTAACTATATTCCTTTCCAACTTGTAAATCATTGGTCCCGTTTTACATAAACACGGCCAAATGAGAAGACAGTTGGAGTCCCGTTAAACATACAAAGATTATAAATGCTAAACAGACATTGTTAGTTGAAAAACGTGGCAAGTCTCATGAATATTGTAATGAAGACTTCCTGCATAAAGGACTATTTGCTCCGTGATCTGTCTTCCCTGAGGTTTTACCAAGAGTTTTAAAATTCTGAGCTATAGATACTAAACTATAGATACAATAAGAGCTTATCACCGGATTCATTGGTGGCAATGGCTTGTTCTCAGAAGCTATATTTATAAATAACTAAAATTAATAGGTTTAGGTATGTATTGAAGCCCATCTTACCAGTAGTTTTTAATATTAATAATATTTAATATTAAGTCTATTACTTCTTCAGTACAGTGAAGAAGAAATAGAGTAATCTTAAATTCTGACAAATTGAGCTAAATACTTTTGAAACTACTTCTAATCCATCCATCCATTAGCTCTTGAAAGTGCACATAGACGTCCCCTAATCAGCGCCACATCGGCTGGTCCTAAGCTATCTGAATATAGCGTTTACCCGCCTTCTTCTTCAGGGCACTTCACCTAGTCGGGAGGCTGCCTGCACTCCTTTTGCCGAGACATGATTCGACTACTTCTAATTAAATAGTCTAACGTTGGGAATTGAAAAAAATGACGATTTCGTGGTTCACATAAGCGAACATACATGTTACGTCCTTTTAATAACGATTCTTTAAATGTTAAGGGAGCGTTCAGTACCTATTACGTAACGCAGTTTTGTCTTGTGAAACGTTACGATGCGATACAGGAGAGGAAGAAGGGGAATTTCAACCTTATTTAAGTAAAATACGGCCAAAGAGTTGCAACAAAACGTTACCTTGTATTGGGGGGGGAGGGGGGTTAAAATCTTTAAAAATGGCGTTACGTAATACTCGAACGCTCCCTAATAACACAAAATGCAATTTTTCCTTTTTTTCTCTTAGCAATCTTTGAGTCTCAATACACAACGTCTTCCGTCATAATCAATTAATTTCATAATCCTCTTCCCTTCTTCCTACCTACTATAACTAATTACCATAGACATTGTTTTTTTTCTTTTAACAACATATCTAAATCTATCATCCTACATGTATAGCCAAAGAAATATAATACGCGTAATTAATGCTTAGCATTATTTACGTTTTTCGCTTCCAGTAAATTAAAATAATATTGTTTTTTCTTAGAAAGCACGTTTCGAGCTATCGGCAACTGTGTTGTAATGAGTGTGGTACTGTAATTTAATTTTACACTCCTCAGAACTGCAATATAAGCTTCGATAAGTCAGAGCTTCTAATAAAATTGAGTTTATCGACTCCTTTACTTCATTTTGGTTATAAAATTATGGTAACATTCATAAATATATGCGATTGATGAAATCATTTATTATTGTTTTCATAATCGTTATCTTTAATTATTAGTTGGTATTTTATTACTGTACGTATTTTCATTAATGATTTTCCTTATTCGGTATAACTAATAAATTAATTAAATTTTACGTAGATACCAATCTTGTTACTGTCTGTATTTTGTATATATCTATGACTAAAAAAATAAAACAAAGAAAGTTGCCAAATTATATAAGCTAAAAATGACCGCTTAAAAACTCGTTGGTTGTTTAGAAGCCGTTTTTTTTGTTTTATTATATATTTTTTAATTTATTGAATTATATAACGCTTTTTTAAATTTGTGTAAAAATAGCAAAGCTGCACGATTTCATTTGATACCAATATAAATATCAAAAAATCATATCTCCTCTTCAGCTTTTTTTCATGATCACAGGTAGCATATTGAAAATTATAATGGATATATCTCTCTGATAATTATCTCGATTATAATGATATCTCGAAAAATATTACCCTACCTCTGACACAGTCAGGTATTTATACTCGGGGCAAATTCGATCTGGAATAAATGTAAACAAATCATAAAAAATCCTATTTAGGGTTATCACCAACTTGCACGAATATGTATGTACACAAATGCATTTTATATTCAACCAAACTAAGCATTAAATTTTCGCGATGTAACCTAATTATGAAGAGTTGATTAACTAATAACGACCAACTGCAAGATAATATGCTAAAACCAGTCAACAAAATGTATTTACCATTATCGTCATTGTATAACTAATGATGTTACAAACTTAATTCCATGAAGGGATTTGCAACCTGTTATAAGTTATCGGTAAAAGTTAACAATAGGTAAAACACGACTGATAAAACAACAAAAAGTTGCATTCCCCTGCCTGCCAGTGGTTGCTAGGCAACGCTTTGTTATTAAACATTCCATATCGAATTTGCCCCGAGTATAGTCAATTTCTATTACTGTAATGATAATTAAATACAATCAAATATATCTTGATCAATAATTACATCGACTCCGTTCACCGAAGCTAACAGCATAATTAGACCACAATAACGAGTCAAGCCGCGTGCTGCAGCTAGTGGATCACAGCTGAGAATCTCACGGCAGTGACAATTGCTCATTCCAGCCACCACGTGGTCCCCATATGTATGAGGTCGACACACTTTCTACCAGCTTTCATCTGCGGTCACCCCCACGCTAATTACCATCGTGGTAACGTCTAGAATCGCATCTCTGGATGTGAATATTGGTGGTAAATAGGTTCCTGGCAGACAATACGGCATTCTCCTCCATAGAGGAATTTTAGTTGGCTTAGTATACTTGCGATCTAATCGCTTGGTACTAGCTTTGCGATTGGGTTTGTCTGTATTTTGAGTTAGATGTTGATATTTTTTTAGTGTAGGGTAGGTTATATGGATGGTTTATGGGAAAGTAGTTCGTTAACTGTGAATTCATTATACCCTTTCAGTGTAGTTAAAAGATTCAAATATAGCTAGGGTATACACCTCTAATGTTTCTTAATCATTTATATCTTGTCTTTATTTATATAATTATTTATTTTATGTATAATATATATATATGTCGGAGATTATTCCATTCTTATCGACATCTTTAGTAATCAGTGGGTTTTGTGGGCGTCATTGAAGGGTAAATGCGGGCACAAATACAGCATTAATTGTTCTTGACACTTTATATTCAGAGTTCCACAAAATTATGATTTCAAATACACGTAGGTTATAATCTAATACAATTATGCTATTTGAGCAGCGGGTTCAAGGCAGTGACCGCACATTTCAACACACAACGAAATTATGATCCACCTCGATTGCTCTCACCAGTATTTATCAATGTTTCCCCACCGTGCGGCCACATACCTCGACTCCACTAGAGACTTCTTAAAAGTCTCTGCTCTGATTGTAAATCATACACCATGACAATATAACTCAAACACAATATAAAACAATGGTTACTTATTCTAATCTATAATCATTTAAATTATTCTATAAACTATGAATGTTAATGTAAGCCTAGCCTTCTTCAGTCACTTCTAAGTTGTATTCATCCCTTCCTCCGACACGGCCATCCTGACACTTCACACGTCCTCGTGTGACCTCAAGATATTAGCAGATGTTGTCTGGAATGAAACACTTTACTTTTGGTAAAACTGTATATACAATATTAAAATACGAGTCTCACGGCACTCAGTTTTTATAAGTATTGTTCTGTTTCACACTGTTTTAACCTTTGTCGATTTATGGCCACTTACACTTAAAACCAACTTCGATTCGATTTCGAACAAAGATCGAGTGTATTCTTAAGTGGGATCTTAAATTTGTTTTTGTAAATCGTAACCAAATCCTTAAGCGATATCGCTCAACGCGATACTTCACTTGAGATTAGTCAACACTTACAATAACCAAAACTAAGAAATACCATAATAAATTTAGTCATAAATAGTTTCTTTGTGCTATGAAGTATTTGTTACACTATTCCGTTGTTGATTTATTGGCATTATTTCGTTTTAGAGTATGATTGCTTTAAGTGTGGTTTTCACAAATCTTAGCAAACTGATTAAAGTGTTGTTTCGTAATATAAAATGATATGCCTTGTATTTACTCAGTATCACGCTATCATGATTTTGTACAAACGAAATTTGCTACATATACTTTATATGTAGCAAATTCAAAACTATCCTACTTAGTTGCTCTTGCAGTGGTCGAAATTCGACAAATAAATACTATTCTTGCTATTCACAGAACTGTTTCATAAATAATTCTAGTTACTATATACTATATAATATAATAATATATATATAATATATACTATATTTTATGACTAACACTCGGTATAGGAAACATGAGGTTTGATTGAGTTGCTTATGCTGCATTTAAGAGCGATTGCTTGTTGTTTAGCATAGGTATTTGACATTGTAGATTTTAGACATTTGACATCATAGATTTTCAACCGACTTCCCAAAAGAAAGAGGTTATCTATTCGTCACGTTTATATATATATATATTTTTTTTGGTTTTCGTTAACGTAAGCAATAAATGTTACTACATTTTACTTAAGGGCTCCTGTACTACATAAATTTTAACTATGTAAAATCGCACGCTTTTCCAAATGCGCGCTATGCGTAAAAAGCTACCCTAGTTTGTCGCCTCATGTTATCCGCATTTTATCCGCATATTATCCGCATTTGTAATACATTTAACAGAACTTGTGTATATAATTATAGTAAATCAATATTTAATATCATGATACACAACAAATTTAATAGGTATTAAATTATTAATACAATTACAATATTTAGTCGAACTCCTAATTACAATATTTAGTCGAACTCCTCATCATTTATTTATAATTTAACCTAACGATAAGGCAGACAGGCTACCTGATGAAAAGTAGTCACCGTCGCCTGTGGACATTCGCAACACCAGATGAGTCGCCAATGCATCGCCGGCAAATAATTTAATAACGCATACACTGGTTCCATAGTCACCATGTCATATAAGGCACTGTCACGCTGTCTGAACGATCATATTGCCGTTAGAACCCTCACTCAACATAGCCTCCAACATAAATTCCACATAGCATAAACCACCTTCGAGCTATCTGAACGGTCATATCGCCGTTAGAAAACCTTAACTTCACTCACATAGTCTAAGCATAGCATAAACTAAATTCAAACTATCTGAATGGTCATGTCGCCGTTAGAAAAACTTAGCTCCACTTACATAGCCTAAACATAACTTAAACCACCTTCGAGCAATCTGAACGGTCATATCGCCGCTAGAAAACCTTAAACTTCACTCACATAGCCTAAACGTAGCATAAACTACCTTCAAACTATCTGAATGGTCGTGTCACCATGGGAAAACCTTGACTTCACTTATATCGACTCCACGCAGCATAAACTACCTTCAAGCTAACTGAACGATCATTTTGCCGTTAGAAAGCATCACGGGGCTTACACATTTTCTTTGTCTAATAAGTAATTGTAGTATCTCTACCACTAACCTAACCCACAACTACAGCTGAAATAATTACAATACTAAATCACTTATACGTAACCAAATTTAATTTGCCTACACTACTAATCGCGCAAAACTTTCTTACCATCGAACTGAAAAGATAATGGAGGCATGACGTAGTTAAGACTAGTCCTGTTGTTATTTTGTTCACAGATATTACATAAATCTTATCCTCTAGGAAGGAACTGATTAAATTTATCTGATTTAATTATCTACTTTATTAACCATAGAAAACATTTATTTAAAATAAACTCTTTTTGTTTTACCCTAAATTCTGACATTTTTTTTTTACATTAACTGTGATTGAATATTTTTGTATGTTAATATTTCTTTACTTTAACCTACTATAACCGCACCTCCAGTCCAATCAAACGGTGTTTTTATCCCATAACAACGTTGAAAAACATGCATGAGGTTGCATTATTACTAAAAGTACTTGGAAAGTTTCGTAATAATTATTTAAACTCGTAAGACTTAATTTTTCAAGTCAATAATAGTCATTAATTTTAAGAAATAGATGATCAAAAACTTGTTCACAAAACCGATGTAAATGTTTACTCTTTACGTTTTTTGAAGCCGAAGACATGAAATAAAAAAAAAATCTCAAAAATCTGCACGGAGAAAAGCCCTGTCTTGAATGATCTACGTACAAATATAATAATAGGACTGGCATATATACTAACTATACCATATAACCCTTTTAAAGACGTCAGGGGCAACAGGAGAGTAACTATGACTACAAAGAAAATATAATAATGTTTTATAGGTAAAACTACTATTTTTTATGCTTCCTCTAAACTATTTAATTAATAAGCTAATCCCATTCTTAAATTCCTTTAATGTCACAGTTTCGTTCACAAATACGAACTATAAACTTTATTTAATACAAAGTGAAATAAGTTATAGGTAGGTACAATGCATATAATATAATTAAAACTTAAAACGCTTTTTACACTCAAAGCCCCATAGTAAGATCTTCTCCTGTGCCGTGAGTGGCATGGACACACCCAAAGAGGAATGTACAAACATCCAAACCCAAAATAAGAATCTAAACCCATCATTCAGACGCCCGTCTGGCCGGGAATCGAACCCGGAACCTACTCCGCGTCAGACTGGAATGGAAACCGAACCGCCACGTCAGTCGTCAATAATATAAGTCGCAATATATTTATAAGTACATGCCGCAATTTAATGTACTTGTAATGTTCATCGCTCTAATTTCAAATAACTATTTTTTTTTTGTTTGTTCTCGTAACGCCGTGATGAAAAACTAGAGATAAAGGTCCACATCCTATTCGCTTTTGTTATTTTACTTATTATCTGTTGTATTAAATTGATCTTGGTAGTAAACTAAATAGCGACGTAACATATCTGGATGGAGTAATTTTATAATCAAACTGCCCGTAATAACGCTTCTATTCATGAAACCGTACTTATGAATCTGTTTGTATTGGCGTCTAAGAAAAAAATATAATTTTATTTCTCTTTCACGCGTACACTGCTTACCTATTAGAATTAAGTTAGACTTATACAGTTTATGATCATAATTGACACATAAGACACTATTGTGGTAAACGAGATCTATACAGACGGGGTTGGTAAAAGCTAGTTAGTCAATATATAGGTAAATAACACCATAAGAATGTACTTCTACAAAATCATATTAATCTCTTCAAATCAACAGAAATATCTCGTAATTCACGAAGAGCATAAAGTTGTTTTAAATTTTAATTTCTAGTTACTTTTTACCCTCAATTTTCAGGCGTATAACCTAATGTACCAGATTTAAGTGTAAATAGAAATAGTATTTAACTTTAAACTTTACCCTAAATGCAAAAACGAACGAGAAATGTACCTATTAGAATTTATTCTCTACTACAAAAATTCTATCAGTCTCGTCAAATTTCTGAATTGTATGTGAGCCGCTATGTCTACCTAGTTACTAGTTTTACTTACTACTACTCCTATATAATCCTCGTTTTTTATAAACCCACATTTGTACAGTTTTACTAGAGTTTAGCAGTCCGTAATTTAGTACACTTATTTATCCCTACTTATCGGAATATAATCAAATTGTAATTCATAATTGTACCATGAAGTATTTATTTTTAATATTGGTTCGAAACTTCAAGATATCAATGGCTGAATTATGTGTAGTCCCACAAATTTTGATAATAATACCAACATTCCAAGTCTTGGTTATATTTTTTTTTTCCAATTAATTATTGAAACTATGACAAAACTAAATGTTATATAAAAAATGACAGTATGGGGAATGATAATAAAATACCATTGCTTCCACTTTGATTAAAATATTATTCAACGTCACAATCATAATGTTTTGTAAAGAGGAAGAAAAAAGGTTTAACAAACTAACATTTGTCTACAGTATCTACAACTCTTCACTATAGCATAGAGTAGTTTTCGACTATAACGTTTTAAAATCAAATTATCAAATCAAAACATAATAAATACTGCTCACCAGATTGTGTGATGATTCCTAAGACAGATCTTATAATACATACGTCCACTCGTTTGTACACCAACAATTGTAGTTTAAGTAGGTATTTTTTTAACAGGTCCGCATTCTCAACCACGTAGCCACGTAAACCTCAAGCTTCACGTTTTATCATGTTTGAGGCGTTGGCAGTCATTGCAGTATTGGGGCGATCAAAAGTTTGACTTCTTAACAGCTATTCATTGGTTTGGCTGAAAAAAAAGTTACAAAAGCTATGACCAAATTCTCCACAAGCGTAAAACGTTGTAAAACATGTGATATTGAGATCTTTTAAATTAAATTTTACTCTCCATTCCATAACCGTACTAAATTCTCTAAACAAAAAGAATACGTTACAAACGTAATTATTTATAGTCAATACTAAATATACAAGGATCGTAAGTTTTGATTTGGATAACTGATCTATTGTGTTGTTAATTAAAAACATGTAGTAAAATTACTCATTCTCTTAAGCAGGAATAATAAATTAGCAACAATATTGCAAATGTTCCCAATCGACAGGAAAAAAAGAAAAATCTTTAGATTATATCCAATAATAACAGGTCAAAAAAAAATATCTAAATAAAAAAAAGTTTACAGCAAAACCTTTAACAACTTTAGGTAGAATAAAAAAAATACTCCCCTGGCTTTTACTCTGCACCAAACAACATATCTCACAGCTCGGGTATTCTTCTCAGCGTCATCAGGATGGAATTCAGATGAAGTCCTTAATTTGCGTCAAATTGGGCAGCCACGCACCACAAGTAGTTTTATAATTCTTAATTCTTCTCCGCAAATTGTTGCATTTAATTCACGTAAATCTATTTGTGCCTGCACTGATCCCACTTCTGATGTCGGAGATTATTCCATTCTTATCGACATCTTTAGTAATCAGTGGGTTTTGTGGGCGTCATTGAAGGGTAAATGCGGGCACAAATACAGCATTAATTGTTCTTGACACTTTATATTCAGAGTTCCACAAAATTATGATTTCAAATACACGTAGGTTATAATCTAATACAATTATGCTATTTGAGCAGCGGGTTCAAGGCAGTGACCGCACATTTCAACACACAACGAAATTATGATCCACCTCGATTGCTCTCACCAGTATTTATCAATGTTTCCCCACCGTGCGGCCACATACCTCGACTCCACTAGAGACTTCTTAAAAGTCTCTGCTCTGATTGTAAATCATACACCATGACAATATAACTCAAACACAATATAAAACAATGGTTACTTATTCTAATCTATAATCATTTAAATTATTCTATAAACTATGAATGTTAATGTAAGCCTAGCCTTCTTCAGTCACTTCTAAGTTGTATTCATCCCTTCCTCCGACATATATTATATTATATTATATATATATATATATATATATATATATATATATATATATATATATATATATATATATATGTATATTGTATATTGTGTATGTATGTAAGTTAAGTAATAACTTAATATACTAATATCACCAATTTTATTGTTATTTTAATTTAACACTTGCCACACATTTTCCAGCCACCCAGGGTTGACTGGTAGAGAATGCCATAAGGCATTAAGTTTACCCTACTGTAACTTTTTTTTAAGAGGTGCAATGAAATAATAAATACATAAAAAAAAAAAATATATAGCGATAGGGTTCCGTTTGAACTTTTTTCAATAATTTAAGTAGCGACCGCATGCAGTCGACAGCCAACTGACGAGGAGTACCTAAGTTAGAACGCTGTGGAGGAACCGTCTCTTGTACAGTCTTTAGACCATAACACAGTAGCGGTTAACATGTTGTTATTAGTTACAAATATGAGTGGCCATAGGAAACCGTAGAAAATGTTTTAATCGGCTCTGTACCGGTGTCAATCGAAAGTGCGTTGGGCTAGTTGGGCGTCGTCCCTGTAGTTCCGGGATCAGAATAGGGCTACGGCATCACCTGCCTGTCGTAAGAGGCGACTAAAAGGGGCTTCCGGGGTTGCAGGCGGCTGGAGTTCGGACCGTTCGGTCAGGCGATCCCGGGAAGGACGGCGGTATATGTGGTTACATACCGCCGTAAAGACTAGACGGAGCGGTGGGCCCAGCCGCCCTCCTGGGAGGAGCCCGATGGGGCAACGCGCTCAGAGGATTCCCCCTCGAGAACAAAATAAGGCTAGTTGGGCGTGTTTGTACCACAATAATTAAAGTAATTGAATTAATTTTGAAATAAAAGAACTACAACATAAACTGAATCATTAGATTACTTTACTACCACTCAACATGGCGTCCTACATAAAATAGCGACTTTCGAAGAATTAATTATAGGCATATGCAAAACAATAAACCTCGAACGAAACTATGCAATTGGATTTAACTGCTCTTAATTCGTATGGTCAATGGAAGTATCTAACTAAAGGTTAACTGTTAACTGAGGATAATCTAACTCGTTAAAATAGGCGTGACGGGTTTATTTACTGTTTATGTAGACCACCTGTTTTTTTTATCTGACTGAGGTAGCAAACGAGCATCTGAAGTCAATCACAAATGCGTATGTGCTTATGATTACAGCAAGAAAATCGAACTAGTTATTGCATAAATGACTAACAAACATATATATCATACTAAAATATCCTTGGTGGCCTTCCTCAGCGCCTGCAGGGGACCCCGGGATCTCCAATGGAACGCACCGGTGCCCCCTAGCGCAGCATCTCATGGGTTACTCTCGGGGGACCTGTAGCTGTCCCCCTGCACCTTCTGGTATCTACGACGACATGAAGTCACACAAGCCGCCGTCCTTCTCGGGGTTGCTGGCTAGGCGATATGGTATCTTTTCGTCGCCTGGTACGACAGGCAGGGGATACCGTAGCCGTATTTAACTCCCCGACTACAGGGGAAAACATGTACATCCTTTTTTTTTTTTTTTGTTTTCGAGGGGGAAACTTTCAAAAAGTACCCGACGTCGTGGGAGCGACGCGGGTTATGTGGGATTCTTACCGCACTAAAACCCCCCCGGTGGCCGACGTCGACGCTGCGAAGAGGACTCCGGGAACTCCACTTGACCGCCGCCGGTGTCCTCAGCGTGTGCCCCATCGGGCTCTTCCCTGGTGGGCGTGAACTGCTCACCCCACCTGCTGGTTTTTACGGCAGCATGCAACCACACATGCCACCGTCCTTCCCGGGGTCGCTTGGCCGGACGGGTCGAGCTCCCACTCTTCCCGACCGCAACCCCGGAAGCCTCTTTTAGTCGCCTCTTACGACAGGCAGAGGGTACCGTAGTCCTATTCTGGTCCCGGAACTACAGGGACAAAACATGTACATCCTAACAAACTTTCGCGTTTAAAACGAGCATGCAGTGCTCTTGGTTTGCCATAGATATGATACTTCACCTGAGAACTAAGTAGGAAGAAATCAGATACGTATATCCTTACCACACCTTACCACACCCAAGGATTATCCATCTACAGAATATTTCTAGATGATAGATTTAAGTAGGAAGTGGGGTATAAATAAAACGACAAATAAATAATAATACGCTACAATATATTAATGCTTGGTTTTCGTATCAGGCGGGGGCAGGTGCAGTCGAGTGGCAAGCTCTGGAGGTACATCAAGGTACGTCCTCTCCAGCCCTACAGTGAGGATGAGGGCTCGCACGCGGTCAACTTCCACGTTATCGCCCTCGCTGGACCACACCGTCATTGAAGAGTTGAGGGAAGAGGTCTCGCGAAGGAGGTCTAGTAGAACCGGTTGGCTGTTTGAAGCTAACCCAGCACGCACCTGGAAATTGCAGCAGAAAATATTTTTGTACTATTACGTTAAATCGGTGATATGTCATGGCAACACTAATCTAAAATCTACTGAACACTTTTTAAAATTTGCAAGTTACTATAGGAATTCATTCTTTCATTCATATAATTATTAAATGAATGAAATAATGAATTAATGATTACCAATGACGGTTATTTTCGTTCCTTAAACATGTTATACTTTTCCATTTTAATTTGAATTCGAATAATGAGTTAAATGCAGCCCGACGCTCTACATCTGCAAAGTTTATCTTTATTTATTTAGAAAATACTTGTCCTGACTCATTCATCACCACAGAGTCTAAAATACAGAAGTGATTAGACGGTAACTACTCTCAACGCCTTGATTACTTTAAAATATATATTTATTGTACTAATTCACTTACGGGAAATGTGACAGTTTGATTAACGTGGTTTTCGTTGACGAGTCTCAGCATATTGCCGATCTGTTCTCTGCTGTATTCTCCTTCAGTGATATTTCCTCCGTAGTTGGTAGTCCAGCCAATAGACAACACTGCTCTAGGGTGGTTGGCACCTAGCTTCAAGAACTTAACGGGATCCACAGGCTTTGTTTTCGCTTCTACAGGGCCAGCGAGGATGTCAGCGTTTAGCCAGAGAGGGAAAGTGATCTAAAAAAGATTTAGACTTTAAATAAATACGGAGTTTTCAACTGAAATAAATCAGTTGTGATCCTGGTGATTCATATATTTTGCTTTTGTATTTAGGAACTAAAAAGATCTTTGTAAGATTGTGAATTAGTGCAATGATCTATATCTTTCATGTATTTGAACTGCTGATAAAGATTTAAGAATTGAAAACTATATAATTCAAGAGTTAGCTTCTGCCATAATCGTCAATAAACTCATTTTACGTATTTTTACTTACTTTTAAATGTTTTAATGTTTATTTTAAACACACTTATAGCAATGTAACTATCCTATTAGACAGCATTTCCTGTCGTCTGTTATTCTTAAATCCTCGTTTACGATCAAAAAGATTAACCGGAGTGCATTAAAGTCAGTGTAATCTCCATAAGACGAATGGGGTGTCTTCTGCCACGGCCCATTGTGTCTGACTCACTGTATAAATAAGCTTGTTAGAACTAATTGCTCTGAACACATTTAGGCAATTAATATCATCTCCGTCAAGCGTCCCATGGGATGACATTGAGCGCGGGTTACAGGATAAATCCCCTTACCATCTTCGTAATAAGAGCTGTGCAGTTGCAACCAAGCCGTACCCTTCCGTGTTGACTGTTTACGGATTAGGAGGCGTGGCTCTTGAAAATAGAGTTAACTTTTGAATAAGGATCGTAGCAACTGGCGCGGAGTTTAAATAAAGACGTGATGTAGTGTGTGAATAATGAATTGACGTCCCCTCGCCTTTAACGGGCTACTTTATAAAAAGTGTAAGTGCACCAATTCGAGCATGTGGCTGACCATCTATTAAAGCTTATTGGTTTGTGAGTATCAATGGTAAACGTGATTAATGACTGTTTGGCAACTGAAAGTCATGGTGTATTGCAATAATGTAGCAGTGACTTTGATGTTTATTTATTGCATAATGACGGTTTGTAATCCGAATGTAAGTCAAAGTGATAAAACTGACTTTATAAGTTTGATAAGTCAGTTAATTGAATTCAAGTTAATCTTACATTGCTTCAGTCAGTTAATTGTAGATGTATATAAGTAACTTTATAAAATGCAGGTATACGCTTATGAGCATGTAGTTCACCTGATGGTAAGTATTGTTCAGGCGCTTTTCTTCTAAACTACGCAACGAATTTTAATACGGTTTTCACTAATTGAATGAACAATAATTAAGAAACGTTATATTATTCGAATAACTAAGCTAACTACGCTACAAATGGGTAGTTGCTAGTAGGTCGATAATAACCTTCTAACATTTTGTAGATGTAAACTTATATGAAAATAAGTTTATTTCTTTAATTCATCTAATTTAACGTGTAATATAACTAACCTCTGGCTTACTGAACTGCGCGATCTGATCCTGCGACTTCTCAAACGCCTCTATGCTCTTGAAGTCCAGCTTCACGCCCTTTTGCTTGGAGTTCACGTTGTTATACTGCAGCACTGAGTTGAGGAAGTCGCCCAGGGTAAGGTCTGACGTCGTAGCTGGTGGGTGCGCCATTATGGGGGTGGGCGGACCTTCCTTGCCGTTGATATTGCCTAAGACTACGTCGGCTTCCAGCATTGATACCTCGCCTGTGAAGTTAGGAACATATTTGTAATACAGTATGCTGTATACTGTATACTATACCTACATACCTTTTTGTTTGTATAAGTAGCATTATTTATATTTTTAAAAAGTAAAGCCGTAATTTCAAGAAATGACGGTCCAATTAAAATTGTTACACACAATTGGTGTACAACACACTTATTACTCTACGATTTTTGATTTCCTAAGGTCTCTATGGAATTGCCATGGATAATTACTATAATTTTAACTTTCGGCCTATTTAATTTTACTTATTATATATTGTCTATACCATTATTTGTTTAAAGTTATCTAAATTATGAGCAATTAATTAACGAGTGCCCTAAGAATGAATATGTTTTTACGAATGCCCTGAAATTTACGAAATCTAAGATTTAGGGCATTTTATTTATTTTTATATTTTTACATTATTACAACGCCGTCAAAACAAAAACATCGCAAGCAACTCAAAGGAACCGATACTATTAATAGTCGTTATATTTCACCCTCTATTTTTACTGCGAAGCACGAATCCGTCGGCGTAATTGTTATTAAGTGCGTGTTCTTAGAATAGTACCCATCTGCATTCGATTCTGTTTTATTGCCCACTTTATTGTATGCTGCTGCTTTTTAGGCCTGTAATGAGTTTAGTAATTATCTGTTTTGGATCAGTGCTCAGTTATAATCTCATTTATATTTCTTATTTTAGGTGCATCTTTTAAGTGACTCTTATTTTTTTAAAAGAAGAAATAAAGTTCAGTTAAGATTCATGTAAGTATTTGAACATAATTCTATTTTTTAACGAATACTCATACTTTAGTAAATGAGCATGATGGTAAGTGACTAGGTCTACTCTCTCTAGCTCTAGCCCATGGATACAAGTTACCAATTCAGCTAACCGAGGTTGGCTTCAGATGCGTTTATTTCTCCGAGAGCTAAGTTAGAATGCCTCAAAGAAGAATGGCTACAGTGCCATAACCTTCAATTAGAAATCAGCAGAGCTTAACAATGTCATTAGACATGATTAGAAATAGGTATAGCGGTAATGCCACCGAAATAGAACCAAAAATGGTTCTGTTATTTTTTAAATAATTCAGTACCCTTATAAGAATTAGTATGTCATCACAAGTTATGGCCGAAAACGTAAACAAAAGTGTGCAATGTAGCGAAAACATGAACTATGCTTGTTTTGCGGAAACAACAAACTCGTACTAAGGATACGATATATCCATTGATACTGGTCGCAATAACGCAGACGAACTGCATGCTTAAAATATATATAATAGCCCCAATTAAACCTCTATAAACGTACGGTAGGTATTCCTGGAAGAGTCATTTTATTGCACAACAATAAGAGCAAGAGATTATCCTATTGTAAACCAATGTGACCTACTAACTTTGAACTAATATTATTAACCTTGGATATAACCTTTCTCGTTATTTTTCTACTTTGCGTGTTCGACTTTAATTTTCTTTGCGCTTGTATTCCAGGAATTCATAAAAGATAACGCCTCCCATGAAAAAAGTAAAGAATTAAAATTTCGTACACCGATTATTGTTACGATACGTAATTGCCACTGAGATTAAATCTTTTCCATTTTTTTCTAAACTATGATTTTAGTTCAACAAAAAATAACAAGTGTAAAAAATATTGTACCTGTTGGCCCATATTGGCCTTGCAGTATCATCTTACTACTACTATATAGCCGCGAAAAGTTAGTCTCCAAACATTGTCCACTTACTTGCTAAGGCAGCTTCTAGGTATGTTTTGTTGTTTACCGCATGGGCCCAAGAAACGGTGGTTAAGTTTTTCATGATTTCTTCCTCACCGCTGGTAAATGCAGCTGAAACAAAAATATTATTATTCATTTTTTATGAATTAAAATATTAATAAAATGATTTTATTTACTAGTAGAATTTAAAATAGGTATATGGCAACACTAAACGTCAAACATAATCAGCTGTTCGGTATTGCTAAATCATTTTAGTTGTAGTGGAAATTATAAATCAGAATACGAATTGCGATTTAATTCTACAACATTTTTGTGTTTGTGTTTTCCCCAAAACTGGCTAGATTAGACTGGCTAGGCTGGCAGACTGGAGTCTAGAATTATGCGATAAATACCTTTATTTACCCGCTTAAAAGGCTTGTCACTTTTGTACAGTTCACACAAAGATAATTGACAATTGACATTTGCATTTTTTTTATGACAGTAAAGCTTAACACCGCATTTACTTGTATACAGCCAAGAGACATAATTATTGAGTTTTTATTCTTTTTAAATTGAATAAATAAAATTAAAAAGTGTTTTTTTTTTCAATAATGTATTAAACTAAACTATGTACCTAGTTAATTCGTATTCCAACGTATGGAAGAAATACAAAAATAAGAAAGTGTACATAACAAGAATGTAATATATTTTTAGTATAAATCCCAAAAAAAAAACTTATGATTCCGGATATTTTTTGTGAAAAAAATAACATTTCACCTAAGTAGGTTTTTTAACCTAAGTAGTTTAAATGTTATTTTTAGATTAAGCCTAGCTAAATAAATCTCAGAATAATATGATCGTTGCTCTAGTTTATTTTCTTCTATATTTAAAGTTTTAATTAGCTTTCTAGGCAACGAAAGATTTCGATCTAGATACAAAAAACTTTGATGTCTATCTTTTGTTTGTAATGTGATTTTTCTTGGAAACCAGTCTATTTGAAGTTAGACAAAAACAAATAAAGTCAGTCATGTGTAATAGGTCAGTCAGTCACGTAGGTATGTACACAGTTAATTTTCTCTCTCTATTAATTTTGTTTTTTTGAAGTGAAACTTCTTTATCGGTGTTGTTTTTAAATTTAATGTAACATTTTTACGTTACGTTACGCGCCATCTTTTTCTTATCCCTACCACGCGTGATATTAGATAGATTATTAGATATAGATTAGATTATTAGATAAAGTTTAATAAAAGCCTTTCATGAAACTTTATCTAATTTAACTTTATTTAACCAATTTCTGTAAAGTTGCATAAAGTAAATTATTTTTTTATCTGACTGTAGTAGCAACGGGCATGCAGTCCATCTGATGGAAGTGGTCACTGCCGCCCATGGACATCTACATACAGAACATGGATTGCATCTGAAGTCAATAACAGATGCGTTGCTACTTCCGAGGAATATGATGATCGCCTCATGTGAATGAGTACTGGCAACCACACCCTTCTATCGAAACGCAAGAACTGCTTCACGCTAGAAATAGGTGTGGCGGTGGTACTTCCCCAGTCGAACTACACTGGTTCTACCACCTTGAAAACACACTTTGTAACACAGTTTATGTTTTAGTTTTATGAGGAAAACTATACTGTAAAACTATATATTTTTATACAAAAAAGATTTTTTATTAGACTATTTAAATTACTACAATTTAACAACAATTTTAATTACTTTTTTAAGCTGAAACAGTTTAATCATTGCTATTTGTTTTTTTTCAGCTGTGATATTGTGTTTTCGGGATTGTTTAATCACTAATGTAAAAGTCATAACAAAGTTAATGCTATCATTGAAGTGAAAACTTTTTTGGGCGCGTTAAGCACTTAAAGGGTAAAAATAAAACAGAACTCGCGTGTTCGTTCCCGGACGCCTTCCATGAGCTTTTAAAAGTACGCTACGGATTTTAACGCAGTTTTTTATAGAGTGGTTCAAGAGGAAGGTTTTTATGTATAATAAATACATGCATAATACAGTAGAGGAACATTTTTCATTTTTGACTTTTAGGCGGAAAGAAGTTCGTCGGGTCAGTCATGGACTACAGGTGAAAAACATAGTATTAGGGCCACCTTAACTGACTTCATTTGAAGTGTGTTCCCAATTTTATGGTAAAATTCGTGTAAATTCAGACACGTATGTCTACAAAGCTCGTTTATACTCGTAGTTTATCATGTGAAGCTGTAAATCAGAGCTGTGTTGCAGGGTGACCTCATCCGGAAATTCTGTGAGGTTTCCTGTCTTGACTCACGCTTGCCAACGATTTGGGTTATCGCACGTTTATGCCAGATTGTAGGAATTTGCAACACATGGAAATTATTTTCCGTGTTTGAGGATCTGATTTGAAATACGGTAAGGTAATGTAATTTTTTTCGTAGGCAGAGGTTTTAGTGTGTAAAAATCCCACATAACCCGGAGTCTCTCCCAAGGCTTCGGTGTACCTTTTGAAGGTTTCCTCCCCGTAACAAAAAAAGGCGTAGCTTCGGTAAAAATAGTTATTTCGTTAATTTTGATAAGGCATTATTAATTAAAAATATTGCAATTAGGTACATTACAATTTTTCATTCTGTGTCAGTGCGTCATAGCCTTGTTTTACTGCTTCGTCTTTCGAAGACCTATCTTCGAAGCAACTATACTATCAATCAGAACTAACTGTTATTTTGATCTTACCAATTCGTATTAGAAACGGACTGCATAGAAAAGATGTTGAATTCTTAATTTACGTTAATAATTTTTATTACCATCAACGCCATTATTGTTAGCCGGGCAATCGGCTGTTCGGAGAGACAATGTAAAGAAACGTCATCAAGATTTTCCTACTCTAGGGCACAAAATCAAAACGTTCCTAAGGCCCCCAGCACATGACATACCATAAACGCGCAGACGACGCGCGTTTCAGGTACGCGCGTTTTCTGCGCCGTAGATGCCGATTATTGTGTTTTTACAGATTCGATCGCGCGTAAAATGCGATACAAACACGTGATTCGCGTTCGGATCTCGTTTATTGCGATGACGTTCGATGCGTTAAGATTAAAATTGTTTTTCACATCTTTTGTATATCTGTATCGCTATATCACACGTTTCACGATTTCCCCGTGTGCTCAGGTTACAAGGTTGCGTTCACATCTCGTTTGAAGCGCGTGCACGTGCGTTACCAGCACGTCGTCTGCGCGTTTAAAATACGCTATGTGCTAGGTGCCTTATTTCTTCAAATACGATGCTGGTTACCGCAGCTAAGAAGTCTACTTAATAAGAAGGTTTTGTAGAACTTTTTAGTCAAACTCAAAATGAATCAAAGAAAAATGTTGAATCTATTGTTTTGCCGGGAGTTTTAATTCTTCATATTACATTTTGTGAAATACTTCTTGGATTTAGACCAAGCAAGATGAAAAATTCGAAGTGTTAAACTTTCTAAACATTGCAGATGCTTAATAATACAAAATCAGGTAAGCAAGTGTTTCATCTTTGCAAACTTAATTTAAGATAAGGTCAGGCTGTACCTATATTAAAAAAACAAAACTATCCCTTTAAATCTCCAAGTCAATTTTACTTGCTACCAGATACCTAAAGTCTGGAGCAGGGATTCGCTATGGCAGAAGGAATTGTACCGAAGACCCTTAAGTCCAATCGAGCCTAGTTGATACCATAATTTTAGCCCGAAGCCAATTAAAACATGATGATGAAGTACTAACCTGAAGCTGCTAAAGTGAGAAGCAGTCCGATCATGGTGCCTGCGGTCCAAGCCAGCTACTGGCAGCCGCTGCGGTCCGCAGGACGCTGCCTGATTGCTAAATTGGCCAATTGCACCACGTCCGTTTGATTGAGAATAAACGCCGATTTGCGACTCAAGGACTTCGGGGCTGTTCGCGGGCTTACGTTTATCTCCGGTCGCTTGGCTGAGCCTTCGGGTTTACTTGGTTACAGTATGAAGATCTTACGTGACTGGAAGACAGCATGACTGCCACGCCTGTCTTCTGTATCTAATATTTCAGTATTTAGCGCTGCTATCATATGTACCTATGCTAATTAAAAAGTCATTTCTATATCTGCTAATTGAATCACAATTCGGTTTTTTCCTCATAGAATCCAAGGTTTTTTTTTAATTAATATCCATGGACATGGTATTTATATAAACGTTGAATTGAATACATGAAGGAATCGTATCTTTCAGATTCATCTGTGATCTTGCATGTAAGACAATATGTAGTCATAAGTAAATATTTGAAGTAATCGTACATACCTACCATGAAGATCCATTTTCAAAAAATAAAGAATACAAATACCTGTTTTACAGAGGCGCTGAGTTCTGGGCTGAAAGGTAGTAGGGACATTTATGAAACATGCCAACAAGAAGCTAGCGTGGCTTTATGTTCTCGGTGCCGAAGTTGAATACGTCGCCACTCATTTAAAAACCGTTAAATGTAAATAGCCTTTGATAATTGTGGTTTGATAATTTTGACCACAAAAAGGTCGTTAAATCTGAATATGCCGTCCCTCACCTTACCGCCCAGGGGCGCTTGTTTTGAGTCGTAAATACAAAATGAGCAAATTTTTTTTATATTAATTTATTTAATGCAATATAGTGATCAGCTGAATTAAAAAGAAAAAATATATAAAAAGAATAATATTAATATAAAAAGAGCTTATTTGTAAAATCCAATTCATACCTACATGTATTTACATACCAATAGGTATTGTTTCAATTCTTCCTAAGGACTAAGAAAACGAGGCTGTGAAAAATCAAAAAAGGCCCTCGGCTCCGATGAATGCTTCGTTTTTCTGTTATGCTAGTAGGGAGGAGGATCCCCCTTTCTTCCCTTTTTTAAGTTAGGACGACAGCTCAGCATATTACTGATCGTGTTATTCCCACCTTGAGTTTTACTGGTAATCGTGGCAAAAAGAGTAAGTATTGAGTATAGAGGATAAGTCTGGGTGTAAAAGGTATCTTTTCGACACTAGGAATTTCTTTGAAACTATTTAGCGAATCAAAATCAATCCGCATTTTTTCTGGCCGTCTCTAATCTAGGTACGAAGCCAGTACGTATTTGAGTGGTCTGTTAACTAAGTTTACTAGGTGGTAAAATTAATACACATTGACAGTGGAGGTAACACCGCCACAATTTCTAGCTTGAAGCAGTTTTTGCGTTTCGATGGAAGGGTGTGGTTGCCGGCACACTTTTATATCAGGCGACCATCATTGTCCTCGGGAATAGCAACGCATCTGTGATTGACTTCAGATAGAACTCATGTTCTATATGAAGTTGCTTAGAGATGTCCGTGGGCGGCAGTGACCACTTACCATCTGATAGACTGCATGCTCGTTTGCTACTTCAATCTCATAAAAATATAAAAAAACATGCGTGCGTACAAAGTACACATGTCAGAAGTGAAACTTCTTTGGCGAACTAATTTATAAATCTTGCTTATATTTATACAAATCTAAAACTTTAAATTTCCAAGATTAAGAGGAAGGGAAAAAGGCGTGATACGACGTTCGCTCTGTCTCACTTTTTCTCTCAATCTTTCTCACTCGCTTGCTCCCTACTCTCACTCCACGGCTAGTTGCTCATGCTACGTTCGCCTTATCTTATTCTCTCTCAATCGGTCTCGATCACTCTCTCTCTCTTTTCCGACACTTCCGTTGCATACCGGCGTGACGTTTCATCTGTAAAAATTTTACCCTCATGCGCCTAAAGAAGTTTCACTTCAAAAAAGGTCTTGTGTCTCGATGTGATTGACATTTCTATATGTGGCATCTATCTTAGTCCTCGATAGTAGCAACCCATCAGTGATTAATTTCAGATACAAACCCAGTTCTACATAATGTAAGTTGATTACAGACGTCTACCGGTGGCGATCTATCTTTTACCGAGATTTGAAATGCATGCTCGTTTACTTCAATTGGATTAAAAATACCTGGATAGCATTGATATGTCTTGAATAATTTACAATTAAACATTTTTCAATCACTATTTCACATTTATAACAATTGGAATATGAATGGATTTACAAACAGACATACAAAAGTAACGATTCGAATACGTAGCCATTTACGTAGGTAGCTACGTACATATATTTATAAAATTTTTGCTCCCTATGCAACACATACCTACCGACATATATAGATATATAGATAGTAGAAGGCGACCTGACTACATTTGTGCTCAAAGATAAATTGATCAATACAAAGATAAATCGTGATTACAAAGTTTGATTCTAAACATGAGATATGAGAGAATCTTATTGCTTAGTTTTATGGTGGGATTATTTTTAGGAGTAGGATGGAGGAACAAATAAGCAGCCCTGTTACTCCATGCACATGTCATGTTAAATCAATCACAACGCCAAAAAGGACTAGGGAAGGGCAGCTTTAAAAGGTGGTAGAACCAGTGTAGTTCGACCGGGGAAGTACCACCGCCACACCTATTTCTAGCGTGAAGCATTTCTTGCGTTTCGATGGAAGGGTGTGGTTGCCGGCACACTTTCACATGAGGCGACCATCATAGTCCTCGGGAGTAGCAACGCATCTGTGGTTGACTTCAGATGGCTAGAGATACCAAAAAACGTGTTACGGATTTGTTAAGGTGTCGCTAAATATGGCAGCTGCCATTCCCTAGAAATCAGTGGCGTAGCTCGCCTTGATCCTATATGTAATTAGTTGGGGTCCCAAATGAAGGGCGAAGATTTAAAAAAAAAACACGCTTTCTACACTGATAGCCCCTAGACACTAGGATTTTCTCAAAACACCCAGACCCAGAACAGGAATCTAAACTCTTCATTCAGTTACCTGTCTGGTCGGGAATCGAACCCGGAACCCATTGCGCGTCAAACCGGAATGGTAACCGCTTGGCCACGCGGATCTTCAAATTTGTCACAAAAGAAACAAAAATGCTAGGTTAATTCACCGCCCATTAAGTTGGAATTTTTTTCGACGAACAAAAAGTTCATTAACTACACGTATGACCCTATGTCTCTGCAAGTTGATGAAATAGAAAAGTCTCCAGATTTGCCGCCTATGAAAACGTCCCGGGGTCCCTGTAGCCCGTAGGCCCTGTATTATTGATATGGTTGAAAAGGTGGTAGCAATACCACCTTTAGAAATGCAAGGTGGTAGGTAGGACGAGTATGGTTTGACTGAGGAGGTACCAACCAACCATCCATCCATCCATGAGCCTTTTGATGTCCACTGCTGAACATAGGCCTCCCTTAATGGTGCCACTTCGAGCGGTCCTGTGCCCTCTGATTCCAATGGTTTCCCGCTGTCTTCTCCAGGTCATCAGGACGAGATACCAACGCTACACCAATTTCTATCGTGAAACCATTTTGGTGTGTCATTGGAAGAGTGTGGTTGCCGGCTCAGTTTTATACGTAGCAACGCAACTGAGATTGACTTCAAATAGACCCCCTGTTTTATATCAAGTAGATTACAGATTTCATGGGCGGTAGTGACCACTTACCTTATATAAGTTCAACTACGTGCTCGTTTGCACCTATGTAAAAAAACACCGTTTAAATCAACCTTTCCCATATAATAGGTACTTTTATTTAATAATAATACTTTAATACTTATACTTCAGAAGGCAAGGATGACTTTTACGTGTACCTACCTACCTACCTACAACTTAATAGATGGTGGTAGGTACTTACTATAGCTAAAATTCCCATTATAGCGATCTTAACAGCACATTATTTTTTGCTTTATTTGTTCTTAGAGGAAACATTTATTTTCGTACCTAATGTGTAGTCTCTTTTGGCTTTGTAGGCCTTTACAACTTCACTGTTTTTTTGTGACGAGCCTTAAGTACCTACATTTAGGACGACAAGACTATAGGCTGGAAAGAAGTTTTGGTCTCCATTGTCGGATTCTATGAGCTTCCTCCCTGGCTAAGAGGAGGTATGCTTATGGATTCTGCTATTTCTGAAGTTCTGGCCTTCCGCTTTCTGGTAAATACAGATTTAGGCTGTACCAAGGCCTTCTGTTATGGATGGATCTTGGCTTCCGCCGGCAGTGTCGGTGAGTGTAAAATCTGTTCTTGTAATGTGTGTATGGGGCCTGTGAAAGAGATTCTCCTTGCCGGAGGGCGATAAGCTTATATATCTTAACATCTTGGTAGTCTTAGACACATTTTGGCGTCTATGTAAAGGCGGTACATCCTAGTCAAAAGGAAAACATTGCATCACTGGCCTTGTAAATGACTACTGCTTCATGTATGGTCGATTATATGTCACAGAATGGCGAACATCCAAGTAGGCTATTTTTTTGTTATAAAAAAGAGCAAAAATGGTATTCCTATACTTTGCTAAATAAAACCATCAGGCACTTTGAGATTATAATTTATTTTATCACAGAATTTGTATAACTTTAAAGAATTAATAAAATGTTAGTAATAAAACTACTGAGTATACAAATTACAATAATCTTATCTTAATAATAAAACATTATATTGATGTAGAATACATGCACATTAACTTTGTGTAATTTTGATAATACTACAAATAACTAGGCCTATACAATTTGTTTGCATGACTTGTTTAATCAAAGGATTTATTGAGCAATTATATTAATTCGTATCAGCGTTAGTAGGTATCTTATTATATATTCTAAATATCCAATTGCATCAATTATCAAAGTTACAATTATTCAATACTAGATGGCGCTGTTACTGATCTTTGTAGGAGGATTGCTATCATATTTTATGTGCGGTGCTGTTTTATTGTGTTTTATGGTAAGTAATTCTATTTTTATTATAACCAATAATGTTGTTAAGCAATTATAATTATTCGTATCACCGTTACAACTACCAGATGCTGAAACAAATCAATTAACAAAGCTACAGCTATTCGATACTAGATGGCGCCATTCCTGATCTTTGTATTTTGGAAAAGTCACGTAAATATTTTATTTCGCGGATTTTTATTGTAAACAATTATATTTTCATAATTTCATTGGACTACAAATTTGGAAAGTGGGCAATAATACAACTCGTTCGCTTGTTTTTTTCATTTTTATTACAAGCAAAAAATAGGTATATTTAATATATAATTGTCCATTAACAATATACTTTCATGGAATGTATATTATTTTATACAATTTCTTACAAATATAATAAAAAGATAAAATAATAAATAATTTTTGGAGATGCTAAAATATAGAAATCGTAAATCCTGAAAATATTTCATCAAAAGTAGTAAACTCTTTATATAGTAATTACAGCATATTTTAAGAAAGTATTTTAAAAAATATGTCAAATTGATCTTTTTACACAAAATCTTCTAAAATACCTGATTCTAATTATCATCAACAATGGCTGAGATTTTTTAAAAGATTAAAATGTTAAAAAGATTAAATGTATAAAAAGTTTATGTCATTTAAAATGTTATTTAAACTTAATTAGTAGTTTTTGGAGAGTCGAATATTTTGAGTTAAAATAATAATTATAACAGTGGCATTGAAAAATAATAAAATAATAGCTGATATATGATAATTATCAAGTAGGTACAAGCAATTAAACTAAATATTCTTACCAATTTTGAGCTCTTCATGCACATAAAAAATATATAGACATAGTAATTAAATATTACGAGTGTAAGGTCAAAATTGACCATAATTATACATTCTCTATCTTTATTATAATACTAGAGCATATCAACACCTAGCGCGAAAAATCCTTTAAGCCCTAATCCTTACGCACTAGCGGTAAACCGCCACGGTTCAAATTTTGGGGCGATTTCATATTAAACTGGAAAAGCGGTTAGCCGCGCGGTAAACCATCGCCGCGGTTAACCGCTAGTGCGTAAGAAAGCTAAGAAACGCAAGACAAAACAGCCGGTAAATCGGTACAAAACTGTTTCGTCCGTGTCTATTTATATACGTCTTCTTTTATATAACGTCTAATAATATTCATCAAAGTTAACATAATATCTACTCATAATACTACATACCTACGTATCACTTAATACTATATTATGAACAATTATGGCAAACGGAGTGACTAATATAACACACACATTCACACAAACTATACACGGCCACCGAATCAATTACAAGTTACATTCATAATTACAAATGTCATGTCATTTAATCTTCACATAATAATATAGTCATTGGAAACCTATCAAAACGAAAAACACGTCATGCAAAGCATTAGTCGTTTACACGAACTATAGTTATTATAACTATATGAAATAACTATAGTTCTTCTGATAAAAATGTTTTAGGATATCTATCATCATGTTTGGACCTAGTGCATAAATACTTTTAGTCGAACAACTGTTTAGTTATACATTTAAATATGAAGGTCATAAGTATGTAAATACGCATAAGACCAATTAGATTTTGATTAATAGGTTAGGTAGATCAACCGATGATCAGTTCAGTGTCTATGTCTAAACAATCGATTCATAGTCTCATCAACCCATTATTGTCCCACTGCTGGGCAGGAGTCTTCTCTCACAATGAGTGAAATTAGGCCACAGTCCACCGCGCTGGCCAAGTGCGAATTGGTGGACTTCACACACCTTCGAGAACTTTTTTTCTTAAAGACTCTCGGGTGGGTTTTGTGACGATGTTTTCCTTTACCGAAAAGCAGTGGTAATTAATTTCTAATACGCACAGAAAAATCAGTGGTGCGTGCCTGGGTTTGAACCTCGGACCTCCCCATCGAGAGGGCAAGTTTCAACCATTAGGCTATCACTGCTCTATCTATCGATTCGTACAGCCGACCAAAAATAAATATTCAAAACTAAAGATAAACATTTAAACTAATGATATAACGAATGTCATTATTTGACATTCGCGAATGCGAATGCGAATTTTTGCTTATCAAGATTCGTGGATACGAATGTTAGTATCTTTCAGTTCTTGGTATAGGATGTCGAAAGATATAAAATTGGCGACGTTTCTTTTGTTAAGTTGACAAACTGCAATTTAAAGGCGGTGAACGAGTGTAGTTCGACCAGGGAGGTACCACCGCCACACCTGTTTCTAGCGTGAAACATTCCTTGCGTTTCGATGAAAGGGTGTGGTTGCCGGCACACTTTATATGAGGCGACCATCCTAGTGCTCGGGAGTAGCAACGCATCTGTGATTGACTTCGGATAAAACCTATGTTCTGTATGAAGTTACTTACAAATGTCCGTGGGTGGCAGAGACCACTTAGCATTAGTTGGACTGCATGTTCGTTTGTTACTTCATTATTATAATAAAAGAACGATTTCAATTTCGATAGATTTGTTGACCTATTTTGCGAAGTAATGCGATTCAATATTCGCAATACAGTCGCAGCTATTCTTGCGAATGCGAATGCGGTTATCTAAAATCATGCGAATGTTCACGTAGCGAATAGTTATTTGTTGCATTACTAATATAAAAATAACGACTGGATAGATATGCGCATTAAGGTCGACTTAACTGTTTAATCGTCATGAAGTACAAACACATAAGCTGACTGAACTGTGACAGATAAAACAATTGTATGTATGCGTTAGGTTGTATAAAATATTTAGATATGATGTCATGACTTTACACTTTAAGATATTTAGAGCGATAAACGAGTTATAAGTATAGGAATATTTTATCCGCTCATTGATAAATGTTATCTCAAATTCGTGAGTTGTATAAATATATTTGATATCATAGCACTAGAGCGTCATCTTGTATCGAATAGCGGGAGATTACAACTATCATTTCGTACACGATATGTTTGCTGGACAGTATTTAATAATACACTCAATGTAATTTTCCAAGAAGAAGAGGGATTGAACATTTCATGCCAAAATCTTGAGCCACTTTTCTCTCTTCTTCTTCTTTTCTCAGTTTCATTTGATATACATTTCTATTAATCTGTGAAAAATTACATCTATTCACGTAGTTCTGCTGTATTATGCATTTTATTCACGTAGTTCTGCTGTATTATGCATAATTTAATGTCGTTAATATCGCTGATCAAGTATTTATAAACAATTACATGTATAATAAGAGTATCCGCACATTTCCTATGACTTCGTTCTTTACAACAAAAACGCTTGAAAACACATTATTCATTCATTCACAATCGTTTATATTAACCCACACACATCACATCTAAACTACTATCACGATATTCCCTCACATAGGGTTCAACTTGACTTCTGCCTCGTCCTTTGGCTTTTCTAAATTCACCACTATATCAGCTTTGGTGTACTGAGTTCTCGAACAGCACGAGACGATCGTGAGCAGGCCGGCGAAGGCGAGCGCTGCGCACGCGCACACGGTGCCGCCCCAATCCAAGATGGCGCGGACCGTGCGCAACTCTTTCAGGATCTTCTCTTCCACCGTCACGCTCTGTTCCACCCATAGCACGGGGAACATCATCTTTGGCACGTTTTCGAAGAGACTGGAATGTTAAATATCAGGGTTATTCATTTTTGCTGCATTTTTTATGTATGTAATTATTTAAAGGGTGCAGTTCACAAAGCGCACGCTCACGACCGCAGTTTTTCCGTTCCACTAGCTTGTGAGCTTTATTGACATATTCTCTACTGGAACGATTACTTCGACCCACCTTGTTAGGTGGGTTGTCATGAGCGTCACGTGGGCGTAAGTCATGACGTCATGAGTGACGCGACCACAACGACCGCGGTCGTCTAATGGAACGACGTTATGGGCGTTTGGGGCTTTGTGAGCGTCATCTGGAACGCGCCTCTAGTATTTAAGAAACGGGCAAACTTCCTTTTATTTTACAATCACTTGTTTAGAGTTTACTTATCTCAAGAGACATTGAACATGCTGGTCACGGAGCGTGGCAGACAGGTATAATTTTTTGTATACCTAAAATATTATTGAAGATACAGTCCATGTCATTATGATAGCTTCGCTTAAGTCAAAGTCAATTGTCAAAGTCAATTGAGTAACTCCATTATTATATAAAAAATGTTGATTCTTATTTACAACAGAAAACACTGTAATACTCGATTAACCTATTCAATTGAACAAAAACTAAAATTAAAAGCATTAATATGAAACTGTAAATACTTACGCAATATATGGATTTGGTTCGAGATAAATATTGAGCTGGAATCTAGCCGTTACGTCTAGGGGTATTCCAAGTCTCTGAAAGTGCAAAATATGAATGATATTCAGTTTGGAGAAATAATATTTTTTTAAATAATAATTTTAAATTTTTCTTTGGTTTTGAGTCCTTTGCAATGAATTAAACAAGAACATGAAAATTATCTATAACCCAAGGGAATTTAATATTGGATATGCTTTAGATGTAAATGATGCAATAAGAAAAGTCATGGTGCAAATCAGTTTGTTAAGACACGTTTTTTTGTAGCCTGTTCTTGAAACCTTTGACCTAATACACTAAAAAAAATCTTTTTTATTATTGCAACAACATGAATGCACCTTCAAAAAACTGTTGAAAAAAAGATACTTGATTAGGTTTCCTGGCAACGTTGGCATGTTCCATATCTTTCAAGTCTTCGCGCGGAAATCGAAATGATCTTCTACCTTCTTTCCAAAATAGATTGTAATAGATCTAACTTTTAAACAAAATAGTATTTCAAGCTGTAAAAAGTCCCACTGTTTTCGAGCCTTGTACCGTTCTTTATAAGACTTTTGCCGTCAATCAGGTCAATGCCGGAGAATCAACTGAAATAATAAGTTAACGAAACAATACTTACAGGTTCCACAGCGAAGTAGAACGAGTGCTTCTCAGGGTCTGGGTCCAGGCCGTGCACCAGCTCCCTGAGCTGCGGGTCTCCGTACAGGAAGTGCGGCAAGGAAATGAAGGACGGGGATCCGTACCGACATGCGGAGACGTTCATCACACCACTGAACCCACACTCTCCGTTGCAGAAGCATGTGTTACGAGTGGTTGATGTTGCTGAAACGATAAACGAGACGATTCAAGGTGGTAGAACCAGTGTAGTCCGACCGAGGAACCACCGCCACACCTATTTCTAGCGTGAAGCACTTTCACATCAGGCGACCATAGGCCTCGGGAGTAGCAACGCATTTGTGATTGACTTCAGATGGAACTCATGTTCTGTATGAAGTTACGGCAATGAACACTTGCCGTCAGGTGAACTGCATGTACGTTTGCTACTTGAATCAGATAAAAAAATAGATAAACGGTGCTGATGATAGTAAACATTCGATGATTTTAGGTTACAACTTAAATTGTAAAACCTGATGAAATACGGCCTCTCACTTGAGGGTTAGCATGCTATACCGATTTTTCTAAAAGAAGAATGCAGTAATGGCTAGACCAGGGTCGGGAAGATTTTCAAGGTCGTAGATAGAGAAACTTAAGCCGGACTTATAGAGGCTAGTTCCGGTACCGATCTCTCTTGTATTAATGAAGTATCATAGAACATACATACTCGATACTTCATGGTTTAATGGACATTGTTGTTGTGCTGCTTACTACAAAAGTCTTGAAACGAAGATGGCGTGACCACTCTTCCTGTTCCTGTAGAAAGGTATGACGCCGACTGATTTATTTAGGAAGCGATTATCTCAGTCTTTAATTGACAAAGCGTCTGTAAGCGTCGAATATGAAGTTCCTTACAGATATTTATGAAGGTGGCCACTTACCATCATTTGGGCGTCATGCTGCTTCTTATCTATCTATTATAAGAAAAAAGAAGTTAATTATAGAGTAATACAAAAAAAAACTTACAGTTGTCGAAGCTGGAGTCACTGAGCGCGTACTTGATGTACGGGAGGCCTCCATGCTGGCCACTGCCCTCCGGATCCAGGTACACCGTGCGGCACAGGTCCGGCATGAAGATGGCGAGCTGACTCCGCTCCGTCAGGTCGTGGGGGAGGAACTCGCCCACGCTGCCCTCTAGCTGGGGAGGAGGGAAACTATCAATAACCTATCGACGATGGCCATTGTGTACCCATGGACGGCATTGAAGGCAAGGGTAAGTCACCGATCGAAAGATACTAGTTCGGTCGAAGGATACTGATTTTACCACATTTCGAATTTAGTTGAATTATAGTAGTATGTTTTGGGTTAACTTTATTCTTATCTTCAAGGTGGTAGAACCAGAGTAGTTCGACCGGGGAAGAGTACCACCGCCACACACCTACGAGTATGTTTAGCGTGAAACATTTCTTGCGTTTCGATGGACGGGTGTGGTTGCCAGTACACTTTTTGCTCATAGTCCTCCGGAGTAGCACCACATCTGAGATTTACTTCAAATAGATCCCATGTTCTATATGACACCAGTCACCATCAGGTGGACTGCATGCTCGTTTGCTACTTCAGTTATAGAAAAAAATTATACGTTTGAAGTAGCGGATGAGAATGCGATAACCTGATGATAAATGGTCACTGCCGCCCATGAACATCTGTAATCAACTTAATACAGAACAGAGGTCCTGTCTAAAATCAATTACAGATGCGTTGCTACTCTCGAGGACAAAAATGGTTGAGTCGTATGAAAGTGAGCCAGCAACTACGTCCATCCAGCGAAGCACAAGTACCGATTTACAGTAGAAATAGCTATTAATAGAAATAGGCACTTTCCATGCCAAATCGCGTCTTGAATAAAAAAAATGCTATTTTGTGTGTATAAAATTAATAAATTCACACGAATGATATACTGCAAAAGTAAAAAAGACAACAAGAGTACTTTTGCGTGATTATTAGAATTATACCTTGGAGCATTCTCCTTCATAAAATGGCAAATGGTCCAGATGATTCCACAGTCGGATCTGCCCCGGGAGGATGCCGCTTTCGGTCCCCGTTGATGTCTCCACGTAGCCGTCAGTGTCCACTGAATTGTTTCTCTGAAAAAATAATTATATATGTCGCCGCAGACATTTAAAGACGCGTTAATTAAACTAATATTGCAATGTTGATTGAATAAATAATTAATTTGAGAATTCCTTTGTTTATAAAACAGTTTTAAGAATAAATTGGACGTGATTTGACTACAACTTAACTTATGATATGAAACTCAATAGAGTATTGTTCTTTAATAAAACATTGTTTTGTAAATAATAACATTTACCTATTTATTTACTTTCTTATTTACTAAAATAAAACGATAGAACGTTGTGTTAATTTATCGTAGTGTTTTTGTATTGTTATTGAGTCAAGGGACGGTCGTACCTGGTGGGGCGTCCGAACTTATAAAAAGGCGTAATTTGAGCACGGAGCTCACTTTGCTGCCGGATTTCGAACAATTATCACTGTAAGTAGAATCTATGTTGGTTTGATTAAAATAATTATTATTTGAATTGCTTTGCTTGTTTTCTTTTGTGCAATTTCCTTATCTAAGGCTTTTGTCTTGAAACTAAATCTGCCTTTTATGTTTAAACATTAAAACCTTCATAGCTGTGACAGAACCGATGGCCAAGGTCAGCGGTTCTGTAGTTTTTTAAAAATAACTGCCATGTCCAAACTTCGATATCAGAAGTGGGATACTTACCTACAAATCCTGTCCGTTTAATTTTATTTTTCAGATCAATCTACTCAGCTTATCACATTGTGAAGGTATCTTGTGTGTGCTACGATGGATAAAGACCAGAACGAGACAACTGCACCAAGTTTTCCAACGTGTACAGTGTCCGGACCAGGCGCTGGCGATCCTGGATCAACTGGTACTGTTAATGCGACCCCGCTACAGCAGCATGTGAGTAACGTACCTCCTGAATTTTACTTACATATGATGACAATGATGCAAAGTATGACAGAGCGATTATCAAAACAACGCGATAAAGTAAAGATAACTGATGTATTCTTGCCTTCGTACGACCCAGATGGTAACGTAGGGGTTCGCGAGTGGTGTGAACACATTTCTTCAGCGAGAACTAACTATGAGCTCAGTGATTATGATATCCGCATGAAGGTTACTAGTCTACTGAAAGGTCGAGCTAAAATATGGGCTGATAACTGGCTAGTTACCACGTCTACGTGGGACGAGTTGCGTCAGAACATTATCACCACCTTCGAACCTGAAAGTCGCTATTCGAAGGATGTGTTAAGGTTTAAGGAGCACAATTACGACCCCACCAAAGATATTGCCGAGTTTCTATCAAAATCTTGGATTTTATGGAGACGCGTAACTAAGGATAAACTTGATAATAATGACGCCGTAGAAGCTGTGATAGGAACAATTAGTGATGAACGACTTCGGATCGAATTAATGAATGCCAGAGCCACCTCGGTACCAGAGTTAATATCGGTCGCGTCATCTATTCGTGTTAAGCGGCCCAATAATGCAAACACTAACCAACCACCCACTAAACGTTTAAAGTATTCTATCGATAATCGAAACGTCCCTTATTGTAGCTTTTGTAGGAAGCCAGGACATACTTCCCGTGATTGTCGTAATAAAAATACGTCTGTAGCCATTGAAAAACAGGCAGATAAAACTTCTAGTGTAACAGCTACATCGTTACCCAAACAAGGCGATAATAGATACTGTTCATTTTGCCACAAACCCGGTCATACATTTGATACATGTTTCCGTCGAGAAAAGCATATAACTTCCAATATAAATTCAATTGTAACAAATAAACATAGGTTGAATACTATGCGTATGCGAGTGGGTGATATAGTTATTGATACCGTATTTGATAGTGGCGCAGAGTGTTCTGTCATGCGCGAATCCATTGCGAATAAGCTACCTGGCAAACGACTACACGTAGTGAACTTTTTGCGTGGTATAGGTCCGTTCCCCGTGGTCACTAGTAGTATGTTAACGACTGTATGTGTTATTGACAATATAAATATAGAGATAGAATTTTACATTTTGCCCGATTATGAAATGACCTCAGATGTGTTGATAGGTGCAAATATTTTAAAAGAAACCGGATTAACTGTAATAGTCTCTCAAAATACTGCGACGTTATGCTCCCAACCTCGTGTCATGCACATGCGATCGATCGCCAGTCCATTTGACAATATAACACATGATTTAAGTAATGAGTCAGAGATCAGTGAACTGTTAACTTTACTTAATAAATACTTGGACATTTTCACGCGCGGCTTTCCTCGAACTAGGGTAAATACTGGTCAGCTAGAGATTCGTTTAAAAAATCCAGACAAGTTCGTAGAACGAAAACCCTATAGGTTAAGCCCAGTTGAGCGTGAGAAGGTTAGGGAAATTGTCAAAGAATTGATAGATAATGATATCGTACAAGAAAGCAAATCTCCGTACTCGAGTCCAATAATTTTGGTAAAAAAGAAGAATGGAGACGACCGCATGTGCGTAGACTACCGAGAACTAAATTCAAACACTGTACGCGATCATTACCCTCTTCCTCTAATCGCGGACCAAATTGATCAATTAGCTGGTGGTAAATACTACACGACCTTAGACATGTCGTCAGGATTTCATCAAATTTGTGTGGCCGCTGACTCTATAGAGAAAACTGCTTTTGTGACTCCGGATGGTCTATTCGAGTATAAAACCATGCCGTTCGGATTATGCAACGCACCTTCAGTTTATCAGAGATGCATAAATCGTGCTTTAGGCCCCCTCTTGCGTCCAGGTAGTGCAAATAAAGCTCATAATGATAGCATATCTCAAGTATACATAGATGACGTCATATGTAAATGCCGTGATTTCTCATCCGGCCTTATATACTTAGAGAAGGTTTTTATAGCATTACGCGAATCGGGTTTCTCGGTTAATATTGATAAATGTTTGTTCTTTAAACGGTCAATAGAGTACCTAGGCAATGTAATAGAAAATGGTCAGGTTAGTCCTAGTCCCAAAAAGATTGAAGCTTTAATAAAAGCCCCGGTACCAACTAACGTCAAACAAGTTCGCCAATTTAACGGTCTAGCGGGATACTTCCGTCGATACATACCAGATTTTGCACGGACGATGGCTCCTCTTTACGAATTAACTAAGCAGGGCGTTAGGTGGCAATGGACTCACGTTCATGAAGAGGTTCGACAAAGAATAATTCGTCATTTAACCTCTACACCGGTGTTAACAATATTTCAAGAAGGGGAACCTATCGAACTATTTACCGACGCTAGTAGTCTAGGCTTTGGAGCGATACTTGTTCAGATCATCAACGGACGACAGCACGTGGTAGCTTACTTTAGCATGCGTACGACAGACATAGAAAGTAGGTACCATTCCTATGAACTCGAGACTCTGGCTGTCGTACGAGCTATTAAACATTTCCGGCACTTCCTATATGGACGCCAATTCAAAGTAATTACCGACTGCAATGCACTGAAAGCATCAAAACACAAAAAGGACTTGTTACCTCGCATTCATAGATGGTGGGCTTATCTTCAAAATTTTGAGTTTGATATAGAATACAGGAAGGGCGAGCGGATGCAGCATGCAGATTACCTAAGCAGAAACCCGGATCCCCTGACTGTCAATGTTCTGACCAAAAACTTAGAGTGGATAAATATTGAGCAAAGACGCGATAATCAATTGCGGCCCATCATAGACAGTTTATATAAGGGAGAAGTTGTCCCAGGATACCAACTTGAGGACGGTGTTCTTAAAGTCGAAAGGGAAGACTCTGTCTTTGGTTTACAAAAGCTCATTGTTGTACCAAAGTCTTTCCAGTGGAGTCTTATTAATACTTTTCACAGTGCTCTTAAACACCCGGGCTGGGATAAGACTCTTCACAAAATAAGAGAAAATTATTATTTTGATAAGATGAACACAACCGTCCGCAATTTTGTTGATAACTGCATTGTATGTAGAACTTCAAAGCAGACGTCTGGAGCTACTCAGGTACAGTTGCACCCAATTGTCAAGCCAACGGTTCCATTTGAAGTAATACATATGGATATTACTGGTAAGTTGGGAACATCCAATGAACAAGAGTACGTTGTGGTTACAGTGGACGCCTTCACTAAATATGTTTTACTACGCTACACCAATGACAAAAGTCAATACAGCACCTTAGCGGCCTTGAAGCAAGTCATCCATCTTTTTGGTGCTCCAAGGCAAATAATAGTTGACGGCGGTCGCGAGTTCCTAGGGGAATATAAAACTTACTGTGATATATTTAACATCGAAATACACTCCATAGCGCCGGGCGTTAGTAGAGCTAACGGACAAGTGGAGCGAGTGATGGCAACGCTAAAAAATGGTCTGATCATGATAAAAAATTATGAGACGCCAAACTGGCACACAGCCCTAGAAAGCCTCCAACTCGCCCTCAACTGTACTGTCCACAGAACTACAGGTGTAGCGCCGCTCACACTATTAACGAGACGTCAAAACTGCGTCCCACCAGAGCTGCTCACTTTGGTTAACCTGGATAACGCATCAATTGACATTGAAGCCCTTGAAAACCACGTAAAACAAAAAATGGCGCAGTTATCGGCTAAAGATAAAGCAAGATTTGACAGAGGCAGAGCTGCAATACAACGGTTTCAAAGGGGCGATTTTGTTTTGATAAAAAACAACCCTCGAAATCAGACCTCACTTGATTTGAAGTTTAGTGATCCTTACGAAGTTCACAGAGTTCTCGAAAATGACCGCTACCTCGTGAAAAAGGTAGTGGGACACCATGGGCGCCCACGCAAGGTGGCGCATGATCAACTTCGGCGAGCTCCGCAACCCGGAGGGACTACTCAAGCGGCCGTGTCGCCCCTAGACGATCAGCAAGCCGGGCCTTCCGGTATCGCGGCAACCTCTCAGCCACCAACTGCCTCGTCTGTGGTGCCGCCCAACGAAGACTAAAACGATAATGGTGAGAGCCTTTTATGTCGTTTCTGCATTAATATTTAAAATGGATACCTATCCTTCTATAAATAACTAAAAGATGCTATTGACGTGTGGAGCCGTTCAATATGCCAAAAAAAAAAAAAATGCTATAACTAAAAGATGCTATTGACGTGTGGAGCCGTTCAATACGCCAAAAAAAAATGCTATAACTAAAAGATGCTATTGACGTGTGGAGCCGTTCAATAAGCCAACTAAAAGATGCTATTGGCGTGTGGAGCCGACCAATAAGCCATGTATTATCCCATCCTGAAAGAATTAAAATCCCCTGTGTACCACGGCGTACAAGACCGCCCAGAGCACAGCATCGACCTATACCATTATCCTTAGAGCCTCTGTTCTATACAGCATCAACCTTTAACCCGCACCTATCCATTCCTAAAAAAAAAAAAAAAAAATGAAATAAAAATAAAAAAAAATAATAATAATATGTTTTACTGTTGCCATGTGGAATGGGCAGAAACATTGAAAACAATTACAACTGAAACAACTGTTGTCATGTAAATCTGACGAACGAACGAAAGACGAATGTTTCTTTTCATACGAGATGAGAAACTTTGTGTCGTTGCTATTACTTTTACTGTAACTACGTGGAGTGGCTTTGCAGTGAAGCTAAATCTTAATGCACACCTAATGTTTTTTCTATTACGCTTACAATTTGGCTTGTGTGTACTGTGGAAGTACCTGGCCCTCACAACATTTAATCTTTTATCCCAGGAGGACAGACCAGGAGCAATGCAGAGCACGCATCGCCGATCAGTATGGCCGTGTCGCCGCAGACATTTAAAGACGCGTTAATTAAACTAATATTGCAATGTTGATTGAATAAATAATTAATTTGAGAATTCCTTTGTTTATAAAACAGTTTTAAGAATAAATTGGACGTGATTTGACTACAACTTAACTTATGATATGAAACTCAATAGAGTATTGTTCTTTAATAAAACATTGTTTTGTAAATAATAACATTTACCTATTTATTTACTTTCTTATTTACTAAAATAAAACGATAGAACGTTGTGTTAATTTATCGTAGTGTTTTTGTATTGTTATTGAGTCAAGGGACGGTCGTACCTGGTGGGGCGTCCGAACTTATAAAAAGGCGTAATTTGAGCACGGAGCTCACTTTGCTGCCGGATTTCGAACAATTATCACTGTAAGTAGAATCTATGTTGGTTTGATTAAAATAATTATTATTTGAATTGCTTTGCTTGTTTTCTTTTGTGCAATTTCCTTATCTAAGGCTTTTGTCTTGAAACTAAATCTGCCTTTTATGTTTAAACATTAAAACCTTCATAGCTGTGACAGAACCGATGGCCAAGGTCAGCGGTTCTGTAGTTTTTTAAAAATAACTGCCATGTCCAAACTTCGATATATATTTTAGGAATTCGATACTTCTAACCTATATGAGATGTTGATCTACGGTGCTCTTAACTGACTAGATGCAAGAAAAAAGTCTAGGTACCAATTCGTGTACCAATCCCGGAGTCCTCCTTTTTAGCGCCGAGAACGGGGGGGGGGGGGGTTAGTGCGGTAGAAATCCCACATAATTGCGGTAGAAATCCCACATCCCCTGCGTCGCTCCCACGGCGTCGGGTCACTTTTGAAGGTTCCCCCCTCGACGACAAAAAAAAAAGCTACCAATTCGTGTAAGCAGATGTTAAATGAAATTCAGAGTTCGTTATACTACGTTCTTTTAAAAACTTTCCTCCAAAATAATCTTATAATTTAGACCTTTTGACAATAAACTACTTTTGACAATAGAATTACTCGAATAACATGACATTAAAATATTTTTTAGAGAGAGAGAGTAACGGCTGGAGAGCAGAGATGGGCATAACTAGTTACTTAAATGTAATGTAATTAATAATGAAATTACAAAGTAATTAAATTAAATGTAATTGAATTCCACAATAATCAATTAAATTGTAATTGAGTTACTACCAACGTGCAATGTAACTGATTACAATAAATTTAATTACAAAATAATTTAATTACAACATAACCTAATTACCTAGTAATTGTAACCTTAACTTTGCATATGAAATATATTAATATATCTATCTGTAATGTTTTTTGTTTACAATGATAATCAAAACAAGATGTATTTAATATTTCAACAAAACATCTGATACACATGTTTTTTTAGAAATGAGCGTATATAACTTTTTTTATTTTTTTTTAAATATTAAATAAAATAAAAATATAACATCTTCGCTTAGTGTAGTAGCGTATGTAGGATTGTAGGTAAAGCAGGCACGGTCTGCAACTTCGGCAAGTTCGAATTTAAGTGCAAACGTTCCAATCTAATACTGATTTAAATATTAAATAACTTTGCAACAAATTACTTATGTAATCTGTTATAATGTAATTAGATTAACTTGTAATTAAATTATTTTTAATTAGTTACATAAAATACTTATTGTAATTAGTTACCTATGTAACCTGTTACAAATTATTTTGAATACTAATTACAAAGTAACTGTAACTTGTAATTGTTAATTCAATTGCTTTTTGCCCATCACTGCTGGAGAGAAATGCAGACAGATCTTAAAGGATTAAAAGGAGCTAACGTTTTTCTCTACAAAATTCAGCAGCATTCTAAACAAGTTTTTTCGAAAAACTCGTTGTTGCTACTTTTATCTTTTTCTGGGAGCATGCGCTGTCAAACTTTCAATTTTTATAAATGAACGAAGGTCTGTGGTGTATGGGCTCTTGCTTAATTATGTGTTAATAGAATTACTCGCACATGAAATTAAATTTTTTTTTAGAGAGAGAGAGAGTAACGGCTGGAGAGAAATGCAGCCAGATCTCAAAGGATTAAAAGAAGCTAACGTTTGCTTTTACAAAATTTAGCAGTGTAGCTACTCTAATCAGTTTTTTCGAAAAACCGGTTTCAGATTAAATCATAAGAAGTTACTTTTAACGCTAGAACATCTCATTTATCTCTCAGGGTAACGTAAATTGAAAACATACGATTAAGGTGAAATAACCCAAGATTAATTCTACTTATCAATCATGATCAAATACATCGCTGCGATAAATATTCAAAATATAAGTGTCAATATCTAATAGGTACATGGCTAACTAAAGTAAATAAAGATGCTCGTATGAATAGATTGTTATCTTTTGTGCCTAAACTGTTTCTCGAGAAAGAGAATTATCAGATAAGATTAGAAAGAACACGTAATCTCATCATATTTGTTCCGTGAGAGCATTTTAAGCGATCTCCTATAATATGAATAATAATATATCGGCCGTGTAGGTTTCCTCACGATGTTTTCCTTCACCGAAAAGCAGTGATAATTAATTTCTAATACGCACATAATTTTTAGAAAAATCAGTGGTGCGTGCCGGTGTTTGAACCTCAGACCTCACGATCGAGAGGTCAAGTTTCAACCATTAGGCTATCACTGCTTAGTATAAAAAGTAGTATAATATGAATTAATTACCTAAAACACAAAGTTAACATGAAATGCTCTTAAACATGAGAACTAAATTTTGTCTCTGATATTCCAATTAAATGTATAAAAGTTAGAAAACAAATGTATTTATAATAATAAATATACATATTATGAATATATAATAATAATCTACATCTACATATTTGAATCCGTAATGTACTTTGGACTATAGTAATGGTGATCTCCTAAAATTAAAAGAAATATAATTGCATGACAAAAATTACGTCCACAGTAGGGCTTCTTCTTGACAGTTTTGGAGAAATATATATTTAGAAGAGACAGGAAAAAGCTAGTCGTTTCTCGAGATACCTTGACAAATATTGATCGGGAATTATTGCTTCAAGAAATAAAAAATACTGAGAAATAAAACCCTTAGTCAAAATTATTTTATTTTTTTCTTTTTATTTTATGTTGTGTAACAATAATAAAATACGTGTTATCAGTCCTGCTTCGCAAAATTCATAACATATTTCAACGAAGCCTAGATATTTGATAATAGTTATAGTTGCAATAAATTCCCGATAGTTTTGCGATAATCCATCATTCTTGATAACATTGATAGTACTAGATAACTGGTCAAAATAATCTGACACCTGACAACTACTTTGAAAGTACTTTTATTAAAATATAGAAATAACTAGCTGTCCCGACAAACGTTGTTTTGCCATATAAAATATAAAAAAAAAATTATGTAATACCCCTTAAGGGGTATGAAAAATAGATGTTGGCCGATTCTCAGACCTACTGAATAAGCATATAAAATTTGGTAAAAATCGGCCAAGCCGTTTCGGAGGAGTTTGGCAACAAAAACTGTGACACGAGAATTTTATATATTAGATAAACGACCTTACAGTTCATCTATTGGTAAATGGCCGGTCCTGTTCAACTGACATCAACTTCAGGTCAATAGAGCAGGAGGTCTACTTGAAGTCAGCCATAGATGCTTTGAATCATCAGGACTGTATGACATCCTTACCCTTTTAACCACCTATTTCTAGCGTGAAGCATTTCTTGTATTTTGACTGAAGGATGTGGTTGCCAGCACACATGAGGCATCCATTATAGTCCTCGGGAGTAGCAACGCATTTGTGATTGACTTTAGATGGAACCCATGTTCTGTATGTAGTTTATTACAAATGTCCATGGGCGGCAGTGACCACTTAACATCAGGTGGACTGCATGCTCGTTTGCTACTTCAGTCAGATCAATCAAAAAAAAACAGAATATCAATCAAAAAAAAACAGAATATCAGCTCATAACACATATAATGAAGGTTGATAATAGGAAAAAAACTTTTTTTTTTGTTTTCGAGGGGGAAACCTTCAAACCCGACGCCGTGGGAACGACGCAGGGTTATTTGGGATTTTTACCGCACTAAAACCCCCCCGGTGGCCGTCCTCGGCGCTAAAAAGGAGATCTCCGGGATCTCGAAACGACTTCAACCGGAATCCTCCGAGCGCGTTGCCCCATCGGGCTCCTCCCAGTTGGGCGGCTGGGCCCACCGCTCCGTTGTCTTTACGACGGTATACGGCCACACATATCGCCGTCCTTCCCGGGATTGCCTGACCGAACGGTTCGAGCTCCCACTCTAGCCGTCTGCAACCCCGGAAGCCCCTTTTAGTCGCCTCTTACGACAGGCAGGGGATGCCGTAGCCCTATTCTGATCCTGAAACTACAGGGACGAGGAAAAAATCTAACTGTACTATTTGACGAAATTATATAATTACTTTACACCGCTTTGGTACCATAAGCAACTTCATACAGAACATGGGGTTCTATCTAAAGTAAAGCACAGATGTTTCGCTACTCCCGAGGACTATGATAGTCGCCTCGTATAAAACCTTCAGCATTTATAACATAACGAAATTCTGGGATTCATGGATTCTCGTTTCATTATTTTATGCCTTGAACCACGAAAGGTGAACTTTTACTTTCCATTAACCATCTTAGATTATTCTTAAAGAAGTATTTCGTCGTCAAGCCATTACTGTCCCACTACTGGGCACGGGTCTTCTCTCAGAATGAGAGAGTTTATTCCATAGTCCACCGCGCTGGCCAAGTGCGAATTGGTGGACGTATTAGAAGTAAGTAACGAAGTAACGAAGGACGTAAAGAAGTATTTACCCCATAAAAGAACCCGAATTTGTCGACAGGTGGCGCTCCCCCCGTCGTGCTGGCGGGCAGGACCTTCGCCAGGTCCAAGAGGGAGTCATCGTAACCATCGAAGAGCAGTTCTCCAGCCAACTTGGAGACCGACAGCCGGTGGTTGAAGAGCGCCAGACCCATTGACAGCGTCTTCTGCTTGTAGAACCCTGAGTCTCTCATACGGTAGACTGCTGACTGAAAGGAAGTACAATTAAATTAATAAAATTAAATTAATAAAATTAAAAATAATTAATTTTAATTTCAAGATATTGGTGATATTTTTATGAAATAATTAAGTAGCCTATATAGTGTGCTTGATGGTACGTGCTACGTGGTAGATGCCGCTCATGTAAGCAATTCCACAGAGAAAAGAGGTACGAGAAAAACGCGATTAAAATTTTGGATACGACTTGCTTTCCTTAGCGCTCTAACACGACTTGCTTCAGCGATACATATTTCAGCAAATAATGGTCTGATTTAAACGCAGCGGTCCAGAAACGCATATCATATGTGCGTAACTATATACAATAAAATACCAAATAAATTTAAAAATTTAACTGTAAATAAATTTAAAAAACAACTACATGAGTGGCTCGTTGAAAAATGTTTTTATACTTTGAAAGAATTTATGCCCTAATCATTATTTTATTCTATTAATATTATAATTTGACAATAATTAATACCATACTGACTCTATAAAAATGTATTTTGCACGCCAAATATGGCAAATGTGAGAAACTTTTAAATTGTGTACAAACCTTCGAACCACATTTATGCAAATAAATAATTATGACTTATGACTTATGACTAGTCGGTAAATATGCGCAAGACAATGTAGTTTTAGAAAATGGAATAAAAAAAAGAAAACTATTTTTTTTTAATTCCACCTAGACCTTAACTTTATTATCAATTTTAACTCCCCAACTCAATTAAATGCTTTTAAATCTGTTAACCTGCGTACTTTTAGTTACCGTAATTGGTTCACTTTTTTCGATACTGAACTGTTTGAAAGCTGCACTTTTTAGTTCGTAAAAAGTTAATCCGTTCGTAATTGGATATAACTCTAACAAGCTCCTAGACTTCCAATAATCCATATTAGGTACATAACATAAAAATGAACACGTGTCTGTAATCTGTATCCAGATTGCACATATTTTCAAAAAAGATAGTTTGTAGGACTGAGTAGGTATAGGAAATTATTTTTCTTCCATGAGATTTCCATAATTTATAGAACTTATTTACGTAACCAACGTTTAAACAAACGTGACATAACTTAAAATTGTAATAACTTTTTTATAAACTAGATTGATTTCATTTAAAGAAAGACTAAATGTTATCTCGAGATATGGACTGTAAATATCTATAAACTCTTCAAATTAATCTGGCATTGGCGCATTAGCACTTGGCACAATTATTGGGACATAGGACTCACTTATTTGTGCGGCAGTTTGCTGCCGAACGAAGATTTCTAAGACCTTCGCTGTTCTAATCCTTTATTGATCTTTATGTACTCTACAAATATTGTACAATGATGGATTTAATGCTATAGGCGTTCTCTGGCAGCCAACTTTCAGGTGTTTGCCTTCCTTGGTGTTGTTTTTACTATTGTAATATAGTTTACTCATTCCTAGCTGTGAAAAATAGATTAGATAGACTTATAAATATTGCATGCCGATAAGGTAGAATAAGACAACTTCGTGAATAATTATAACAGCTTTTATGTAACATTATTCTAGCCAACAAAGAATTATTATTATAATTATCATGAATTTATCTTTTAAAAGCTCGGCATATGAATCCGGTGTATTGACATTCATGGGCCTAAGCCAAGTGAATTTTGAAGGTGGTAGAACCAGTGTAGTTCGACCGGGGAAGTACCACCGCCACACCTATTTCTAGCGTGAAGCATTTCTTGCGTTTCGATAGAAGGGTGTGGTTGCCGGCACACATTTACATGAGGCGACCATCATAGTCCTCGGGAGTAGCAACGCATCTGTGTTTGACTTCAGATAGAACCCATGTTCTGTATGAAGTTGATTACAGATGTCTATGAGCGGCAGTGACCACTTACCATCAGGTGGACTGCATGCTCGTTTGCTACTTCAGTCAAATAAAAAAAAAAGTGAGTGCCACTTACAAGAAAGAAAGTTATTATTATTAAGATACTTACAGCAGCAATAACATTGATGATGGTGATGTTGTCCTGCAGAGTCCCGTTGCTGGAAGGGTCGAAGTGCCAGCTCCTCTGGGTGCGGTAGCCCATGGAGCCGTTGTTCTGATGCCAGCTGATGTTCACGTGGCGACGGATCTCGCGGAAGCGGTACGGACCTGCAGAATAATGATATATGTTAAGTCTCTCTGGGAAGTTGCAAGTTTATGCAGCTCGACAACAGATGGTCCACGTGGTATTGAGTTTTTAAGCGTCATTTTTTATTATACAATTATAGAAGTAAGTACAAGTAGTTATCCCTGTAGTTCCGGGATCAGAATAGGGCTTCGGTACGGTGGTCTCTTACGACAGGCAGGGTCCTGTCATAAGAGGCGACTAAAAAGAGCTTAAGGGATGCGGGCGACAAGAGTGGGAGCTCAACGATCCAGAACCAGACGAGCCAGACGATCCCGAGAAGAACGGCGGTATGTGTGGTCGCATATCTTCGTAAAGACCAGACGAAGCGGGGGAACAACCGCTCACCTGAGAGGAGCCCGAAGGGGCAACGCGCTCAGAGGTCTCCGGTTGCATTCCTTTAGAGATCCCGGAGTCCTCTTAGGAGTATAAGAATTAATGATTCAGTCACCTATGGTATATCGTATATAAAGGGGCTGAGAAGTTAAATTAATTGAGTAACAATCCTTTATCGAAAATACCTCTGAACTAAAATGGATTCTTAAGAATTGGTTTGAGCTGTTATAAATACTCATTATTATTATGTTACATTAAAAAACGTCGTGTCATGACTTGTTGTGCCCATCCGGTAATTAACGTTAGATAAGTAATAATTATCTATTATAATTAGTGGTACTTAGAAGTGCACTTGGTTACGCATGCCTTAGATTAAGTGTGTATTAGTTCTAATATGTCGACGTTGACCTACCAGCTAATTAACCTAGGGCCAGCTTCCGTCATTTCAGTTCTATTTTTATTTCTAACTAGCTGATCCGGCGAACTTCGTTCCGCCTAATAGTCAAAAATCTAACACTATCAGAGTTCCTCCACTTTATTATGCAAATATTATACATAATGAAGTGGAAGTGCGTGAAGTGTGATATGTGACGTCAGGAAGGCCAGTAGTCTTCGTTATTATTCATTCTTGAAGATTTCAAGTAAACAGGAATAAACTTCTTCGATTTATTCACAATTGAGGAGGTCCGATCGCTTCGGCGGTTAAACAAGAATTTTTTTCTACCGGCGTTCGCTCGCCTTTTTATAACAACGTTTGGTGGTGTGACAATAACAAATTTATGGAGGATAAACTAAATTACCTACAATTCTACGCAACGCATTTGTGATTGACTCCAGATAGAATCCATGTTCTATTTGAAGTTGCTCACACATGGTCATGGGCGGCAGTGACCACTTACCATCAAGTGGACTGCATGCTCGTTTGCTACTTCAATCAGATAAAAAGAACTCTTTATTTAAAAAAAAATAGTACATTAAAATTCATAACGTAGTTTTAAAGAACTAAGCATACATACACAGGGAGAGACAACGCGAAACGACTTTGTTTTATACTATGTAGTGATACCAGCAGCGCCCTGCTGTTTTCTGGTCTGAAGGGTGCAGCAAGAGAAACATACTTATTCGAAGTATTCCACCTCAGGACTAGCACCAAATTTGTGACTAAGATAAAGTAATGGGACGGCCATTACTCACGTGAGGCAAATTTGGCGATTTTTCGACGACCCCTATGGCCTTGGCCCTTCCTCCAATCACACTTAGAATAAGAAGAGTAGCATGCTTTACTTAATTTAAACTTTAGCTGAATTGTATACAGTTCTTATCCTATTTAAATTCATTCATTTGTCACTAAGCCAGTAACTCAGCATATAGGTTATATAAGCATTACCTTGAATTCAAAGTTCAGATCGCCATTCATTAGATAGGCTGCAGTAAACTGACCCATATCGTGAATAGACAGAGGTTATCAAACTAATTGACATATGAACTTCATTATACTATTATGTTTTATGCAGCGTGCTTCATTAGTGAAAATATTAACTTCACGTGAATAAATTTGGTCAAATGTGTTTTTGTTTTTGATACATCTCGACAAATGCGCGAAAATGGTGATTTAAATATCTTTAATTTTTTTTTATCTAACTGAAGTAGCAAACGAGCATGCAGTCCACCTGATGATAAGTGGTCACTGTCGCCCATTGACGTCTGTAATCAACTTCCTACAGAACATGGGTTTCATCTGAAGTCAATCACAGATGCGTTGCTACTCCCGAGGACTAGGATCGTCGCCTTATTTGAAAGTGTGCCGGCAACCACACCCTTTCATCGAAACGCAAGAAATGCTTCACGCTAGAAATAGGTATGGCGGTGGTACTTCCCCGCTAGACTGGTTCTACCACCTTCAAACATCATCATTAATGTTTAATTAATTGGCTAAAATTTATCATTTTTTTTTGTTTTTGTTTATATCGTTATAATCATGCTCAAAATGCAACCCGTATTTTAAACATCATTTAAAACATTTAAGTAATGTACCTAACTATTTGAATGTTTTATCAAAGTTTAAACTTCTTTAAAGAAATATGCTGTTATATTTCTTAATTCCGGGCAGCCTGTATATTTTATTGCTATTCAATTACTTTGTGGTATAGATAATTTTGTTTGTTTCAAGGTGTCAAATAATTCTATTTCTAATCAGCTTTTAATATTGTGATTGCGAGCAGAGAACAAAAAGTGATTATCCTCAACTTCCAATTATCCCATTACTGGGGTGTTTTGTTCTTTTATAATTTAACCTAACGATAAAGCAGACGGGCTACTTGCAATCGCCAATGCATCGCCGGCTTTGTAGGAGAGCTCTTTTCGGACCTTTCTTGAAGAACCCCATGTCATAGCGCTCCGGGAATACCTCAGGAATGTCTCTTAGTTTGGGGTCTTAGTTTTGAAAATATCATGGTTAAATGCGGCTTGATTTAAACTTTGAACCTGTCAGTTGATTGGTTTTGATAAAATAGTCAAACTTATCCGGGTCTTTCTGACTTCCTCCCCCTCATCGACTACGTCCTAAGGGATAACAACGACACTGTGGTCAACGTCGGGGAGAACTCAGTCTTGTGTCGATGTCACATGACCATAGACTGCTATTTAAGAGCTGCTATTTTTTTTTGGTTAGAAATGAAGAATGAAGACAATTCGCATTTTGAAGAAATAAAATTATGTTCGCATTTTGAACAGTTTATGTTAGTCTATTTCTAAAACATGATCATCAATATTTAAGTTAGATGATAGAATACGTTATTAGCATTAGTATATTAACTCAATATGCTAAAAAAATATGTTGAATCCTTTTTATTCCCACTGTCCGATAGATAAAATATAACATAATTATATTTCCTTCGTTTCAAATATGAAATGAAATGAATTAAAATGTCTTTATTTTGCACAAGCCCGACGTGGGCTTGTACAAAATAAAATTACAAATTTTCAGTTACACATTTTTTTCTCACACTACCACCGGATCGGAACACGACCTCAACTAAGAAGATCCGGCAAGAACTCAGTGGGTTGCCTTTTTTTACTTCATATTATATTTTTTTAATGTATAAACAATCATGTTTTTTTACATTGTAATAGAAGGTAGATCCAGTATCTTGACTTTGTATGTTTATAATAAGTAAACCAAGTGTTTATTATAAGTAAACCTACCCAGTTGCACCAAGTTGGGCGTCTCCTCAGGAAAGTTGGCGGCGTTGGTCCAGTTGAAGAGGTACACGTCGAAGTAGAGAGGGACGGTGGGTGCCACCCATTCGTGGTACGAACGAGATGTCGGTGTCAGGGCTATTTGCTGAAAATAACAATTCTGGTATAAAATACATATATAAAAAAGCAGAAGCGGAGCTGAGAGAAATTAAGCGTTTGAGATTCGATTTGTGTTGTTCGAGGTTCAAAGCACACACGTTTTGGCTGTTTTTTTTAATGTGTGCGTATATCGTCAACCTATTATTGGCCCACTGCTAGGCACGGGTCTTCTCTCGGATCGAGAGAGTTTTAGGCCATAGTCCACCGCGCGGGCCAAGTGCGAATTGGTGGAATGTGTGCGTAGTGGAAGAAAAATCCGTAAGGAAAGAGAAATGCCATAAATTATGATTGGAAAAATCGATATTTTAAGGCTTTGTTGCAATTCAAAAAGTAGCAATTTTTAATTGTGGTAATTGTACAATTTTATTATGTTTCCTCAAAACAATGTTTACGTATTTTTCCATAATTTCGAAGTAAATTCTAAGTAAAGACCGAAGAATTGAAAGCGTAAGCGATGTATGTTCATTAAAGTGATTTTTTGAGGAATCGAAGTAAGTAAGTTTTGAAGGTGGTAGAACCAGTGTACTTCGTCCGGGGAAGTACCACCACCACACCTATTTCTAGCGTGAAGCAGAAATAGGTGTGGTGGTGGTACTTGTGTTTCGATGGAAGGGGGTGGTTGCCGGCACACTTTCACAAGAGGCGACTATCATAGTCCTCGGGAGTAGCAACGCATCGGTGGTTGACTTGGGATGGAACCCATGTTTTGTATGAAGTTGATAGCAGATGTCCATGGGCGACAGTGAGCACTTACCATCAGGTGGACTGCATGCTCGTTTGCAATTGAGCCATTTGCCCCCTTCCTTCCCTTATAGAGAGTAAACTAGAGATAAAATGCGTATTCCTGTATTTTTACAGAATGACGTCATTAAACGGGGCACCTATCCACATCTACAAACGAAACAATAATCCAATAACATATCAAATGTCCAAGCTCAAAGACTGGTGACTTTGAATTAATTTAGGCATTTTGGCAATTCAATCGATTACAGATGTCCATGGGCGGCAGCGACCACTTAATGATAAGTGAACTGCCACGGTAGATCTTAATTGATCTTTGACAAATACATCAAACGCGTATCCGTTAATTTTTCGTTAATTAATGAACAATTGACGTCAAGAAATTAATCCGCCGAGACAAAACTGTCGAAGATATTATTAGACGCCTATAAGTAGACTCCGAGTAATAAAATTTTGAATATATTTAAAAAGATTTTTTTATCTGATTGAAGAAGTAAACGAGCGTGCAGTCCACTTGATGGTCACTACCGCTCAGAGACATATGTAAGCAACTTCATACAGCACATAGGTTCTATCTGAAGTCAATCACATGATGCATTGCTATTGAGGACTAAGATGGTCCCTCATATAAAAGTGTACCGGAAAGCACACACTTTCACCATAACGCAAGAAATGCTTCACGCTAGAAATAAGTGTGGTGGTGGTATCTCCCCGCTCGAACACTAAGTCTACCAACTGGCCACCTGGCCACTAGGTCTACCACCAAAATTTCTTTCGATAAAACGTGTTTATTTGACTTTGACTAAAACAAATATTCTTGACTATTTTTAAAACAATTCAAGTTATTTATATAGAGACAAACACTAAATTTGTATATTATTTTGTTATTTTTAACGCGCTTTTATTAGCTTGGTAGTTATAAACAGATGAATCTTGGTAACTGAATATTTAGGTATGAGCATTGAATCCTAATCTTTTTTCTTATTGCTTTTTTATGTTTGAACTAATTATTTTCAGCTAGTTACATTATATGGTAGCAAGGCGTGATTTTTTTAGTTTTATAAACCATAATTTATTTGTTCTTCAAGTAAAAATTTAAAAAGGCTGATTCCATTTAAATGTAATTTTTATAGAACTAGAAATAGAGAGCTTTTAGAACTGTACAGTTAATATTAACTGTACTAATAGTCTAGGGGAGTATTGAGCAGATTGATCAGGGGAGGGAGGGGGCAGTACATTTTTTTTTATTTTATCTGACTGAAGTAGCTAACGAGCATGCAGTCCATCTGATGGTAAGTGGTCACTGCCGCTCATGGACATCTGTAATCAACTACATACAGAACATGGGTTCCATCTGAAGTCAATCACAAAAGCGTTGCTAATCCCGAGGACTATGATCGTAGTATGCCGGAAACAACACCCTTCCATCGCAACGCAAGAAATGCTTCACGCTAGAAATAGGTGTGGCGAAGGTACGTCCCCGGTCGAATTACATTGGTTCTACCACCTTGATATTATTGATCTTAGTCTGGCAAGAATAATTGTACGGAGAATAATTTGGAGTCTATCTCTTTCCACACTACGTGCATATTCCGTGCAGCCCCGCGTATTTGACCAGCTGGTTCGGGTTAATTATTGCTTATTAATTGCTTATCCCGTTTTGATTGGCACACATTGTAAGCCAAGGTTGTACAATTGATGCGCGATTCGTTAATTACGTAACTAAGGTTCGATTGATTGCACGAGTCCTCGTAATGTATGGGTATAACCTGTTTCAATAAAGAATGGTATTCAGAGTGACGGTTTTGTGTTAGTTTATTGAGCATTGGTTCTTCAACTTATTAGACTACTAGCTGTACCCGCGTTCAAATCAATGTATCACAAAGTTTTTCACATTTCACCCCCTTAGGGGTTAAATTTCATAAAATCCCTTCTTAGTCAGCACTTACGTCCTTAAAAGAACCCGCATGCAAAATTTGAAACTCCTAGCACTTGTAGTTTCTGAGATTTCGTGATGAGTGAGTGAGTGAGTGACCTTTCGCTTTTATTTAAATAGATGTAAGATATTTTAAGGTTCCGTACCAAAGGGTAAAAACAAAACACTATTACTTAGATCAGTGGTTCCCAACCGGTGGTTCGCGGACCACTGATGGTCCCTGGAAGCACCCGAAGTGGTCCGATAAGCCAACAAAATATTGTAATATAGCACAATAGGCAGTCGTGACTGAACCAAGGATCAGGAATTAGTAAAGAGTATGTACACAGAAAACGCATTAAATATTGTTTGCTTTGAACAATAATGTACGCGTGTTAAAAAAAATAACCCCATATTTTCACATTTATTTTTATCTTATATTACACCCTCACTGGTGATTCATGTGTCGACAGATATTTTGCCAAATGGTCCTTCGTCACCAAAAGGTTAGGAACCACTGACTTAGACTAAGCTGTTCGTCTATCCGTCTGTCTGTCCGTCTGGGTGTTTATCCTCATGGCTATATCTCATGAATCGTGATAACTAGGCAGTTGAAATTTTCACAGATTATGAATTTCAGTTGCCGCTGTAACAACAAATAATCATACTAATATAAGAAAAGCGAAAGTTTGTGAGTGTGTATGTTTGTTACTTCTTCACGTCTAAACGGCTTTAGCGATTTCCATAGAATTTGGTAGGGAGATAGCTGATACTCTTACTGGTGAACATACAGGCTTCTTTTTACCGTTGAAATGAAATGAAATGAAATGTCTTTATTTTATATAGGCCTACGGGGGCACTTACAAATTGTCAGTTACATTTTTTTTCTTACACTAACTACCACCGGATCGGAATGCGACCTCTACTGAGAAGAGCCGGCAAGAAACTCAGCGGGTTTTTCTTTTTTCTTATCTATACCCATTTTTTTTAAATATAATTACAATCATGTTTTTCTTTTGACGACCCGCGTGGCGCAGCGGTTATCATACTGGTCTGAAGCGCAATGGGTCCCGGGTTCGACTCCGGGCCAGGCAGGTATCTGAATGATGAGTTTAGGTTCCTGTTCTGGGTCTGGGTGTTTGTGTATTCGTCTTGTGTGTCCATGGTACCCACGACACAGGAGAAAATCCTAGTGTGGGGATATGAGTGTAGAAAGCGTGAAAAGCGTGTTTTTACATGGCAATGAAAGTTAGCTCCAGTATCTTGCTTTAAGTTGCCTTGCGTTGTGAAATATGTCATTCCCAAGGGACAACGAACGATATTAATTAATTATTTATCAACGTGGGCGAAGCTGCGGGATTCAACTAGTAGGTACAGAATAAAATAAATATTTAAGAGAGCTCTCGTACTGTTTTAAAGATATTCTATATTTTTCCAATTACAGATGCATTGCTTCTATCGAGTTAAAAGTGAGCCGGCAACCACACCCTTCAACCGACGCGCAAGATTTGCTACACGCTAGAAACAATTTCATCATTGAAATTGCAATGTACTTATGATTTTTATCAGCTATCAAACACTTGACCGTAAGGACGTGGCGAATGTCGACTTAGATCCCCGAGATCCGTATTAACGTGACAAACACTTATCCGGTATTATATTTATCAATATTATTTATATCTAAAAATACGAAATAAAATAAATTGCTATAAAAATCCTATATTTATAACAGAGGCTCGATCTGAAGTCAATCACAGATGCGTTGCTGCTACCGAGGACTAAGATGGCCACATATAAAAGTGACCCGATTACTAGTATTAGTTTTTTTTTAGTTATAACTAGTTGACCCGGCGATCTTCGTTCCGCCCAAAAATCAAAAATCTAAAAGTAAGCGTGTTTTTCTACTAAATTATACATATTTTACACATAAAACCTTCCTCTTGAATCAATCTATTAAAAAACTTCATTATAATCCGTAGCGTAGTTTTAAAGATCTAAGCATACATAGAGACAGACAGAGAGAGGCGACTTTGTAGTGATATCCAAAAATATTTTATGTTAGTATAATACCTACCTTATTTTCATCAGAAACGTTTAACGATTACTTGCATACGACTACCACTTAATTAATTAGTGTTTTTTGATAACCCAAATTTACGAATACATTTGTAAATATTATGCAGTGGGACGATCTTAACAAGTAATATAATCAATTTTGATTTATTTTACTACTTGGTAGTAAAATCGTGACAAGTTTGTAGTAAACTAGGTTAATCTCGTGTCTTCGCACGCTTCGGTCACCTCTAGCAAGGTAATGAGTACCTATCCGATGTGTTAATCTACGAGTAGGTCATGTGTATGCTTGTCCCTGTAGGTCCGGGGCCAGAGAGTAAAATCGAGAAGTTTGCTTACTATGTATATATGTAGGATATATGTAGGATTTTCGAACGATAATCTCTTTAAAATACGAAGCTGAAGGCGTAGCATGAGATTAGTAGATAGACAAATCGCTCTAAACATAACAACATGTTAAAGTTTTGTATAATTTATGTATTAATGTAAAACTCAACAGCTATACAATATAATTAACCATTCATATTAATCTGAACAAAACAAAATAAATCCAAAAGAAGTACAGAATTTACGAATTGAAATGGATGACATGTCTATTTTGCATAGACATACGGAGACACATTTTGTCAGTTACATATATATTTTTTACACTACCACCGGATCGGAACACGACCTCAACTGAGAAGATCTGACAAGAAACTCAGTGGGTTTGTCTTTTTTTTCCTTGGATATCTTTTTTATTTTTTTTAACGATCCCCAATTTATCAATACATGACTTACGAAAACAAAGTTGTAATTGTTGAGAATCCCAAACATGCTGGCTGGATTAAAATTAAATCGAAACACCAAATAATTTCACACGCGAGATATAAGTAACCAAAATCCCGTAAAGCCATAGAAATACTCATAACCGACTCAAGAACACGTGTTACCCCTAGGCTTAATTAAATTACCCGCCGCCTAAATTAATTTGATTACTTAATTAATTCGGTTATAATCTTTCTGAAGTTGCAGATTATGTTAATAAAGCTATAAGTACATAACAGATTTGACGACCCGCGTGAAGAAATTGCCGTACCGAGGTATGTACCATATGAGGTATTATCGGAGCGCTGTGACATAGGGTTCTTCAAAAAAGGTGCGAAAAGAACTCACCTTCAAAGCCGGCGATGCATTGGCGACTCTTCTGGTATTGCGAATGTCTATAGGCGACGATGACTACTTTTCATCAGATAGCCCGTCTGCCTTACCGTTAGATTAAAGTATAAAAAATAGGTCTGACACGCAGTTGATTCCGGGTTCCATCCCCGGTCAGACAGTGAATGAATATCTGAATGATGAATTAAAATATATATATTTTTTTCAATTCTTGTTCTGTGTCTGGGTTTTTGGGTGTCCGTCGTTTCATGTGTCCATGGCACCCGACACAGGAAAAAATCCTAATGTAGGGCTATGATTTTAGAAATCGGTTTTTATTCATATCGCGCGGTAAGAGTAAAATGGATCTTATGTGAAATTTTACTTTGTGTTAAATAATATTCGCTGTTTAGGGAGTTTCTTAAATCGCTGTTATTAAATAGACGTTATATTTTATTGTCCTTGTCTTTTTATAGCAGAAAATCGTGACTTTTAATTCGCCAGACGATAGATTATTATTTCATGTTTTTAACTCATTTCGAAGTACCTAAGCGTTCGGTCTGTTACAAACCAACAAGTAGCTTGCCTGGGGACACTACTGTTAAACTCGTGACTACATTAGTTATAAACATCAATAAGAATCTATATAATGATTGTATTTAAATTGATCGTGCTATGTTATTATAAATATCATAAATCAATAGAAGTCACATCATAAATAAATGGTTATATAAATAAATATTATAAATGCATATATTTAATTTTATATAATGTAATCGATTAATAGTAATGTTTTTGTCTCTGTGACGGTTTCCTTAACGCCTGCCATTTTTAGTATAAAAGGGAGGGTATTATCGTAATATGGATCTTTCTAATAATTCGCAAGTGTAAGACGTTAGGTACTCTGTCCGAATGTATTCTGAAATTGTATACGTGTAAAATCGTGAGAATATAACAATGTTGTACATAATGTGTCGTTTACTTTGGCCATCCAATTCTACTTCTGTAACACTTTCTTATCTACGGAAAATATGTATATTTCTTTTTCTTTTGATATTCATAGAGTATAATTAACATATGTTTAGTGTATTATCGCAATTTTTCATAGAGATATAGGTAATTGCAATGTTGGTGATCGCGACCGAAGAATTTCGTCAACCCATTATTGTCCTATTGCTAGGCACGGGTCTTTTCTCAGAATGAGAGAGTTTAGGCCATAGTCCACCGCGCTGATCCCGTAGAACCGAAGAATGTGACCAAAGCACCCCGAAGTATTGGAAAGTTGACTTTGACATTAACTTTTTGCCCGTGACGTTGTTTTTTACCCTCATAACTTCTAACATACTACAGCCGTGACAACGGTCAAGAGAGCGGTATACGGTAGAGTCCGACCGAAGTTTTGGCTTTGGCCACCTTTGGACAAAAATCCACCTTGGAGCAAATCTTCGACTTAGGCCAAAATAGGCCGAGGCGCATGGCAGCGTGGTAGCATGGTACTGTGGAATAGGTACCTTATAATTTTCATTCTGTTTTGATTTGTAAATATTATAAAGGTAGCCCAATAAAACAAATGACTGTTCACTTTATTGGTATAACAAAAAAAAACAAAGAAGTTGTACCTGCATGACGCTTTTCCTCAATTCCTCAAGGTATTTCACAATATTGTTAAATAAGGCATCAGATGGTTAATGCCGTCATCGAATGTAATATTTTGCAAGAATCTATAGGTACGCTAAAATTCCATGATTAAGGTGAGTAAAAACATTAAAAGAATAAATATAAATGGATTGGATGGATCAAATTGATATTCGTTTACGGTATGGGATCTATACGGTTAATATTTATTATCCGGCCGGATACCGGATATTAAACCACAATCCGGATAAAACGAACAAACGAAAATAATAACCTGAACCTAATCTTAAGAACCTTATTCTCAGGAATCATGAATTTTACTCTAAAGATAACATATCATCCATTTCACGAATATTTATTTATTTATTTAGATACACCATCCATTTATCACTATACATCGTTAAATAGTTTTTTTTACAATTCGTTTGGTTCAGTGTGAATCGCCATTATAGGTTTATACAACTCTCTTAATTTATACGAAGTATAATTGTGAGTGAACTCTAACTCTAAGAAAAAATAAAAGAGAAAAAAACAACAAAAAACAAAAAAAAAGCTTGATCCAAAATATAGGTAATTTAGAAAATTGAAAAATGGACTATGAAATATAAAATAATAATATGAGTATACAAGCTAGTTAAAATCTAAATAATTTATTTATTTATTTTATTTATTTCTTTATTTAAAAAGGGCAGCTAACAAGACAATACATTACACTTACAATCAAAACTACAATAGGCTTAAATTAAATGCTGTCTTAATAACAGGCTTAATTGTACGTATTACAATAATAATTACGTATAGTATAAGTATATGTAAATGTGGTATCTATGTATATATCTATAGTAAAAAAAAGATGTTGTAGTTAATTGAATGTAATTAATCCTGTATTAAACATTTTATAGAATTCTTAAATTTACTAATTTTATTATTAAATATGTCCAATAATATTACAAGTACGAAAGTTTGTGAGGATGTATATATGGGTATGTGTTACTCTTACACCCAAAAACTACTGTACTACGAATTTCACTAATAATTTATATTTGGCACACACATATGTAGATTATGATGTACATTAACACTGATACTCATAACTAGACATCGGATTATATGCATTTACATACTTGCATGTGCAAATATGCATATGATCACAGTTTTATAGCCTCATTGCATATTTTGTTACTTTTTCATTAATATTAGACAAAATATTTCGCAGTTTCTTCTTTTAGTTGGCTACTTCCTATCATAGTTTAAGCTTGACGATCAAAAACATGTCTTCAAATCTATACGAATTTCAGTTCGACGACCCAAAAAAGGTCATCAAATCTAATAACAAAGGTCTTCACAACCAAAAATAGTGTTTTGATAATGCATATTTTGAGTATATTTACTATTTTTATGCATATTTCGCGCTTTTATAGTGCATATTTGCATGCATATTTTGGCATTTTGATAGTGCATATAATCTGATGTCTACACATTACCGTGGTAGAAGTGACCGAAACGGACAAACCCGCAGCAATTACGTAGTAAAGAATAAATCAACTTAATTTAAAACTGCATTTATGTCTTTTAAAAATAAGTTATTAATTAAGATTTTATTGATATCAACTTTTGCATCCGTTATCTTCTAGCTTATCGACATTTATCAAGACAAGTTTTTTTTGTTATGTCATAGTTTACTGTTTATGGGATTGTAATAACGAGCTTGCAATCTATAGCGAATTAACCGACTTCTCAAAGGAAAGAGTTTATCTACTTATCACGTATTTTCTTAGATCATAAAATTGTTTTTGCAATTTGGGAATATTCTTAAAGCGCGCGCTTATAGGGATGTTATGGATATGATTTCGAATCCTTATACGGATAAGTATGTAGGAATAATATTATGCCAATTTTAAGTGCCATTTACTAAAATCCTCCTCATTTAGATTCCGGACCAATTCAAAATATTTATAACGGTTTCGGTTATCGTTAGCCTTTTCGGATATCCGATAATTTCAACATCCCGGTTTAATATGCCATGACATTTTTTTTCTTTTTTAGCATAACGTCGTCACTTTTTCTCCATTTCATAATATAAATGTAGCAAGCGAGCATGCAGTGAAACTGACAGTAACATTATATAAAACTCCGTTGCTACCCCCGAGGACTAAGATGGTTGCCTCATAAAAAACTGAGATTCCGAAACCCCTGCGAAACGCAAGAACAGCTTCCCGGTACAAATAAGCGGCGGTACCTCTTATTTGTATTGGTATCAACGATCCCATTCAATTTTTTTTCATGAAATGCAAACAAGCAAACAAGCATGTAGGCCACCTGACGGTAAGTGCTAAATGCCGCTCATGGGCATGTGTAAGTAACTTCACACGGTACACGGGTTCGATCAGAAGTCAATCAATAGATGCGATGCTACTCCCGAAGACTACGACATTTTTTTTGTTCTCGAGGGGGAAACCTTCGAAAGGTACCCGACGTCGTGAGAGCGACGCAGGGTTAAGTGGGAAATTTACCGCAGTAAAACCCTCCCGGTGGCCGTCTTCGGCGCTATAAAGAGGACTCCGGAACCTCCAAAGGACCGCAGCCGGAATCCTCTCAGCGCGTTGCCCCATCGGGCTCCTCCCAGATGGGCGGGTGTGCCCACCTCCCCGTCTTTACGGCGGTATGCGACCACACATATCGCTGTCCTTCACGGGATCGCCTGAACGAACGGTTCGAGCTCCCACTCTAGCTGCCCGCAACCCTGGACTACGACATAGTCGCCTCATATAAATGTGCAGAAACCACACCCTTCCACCGAAACGCAAGAACTTCACGCTAGAAAGGTATGGCGATGGTCCTTCCCTGTTGAGCTACACTGTTGAGCTATTCTACCATAAAAATCAGACTCACCGAGGAGAGAGCAGCGTCGAAGATGGCGTTCCATGCGATGGCGGTAGCGAGAGCGACGGCGGCGCACAGCGCTGCCGCCGCGGCCGCCGCGCGCCGGCAGCGCGGCGTGCGCCCGCGCATCCCGCACGGGATCGCGCCGGTCCTACACACACACAAACATATAGGTAATCTGTACTGCTACCGATAGCTTTCTTACAGCAAAAACTCAATTTGGCAAAAACATACATTATTGCATTCGTTATACGAACCAAATCCTAATAAAAAACCTTTATTCTTCTACGCACGTGTACAAAACTTTGTAGTGCAATTAGGTAAGGTACAGCGAAATCGCAATTTCAGAAAAATGACGACGATCAGATTACTGCGTTCTTTATCGAGGGTAGTGACTCAGTTGGATGAAATGTCTAGAAATATCAGAATAAAAATTAAGCGGTTATAGTCTTGAGCAATGAAGTTAAGGCCTAGCGCATATAGGTGCACAATTATTAAGTCGATCGAATACTTTTGCCAGGTGATTAATCCAATTCGGCCAAGGAGTACCACCGCTACACTTATTCCTAGCGTGAAGCAATTCCTGATTTTCGAAGTGTGTGGTTGCGTCTCATTTATAAATGAGGAGACCATCTTAGCCCATCTATCGATCGACAGTGGTATGCACTTGGAGATCCCGGAGTCCGTTCTGTAGCGTCGATGACGGCCACCAGGGGGGTTTAAGTGCAGTAAAAATCCTATGTAATCCTGCATCGCTCCCACAGCGTCGGGTACCCTTCAAAGGTTTCCACCTTAAGACAAAAAAAGGTGTTAATCTAGGTCCATGTGTGGAATTATCCGTTTTGCTTGAAAAAGTAACAAACATTTATACCTCCTTACAAAGTTTCGGAGTAATAAAACTAATAAGATAAAATTAGTGTAATACGTTTTATGGATATAACTTAAATTTCGTATTTTTTCGAGATACGGCAAGTTGGCTTTCCTGTGTCGATATGCGCTAGGCCTAAACGAGGTCGTTGACAGAATTCCCCAACTTTAATTGGACAAACGTCAACATACAGAAATTAATTGTAGCAAATTAGAAGGAATTCCTTAATAAGAAAAGCAACGTCCTGACCAAACTTCAAACGAGGTTCATGTATCTACAAATACTAGTCACCCGTCACAACGGTCGAAATTCGACCGTAATTTAAATTAAAAAACATCATATTGTCCAAAGTAGCACCAATATTTCGCTAATTTAAATAAATTGTAATAATTTTCAAGTAATTTTGAACGCACCTGTCAAATATAAAAAGATGTTTATTTAGCTAAGCCGCATTTAAAAGCAATAGCGGGTATTTTGACAAAGACACTGATATTTCTGACGTTATGTGTTTTCATAGTGAGACATTGAATGTTCTATTTCGTTTATTATGTATGATGTTGTGACAAATGCACGGTAGTGTGTGTAATGTGTTTTTAATGGATTTTATATATGATATTTGCATTATTTGAAAAAATATCAACATTCTGCACTCCTTCTCTACGTCCACTATAACCGTGCAAAATTTCATACTAATCCGTCCGCGGCATATCACTGTAAAATGCACCACAAGTTTTTGCGTCACGTATTAATGTACCTACCTATTGATTGAACATTGTACCAGACACATGAAAGGGCAAACAAAAAGTGTGGGTGAAAGAACAGTGTGGCTGGCACACTTCGTTACGAGGCGACCATCTTAGTACTCGGGAGTGGCAACGCATCTGTGATTGACTTCAGATAGAACCCATGTTCTGTTTGAAGTTGCTTACAGATGTCCATAAGCAGCTGTGACCACTTACAATCAGGTGGACTGCATGCACGTTTGCTACTTTAATCAGATAAAAAAAGAATAAAAAAAAAAACATTTTTTACCAGACTGCATTTTTTTTTCACGAGGGGAAAACGTTCAAAAGGTACCCGACGCGTGGGAGCGCCGAAGGGTTATGTGGGATTATATCGCACTAAAACCCCCTGACCTGACCTGGTGACCGTCCTCGGCGCTACAAAGTCGACTCCGGGATCTCCAAAGGAACGCAACCGGAGTCAACCAGACTGCATAGGAAGAGAAGTAATTTTTCGAGCATAATTTGTATACACACGTTTGCATATATTTATGTCGATTTTTGCGACACTTTCTATAACCCAACGGTTGAAGGATTGAAAATGTTAACGTATCATTGGATCACAAAAACACATTCGATAAAGAGGTTGTATGATTTTACTCTATTGTATTTTTTCTGGGTATTGCCTGCTACTCTATTTAAAATCTTTAAAAGATAGAAATTAGCTTACATAAGTAGTAGTTCGCATAAACGTACATTTATTTCCATAAGGACTGATACAAAACAATTATTACATAAATAAATTTAAATAAAGAAAGCAAAGAGAAACTAATTATTACCAATAAAATTAACCATCTAAAATGGCCGTGTGAGTCATGGTTCCCAAAACACTGGCGGTATTACCTTGCTGTACGGCGAGGCTTAAACGTTGTGCAAAGTAGCCGCTAATCTTCAACAAGTCTGGTCGACATATCTGACATTATAAATAGAGTAAAAATGGAGTAGTCTGCAATAATAGTACATTTTATAATTAAATTAAGTAAATATTGATTGTATTGTGATTTAATTTTTGCATAACTCTAGCCACTCACTTTCTATCTTTGCTATTATACTTAATAGTAATCCGTGGTCTACGGTGTTGGTTGGCAATATAATAAGACTTTTTTGTTATTTAGTCGTTAAGTAAACCTTGTTGTTAACTGTTTGTTGACCTCAATAAATTAAAAAAAATACATAAACGTATAAAAAATTCATTGAGATTTTGAGGCTGTAAGGGGTCTTTGTGGTTCGACTTCCGAGACGGTGATGCCTCGGAAAGATTGTCTTATCATCCACTATTTTTTTTGTTCGTAATAAACTAATAAAAATATGTAATAGTGGAAATAATATACGAAACTTATTATATTTTTGTATCCAATACAAATATCCAACCCAATACAAAAAGTCCGGACAAAATTATCACTACATACGTTTGTAGTCACACTTTTAAATAATTATATATGCTATTAAGGAATTTTAGAATATCTTATGAGAAAGTTGGAATTAAACAATAAATCTCTCTATATATTAATTAATGAAGCAAAAACTTGGGGGTATGTTTTTGAGTAACTTGCCGCGGACGGAGGAGAATGAAATTTTGCACGGTTATAGTTGACGTAGAGAAGGAGTACGGAATGTTAATATTTTTTTCAAATAATGCATATCACATACATCAAATCAACTTTAAACACACTACACACAACCCTGCATTTGTCATAAACACATAAATAATAAACGAAATAAAACGTTCAACATATGACACCACGAAACGTCAAAAATGTCAGATGTCTTTGTCAAAATACCCGTTATTGCTTTTAAATGCAGCTTTGTCACTTAATCCTCTTTTTACCTTTCGGGTGTATTAAAATAACTTGAAAATTAAAAATTCAATTTGGGAAATAGGTACTTTGGACAATATCAAGTTTATCTTTTGAGTTGAATTAGGTTCGAATTTCGACCGTTACGACGGGTGACTAGGACAATTTAATATATCTCTACTCGGGGCAAATTCGTTCTGGAATAAATGTAAACAAACCATAAAAAATCTTACGTAGGGTTAACACCAACTGATACGAATTTGTACACAAATACATTTTACATTCAACCAAAATATGAATATGTAATTTAATTAAGAAAAGTTGATTAACTAATAACGACCAACTGCAAGATAATATGCTAAAACCAGGCAAACAAAATTTATATACCATTATCGTCATTGTCATGAAGAGATTTGCAACCTATTATAGGTTACAGATAAAAGTTAATAATAGGTAAAAGATGGCTGAAAAAACAACGAAAAGTTGCATTCTCCTGCCTGTCAGTGGTTACTAGGCAACGCTTTATTTATAAACATTCCATGTCGAACACAAATGATGAACCAATGATAAACACTTAGTCATATATTAATCTTTATCATGAAACATCTCCGTAAATGAAATCACTGAAACTTACGGTTGCGACAGACCATAATCAATATTGGAGCTTTTATTTTTTGTCATCACTACACGTCCTGGCTTCATTGGACTGAGTGGCCGACTACTCCTAATATCCTAAATGAATAAAACATCTGCAGTCTTTATGCAAAGTCGGAAGACGTTAACAAGTTCATTATTTGTAACTGGTTTTGTAATTTTTGTGCCATTAGGTCTGCTCACGAATTTGTTGATAAGATTTTTGAGACAAAGATTTTGAATTGAAGAAAACTGTGTCATATGTCGGACCTAAGTCCGTAAGTAAGATTAAACATGAAACCCTTTTCTACTTTAGGCCAAGACAAAAATTTTGAATCGAAGGCAGCAACGCCACCTTTCGGAATCACAAGGGCTTCTTACCCTTAAGGGTTGCCACTCCCGAGGATTATGGCCACAGTATCTTTCAAAATCATTCCAAGGAATACAAATCTGTGTTTATCTATTTCAAATATTAACGTGTATGAACAGATTGTCATACGAAAATAAGAGACAAATTGTCATACGAAAATAAGGTCATACATTAAAATTGAGGACAGTATAGATTCAAAAATAGAGATGCATATTCCTTTGCTAAAGGGCATAGTAGTTAATTTATAAGACGCGAATGTTGACGTCAAAAGCCACAGCGAATTATGTGGTAAAACCCTTAATAGATTGAATTATTACTAATCACCCGCCGCAACGGTCGAAATTTGACCGTAATTGATGACCCGCGTGGCGTAGCGGTTAGCGTACCGGTCTGACATGCAGTGGGTCCCGGGTTCGATTCCCGGCCAGACAGGTATCTAAATGATGAGTTTAGATTCTTGTTCTGGGTCTGGGTGTTTGTGTATTCGTCTTTGTGTGTGTCCATGGCTCCCACGACACAGGAGAAAATCCTACTGTGGGGCTATGAGTGTAGAAAGCGTTTTAAAAATTTAAATAAAAAAACTAAATTTCGTTTATTATTTATGTGTTTGTGTCAAATGCAAGGTATATGTTTAATGACTTAATGTGTTTTTGGTTCATTTTATGTATGTTTTATGCATTATTTGAAAAAAATATTAGCATTGCATTATCCTTCTCTACAACAACTATAACTGTGCGTAATTTCATACTCCTCCGTCTGTGGCAAGTATCCTAAAAACGGATCACAAGATTTTGCTTCCCGTATTAATATATAGATAATATTTATAATATATAATATTTATTTATAGATAATATTAGTTAAAAGTTAGTAAACCAAGTATGGTTCGCCTGAAGAGGATCACTTATCAGCAGGTGACCTAAATTTTTATATGTATTTCATATCAACGTTTTATTGATTTTACGGTGAAGATGAGGCTATTTAGTCTAGATACAGCTGAATACAAACTTACATGTTGCTGTGTTGAATTTTATCTACCTGATATCTGTTCTCCTGATGAAAACGGGTATAAGTCTAATTTTTGATACTATTTAGTAGAAGTATACATATTCGGTAGATAAGTAGTTTACACCGTTTGTCAAGAGCTAATTTCTAGTTTCATCGAAACCTGATACGTTCTGCTCTATTTTAATTACACAAATTATTATAAGTCAGTCGGAAATCCTAAAACATTGTAAATCGTCTATCTAGCAATCAAAAATTAAAATTAAAATGTTTTGCATGGGTCAATCAACATGGGTATATTATAGCTCAAAAAACTCTTCAAGAAACTCTAGAGACACTAGGAGCTCTCTATTCGTCTCGTCAACCCATTATTGTCCCACTGCTGGGCACGGGTCTTCTCTCAGAATGAGAGAGTTTAGGCCATAGTCCACCGCGCTGGCCAAGTGCGAATTGGTGGACTTCACACACCTCCGAGAACCATTTTTTTTTTAAAGAACTCTCGGGTGTGTAGGTTTCCTCACGATGTTTTCCTTCACCGAAAAGCAGTGATAATTAATTTCTAATACGCACATGAATCAGTGGTGCGTGCCTGGGTTTGAACCTCGGACCTGCCGATCGAGAGGGCAAGTTACAACCATTAGGCTATCACTGCCATATTATATATAGCTCTCTATTAATATATCGAAAATGATAAGGCCCCTACATAGATGATTTATTTATTACCATACACAATAAATTGATTGAATATGATGAAACCGCAGGTGCAATATAAAGTAACAATTGGAATTTATTTACACGAAAAACAAAAGATTACATTGTTGCTTGTCACCGTTATCCAAAGTATTATATGATTTTTCATTATCACAAATACACTTCTAATGAGTATTGTTCTTTCATACAGATAAGACTTCTAGTACCTACGCATGAAGACAGTTCAAATACAAATATCTTTATTCGGGAATATAGGTTATATAGATGTTTGAGTTAAATTTATGATAAGCTATATATTCAACCCGTTAGGGTATACAAATTATGTAATAATTTTAAAGTCAACAATATTTCAAATTTCAATAGCGTATGATTATAATTCAAAATGTCATTGTGATTATTAATTATTAATTATTATACAGAACATTCATTGTTTATAAAAAGTGACATTAATATATACATTAAAATAACATTTATAAATTTATATCAGTCAATAATTCATCGACAGAGTAATAACATTTGAGAGCAACAAAAATAAGAAAGGTTTTTAATTCATTTTTTAATTTATCTATATTTTTTCATGTTTCGTAGTCCTGTTGGTACGTTGTTAAAAGTTTTTGGTGCTTATCCAAACATTTTTTTCTTACCAGGGCCATTTTTGACGCGACAACTTAGAATAACAGTTGTATCGGAGATGTGCGAATGCATCAATTCACCATTGGAATTGCATGCTTCAATTTCTTACGTTACTTTGCTTTTTTTTGTTTTAATTTTAAGTATTGTTATATGTATTTTCTTTATATTATATCTTGCCAACGCACCACTCGACCGAGTTGCTCGTCGAATTGGGACACACTGAAAATCAGTGGCCGTGGTTCGCCGCGGTGAGGCTGAGTGTTAACCCTTTTGTAAAATTTTACTGCAGTAATGGTCAAATTTAAAATTAATGTATACTGTTAATAAGTATGTCTTATTATGTTGTAGTATTTTTTTTACAAATAAATATTTCTTTCTTTCTTTCTTTTCTTTCTGTTTTCAGGTGGAAAACCAGTGTCGTTTTACCAAGGCGGTACCACCACACCTATTTCTAGAATGTAGCAGTTTTTACGTTATGGTGTAAGGATATGGTTGTCGTCTCAATTTCAAATGAGTTAACTATCTTCCCGGAACTATCTTCATCCCTGTAGTTCCGAGATCAGAATCAGGCTACGGCATTCCCTGCCTGTCGTAAGAGGCGACTTAAAGGGGATTCCGGGGTTGCGGGCGGCTAGAGTGGGAGATCGAACCGTTCGGTCAGGCGATCCCGGGAAGGACGGCGGTATGTGTGGTCGCGTACCGTGGTAAAGAATAGACGAAACGGTGGGCTCAGCCGCCCATCTATGAGGAGCCCGACGGGGCAACGCGCTCAGAGGATTCCGGTTGCGTTCCTTTGGAGATCCCGAAGTCCTCTTTGTAGCGCTGTGGACGGCCACCGGGAGGATTTTAGTGCGGTAAAAATCCCACATAACCCTGCGTCGCTCCCACGGCGACGGGTACCTTTTGAAAGTTTCCCTTCGAGAACAAGAAAAGAAGTTATATCATAGGTATAATAATATGAACGAGCACTCTATATACCAATTCAAAATGAATAGGGTTTCAACGTTCGCAGAATGAGCACCCTAGGGACATTCTAATGAAATGAACCCATGTCCTTAATATTAAACCAAGTTGAAAGGCAAATCGCGTGGCCTTAAGAGATAATAAACTTTACGAGCTTATTCGTATAAAATGAGCTAAAAGATTGGTTCAATTTTCCATAATTGTTATTTTATATCGCACGGAAATAGCGAATGAACATTCAGTCCACTTACTGGTAAATGGTGACTGTCGTTCCTTGACATCGGTTAGCAACTTCATATGAAACAAGGGCTTCAATTTTTTTTATAAGCTTGAAGGAGAAAACGAGCTTGCAGTCTACCTGATGGTAAGCGGTCACTGCCGCCCATGAACATCTGTAAGCAACTTCAAATTGAACATGGGTTCTATCTGAAGTCAATCACAAATGCGTTGCTGCTCCCGAGGACTATGATGGTTGCCTCATATAAAAGTGTGCCAGCAACCACCTTAATCGAAACGTAAGAAATGCTTCACGCTAGAAATAGTTGTAGCGGTGGTACTTCCCCGGGCGAACTACACTGGTTCTACCATCTATTAAGAATATAAATTCTTATATTATACAACAAATAATTAAGATGATCATCTCAGTCGTCGGGAAGAGCAATCGCTTCTCGCTAGAAGTATGTGTATTTTTTGCTAACTATCATATCTTAAAATATTAACATTGTAAGTAATTTACCACACAGATTGTTTATGACCTAGATTATCACACCATACTCATTTCCACGATAAACGTGATAAAAGCGGGCAACGCCGCGGGATTAGGCTAGTAATTCATAAGAAAAGGTCCCGTTTATTTTGTGCGACATGGTAATGTTAACACGTGGTGGGTGGTGATTCACCGCTGATGCACTTGCACACGCCGGCGCACGGTCAAGGCTGTCACAACACTATCGATGACCGTTACTCTATGTAAACAAATGGTAGTGAATATCTTTAATTGGAAACTGCTTATTCACACGCGTTGAATGAGTTTATACCACCCGGAACTGAAGCTGCATTCGATTGCGGCGAATTTAGGTATTTAAATCGCATAAAACAATAAATCTAATCATATTCTGCCGCCCTCAAATGTGTCGCGCAAGTGGTTTTCAAAGTTTATTCTACAAATAATACTGGTTACAAAATACAAAAAATGTATTTTGCCGCCCCAAAAACATACAGCTTGGGGCAATGCGCCCTCCGTCTCCTTTCACGCTATGCTCTTTTCCATATTGATTTTTTTTAATAGATTTGAAAAATAATATTAGAAAAATAAAACACGCCGCTTATACGTTGTTTAATGTCTTGTTCAGTAATTTCACTTCTTATATTACCTAAAAGAAGTTTTTTTAAGAAGGTTTTAGTACTTACTCTAGACTACTCTAGAGCATCGAAACATTCGCTTGGCTGCAATCAGGGTTACCAAGCATCAAAAATGTATTCCCTTAAAGCTTTCATTATAAACCCCTAAAATCCCCCACTACAAATTATGAATTGAAATTCTGGTCTTCGGGTGCTGTGCATGACCTTTTTTTTTCGTCGAGTAGCATAATCATATAGCCTGGCGGGAGATTTCCCTTTAAAAACACCTATATGTTGGAGTTATTAAAACCCCTAAAAGTACCCCTAACAATATTACACCCCTAAAAATCACCATCCTACTTATTTATCCCCTAAATTTGGGGAAAAACCCCTAAGTTGGGAACCCTGGCTGCAATAGTCAGCGTTAAGCGAATTTCAGCTTAATACCTTACTACGTCGGAGGGAAATATTCTTCGATATATGTTTATATCTATTTATGTTTGTATGTCCCTTTTTACGCTACAATTTAACGAACTTATGTGACCTTATAAATTCATACATTTTCTATCGTCCAAAGCTTGACGAGCGAATCACGCATAAGACAAACGATTCGAGTTTATCTACATGCATACATAATATTACGATAAATACACTTAATTGCCATGTTTTCTAATCTATACGGCTGCATTGATTGTGTAACAAGTAATATATAGGTATTTTCGGCTTTAAAAATAGGCTTTAAATAAGACAACCGAAAAATGATAACTCATGTACTTACTGTTTTATAAGATTGAAGTAGCAAACGAGCATGCAGTCCACCTGATTGTAAGTGGTCACTGCCGCCCATGAACACCTGCAAGCAAGTTCATATAGAACGAGGAGTATCTAAAGTCAATCATAGATTGCTACTCCCGAGTACTGAGATGTTTACCTCATATAAAAGTGTGCACCCACACCCTTCCATCGGAACGCAAGAACTGCTTCAACCTAGAAATGTTACATAGTCTTTGGCTTTTAAATAAAACTATTTGCAAAAATGTAACAGCAACATTCCAAACATAGTGCGTCACTGTTGTTTACGAATTATCTAACTTATTACGCAGTCGGATTTTTATAGCATGTAGGTAGTAGGTACCATACGCTTGGCATTGGCAAAATTGCGAACAGCCCAGCTGCCATTCGAACAAAAAAGAATAGAAAAACAGAAATAATTTTAATAAATACGACTTAAAAAAAACAATTTTATTAAATTTCAAATTTTAGAAAAGTTGTATGACCTTTTTCTTATTTATCTCACGACAACGCTAAAAAGATGGTATCAAATTTCGGCGTCGTATATGTATGTCACATATGTATATGTAGGTAAAAACGTGCTGCAGACGGGTACAAAAAAATCCGGCCAAATGTGACTTGGATTCATACACGAAGGGTTCCGTACCAACACATTACTGCAGTGCCCACAGTCTATGTACCAGTACAGTACAAAGATAGACAAGCGGAATCTTAGCAATAGGGTCCCGTTGTTGCCCTTGGGGTATGGAACCCAAATAACAGTACAAACTACCAAAGCTATGTTTATCACGACATGCAACATTTTTGAAATAAATGTATATTTTTACAGACTTCTTAAAAGAAAGAAGTTGTAAAATATTTCAATATAGGTGTAGTTGTTTTACCGTTTTTATTTAATTAGTTTTAACAGTGCATTTTTTTAATATAAGTTTCTTTTCAATAAATAAATCTTATTTTCCTCTCAACCGTTAATAAACCTAATAAACCGTTAATAAACCTCCTCTACCTATATCTATACCTACCCATTTTCCTCTCTGTTAGAAACTTCGTTTGCGGAAATTCAACGGTGTGTTAGCTTATCTTTATTACGCCTACTGCATAATAAAAAACTAGATTGATTCATGAATAAATGCCTATATGCGTAGATAAAACAGTTAAAAATAGACGTTGCGACAAAAAATACCATTGATAAATCTCTGCTACCGGTTAGAGTTTCTCAAACTTTTACCTTTAAGTTCCTTCTTCAATTCAATACAATATTGAACCCCTTTCAAAACCTGACTACAAATGCAACAAAAGTTTCAATTTGTAATAGTAAGTAAGTAAACTCGTAGATTTATAAAAGATTTTGTAAAATCCAAAAATATCAGATATGAATAAACAATGTCATCATAATCATAATAAATATGTCAAAGATTGTGATAATACTCGCATATTATTCATTAAATTATGTGATGGTCGCGCATCTTCGTTAATCAAACTGAGACGATATGAATGTACCTACCTTATTTATTTTAATTGTATTGATTTGACGTGAACCTCTAAGATTATTTTTGTACCCTAACGTGTCTCACTTTGAGCGACAGTGCTTGATAAATGATTTACCCGAGGACTAAAAAACGTTCTTCAAGTTACAAGCTTTAAATGTTTTTTTGCGGTACTTCAAGCGTTAGCGTATGCGCCAAAAACAAATAACTATATCTTTTTTTTATAGTTAGGCCAAGCGATAAGGCAGACGAACTACCTGATGGAAAGCAGTCACCGTCGCCTACTGACATTTGCAACACATGGGAGTCGCTAATGGCTTTGAAGGAGTGCTCTTTTTACCTATGTCATAGCGCTCCGGGAATTCAGAAGGAAGCTCATTCCACATCTTGCACGTACGCGGCAGGAAGGAGCGCGCAAACCGAACCGTGGAGAACCGCCACGGGTCCAGTTGATGCGGATGGAACTTCATCCGTCGGCGAGTGGTGTGGTGAAGGAAAGGTGATGTGGGCACCAGATCGAAGAAGTTCCTTGGAACACTCACCATTATAAAGCCGGTAGAACACGCAAAGGGAACCTATGTCCCTCCGCAGGCTTAAGGGTTTTAACCGATCGGTGATCCTTGGATACTACTTTGATATGATCTACTTTAAGTTAAAAATACAGTTTTAACCCAAAAGGCCTAAAGCTTGGTTAACTTTACTAGAGTGTTAAGGTTCGTGGCCTTTATTAATATTTTATAAGCTTCTTTTATACGTTACGTCTACGATTTGACTTGGGCCAATGAACAGACAAAATAATTAGATTCCTAATAGTTACAGTTTGGCCTTCAGTCAGCTATCTGGTAGTATTGTGTTGTCTGTTTGAACGTTTGTGTTTACGATCTTCTAATTTATAGGTGCTTGTCCTCTCACGTGTCAAACGCCGATGTCAACAAACGGTGACGCTATGCGATGTAATAATGTTTTATTGTCTACAATCGTGTACACGAATGTTAACGCCGATATATTCGGCAATACGAATATGAATACTGTCACTAAAAGATTCATTTTACTTTATTAATTTAATTTTTATTTATGTGTATATTATATTTATTTATTTTTGTTTCATAAGTTCAATTGTGATCAGTTAGAATTACGTTGATTTTAATTAATTTACAAAATAGTAGGTATTTCAAAACAAATGTTTCAAACATTTCAGTATTCGCGGACATGAATAATATGATGCGATATAAGTACATATGTATATAGTCACGAAAGTTAAAAAAATGTTTGGTCATGAAGTAGGTATTGTACCTACTTTTATTTTCAAATACAATACAAATACAAATATCTTTATTCGTGAATATAGGTTATACAGATGTTTGGGTTAAATTTATGGTGAGTTCTATATTCGACCCGTTAGGGTATACAAAATATTCAAAATTTTAATGTTAACAATATTTTGAAATTTCAATAGCATATGATTAATTATAATTCAAAATGTCACAATGGTAATAAATTATTAATTATTAAACATAACATTCATTTTATAGAAAGAAACAATAATATACCCATAAAAGAACATTTATAAATTTATATCCGTCAAAAATTCACCGATTTTCGTATATATAGTCGAATTGTATTTTTTCTTATTTTAACGAAACTAATAAAAGATAATGTATTTCTTATCTTATGTAATTATGTTATAATAGCAGGAACTAGCGAACTATTATGCCTAATACTAATGGAAAAGTACCAAAATATGCAAGGCTATAAAACTGTCAGTACATGAATTTGCATATGCAAATGCATATAATCCGGTGTCTATTGATGAGATTGTCAAAATATGCGAATATTTGAATTCGAATAGGAATTGTGTCTCATCACTAAACGATAATGAGATAAACAAACGTGTCGTAGAGTCGTTTAGCCTGTGTTATTTGAATATAAAGGCACAGGCTTTTATCAGTGTGTGATTACCATTATTTGTCTGCGACTCCATATTATTTTACGTAGGTGGGCGTAGATTATCGGGCGAAGAGAATATAAAATAATCCGTGCGTAATTATGAAATGAAATGTCTTTATTTTGTATAGGCCTGCGGGGCACTTACAAATTGTCAGTTACATTTTTTTTCTTACACTACCACCGGATCGGAATACGACCTCAACTGAGAAGATCCGGCAAGAAACTCAGCGGGTTTTTTTTTCTTATTTATATCCATTTTTTATATATAATTACAATCATGTTATTTTACATGGTAATGAAAGTTAAAGTTAAATTAACAATGTTCTATTAACTCACTATAGTTTAACAAAACGCATAAATTGATAGAATGACACAATCATTGACATTTGACACTCCACCGAAAACGTAATGCACCCGCGCGATCACAATTCTATTTCATTTCCCGCCATTTTTAATTTTCGCGCGCTCGAAGCTGTATAATAAATAATACGCACTTTACCAAAATAGAGTTCAAAGAGGTGACCCTAGTGAAAACTGGTATAAGTCACTTTTTCTAAATTGATAAAAAAAAACTTTTTTAAATTGTTATAAAAACACACACATTCACATGCACACGCTTTATAGCCCCACACTAGGATTACAGAAAACATAAATTAAACAGAAACCGAATGACTTAAATAAATGTAATTAATTTTATTTTATTAATTTACTTTACTAAATTTTTATCTCTGTTTTTCCAAACGTTTTTCTAAAACGAAATAATGAAGTGTAAAGTAAGAAAAAAATAATTTATATTCGTAATGTGAATAAATTTCTTAAACCATGAAAAAATTAAGATCTAAGTATTAAAAAGTCGGCGTTTAAATGACTTGGCTAAAGAAGTAAATTTGGAACGAATAGACTTGTATCATTTTTCACTATTTTGCACTTTGAATTTTATTTTAGTAAAGTATTAATTTAAGCGCAAAACACCGTCACTTCTTATAAACAGGTACTAGCAGTATATTTATCGCTAATACTACATGGCTCGTATGATGAATATTCCTTTCTACATGAATAATTCCAAAAGGCAACAAGAATCATACCAGTACATACTAGTGATGTGACGAATGTTATAATTCGAACATTCGCGAATGCGATTCGCGAATTCAAATGCGAATATTCTTTAGGGGTCATGGTAGGGGGGGGGGGGCAGAGTATCTACATTTGGCGACCTTTTTGTTTATGTGATAATTAATTTCTAATACGCACATAATTTTAGAAAAATCATTGGAGCGTGCATGGGTTTGAACCTCGGACCTCCCGATCAAGTTTCAACCATTATCACTGCAACTTAGCAACCTCTTTTAGCACGCACTACTAATGCGAATATCTAGCATTGTACGAATCGTTGCGAATGAGAATGCGAATATTCGTTACATCACTAATCAGTACATACAAAACTATCGTTGCAAGTTAGTAGTAAACAACTACATTGTATGTTAATCACGACACGCATTACTTACACGTGGTTGAATTTGCGTTATATTTTTTAAGACTATCTAAATGAGTATCTTATACGTAATCATTTGTAGACTAGCTGTGATCCGCGGTTTTGCCTGCGCTCTAAATAGTACTTTAAATTGTAAAGACGTTTGATAGCAGTGATAACCTAATGGTTTAAGCTCGGTCTCTGAGTCGCGGGCTGGGGTTCAAATCCTCGGCACGCACCGCCGATTTTTCTAAAATTTTACGCATATTCGAAATTAATTATGACCGCTTTATTATGAAAGACAAACTTTGCATGTATAATAGTAGAAAGATTACCGCGTACCAAATTGACACATTTTAATACCTACGTCATGTATTTTTTGAATTTGTTTCTTTTGCCAAGATTTCGGCAAAAGAAACAAATTCCTCCGGCCGTCCTCAGCGCTAAGACGAGAACTCCGGGATCTCCAATGGAACACAACTAGAGTCCTCCGACCGAAATGCCCCTTTCGAGCATGCCCCCAGTGAGCATTTGAGGTTCCCGTATCCGTATCCCTTTAGTCGCCTCTTACGACAGGCAGGGGATGCCGTACCCCTATTCCGATCCCGGAACTACAGGGACACCGCGGATTATTACATATTACCGAATTATTCGTGTGTTCCGGGTAGTCATAAAACAAGAAAATTTTTACATTTTTAATCATTTACAAGTTAAATATATTATTAATAAATTTATTTATCATAAAGAATATTGACATATAAAATCTGTTTAATTTTAATTTTATTCCAGAAAAAAATGTTTCTTTTCTTTATTATTATTGTTAATATCATTTGACTTACATGTTACTCGCTCCTTTTTGCAAGCAGCCTTCGACTATAAATGTATTTGCACTTAGCTTTTCCGTTTTGTAGACTTTTGTTCTTTTCATACTAATAATTGGTGTAAACTTTGTAGGTGATCAAAAATAAATAAATTGTTGCCTAGTGATTTTAAACATTTCTGTTTTATTAGATTTGGGGTTTCTATACTCGTCCTTGTATGTATCCATGTCAAGTGACACAGGAATCCATGTGTTTTAATTCCGAGACAGTACAGAAGCGTGTATGGAAAAAATCACGACGTAAATCCTACCATTATCGCAATTTGTAAACAACATTTAACTTTGTTGTTGTATACAATTAAATTGATATCTCTTACAAAGTATTCAATTATTGATAACAATGCGTAATATTCGTGTTAATAAATTTATCGGTAGAATAAAATTTTACAGTAGGGAACGTACGCAAACCAAGTAATAATTTCAAGGCTCACTTTTATACTCGGGAGTAGCGACGCACCTGTGATTCACTTCAGATAGAACCAATGTTCTATATGAAGTTTCTTACAGGTATCCATACTTACTTAACATCAGGTGGACTGCAAGCTCGTTTGCTACTTCAGTCATATAAAAAAGGGGGAGGAGAATTTAAAACATTGCGCATGGTCACAGCGTGGGTGGGTGTTGATTAGGGTTTACGTCGCATAGTCTAGTCGCCTAAAGGAATTTTTTCACCCAATATTCAAATCATTATTCAATCTCATACTTTGACGCCACGCAGCTACTATTATTTATCAACATTCTCTTTGCAGAAAATGATTGAAAACCGTATTTCCGAATAAATCCGTGATATCTTCAGAGGGAGGGGGGTGGGGTCTACTTGTAAATCTCGGTAGCAACGCATCTGCCAACCTCAAGTAACACTGATCTGTAATCAACCCCAGAGATTGAGCCGGTACCACTACCACCGAAACGCAAGAATTGCTTCACGCTAGAAATACTTGTAGGTGTGGCGATAATTGTCCTTGTAGTTCCGGGATCAGAATAAGGCTAGTGTATCTCCTGCCACGCTGATCGGAATTTTGCTACGTGACATGATTCGCAACGATGAAATCCGTAGACGAACGAAGCTTACATAACTCTCAAAATTAGCAGGCTGAAGTTGCAATGGGCCGGCCACATCGCTCGTAGGACCGATAACCGATGGGGAAGAAAGGTCCTCGAGAAGGCAAAAGGAGTACCGGTCGCCCCTCTACCAGAAGGACCGATGACCTGAAGAAGACAGCGGGAAACCATAGGATTCAGAGGGCACAGGACTGGTTGGAGTGGCGCCATTTAGGGGAGGCCTATGTTCAGCAGAGAACATCAAAAGGCTGATGGATGGATGGGATCACCTGCCTGTCGTAGAAGGCGACTAAAAGGAGGTTCTGGGGTTGGGGGCGGCAAGGGTGGAAGTTAGAACTTTCCAGCCAGGCGACCCCGGGAAGGACGGCGATATATGTGGTCGCATACCGTTGTGAAAACCAGGGGATGCGGTGGGCCCAGCCGCTCACCTGGATGGAGCCCAATGGAATAACGGCCTCAGAGGACTCCGGTTGCGTTCGTTTGGAGTTTCCAGGGCCTACAGTACCGAGCACCGCCGCCAGAGGAATTTTAGTGCGGTAAGAATTCCACATAACCCTGCATTGCTCCCTGGGCCTCGGGTACCTTTTGAAGATTTTCCCCTCGAAAAAAGGTGTGGCGCTGGTTCCTGTCCAGTCAAAGCGTATTAGTTCTACCACCATGAAATAATTTTCAAAAATGTCAGATGTCTTTGTCAAAATACTCGCTATTGCTTTTAAATGCAGCTTAGTTAAGAAACCTCTTTTTACCTTTAACGGTTGCGTTCAAAACAGTTCAAAGTAACTTGAAAATTATTGCAATTTATTTAAATTAGAGAAATACTGGTGGTAGCTTTGGACAATATACATAAAGTTTAGTTTTTTAATTTAAATTACGGTCTAATTTCGACCTTTGCGACGGGTGACTAGTTGATTTAATTTAGTCCCCCTCATAAATATTGATAAGCCCACCTAAAATAAATAAAATTAATGTAGGAAATTACCCAAGAATATACGAGTATATATGGGGCGATAAAACCCATTTAAGAATTCAAGTAGTTCGATGTGTCCTTCGAAATAAATTATCATAATTATATTACGCTTATTTCGATGTCGTTTTAAATTGATGAAAAAACTTCTTAACTATCTATATAGGTACATACCAACGCATAGCCCAAGCTACTGGATTGGATGAAAAGAATTGTTGGAAACTCGCCCCATAAAGGGATAAAAATGACGTGGATGTTTTGTATAAAAGACCACACACACCCTTCCATCGAAATAACACGCACGCTTTCAACACGCTTTCTACACTCATAGCCCCACACTAGGATTTTCTCCTGTGTCGTGGGTACCATGGACACACAAAACGAATACACAAACACCCAGACCCAGAACAGGAATCTAAACTCATCATTACTTCATCAGGTACTTGTCTAACCGGGAATCGAACCCGGAACCGATTGCGCGTTAGGTCGTCGAAACGCAAGAAATGCTTCACGCTAGAGATAGGTGTGGCGGTGGACTACACTGGTTCTACCACCTGGCTAAATATGGCACGCAACCATTATTTTTGCAGCCCGCGGATTTTTGCAGTAGAACTAATAGTAGAGTAGAAATAAAAGTAAATATTCTGCCGACAAACTTTAGAGACTAGGTACTATTCGATCTTGTCCCTGTAGTTCCGGGACAAGAATAGGACTACGGTACCCTCTGCCTGTCGTAAAAGGCGACTAAAAGAGGCTTCCAGGGTTGCGGGCGGGAAGAGTGGGAGCTCGAACCGTCCGGTAAGGTGACCCCGGGAAGGACGGCGGCATGTGTGGTTGCATGTTGCCGTAAAAACCAGAAGGTGCGGTGAGCAGTTCACGCCCACCAGAGAAGAGCCCGATGGGGCACACGCTGAGGACACCGGCGGCGGTCAACTAGAGTTCCCGGAGTCCTCTTCGCAGCGTCGAGGTCGGCCACCGGGGGGGTTTTAGTGCGGTAAGAATCCCACATAACCTGCATCGCTCCCACGACGTCGGGTACTTTTTGAAAGTTTCCCCCTCGAAAACAAAAAAAAAAAAAGGTACTATTCGATCTGCCGGTAGCTTATGTAGCTGCTACTACACTATATTTCATAGGTATGTTGTCAAAAAGGTTGCCGATCGCTGGTTTATTAGTTTTATAATCTACTTTTAAAGCTTAGAATTCAATTCGTATCCCGGGGCAACTGTTACTTACAAGTTTACACGTATTACTATCGTCTACTAAACTTATTCTCTGAAATTTGTCAATAAAGAAAACGGTCGGCAAGAAAGTCAGTCGGCAAAAAAGTCTAAATCCTTCTCACTCCAATACTCGTACCCAATAGAGAGACAATAATGGGTTGGTGGCAATTATATGAATATATGTATACCATTGAATTGAATATATTTCTTTACATGTTTATATGTAGAGTAGTTCATTGATCTTTAGAACAGGTTTCAACAACTACTGCCATCTAACGTGATTGTAATAAATTAAATAAATTACCGGATACTTATTATTCCACTAAGAGAGCGAGATTTAAAAAATAATGTCAAGGCCAGTTGACACTAAAAAAAAAATATTAGACTTTATATTAAAAGCCATAATGATACGTAAGCATGTTAAAATATTCATTATCATTATTAAAATTGTCACTTCTTATGTCATATATATTTTTTTTAATATACAATAATTTGTCGATAATGGACATGATACATTTACTGAGCTGCATAATCTATGGCTATGCAAATAACCATTGACAAGTAATTAAATGAACTTTATATAAGAGCAAAAATAGAGTATGTAATAAAACCGAATAAGATCTTGCTTCTCTTTGCTAATGACAAAAATAATTTTATTACTGCATTATTTAGATATATAATCCAGTAATAAAATTAAACATTAAACTAATGTTTTGTCTTATCTTACGAGTACTTCTAACTAATATCATAAAGACGAAAGTATGTCTTTTAACTTTTTCACGTTAAACCGCTGTTCGGATGTTACTAAAATTCGGCACATATTTTTCCTTTTATTACGAATAGAGATAGTATAATCTAGTCATAGTATCGTCTTTTTATTTTTGTTTTGAAAAAAAAAAACACTGATTTAGTGTTACAATTATGCATAAAATCATATTTTGAAAATACTGAATCAGTTTTGATTAAACTTGCAGTATTCGCGTAAGTCATACAAGATCATTACGCAATCCGATCAATAATTTCGGCCAAATGCATGAAAAAAAAATAATAATTCTATAATATTACAGATCTTGAAACCAAGTTAAAAACCTTATTAGGTCGGTTGAAAAAGTTGTTTGGAAGAACATTTTTTTATATATGTATAATTCGGTTTTCCGTAGGTATTTATTACAATTATTGATACATTAAATCTCTTGTTTTTGGAGCAACATAGTCTTTAACGTATATAAGGAGTAAGACCACATTACCATTCTCTGATTACTATTTATAATTTTCACTCATTTTATATTAACGACTTAAAAAAATAAGGCAAATTTTATGTATTTTTCGTGACACAGTGACAGCTACGCCTATTAACGTATATCCATTTAATTCAATTAACATTCTCTGATTTTTTATTTTTTATTTTCGTTCATTCTATGTGAGCGACAATAATAAAAACCCAAGTCGACCAATTTTGAATTTCTCCTTGAAAAAACGAAAGTCACGCCTATTAACGTATATCCCTTTTAATCCAATTATAATCCAATTAGTCTAGAAGAAAGTCCTACACAGTAGCGGACGCATCAATTTCACACAACGAGCGACTCAATCGACCGTCTGTATAAGCCTTTATTGAGAAATGACGTCAATTGAACTCTTAATCTAATCAAGGTCTCCGGACAATGGAGTTTGAGGATGTGATTGAAGTCTCACGACATAATGTCTGGATCATGTCACACGATGGGAATAAGAGGGGGGACCTCACAGGAATTGGTTATGTGAAAACAAAAATGTGCTCGTGTTTTGGGAAGATTCTTAAAGCGTTTATTAAAGTGCTGTAACGTAGTTAATTAGTGAATTAGCGATAGATTTGATCACGTAGCGAGGCGATAGAATCTATCGCTATATCACACTATACAATAAACTGTATCGGATAGATTATATAATTGGATGTAGTTTCAAGTATCTAACTTAACTAGGCACCCGCCGCAACGGTCGAAATTTGACCGTAATTTAAATTAAAAAACTAAACCTTATATTGTCCAAAGTAGTACGAATATTTCTGAAATTCAAATAAAATGTAATAATTTTCAAGTATTTTTGAACGCACCCGTTAAATATAAAAATAGGTTTATTTAGCTATGCCGCATTTAAAAGCAAAATCGGGTATTTTGACATAGACACTGACATTTCTGACGTTATGTGTTTTCATAGTAAGACATTGAATGTCCTATTTCGTTTATTATTTATGTGATTGTGACAAATGCACTGTAGTGTGTGTAATTTGTTTTAGTTCATTTTATGTATGTTTTATGCATTAATTGAAAAATATATTAACATTCTGCACTACTTCTTTACGTCCACTATCAGGTGATCACTGCCAAAGATCATATGTTATTGTGTGCACTCGCATGTTTAAAATGCATACAATATGTGAAGACTGCACAATTGTAGACATTTTAAGATCTTTTCTAATTTGTTTACCCTTCCATGTTATTAAACACAGCACTATTTCCAATCATCGATTTTGTTAGCATATATATTTTTATCATAACCTATTAAAAATCACATACTCAGTGTATTTGAAAATATTCTCAGACCTTCTACCCTCCGGGGGTTATTACAGATCAATTAAATAGATATCTAAGTTTATGCACGCATTTATCACGCATGCCAATTACGTAACAAGATGCATATCAATTCACCAGCAGACACACTCCTGAACCCTCAGCACTCGTCTCCATGACCTCATTGAGACGTTACCAATGAAATAACACTCCTCAATCTATTGAGCGTCCGGATCCACTCAAAGCTGTCCCTATTTGAGACTATTTGAGAGGAGGCAAGCATAAATGTATGTTTAGACTTGGTTTTATTACTAACACGCATTCTACACTCATAGCCCCACACTAGGATTTTCTCCTGTGTCGTGGGTACCATGGATACACACAAGACGAATACACAAACACCCAGACCCAGAACATGAATATAAACTCATCATTCAGATACCTGTCTGGCCGGGAATCGAACCCGGGACCTATTGCGCGTCAGACCGGTATGGTAACCGCTCCGCCACGCGGGCCGTCAAACACCCAGTATGTAGTATGTATGTAGCATGTAGCACGTAGCAGTATACCAGTGAATCCAATATCCAATCCAGAGTATTTAATCTTTTGGTCAACATGGCCTGTTTAGCACGTTCTTGCGTTCCGATGGAAGGACGATGGTCGCCTCATATAAAGTGTGCCGGCAATGTGGTTGCCGGCATACTTTATATGCACCATCCTAGTCCTCGGGAGTAGCAACGCATCTGTGATTGACTTCAGATAAAACCTATGTTATATGATGTTGCTTACAAATGTCCATGTACGGCAGTGACCACTTACCATCAGGTGGATTGAATGCTCGTTTACTACGTCATTATTTAAAAAAGAAACGTGAATATTTCGCGACACCCTACGATTCTACATTACGCGGAGATTCCAAAATTTCGACAACCGTCATCAACCCATTCCTGTTCAACTGCTGCACGTATCTCCTCTTAAAATTATAGAGCTTTGAAGAGATTAGCCAACACGCTGGCTTAGTGTGAAATGGTAGACTTTACACACCTATATGACCTTTTTTTCCATCAAACAAGGCCAGCGCGGTGGACTATGGCCAAAACTCTCTCATTCTGAGAGAAGACCCGTGTCCAGCAGTGGGACAATAATGGGTTGACGAGAAAAACTTTTTTAGAAAACTCTCAGGTTTCCTCAGGATGTTTTCTGTCACCGCCATACAGTGATAATAATTCCGAGTACACACATTTTGTTCAAAAATCAGTAGTATATATTAGGTGTGCTTGATATTTGAACCTCGGACCTTCGAGTGAGAAGCCGAAGTGCAAACAAGCAAAGCTAAATTTACGTGTGAAAAATTAAGAATACAAGTCTGCACCCATCCATCCATCAACCCTTTAAGGTCCGCTGCTGGACATAGGCCTCCCCTAAATGACGCCACTCCAACCGGTCCTGTGCCTTCTGAATTCAACGGTTTCCCGCTGTCTTCAGGTCATCGATCCACCTGGTGAGAGGGCGACCTGTGCTCCTTTTGCCTAACATCAACAAGTCTGTATAACACCTTATAAATATAGATCAGTGACTTAGGATTAAGGCTGTAGACATTCAATGGCTAATGCTTTGAACGTAGACACCAAAAAGTCTAATTACCATTCAAGGTCTTTCAATTTGCGTCTGTATAATTATGCCGACGATAGGACTTGAATCTAAAAAACCTAATTTACTTTTAAATAACATTAATTTCGCAATAGTAATCTGCTAATTTTTATATATAGTATGCAGTTGTTACAAACTTTAAGAGTATTGCTTCAAATCCGTATGATTTTAAAGTATAATAAAAACAGATATTAAAGCAATACTTTTTTATACAAGTAAAATAGTAAATGAGCATGCAGAATTCCGGTGATGGCGTAAGAAAAAAAAATGTAACTGACAATTTGTAAGTGCCCCCGTAGGCCTATGCAAAATTAAGATATTTCATTAAATTGCAGTCCGCGTGATGGTAAGTAGAGAAATGCACATGGCATCTTCGCATAGAACAGGGGGTCTGTATGAAGTGAATAGGAAAAAATAAATGTAATAATAGGTAATGAGTAAAATGGTGTGTTGCTAGCCCCGATAACTAAAACGGTCGCCTCAAATGATAGTGAAAATCACACCCTATCACCAAAACGCAAAATACTTCACGGTAAATATAGGCGTGACGGTGGTACCTTCCCAGTCGAATGATTGTCGCTTTGCCACCTTGAGAGCACTAATACCACAGTATTAATATCATACAGTAGTCTAACTCTGCCGTGTCCTTGAATTTTATACCTACAGACGCGCTGGACGAGAGTTCGCGTTAGGGCTACCCGCCTAAAGTATTTTAATACATCTGTATACTTGACTTTCTTTCTTACTTATTATGTATGTTATTCAGTAGATTATGGTAAAAAACAACGCGTTCTTTTAATATTTAAGAGACTTAATAATAAATCGTACACAAATAATAGGTATAAATTTCACACTGATAAATATTTTACCAACCAAAATAAAAATTATTAACACTGGACGTGTTTATGCACAATTAAAGCAATTAAACAGCCTAATATAGTTTACAACTGCTCTTCGCTACATTATTATTTAAATAAAAAGATCCACTGCTTAAAAAACGTCACATCGCCCGCTCGCCACTACGGCACATTCGCTAGCTGTTGGGTACCGAGTGCATACTGAAATCGTGGCGCGTAGGTACAACTTGCGTTTCGTGCGTTTGTAACAAGTTAGAATACTGTAGATACTAGTACTGTGCTAATACTTTTCAAGGACTACTTTTGTGACGATAACAAATAAATAATAGGTTTTATCTGCTCCAAAAACATGAGACCGTGCATGACACGAGACATGAGCCGTTATCAACACATCAATCGAGGTCATCTGTCCTCAAATAAGTAATGACTATATTTGTATCAGATCCGACTCCTCTCTGATGTGATAAGCTGGGGTCTTGTTGACGTTGTTTCTCATTTCTCTATCGAGATTGTGATATTCATTATAATGTGCAGTTGATTGAGTCATATTCGTTATTTGGTGCAATATATCGTCAATCCGTTATTGTCCCACTACTGGGCACGGGTCTTCTCTCGGAATGAGAGAGTTTGAAGGCCAGTCCACCGCGCTGGTCAAGTGCGAATTGGTGGACTTCACATACTTACCTCTAAGATTTTTTTTTAAGAACTCATGGGTGTAAAGGTTTCCTCACGATGTTTTCCTTCACCTAAAAGCAGTGATAATCAATTTCTAATACGCACATGAATAAGTGGTGCGTGCCTGGGTTTGAACCCCGGACCTCCCGATTAAGGGGGCAAGTTTCAACCATTAGTTGTGCGTATTAGAAATTAATTATCACTGCTTTTCGGTGAAGGAAAACATCGTAAGGAAACCAACACGCCCGAGAGTTCTTTAAAAAAAAAAGTTCTCGGAGGTGTATTTAGTCCATCAATTCACACTTGGCCAATGCACTGTGGCCTATAACTCTTTTATTTCAATAGAAGACTCGTGCCCAGCAGTGGGACAGTTACAGCTTGACGACGATTGACCACCTATCCAGACACAACAGAGTTGGCTTCCTGTGACAATAATGTGACAGGCAATTTACCAAACAATCCTTGGAGGTACAATTTATTTATCCGTCTTCCCAGCGTGCAGCGGATATGGTCATTACCCATTTAGACGGTACTCCTCAGTGCAACGAGGGCACATCGAGGGACCGTCTCGTACATGTGAATAGATTCATTGACAGGAAAATGTCTTATCATGTTAAGTTAACAAAAATTATATCTATATATTAATACGAGAAGCAGAACAGCAATATAATACGTGAGTGGGGAACATTTTTAAGTAACTTGCCGCGGACGGAAGGGTATGATATTACGCACGGTTATAGTTGATGTAGAGAAGGATTGCGCAATGCTAATACTTTTTTCAAATAATAAAAAAAAAATCGCTTTCTACACTCATAGCCCCACACTAGGATTTTCTCCTGTGTCGTGGGTGCCATGGACACACACAAGACGAATACACAAACACCCAGACCCAGAACAAGAATCTAAACTCATCATTCAGACACCCGTCTGGCCGGGAATCGAACCCGGCGTTATGCGTTAATTAAAATAAAATAAAATAAAAATAATGCGTTAATTAAATCAACTAAAACACATTACACACATTACTTTGCATTTGACACAAACAGATACATAATAAACGAAATACAAGGTGGTAGAGCCAGTGTAGTTCGACCGGGGAAGTACCACCGCCACACCTATTTCTAGCGTGAAGTATTTCTTGCGTTTCGAAAGAAGGGTGTGATTGCCGGCACACTTTCACATGAGGCGACCATCATAGTCCTCGGGAGTAGCAACGCATCTGTGATTGGCTTCAGATGGAACCCATGTTCTGTATGAAGTTGATTACAGATGTCCATGGGCGGCAGTGCCCACTTACCATCAGGTGGACTGCATGCTCGTTCACTAAAAAAAAAAGAAATAGAACATTCAATGTTTTACTATGAATGAAAACACATAAAACGTCATAAATGTCACGGTTATAGTTGACGTAAAGAAAGGTGTACCGAATGCTATTTTTTTCAAATAATGCATATAACATACATAAAATCAACTAAAAACAATACACACACTACCGAAATAAAACATTAAATCTCTTGAAAACACAGAACGTCAAAAATGTCTTACTGTAACCAAGCCTTGTATGTTGAATATCCCCCTCCTCTTCCCCTTATTTATACGATTTATTTTATTTTTTTGTTCTCGAGGGGGAAACCTTCATAAGGTACCTACTCTACGCCGTGGGAGCGACGTAAGGTTATGTGTGATTTTTAATGGTGGCCGTCCTCAGCGCTACAAAGAGGACTGCGGGATCTCCAAAGTAACGCAACCTGAGTCCTCTAAGTGCGTTGCCCAATCGGGCTGCTCCCAGGTGAGCTCACCGCTCCGTCTGATCTTCACGACGATGTGCGGCCACGCATACCACCGTCCTTCCCGAGTCGTCTGATCGAACGGTTCGAGCTCCCACTCTAGCCGCCCGCAACTCCGGAAGCTCCTTTTAGTCGCCTCTTACGACAGGCAGGGGATACCGTAGCCCTAATCAGATCCCGGAACTACAGGGACGCCCCTTATGTATACCTACATTACAAAATTAAAAATGTCGCGAACCGGAACCATAAGTAACCTTGTAGAAGTTTAAACAACTTATTTCGGTGACACATTTAACATGGATTTGCCAAATCTGGTTTGTGTACACAATTGTATAAATAAACCCACGTGTATTTCGTGTATGAGACTAAGAATAACCATTTATCGGGTTCCGTACACCAAAGGTAAAAACGGAACCCTATAAATAAGACTCCGCTGTCGGTCTGTCCGTCTATCTGTCATCAGGCTGTATTCTCATAAACCGCGATAGGTAAACATTTTTAACGATAATGTATTACAGTTAATTGATTTATTTTGCCGCTTTAAAAATATTTGAGGCATGCTCCTATACAACAAACGCGATACTTCGCTGTTTTTATAAATAATTGTACGGAACCCTACATGCGCGATTCCGACACCCACTTAGCCGGTTTTATTTGTTTAACGTTATCGTATCTTACACGTACAACAGTTGGGAAATTTTATAATAATGCATAAACAAGAAAGAACTGTTTTACACTATAACGATGTGATGAAGAAGAAAAAAACTTGTTAATATTATAAATGCTACTTTGTTGAGAATGTACGAGTGTTTACTCTTTCACGTAAAAAAATTGTCGAATTTTACTGAAATTTGTCTGTGCGTTTATGACATAGATAAATAATTTATTTATGAATAACACAGCCAACTGGTCACCAGATAAATTAAGCCGCTTTGAAAAAGAAAGTGGACATATAAGCACTGCATATTTACCTATATATATATACGTATACGTATATATATATATATATATATATATATATATATATATATATATATATATATATATATATATATATATATATACATACGTATATATATATATATATACGTGAAGCAAAAACTCAGGATCCGTTTTTAAGAAACTTACGGACAGAGGAGTATGAAATTTAGCACGGTTGTAGTTTGAGTAGAGAAGGAGTTTTTTTTCCTCAACCCATTATTGTCCCACTGCTGGGCACAGGTCTTCTCTCAGAATGAGTGATAGGCCATAGACCACCGCGCTGGTCAAGTGCGGATTGGTGGACTTCACACCTCCGAGAACTTTTTTTTAAAGAACTCTCGGGTGTGTAGGTTTCCTCACGATGTTACTTCACCAAAAAGCAGTGATAATTAATTTCTAATACGCTTCAACAGATCTTCTCAATTCAAGCCGTATTCTGATGATCGTGTAAAAATATTGTAACATAATGAAGACAATCCATTTAATTGTAAATGTTCTTTTTTTATTTTCTATTTTACTTTACGGCATCTTTAGCCAATGTCACTTGTTTATTATCAGTTCTTTTAATTTATGTGTAACATGTTTATTTATGTTATGGTAATTACATTTAGCAATTTGTTAAATAATTGTGCAATTGGTGTATTCGTCATTGTGTTTCCATAGCACGTACGACATAGGAAAATCCTAGTGTTTCCTACAACAATAAAGAGTTTTTTTTTTAACATTATTCAATTTAACTCTTTTTAAAGCTAGTGCTGAGATAGTAGATAACATAAAAAAATATATAGCTTACGTCACTGCAAACTGCGTCGATTGCCATGGCAATCGTGGGCATCATGGGAATTAATGGGCATTTATCATGATAAATTCCCATGATTTCCTTTTCCCGTGGCCTATGTTACAATACGAATTGTAACATAGCAATACATACAATATCATAACAAGTCGTTTTCGCTATGGCGTGTGTCGAACAAATTGACATACAAACATAATAATATATATCGACAGGCCTCTAGAACAAAATCGTATATGAAAAAATTACCAATTTACAGTATGAAGCTTAGAAGTTTTGTGGACATACAAACATTAATTACTTACACCAAGACAGACGATCTATGGAAAAACATTGTAATAGCTATTTAGGAACTTATTACATAAGTTTATTTAGGAATTTTACATAAGTTCCTACCATTTTTAGTAATACCCAAGACTCGAACTAAAGGTAAAAGAAATATCACCTTTGAAGGAGCACAGTTATACAATAAACTTCTAAAATCAATTAAGAAAGCTGACTCACTTAATGCATTCAAAATAAAACTAAAGGAATATCTAATATATAAAATTCTCGTGTCACAGTTTTTGTTGCCAAACTCCTCCAAAACGGCTTGACCGATTTTTACCAAATTTTATATGCTTATTCAGTACGTCTGAGAATCGGCCAACATCTATTTTTCATACCCCTTAAGGGTTGTCCACCCTTAACATTTATTTTTATTTTTATATGGCAAAACAGCGTTTGTCGGGACAACTAGTATCATTAATAATTACTTAAGCATAACAAGTGATAAAATGCATTAAATGAGGGTAGCTGCTATGGATGCATCGAACGAACGACGATTTAGCTATAAATAAAATATTGTTCTCATACAAGTGACTGTAAGTCTTTATGAGTAATAAATTCTTTAAACCTAAACCTATTTACAATCAACTATTAAAATCAACAAAGCTTGATAATGTAAATTAGTATTTTTTATATACGATTTTGTTCAAGGACCCCGTCGATATATACTTACGCTCGAAAAACATTACGCTACTGATGCAGTCGGGTAAAGACTGACAAACAACACCGTTTGTTGATTTACTATGAGTGTAGAAAACATAAAGCATTACATCTTTAGTATTAATTTGTTATGAATTGTTATCATTTCATAACTTCACTCAGTAACAATCAGTATCGTTATCTGTTTGATAAATTAATTTGCTACAATCTGACGCTGATTTTGATAGCTTTATGTATTGTTTTGGATCCACGCGTTACCAAAAATTAAAAAAAAACTTCGATAATAATTAAATGCATCGTTAGGTTCAATGTCTTAGACAAAATCAATGCCTTATGCCGATACAGAAATAAAAAAACATGCATATCATGTCAGAAATTCAGAATATATTTTTTTATAACATTGTGTAGCAAACAAGCAAGCAGTTTATGCAAATGGGCGGTGAGCCCATGGACAGCAGTAAGCAACTCCGTATAGAACAGAGCTACATGTGAAGTCAAACACAAATGCGTTGCTACTGTCTAGAACTAAGATGGTCGCGATAAATGGAAACGAGTTAGCAACCAAACCCCTCCCCTGAAAGGCAAGAAGTCGCCGTCAACCCATTATTATCCTATTGCAGGGCAAGGGTCTTCTCATTGTATGAGAGAGTTTTAGGTCATAGTCCACCGCGCTGGCCAAGTGCGAATTAGTTGACATCACTAACCTGAGGTCCACCAATTCGCACGTGGCCAGCGCGGTGGACTATGGCCTATAACTCTCTCATTCCGAGAGAAGACCCGTGCCCAGCATTGGGACAATAATGGGTTGACGACGACTAACCTATAGAGAGATACCCCTAGAGATCATTCTTTTGTTTTTATGTCTTTATTGTTGTCTTAACTCTCTTATGTGTAGGTTACCTTACGATGTCTTCAATCACCGTAAGCCAGTGATAATTAATGGTAGGTATGTGCATAATATTAGAACCTCGGACCTCCCGATCGAGAGGTCAAGTTTCAACTATTAGGCTATCACTGCTCAGAAGTAGGCAAGAAGGCTTCGGTCACCGATTCATTTTGTTGTAACACTTAGGATTAGTATATCTCTTGCCATACCCTTTTAATCAGAACACAGTAGTGCTTAACACTACGTTATTTATAACTAGAATAGTTATGACGAGGAGCCTTCGGAGTCAAACTACGAGTAATTTAAAACTTTTATATTTATCGTTGTTTACATTGAATAATCTAACACAAAAACGCAAATTTTACAAAAGACCCAGGTGGTAGTCGAAGAGACCTGGGAGGTGCCAACGCCGCGTCACTAGATAGTAAATAACAAAGTCGCTTCTCGTTGTCTGTCCCTATGTATGCTTAGATCTTTAAAACTACGCTATATATTTTAATGCACTTTTTTAATAGATTAAGTAATTCAAGAGGAAGGTTTTTATCTATAATACATGTATAATATAGTGGAGAAACAGTGATAAGATTAGATTTTTGACTTTTAGGCGGAACGAAGTTCGCCGGGTCAGCTAGTCTAATATCTAAAGTGAAGCAAATCTTACGTTTCGGTGGAGGAGCGTGGTTGCCGGCTAACATTCATATCTGCCGACCATCTTAATTCTCGAGAGTAGCAATGCACCTGTGATTGACTTCAGATAAAACCCCTGTTTCTATGTGAATCTACTGCATATAACACGAGCGGTACCACAGGCACGTTTGCTACTGCAATCGTATAAATAAAAGAAAACAAGAATTAAACAATGCCTTTCCTTTTATATTTTAAGACATCAACTTAATATATTAAAACTCCATAAAACAGCGTAGTAAGACCACCAAGATTTCAATTACGCCTTTTTGGATAAAACTGTATCTTTAACTTAAAATTGATGAATTTGGATTTTACGGTTATTCGTGCAAAGCATCGATTAATGCTTAAAAACTATTACATCTAAATCTATTTATATACATATACGTATATACGTGAAGCAAAAACTTGGGATCCGTTTTTAACATACGTGCTGCGGACCGAGGAGTATGAAAATTTGCACGGTTATAGTTTTTTTTTTTTTTTTTTTTTTTATAATTTAACCTAACGATAAGGCAGACGGGCTACCTGATGGAAAGTAGTCACCGTCGCCTGTGGACATTCGCAACACCAGAGGAGTCGCCAATGCATCGCCGGCTTTGTAGGAGAGCTCTTTTCGCACCTTTCTTGAAGAACCCCATGTCATAGCGCTCCGGGAATACCTCAGGAGGAAGCTCATTCCACAACTTGCACGTCCGTGGCAAAAACGAGCGTGCAAACCGAATTTTATGTAGTTTATGTAGAGAACCGAAGTTTATGTAGAGAAGGAGTACGAGATGTTATATTTTTTTCAAATAATGGATAAAACACATATAAAATCAGCTAAAACCACATTACACACACTACCGTGCATTTGACATAGACACATATGCAATATAAACCAATTAAAATATTCAAATTTCTTACTATGAAAACACATAACGTCAAAAATGTCAGATGTCTTCGTCTAAATACCCGTTATTCATGTTAAATTCAGCTTAATCAAGCAAACCTTTTTTGAAAAAGGTCTGATTGATAATATTAAGATTATTTATTGAGTTGAATTACGGTCGAATTTCGACCGTTGCGATGGGTGACTGTAATACCAATTTTCCACCCGCTTCGGTCATTTACCACGATAAAAATCTTATGAGTTAATCCTGGTTATAACTTATTTAACGTAATGTGTCAAATTAAAAAAAGGCGCAATGATACGACGACCCGCGTGGCGGAGTGGTTACCATACCGGTCCGACGCGCAATGGGTCCCGGGTTCGATTCCCGGCCAGACAGGTATCTGAATGATGAGTTAAGATTCATGTTCTAGGTCTGGGTGTTTGTGTATTCGTCTTGTGTGTGTCCATGGTACCCACGACACAGGAGAAAATCCTACTGTGAGGCTATGAGTGTAGAAAGCGTGTGTTGGTTTAATAATAATTGCATAAAAAGAAACAAACATACATAGAGCCTCAGAAACTTTCGCCTTTATAAAATTAATAAAATGCATATCATACTATGATCACGCACAATACGTAGTTGGAAGCAATTATTATATATCTTCTAGTAAAATCTATTTTAATATACGTTTTATTTGCAACATTGTAACATTTGTAAATAACTCGTGTTAGTCACCCATGTATTTCAGTTTTAAAGTGTTAAAGATAATCTAATTACAGTCTTTGAATCTATCTAATGAGATAGTCAATAGGAAGTTAAAGATAATTTCTTAAAAAAAATGTCTAGGGGCCAAGATGTCATTATCATTATTGAAAATTTGACGGATATGAATTTACATGTACCCATGATTATACCCATTGCCCAATTTTAATTCATTTTAATTGATTACTAGAATATATACTATTACATGTGACATATTTGCATACCCTTTGGGTTATGATAAGGGCAGATAACTAATGTATTTTACATATAGCTATATTCCACCTTATTCTGCAGATAAAAAAATAAATTTAAAAAAATATGACAAATTTTCAGGGCATGGAAATTCTTTATTATTTTTTTTTAGCAATTTTACTTTTTTATTTACGGCATCTTTAGCAAATGTAGCTTGTTGCTGATGTCTTAATTTAGTGCCTTAAAGTATTTATTAATTAAATGATTTTTATTACATTTTTGGGATCCTGTCAAACAATTGTGCAACTTCAAACATACCACGTTTCCGTATAATGTTAGTATCTTTATCAATATTTGTTTCCGTCTAATTCTCGTTAAATACGCTGCTTTTTTGTAAATAATATGTATGTATATTTTATTTAGATAACAGCTACCAACAAAACAAAAAGTCCACCATTTCGCACTTGGCCAGCGCGGTAGAGTATAGCCTAAAAACTGTCACATTCTGAGAGAAGACCCGTGCCCAGCAGTGGGACAATAATGGGTGGACGAGAGAAGAAAAACAAAAAGGAAATCTGTTTACAAACAAAATATAAAAAACGTAGCGAATTGTTTTGTTATTTCTACTTATGGGTCCGTTTCGAATTGAATGAATAATGTAAATCACTTATTACATACGTATTCTTGAAAATTTATTCTATTCGTCAAACATAATAACTAAACAAGTACATTACCACACAAATGGGCTCACCTTCCAAATTTTTGATAAACGACACTTCCTGATAACGCGATAGTCTGAATACGACCAAATTGTGCCGTATACGTAAATCACACACAAATCACAACCACGGTCGTCAAACATTCGCCAAATGTCCATTCAAAATCGGAGTGATTTAAAGGGACACGTTCCGTAGGGATGTTGTTTAGCCCTGTAACACGCGTGCCCTCCGTCATAGATCACACGATACTGACGACTAATGCGAACTGGTCTAAAGGTCTCTCAACTCAATGATAAGTAATCAATTGAAGCAATGCGTGTCAACAGTGTGTACAGTTCGGCAAAATTTGATGATTTTTATCACGTTGCCTAGCAACGCAGGTAGGTTTGGCCTACGTAATTGGAGTCACTAAGAATTTTTGATCGGCGTTTAAGAAAAACGTGCGGCACTCGTGGACGTGAAGCTATTGCATAGCATTTTTTATCAACTTATGCAATTATAATTAGTTATTTATTTATGCAGTATTTTTTTTCTTTGATATGAATTGAAGTTTTTTGTCTTTGATACTATATACTTTCTCATAAACAGCGGCTTACATATTCGTCCGATTTTCGAGCAACTCGTCTTGATCCGTGCGAGCTTCGTACTGTCGTACCATATACATACATACACGTTAGGCGATCGCTCGCACCTAACCTAACACCTAACATCCCTCACTGTGGGGGGTGTTAGGTTTTTTCGTTACGGATTTTTTTTATTCGGTCACCACGCTCAAAGCCTGCGACAAAAGCTATGCAATATATCTTAAAATATTTAGTCAATAATATAATTTTATGGAAATGTTAAAACAAAAAACCGACTACCTGAACCAATTCACTGGAAGGGAAAAAAGACGCGTCTGCACTTGTTTTTCATACACAAAAATTACAAAAACTATTAAACTACACTACCAAAGTGTTATAATTATGCAGTTCGGGATTTTTATATAAAAAGTATTATATTCCTATCCTTTTATTAGTGACGGGAGGGAAACCGTCAAAAGGTACCACAGGGCCGTGAGGAGTGACACAAGGTTATGTGGGATTTTTACCTCATTAAAACCCCGCCGATGGCCTTCATCGTGCTACGTAGAGGACTCAGGGATCTCCAACGCAACGTAACAGAGTGCGTTTATAACAATATCACTGAACTTAAATCTTCAAATTAGTAGTTACTACACTTTAGTTTTGAAACATCGGCAGGCGCTGTATAATGCTTAGGTTAGCGCGCGCGGTTGGAATCGAAAGTTTAATAGGTGACCACCGGTTCCCCTTATAATCGGGGAGTAGAATACGGTTTAAAACGCATTTGCTTATATTTTTTATTATTATGATTATTATTTTTTTTTCGAGGGGGAAACCTTCAAAAGGTACCCGACACCTTGGGAGCGACGCAGGGTTATGTGGGATTTTTACCGCACTAAAACCCCCCCGGTGGCCGTCCTCGGCGCCATGAAGAGGACTCCGGGACCTCCAAAGGCCTGCAGCCGGAATCCTCTGAGCTCCGTCTAGTCTTTACGACGATATGCGACCACACATACCGCCGTCTTTTCGCGGGATCGTCTGGCTGGACGGTTCAAATCCACTCTAGCCGCCCGCACCCCGGAAGCCCCTTATAGTCGCCTCTTACGACAGGCAGGGGATACCGTAGCCCTATTCTGAACCCGGAACTACAGGGACTTGCTTGTATCTCTATAGAAGACATATAAATGCGAACCAAATTTAGGACCTTCATAATTTTGCCAGGTGGTTGTTCAGGAGAAGCAATGCATGAGACAAAAAAAATTGTTGCTCCTGACAGAATTCGGTAGCAAAATAATAAATAAGTAATATAAGTTGTAGTTTTAGGCGCTAATCACTACATAGTATAAAATAAAGTCGCTTCTCGCTGTCTGTCCCTATGCTTATATCTTATGCTTATATCTGAACTGTAAGGCAAGATATTGGAGCTAACTTTCATTACCATGTAAAAAAACATGATTGTAATTATATAAAAAAATAAAAAAATAGATATAAATAAGAAAAAAGACAAACCCGCTGAGTTTCTTGCCGGATCTTCTCAGTTGAGGTCGTATTCCGATCCGGTGGTAGTGTAAGAAAAAAAATGTAACTGACAATTTGTAAGTGCCCCCGTAGGCCTATACAAAATAAAGACATTTCATTTCATTTCATTTCATTTAAAACTGCGCTACGGATTTTAATGCAGTTTTTTAATAGAAAGAGTGATTCAAGAGGAAGGTTTTTATGTTTAATACATGTGTAACATAGTAGAGAAACACTGATAATTTTAGATTTTTTTACTTTTAGGCGGAATGACGTTCGCCGGATAGTAGTTAATAATTTTGTTACGTTATTCTCATAAAAGGTTCCTATTTAGCTCACGGAAGAGGGAGTTGTGGTAGTCTATTCTGACAGTCGGCCTCTGAATGGGGGATACAGGTTGGTATTCCAGGCGGTTGGTATTTCAGTGGCGCAGCGTGCCTTGGACGCCCTGTATCAAAATTTCGTCGGGTGACAATAAAAACTCACTAACTACAAAATTTTATAATCCCGATTTTTTCATATAATTCACTATTCTTTATCGATACATTACTATTACGTAAATAATATATGGATACAATAACCTGTACGATATTTTATTTAATGATATAACTTCTGGACATTTCATATAAATGTAATTTTGGGATCAAAATATTATTCAATGCTGATAATTTCGTGTTGCATATACTGTAGTTAGTGAATTTTTCCCGACGGTTTGTTGGGAGCCTAATAAAGGGTACGACGAATAGGTCGTAACTGTACTCCTGTGTTTACTGACTACCTTAAAAAGCAGGTCGCCAGATTTGTAAATATTTTGCAGCCGTCTAATATGTGCCGTACGATGGCCCACGTAAGCCGCGGGCCCGGTATCATTGATACGGCGGTAGCTACGCCCCTGCACATATAACTCCCACTGAAGAATATTTCTGCTTACGTGATTGGGACACTTTTATTATGACTCTATTTGGTTTCTTCAATACAATCATAGTTTCAGTTTTTGGTTATACGTTGCGATGTACATTGGTCGCATTTATTTTCATAACTTGCAATGTACCTTTTACCTGACTTTACCTTTTTATCTGACTGAAGTAGTAAACGAGGATGCTGTCCACCTGATGTTAAGTGGTCACTGCCGCCCATGGACATCTGTAATCAACTACCTACAGAACATGGATTCCATCTGAAGTCAATGACAGATGCGTTGCTACTCCCGAGGACTTTGATGGTCGCCTCGTGTGAAAGTGTGCTGACATTCCGGCAACCACACCCTTCTATCGAAAGGCAAGAAATGCTTCACGCTAGAAATAGGTGTGGCGGTGGCTCCTCGGTAGAATTATATTCCTTCTACCACCTTAATTAGTTTAAACATTTAGATTTAGCGAGGGGCGACGGGGGAGAGGGTGATGCCATATTTTAATAGTGATTCAGTGATCAGAATAACAATTTAATGCTCAATTGAATAAAATATCGTGACATCATTTTACAAATATTATAGATTAGGTTTACGATAAACTATCCATACAGATAAACAAAAAATGTGTCTGGTTGTAATTATTATTTTATTTTGCTTTGCAAAAAACATCTGCCCACAACATGGCAACCCCTTTAAATATTATTTTTATTCTGAACAGTATATCATAATCTAAATTCAAATTCAATTTATTTGCCAGAACATAGTGTAGTAAATAGGTCTTAAATTTAACATTATATTTCCATATATCGTACCTAATAAGGTGTGCAAATAATTACATTAATTCATTTGATCAATTAATAATAAGTTTAACAATGTCACGTAAATATTATATCAATAATTGTCAATGAGGTGTCTGGTGACTGACAGACGGACAGCGGAGTCTTATTCATACGGTTCCGTCTTTTCTCATTTAGTACGGAATTCTAAATAGAACTGAATTTTTTTTTCAAATTTTTTACCTCCTACCCTTTTCGGTGATGTATTTTTTTTATATTATTATATGTGTTTTGTTGCTGTTACTATAAAAATATATATTTCAAGATGGGTACCGTCCATATGGATAAATAGAACACACCTCTCTTTTTAAAATACAGCCGAATGTAGCAATGAAGGCTAAAACATTTGCGACTATGCACTGAACTACCAAATCACGAATATAACAGGCAAGTTTTTAGATTGGGTGGTAAATAAGCTAAAACAATAAGTGATTTTATCTCGGTTCTTGGATTATCTATATATTAATTATCTATATATTAGAGCAGTGATAGCCTAATGGTTGAAACTTGCCCTCTCGATTGGGAGGTCCGAGGTTCAAACCCAGGCACGCACCACTGATTTATGTGCGTATTAGAAAATTATTATCACTGCTTTTCGGTGAAGGAAAACATCGTGAGGAAACCTATACACCCGAAAGTTCTTAAAAAAAAAAAAGTTCTCGGAGGTGTGTGAAATCCACCAAATTCGCACTTGGCCAGCGCGGTGGACTATGGCCTAAAACTCTCCCATTCTGAGAGAAGACCCGTGCCCAGCAGTGGGACAATAATGGGATGACGAGATATATTAATACGTGAAACAAAAACTTGTGATTCGTTTTAAAGATACTTGCTGCAGACGGAGGAGTATGCAATTACTCACGGTTATAGTTGATGTATAGAAGGATTGCGCAATGCTAATATTTTTTCAAATAATGCATAAAACATACATGAAATCAATTAAGAACACATCACACACACTATCTTGCATTTGACACAAACACATACATAATAAACGAAATAGAACATTCAACGTCTTACTATGAAAACACAACGTCAAAAATGTCAGATGTCTTTGTCAAAATACCCGCTATTACTTTTAAATTTAGCTAATAAATAACCTCTTTTTACTTTTAACGGGTGCGTTCAAAATAACTTGAAAATTATTATAATTAGGTACAATTTGAATTTGAGAAATATTCGCTACTTTGGACAATATGAAGTTTAGTTTTTTAATTTAAATTACGGTCGAATATCGACCGATGCGACGGGTGACTAGTTTTTTATAAAACGACTTTTACATTTTTCAAGATGTATTTATTGAGCCTCCCTTTTGTATTCAATGAGGGAATTATACATAGCACGGGCGATAGCATCATTCAGTAAAAAGTCCTTACCGTTGGATTCAGAAGGCACAGGACCGATTGGAGTGACGTCATTTAGGGGAGGCCTATGTCCAGTAGTGGACCTCAAAGGGCTGATGGATGGATGATGAAGAAGTCATGAATGACACTGTTGCTCCCCATGACAGGTGTACTGACATTTAAATGTCTCTGAAAAAACGCTTTCTACCCTCATAACCCCACAGTAGGATTTCCTCCTGTGTCGTGGGTGCCATAGACACACACAAAGACGAAAACACAAACACCCAGACCCAGAAAAAAAATCTAAACTCATCATTTAAATACGTCTGGCCGGAAATCGAACCCAGAAACCACTGCGTGTCAGACCGGTGTGGTAACCGCACCGCCACGTAGGTCGTGAAAAAAATACGCAAATACGAAAAAAAAAACGGGCAGAGTAGGGAAATAGCTACACAATCTGTTCTTGTAGTTTTTACAACTGTAATATCTGAACTTTTATGGTTATTCATTCTCTAGATAGTGTATGAATGATAAGAATCCATTAGTAAAATATATAATTTCGTGTGTGGTGTATCATTTAATACAAAGTAGTGAATATACTGTTAGGAAGCGTGATGTGTGCTACATATTTTTTAAAGAAATCAGTGAAATTAGTGCGTAAATAGCTAGCAATATTTTTATGCCGGTTCATAACATTGTTACTCGAAATTTGATCTCATTACGAAGGTAATAAATTGTACGTAAATAATAATTTAATTTAAATATACAATAAATATTTTAACAATAAAAAAGCACAGATCCGTAATAAAATAAATATGTACAAAAAAAAGAAACAAAATGCACAAAAAAATGAAAATACAATAAATATTTCAAGGTGGTAGAACCAGTGTAGTTCGACCGGGGAAGTACCACCGCCACACCTATTTCTAACGTGAAGCATTTCTTGCGTTTCGATAGAAGGGTGTGGTTGCCGGCACACTTTCACATGAGGCGACCATCATAGTCCTCGGGAGTAGCAACGCATCTGTGATTGACTTCAGATGGAACCCATGTTCTGTATGAAGTTGATTACAGATGTCCATGGGCGGCAGTAACCACTTACCATCAGGTGGACTGCATGCTCGTTTGCTACTTCAGCCAAATAAAAAAAAAAATATATATTTTAACCATAAAAGAGCATAGCATTGAAATAAAATAAATATGTACAAAAAAAGAAACAAACTGATTTAAAATATGAAATAACAGTAGGATCCTTAAAGTACAAAACAATTCTTATAATTTTTAAATGTCCCTAGAAATATATCGATTGCGAAAAAAAATAAAAAAAATGCCGAAAGAGCTCTCCTTTAAAGCCGGAGACTCCTCTAACCATAGGTGACGATGACTACTTTGCATCATGTGGCCCGTCTGTTTTGTCGTACGGTTTAAGTATAAGAAATGTAAATAAATATATAGTTAGATGTGGTAGGTAATAATGGGTTGGCGACAATTATTTTAACTTTCAACTGGTCTGGAGACAAATATCATACTGGTAGAGCTTCGTATAAACATACAAAATTATAACTTTGAAATCGTTTTCAAGGTTTTTTTATTTAAAAAAGTTCAAAATTACGTTACTCTATTATTTCGTCAACGATCATTTATAATAAATTTTAATAACCACTGATATACTCATTGGTATGAGCACACACCTGTTGCAGAAGTAGGATTGGATGGAAAAAGTAAACGACGCATTATGTACAACCCTGTTATATTTTCACAATTTCATACTAATACAATTTCAGAATACATTCGGACAGAGTAACGTCTTACACTTGTAACTGTTGGAATATACGACTTGACATTGACTTCTTGCCTATATCTATATATGCATATCTAGCCTATCATGCCATTTATTTTGTCCGCGATAATAAATATTTGATACGAATTTATATGAGTAACTATTAATGTAACTATTATTGTTTTTCGATGGACTATAAGATGTAACTACGTTTGTTGTTCCATTGAAGTTGTAGCAGCATGCAGTCAACCTGATGGTAGGTGGTTACTGCCGCCCATCGATATTAGTATTCATTTAAAACAGGGATTCTCTCTGAATTCAATCACAGATGCATCGCTACTCTCGAAGACAAAGATGGTCGCTTCATATAAAAGGAAGGTGGTAGAACTATTGTAGTTCGACTGCAGAAGTATAACTGCCACACCTATTTCTAGTGTGAAGAATTTGTTGCGTTTCGATGGAAGGGTGTGATTGCCGGCACACTTTTATATGAGGCGACCATCACAGTCCTCGGAAGTAGCAACGCATCTGTGATTGACTTCAGATAGAACTCATGTTCTGTACGAAATTGATTACAGATGGCCATGAGCGGCAGCGAACACTTACCATCAGGTCGACTGCATGCTCGTTTGCTACTTCAGCCAGATGAAAAAAAGTCGGCAACCACACCCTGCCACCGAAACGCATAACTCCGTACGCATCATACATACAGCTTTAATTATACATTTTAATATAAAAACGTAACTATCCCTGAAGTGCATTCTTTTAAATAAAAGAAAAATCATCAAAATCGGTTGGCGGGTTATTGAGTTATTCGTGCATTTATCGCGCACATCATTAATGCAAGACTTATGCGCTTTTCTTATGGATGCCATTGACACGCACTAACTTTCAAATAAATAAAATGATGCAAATCGGTTCACCCAGTCCGGAGTAATCTAGTAACAAATATATAAATATATAATATATAAATATAGACGAATTGATAACCTCCTCCTTTTTGGAACTCTGTTAAATAATTGCAACAAATCTGTGTTTCCAATATACAGATATTATGTAACTTCGAAAACCTTGGAAATTGGCAGTGCGAATATAAAATTTGAACTCCGACTTTTAAACTTATTAGATTCCTAATAACGGTACCAGTTCACAGACAAACCTTTTTTGTAAAAATAAAAGTATCGCGTATGTTAATGGGTTGTATTTTTTTTTTGTACATTTTCCTCAATTCTCGTATTTCTTAGAAAATAACCGTTGTCTTCCTCAATGGTTAAAATTATTGGGAATGAGTATCAAGTGAGATTATTTTTCACAATGTGACTCAGTGTATCTTTTACAAGCGTTTTGCTTGCATTGTTGTTTCGTCACTAAAAGGTCAGATTTTGCAACTGAATATTAAATCAGTTAATCTTGACCGATTCAGTTAATTTTTGTGCATAGTCATTTTTAGGGTTCCGTGTCCAAATCCTAAGAACTGGCCACAATTACTAAGACGCCGATCACCGATCGGTTAGAACCCCTAAGCTTGCGGAGGGACATAGATTCCCTTTGCGTGTTCTACCGGCTTTATAATGGTGAGTGTTCCGAGGAACTGTTTGATCTGGTGCCCACATCACCCTTCCTTTATCGCACCACTCGCCGACGGATGAGGTTCCATCCGCATCAACTGGACTCGTGGCGGTCATCCACGGTTCGGTTTGCGCGCTCGTTCCTGCCGTGGACGTGCAAGATGTGGAATGAACTTCCTCCTGAGGTATTCCCGGGGCGCTACGACATGGGGTTCTTCAAGAAAGGTGTAAAAAGAGCTCTCCTCCAAAGCCGGCGATGCATTGGCGACTCCTCTGGTGTTGCAAATGTCCATAGGCGACGGTGACTGCTTTCCATCAGGTGGCCCGTCAGCCTTATCGTTAGGTCTTAATATAAAAAAAAAAAAAAAGCGCTGCCGTCTGTCCGTCTGTCAAATTCAAATTCAGTTTATTTTCCAGAACATAGTGTAGTACATAGGTGTTAAATTTAACATTATATTTTCATATGTTCTACCTAATAAGGTACCTATGCAAATTACAATTATATTAATTAATTTAATGATTGAATAATACTAACAATGTCACATAAATACACATGTCTGTCTGTCACCAGACTGTGGCAGGCTGTATACCATTATACGTATGTGTATATTATTAGGGTTAAAGAGTTAAAGGTCACCTTGTTAATCGTTGTATCTATGCACTAATCTAGTAATATATTCGTATTCACCTGTGGTTTAGTTAGGCAGTACCACTGAATAAAAGCCAAAGAGTTTAAGATAACGGTTTTCATAAGCTACCTTCTTAGCATTTCTTTAGTAAATCCTTAAGCACTAAATAGCCTTTTAGTTTTTATCAGGGTTGAGGAGTTGAAGGACAAATTTTTCATCTAAATCTTTGTTTAGTAATCTTATTATATATACGTAAACAACAAATGACCAGCGCCTATAGTTTAAGCATGAAGTACTGCATCATAAGGGTTGAGGAGTTGAATGTCAATTATTCATCATATCTCTTTGCTTAGTAATGTAATTACAAAAGCGTAAGCACCAAATGGCCAACGCTTATGGTTTAGGCTTGAAGTACCCCTGCATCATCTGGGTTGAGGAGTTGAAGGTCAAATTTTTCATCATACTATATAACCGTAGATACTTAATGCACATTCTAAGTTTCATAAGAATCGAATTGTTAAAACTCGAGTTATCTCAAAATATCTAAAAATCCTGAGGAGTGGATAGTTTCCACCCCATAACTCGAAGAGTTAAGCATCACAGCATACACATACCCAAAAAAAAGTTCTGCAATTAAATTTCCTATCAAATAAAAGAAAACATATTGAAATCGGTCCAGAAACACTGAAGTTACTCAAGATTTTAAGATGCCGACATTTTCCAATTTTTCTTGAAAATTGCTGAAAATCTTTCAATTTTCTACGTATGGCCTGTGAAACTAGCCATACAATGTCGTTTGAAGCACGTATGGTCGAAATAGTTAATCGACGGCGTATGGTCAAATCATCCAAACATACATAAAATATATATCTTATCATCTATTCGTATATATATACATATATACGAATAGATAACCTCTTTCCTTTAGGAAGTCGGTTAACAATGGCTTAACATCGACAAAGAGAGAATAGAGTATGACCACGTATGACGCTTCGCATCAAGGCGTGCGTCATAATACTTTAATTAAATGATAAATTAAATAAATTATCACTTAAATTATTCGTAACGGGACTATTTACTACATCTACGAGTAATATGAAATTAGGAATAGATATAACTCATAATGGAATTAAATTAATTACATTACAACGACTGCTTTAAAGATAAGAGAAAAATAGGTACTACAATCATGAAATATATGAAAAAAGACAATATAATGTTATCAAGGTGGTAGAACCAGTGTAGTTCGACCAGGGAAGCACCACCGCCACATCTATTTCTAGCGTGAAGCAGTTCTTGCGTTTCGATAGAAGGGTGTCGTTGCCGGCACACTTTCACATGAGGCGATCATCATAGTCCTCGGGAGAAGCAACGCATCTGATTGACTTCAGATGGAACCCGTGTTCTGTATGAAGTTGATTACAGATGTCCATGGGCGGCAGTGACCACCATCAGGTGGACTGCATGCTCGTTTGCTACTTCAGTCAAATAAAAAAAAAATCATAAACTGTAAAAAATATTTATGTGGGTGTTGCTTGTTAAATTGTAATGTTCTTCAGGTATTGTGCAAAATCAACATATTGCACTATTTAATGTCGGGAGGCCGTACGCATATAAAATTAGGTAGGTTGTAGGTAGAAGTTAATCAGTCTCCGAAACACTACGTTTTTTTTTCAAATAAAGGTACCATGGGGTTTTCCTCTAAATTATATGTCCAAGAAAAGTCCTCGAGTGGCGACCACGTTTAGGCAAAAGGAGTACAGGTCGCCCCCCTACCAGGTGGACCGATGACCTGAAGAAGACAGCGGGAAACTGTTGGATTCAGAGGGCACAGGGCCAGTTGGAGTGGCGCCATTTAGGGGAGGCCTATGTCCAGCAGTGGACATCAAAGGGCTGATGGATGGATGGATGGATATGTCAAAAGTTTTATGATGATCGGTTGAGGAGTTGAGGCGTGAAGGTGTTACAAACAATCAAATAAACTTACATTATCATTAAACGTATAATATTAGTTATTATTAGGATTAACCAAAGTGATTACTAATATTATAAGAAGCAAAAAATATAAAAGATTGTTATTAAAATTAAAGAACCAATTAAAGATGAAAACCTTTAAACACGTGCTTTTTGGCGGGATTTTTTATATAAAATATATGACCTCTATGGAGCATTAAAATAATTATCATTTTTATTGTCGTGGATATTTTTAAACGGATTTGTAAACAAATTATATTGCTCACTGTAGCTATTTTAAGTTTATTTTGTATACACTTCCACGTGGTATAATTAGTATGCTCTAACCTGTGAGGTACAACTACGTCTATTGCTAGCCTAATACTAATACAGTTCTTGTGTTTGGGTGGAAGGGTTTATAGGTGGTAGAACCAGTGTAGTTCGCTCTGGTAAGTACTTACCACCGCCACACGGCCACACCTAATCCTAGCGTGAAGCATTTCTTGCGTTTCGATGGAAGGATGTGGTTGCCGGCACACTTTTATATGAGGCGACCATCTTAGTCCTCGAGAGTATGCGACACATCTGTGATTGACTTCTGTATGACGTTGCTTACATTTGTCGCAGGGCGGCAGAGACCACTTACCATCAGGTGGACTGCATGCTCGTTTGCTACTTCAATCTTATAAAATAAGGTTATGATTTTTGGTTTACTTTATGAGCCGTTGCCGTTTCACTACATAATATAAAACAAAGCAGCTTCCCGCTGTCTGTCCCTACTCACTATGTATGCTTAGATCATTAAAACTATGCTACGGATTTGAATGCAGTTTTTTATTAGATAGAGTGATTCAAGAGAAAGGCTTTTATGTATAATACATGTATAATATATTGGAGAAACACTAATAATTTTAGATTTTAGACTTTTAGTCGGAACGAAGTTCGCCGGGTCAACTAGGTACTTTATAAGGCGACTATTATAGTCCTCGGGAGTAGTAACACATTAGCGGATTGACTTCATATGGTATCCCTATTCAATATGAAGTTAAAATACGCTACTTATATATTTTAAATAGAGTGTAATATTCTGTTAACGTAACCAAGTATACAAGGATGTAAATTAAGCGAAAACCTTGTTTCCTGTGTATTAAACTAAAACATACCTACACAAGCCAGGCTTCATGTAATAAGCGTATTATCTCGTTATAAGTAAATGTAGTTAATTAATTATTTGTAAGACTTATTTATTCGACGTAAAGTGAGGTCAAAGGAGTTTGCAATAATTAAATTCAATCTCGTAAGAATATCTTAATTATCTCTGTTATTAAATGGGTAATAAAATCTGCATAAATCTAGAATAGTCGGAAGAAGGTACCTGAAATTTTCATGATTCAGTTGCAATGGCATTTCCGTCACAACTTTCATCATATTTGGCTTGACAGATCACTTTTGAGGGTAGTTACTTTTTTGGTTTGACGCTTGACTGGATGGTAAGCACCATCGTCACACCTATTTTTGCCTTTTTTTTTTTCGAGGGGGAAAACTTCAAAAGGTACCCGACGCCGTGGGAGCGACGCAGGGTTATGTGGGATTTTTACCGCACTAAAACCCCCCCGGTGGCTGTCCTCCGTGCCATGAAGAGGACTCCAGGACCTCCAAAGGACTGCAGCCGGAATCCTCCGAGCGCGTTGCCCCATCGGGCTCCCCTCAGATGGGCGCCTGGGCCCACCACTCCGTCTAGTCTTTACGACGATATGCGACCACAGATGCCGCCGTCTTTCCCGGGATCGCCTGGCTGGACGGTTCAAGCTCCTACTCTAGCCGCCCGCAACCCAGGTAGCCCCTTTTAGTCGCCTCTTACGACAGGCAGGGGATACCGTAGCCCTATTCTGAACCCGGAACTACAGGGACGACCTATTTTTGCCTATTAACACTTTCGTGGACGTCACCGCTTGAGTCTGTGTTTAACAATGACACAGTAAATCTCCATACATGACGTATAAATACGTAGAGTCCAATGATATACGTTTTAAAGACGTCATGACAGAATTGTGACAGTAAAGTTTCTAGTATTTTAAATGGTGTGACCTAAGGTACATCCAATAAGATTTTAACTTGAAAGTTCATCTAGAATAAACGTTCTGTCGTAAATAATATTTTATATTGGACCGTCATTGTACGTTGTACCATATCAAAATATCAAATGATGACGTACAATCACGTTCTGTCCGTGAAAGTGTTAAGGCAGCTCCTCTTTTCAGGTCTTAATTGTATGTTTGCAAAGTAGTACCAGTGTAGTTCGACCGGGGAGAACCAGCACCACACCTATTGGCGTGAAGCATTTCTTGCGTTTCGATAGAAGGGTGTGGTTGCCAGCACACTTTTACATGAGGCGATCATCATAGTCCTCAGGAGTAACAACACATCTGTGATTGACTTCAGATGGAACCCATGTTCTGTATGAAGTCGATTACAGATGTTCGTGGGCGGCTGTGGCCATTTACCATCAGGTGGACTGCATGCTCGTTTCTTATTTTAATCAGATAAAAAAATGGTAAGTAAGATATTTATCCGAGGCGTGTCAACTTAGCCCTCGAAGGTAGCAAATTATATCCAATCTCAAATAATACTCTAATCTTATCTGAGGTTGATTATAGATGTACATGGACGGCAGAGACCATATAGCACCTGGTAGATTACCTTTTTTTTTTTTTGTTTTCGAGGGGGAAACTTTCAAAAAGTACCCGACGTCGTGGGAGCGACGCGGGTTATGTGGGATTCTTACCGCACTAAAACCCCCCCGGTGGCCGACCTCGACGCTGCGAAGAGGACTCCGGGAACTCCACTTGACCGCCGCCAGTGTCCTCAGCGTGTGCCCCATCGGGCTTTTCTCTGGTGGGCGTGAACTGCTCACCGTACCTTCTGGTTTTTACGGAAACATGCAACCACACATGCCGCCGTCCTTCCCGGGGTCACTTGACCGGACGGTTCGAGCTCCCACTCTTCCCGCCCGCAACCCCGGAAGCCTCTTTTAGTCGCCTTGTACGACAGGCAGAGGGTACCGTAGTCCTATTCTGGTCCCGGAACACCTGGTAGATTACCTAGTCGTTCGCTACTTTTCTCTTCGATCCATCCATCCATCAGCCCTTTGATGTCCACTGCTGAACATAGGCCTCCCCTAAATGGCGCCACTCCAACCGGTCCTGTGCCCTCTGAATCCAACGGTTTCCCGCTGTCTTCTTCAGGTCATCGGTCCACCTGGTAGGGGGGCGACCTGTACTCCTTTTGCCTAAACGTGGTCGCCACTCCAGGACCTTTCTTCCCCATCGGTTATCGATCCTTCGAGCGATATGACCGGCCCACTGCCACTTCAGCTTGCTGAATTTGAGAGCTATGTCGGTAACTTTTCTCTTATAAAAAAAAAGGTTGAGAATGGTGTCCCTGTAGCTCACACGCAACAGAAGTGAGAAGCAACGATCCCCTTTGCTTAGATCTCGGAATCCTCTTTAAACAGCCAAGGAAGTCAACTGGGTGCAATACGTACAAAATAAATCAGATTGGATTTTGTAGTAACAATACGGTAATTATGCCGTCATTAATTTAAATATATTAAAATTTTAACAATAATTTTATTTGTACACATAATTCTCTTTAAAAGCTAACTTCATTAGATAATAATACATTAGATAATAATAAGAGATAATTCGTTTAATAATGTTTCTTATCGGTGAATAATTAAACAAATTATTGCAACAAAAAACAGTGCTTAACTAGCTTAAAAATAAGAATCAAGGTGCTGTAATGATTTTCGCAATAAAAGTGAGATAACTTTAATTAAAAAACAAATTATAACAATATTATGAAATAATTTTACGTAATTAAACTACACTTAAGACTAAGGTATAGTAGAAATTATTATTATGAAAACAAAAATCCGACTGTTAAAACTAAAAATCGGGTGTCTCCTTCTAATAATTTAATTAATCAATTATTTCTAAATGTAAAAATAGTAATTTAATATCATAATGGTTTACTTAGTAGCTTTCATCACTACATAGTATAAAACAAAGTCGATTCGCGCTGTTTGTCCCTATGTATGCTTAGATCTTTAAAACTACGCTACCGATTTTAATGTAGTTTTTTGCAATAGATAAAGTGATTAAAGAGGAAGGTTTTTATGTATAATACATGTATTATATAGTGGAGAAACACTGATAATTTTAGATTTTTGACTTTTAGGCGGAACAAAGTTCGTCGGGTCAACTAGTTTGATATATACTATATGCGAGAGATGTTTACATGTTAGCGCATGCCAAATAAATGGGCATACATTAAAACATATACCTCCTCTCAAAAACATTACCTACCCTCCTTCTGACCCATTCGGGTAAAATATTATTTTATTTAATGTAGTTAGTAGGTATTGACTTTTTTTTAATTTACTGTTCTTTCTTTTTTTAATATGTGACTTAACTTGTTATAAAGTGTAATTGGTGAATAACCGTTCTTTGTAACAATAAATAGATAAATAAATAAATAAATAAATAAAATAAGCCAAACCAAAAAATCAAATCAAATAGGGATTTTTCTTATTTCATTTCGTAAATTAACGCTGGGCACATAATGAAGCATTTCTGAAATGAAATTTCCTTAGGCGCGTTGATAGTTTTTTTGGAAAAGGTATGTACCTATACCTACGCGACGTTAACATATATAACGAAGTGAGAGCGTCAAATGTGACGTCAGGAAGGCCAGGAGTCTTCGTTACTGTCCATTCTTGAAGATTTCAAGTAAAACACCGGAGTAAACTTCTTCGATTTATTCACAGTTTAGGAAATCGCTTCGACGGTTAAACAAGAATCTTTTTCTACCGACAGGCGCTCGCCTTTTAATAGACTAGCCTTTGCCCGCGGCTTTGCTCGCGTGGAATTTAGTCTGCCACATAAAGTTTGCAAGGTGGTAGAGCAATGGTTCAACCAGGGAGGCATCACCGCCGCACCTATTTCTACCGTGAAGCAGTTCTTGTGTTTCATTTGAAGGGTGTGCCTGCCGGCTCACTTTTATATGAGGCAATCATCATTGTCCTCGGGAGAAGCAACGCATCTATGATTTACTTCAGATTGAACCCTTGCCCTACTTCCTAAGGCGATTAACATACAGTACCGCTCACTGCCACGGTAGGCGGTGAAGCGGATCTCATGTTGTATTGGGGTCTAATAAATCCGTTGATGCCTCACAAACATACACCGACTGGTCGCGCGGTCCAGCGGTGTTCTCATCACCACCGTGTCTCCGCGCGAACGACAGTGCGGGGGGTCGGCGCCTCACACACGGGCTGGCGCCTAACCGCGCGGATCATCGTTGAAGCAAAAATGCATTTCGATGTCGAAAAGTTTATTTTGATGATCGGTCCATCCGCGTACAGGCGCGTAAACCGCCTTACCGCGCGAGGCACCGCTATTCGCGGCGGTGCGCGGTGCCGTGTGTTAATCGCCTAAATCAGTGTGTTCAAATTTCAAATCACAGGCACGTATATTGATTTGAATTAGTTTTGTCGGCAACAGATATTAATGCTTACTCTGAAATTTAAAGTTTTAAGAAAGGGTCTCAAAACCCGTGACGGTTACCAACGCGCAGTTGGCTAGCGTGGTCAACTACGACCTAAACTACTTTTTTTTTTTTTTTGTTTTCGAGGGGGAAACCTTCCAAAGGTACCCGACGCCGTTTGAGCGACGCAGGGTTATGTGGGATTTTTACCGCACTAAAACCCCCCCGGTGGCCGTCCTCGGCGCTGAAAAGGAGGACTCCGGGATCTCGAAACGACTTCGACCGGAATCCTCCGAGCGCGCTGCCCCATCGGGCTCCTCCCAGATGGGCGGCTGGGCCCACCGCTCCGTCTAGTCTTTACGACGGTATGCGACCACACATACCGCCGTCCTTCCCGGGATTGCCTGACCGAACGGTTCGAGCTCCCACTCTAGCCGCCTGCAACCCCGGAAGCCCCTTTTAGTCGCCTCTTACGACAGGCAGGGGATACCGTAGCCCTATTCTGACCCCGAGGCTACAGGGACACGACCTAAACTACTGCTAATCAGACATATGTGCCGAGTTGTGTTACATTAAAAGGTCGATGACGATTGAATAACATATTTAACCTTTCCGCTGTTTCATTCTCATTGACTTTTTTTCTTTTTTGTCGAGGGAGAAACCTTCAAAAGGTACGCCGTGGGAGCGACGCAGGGTTATCTGGGATTCTTATAGCACCAGGACTCCGGGATCTTCAAAGGAACGCAACTGGAGTCCTCTGAGTGCATCGCCCCATCGGGCTCCTCCCAAGTGAGCGGCTGGGCCCACCACTCCATCTGGTCTTTACCACAATATGCGACCACACGTATGCCACCGTCCTTCCCGGGATCGCTTGGCTGGACGGTTCAAGCTTCGTCCATCCTGGCTCTCACGATAGCATGCGACCACACATGCTGACATCTTTCCCGAAGTTGCTGACTGGATGTTTGGAGCTCTCCGTCTAGCCGCCCGCAATCCCGAAAGCTCCCTTTTAGTTGCCTCTTACCACAGACAGGGGATACCGTAGCCTTATTCCCGGAACTACAGAGACGTCATTGACCTTTCACATTTTGCTCCGTGTTATAACCATTAAAATATTAATATCATACAACTTCGTTGTATACGGCGGCGCACGGCGCGTACTGCCGGTCAATCAATTGACTACGCAATAAGTTATACTCGTAATATCTTCTAAACTACTTATCCAATTTACATGGTGTAAAAGGCAGATTCAATCTTTATTAGATGCTTGATTTTTGAAATCATTTATTTTGATAAGGATTAATATTTAGTTTGTATAAAACCCATGGAAACATCAACTTGATATTTTTAAAATTTTCAAATTATAAAAAGAGTTATTGTGGGTTGTACATAAAATATAGACATATGCTTTCGCGGACTTTTATTTAGATCTATGTTAGCCAAACAATCCCACAGTACATTATATTTGGATATCTCCAACGGTTTAGGCAGCGTACGCGAAGATAGCTCTCAGAGCACAACTTTTTTTCCGACTAACCTGATATTTCTCGTTATATTATAAACTTATAAAAAAAAATCATTACAAATTATAGCCCATGTGTGATTCTGATGTATAACCTATACTACTGTAAAGTTTCAACCAAATCCGTTGAGTAGTTTTTGCGTGAAAGAATAACAAATACACATACATCCTCACAAACTTTCGCATTTATAATATTAGTAGGATATTACTAAGTGCTCATCGCAATTCGGCCGTAATTGGACCTAGACAAAAACTTCACTTCAATAGACTATATTTTTTATTATTATATAATCCAAAAGCAGCTTTTATATCTATTTTTTGTTTGTCGATTCATTTACAATTTTATTTGAAAAACAACCATTATACGGGAAATGATAATTTGACTCACAACTAGGGAATTTGATCCCGTGCCTTTATTCTAATTCCGGGATTCGGGATTGTCCGCAAACAATCCCGGAGTCCCGGGAGAGTCCCGGGATTGGAGTAGATAATAATAAGTCGGAGAATAATTGTGTAAAAATCTGCTTTTTGAACAATTATTCTCTGGCTTTTTGACTTACAGTTAAATTAAATTTTCATCTAATACTTAGAAAGAATATAGTGTCCAACAAAATTCACTCCAATCTTCTCTTAAAATAAACAAAAAACTTCTGTAATTAGTATTTCCAAATTTAAAACCAATTTGAATGAAATAAAGCGTAATTTTCTACAACGAATTAACGTAAAAAAAAAGAAGGCCGCCTTCAAAACATGGAAGATTACATATCTTTATACAAAGTAGGTATGTTCTCAATATGATCTCAAAAGCAGCGCCAAGAACGGAGGATTTTTGGGAGATATCAAATAAAAGGGTTTAGTTTATAAAATACTACAAACTATAAACAAAACAACAAATCTTAGATGGCCGTCATCAATTATTGAAGATTACAGATTTTACCTACTGCAAAGTCACGACCAACTTCATTTAGAAGTAACGGGTTTTTGATACAGTCACCTGACATTCACATTGTATCATTAAAAAAATGAATCTTTTATTTTGTATCATTAAAAATGTGTTACACTTATTGAGTAGTTAATTCCTGCGGCTTTACCCGCTTCGTTCACACCAACTACGGTAATGGCACCTTCCCGGTGGTCAAACCCAGCGCTGCGTGGTTCTCTGAGCGCAATGCCCCTTTCGGGCACTTCCCGGTGGCACGGGTATGGCACGAAACCACACAGCTGCCGTCCTTCCCGGGGTTGCTTGGCTGGAGAGTTCGACTTCCCACATTTGTCGCCCGCAAGCCCAGAAGCCCCATATTGCCTTTTCCGACACGCAGGGGATACCTCCATGGACCCAGTATTAGTAATATATCGACATGTAAATAAATCAACATGTAAATAAATCGACAAGTTGTTGTATTCTGTCAAAAAGAGAAGAACAAAAGTAGGTATATTTTGGTCTCGACTGAAGTAACTACCTTTTTATTTAATTTTATTGATGTAACACCTATTTTTCCTATGCTAACTGCATTAAGCATTGTCTTTTAAAATGGTCAAATAATAAAAGGTAAAAATAGGTTTTTGGGATTCATAATCAAAAGGACGAAAAATACACTCTAAAAATTAGTAAAAAATATGCCTGGAAACCTGTCATTTCCACATCTTAGACGAATCCATGATAATATAGAAATTCGCCTCATATGTTAAAATTCGTTGAATTATTTGAGCTATACAAAAGGCAAATAAATATTCATTACAAGTAAACACATACCTACTCGTAAAACATTTCCACCCTGACGTAAAACACGCAAGGATAACGAATAAATTACTAACTCTCTTCTATTTTTTATCCTTTCAAAAACGTTTTTGTTTGTTAATTACCCAGAAACAAATTAACATTTTGCATTAATTATGCAAGTAAATGTAATTTGTTTGTCGATCCTACATCCGAAGACCGCAGAAGCACTTGCTGTAATATAATAATCCGTATTACACCAAAAGCCTTCAGATACAAAGATCTCGCGCTATACGAAGGTTTTATCATTGCAATCGTTATTTCCAAATGTTTATTTTTGCTATGAAAAATCGAACCGGTAATTTAACTTTCTAAAAATGAGCTTTAAGATAAGAAAATAATCAATAAAATTTAATTATTCAACTCTATTCATCATAAACAAAGGAATACGCGACTTATAAAATATATCTTTAAAAGAAGAAAGAAAAAAATTCTTGCTAAAACAATTAATTAATTATACAAATTAACAATTAATAAAAATGAAAGTGCATAAAATTAATTGGTGCGTAACATATGGGGGTGTGATTGCTGTATTTGGCGCGTTATCGGTTGTGATGTGGCCACCCATTTTCCACTCACAATTAAAAAAGGTAAGTGAAAACATTTTTTTATGTGAAATTCAAGCCTTTGTCAAAGACCTCCGAGAACTATATATACCTATCGCTGCTTTGTATGAATAACTGCACAATTCAAAAGTATTAATTTTGAGTTCAATAGAAACGTAGATAGATAGATTTACTTCAACCATTGTTGAAACTTGCCCTCTCAATCGGGAGTACCGAAGTTCAAATCCAGGCACGCTACACTGATTTATGTGCGTATTAGAAATTAATTATCCCTGCTTTTCGGTGAAGGAAAACATCATGAGGAAACCTACACACGCGAAAGTTCTTTAAAAAAAAAGTTCTCGGAGATGTGTAAAGTCTACCAATTCGCACTTGGCCAGCGGTGGCCTATGGTCTAAAACTCTATCATTCCGAGAGAAGACCCCCCATCAGTGGGACAATAATGGGCTGACGATATATATTGGTTGGTATAGGTACAATTGTATCACAAAAATGGTGTATAGTTGAACACTTGACGCTTTAACTATACTATGGTTTATATAAAAAGAAAAAAAAATCTATGTTTTATTTTTACGTGTCTCTCTTGTAAAATTAGCGTTTTTGAGTTGTGTTTTTATTTAATCTAAGCAGCAATTTATTGAAGAATGTGGTTTGTAGAGTAATTATTATTGATAAACACTCTTATCTTCTTCTCCTCTTTCTTAAATGAATGTTTCTTTAAATGAATGTTTGTCCGTATGTCCTCTATAGAATCGTAAACTATTCATTTGATCATGTGATGATCTTGCAAAGTCGTCATACATAAGCTCGCGAAGGTTTCTGGTGTATTTTTTTTCTGATGGCGTAGCAATGCAGGGTACAGCTAATTACTATATAATAATTATTATATTATTACTATTATTGGTTTATTTAGTTCTCGAAGACGGGAACCGGGAGTAATTTCAAGGCAAGGTCCTTAAATATGAATTTATTGTTTAATACGGAAAAACCAGTTTTGTATGTAAATTGCATATTTCGTCTATCAAAATATGCATCATCATTATATGTGCACTTCCATCATCTCTCATTCTCTAATTGAGGACTGTTCTAGTAAAAGAGTTTTTTTTTTATGTAACAGGGACTTTTAATTTTCCTTTTCCCGATACTTCAGTTGCATCTGTGGCCACGGTCGTTTAATTTGTAAACACGCTGAATTTATCCATAATAAAATGTATAAATTCCGATAGTACTTTAAAATCATAGAAGAGTTAATAGTCCTACGAACGACATGGCCTGCCCATACACATCATCAGATAATACGCCATACTGATTCTGCAACGCTTGAACAATTTTTTCATTTTGTACAAGCAATAACAATATTAATTTTTTAAAATGTGAACTTTTTATCAAAGAAAATTTGGACAGCTCGGAAAAATCTAGTATTATTGAGAAATTTAATGAAATAGCTCCCGGCATCAAAATTTTAAATAAAAATTCACTTCAACTTCTTGGTGCTCCAATATTTCTTGAGTCTGTGACACCTCTCATTGGTCAATATATTCATAAATTTGATGAAATTTCACACAGACTTTTCGAAATTAAATCACATATGTTTATCATCCGACACTGTCTTTTCGTTCCAAGATCTACATATATATGTAGGTGTAGTCCGATTTTCAAATTATCAAATATTCAAAATTCCGTGGATTCTATCATTAAAAATACCCTGGAACGAGTTTTAAATTGTCATCTTTCGGAAAATTCATGGTCTCAGGCTTCTCTTCCTATAAGGTTCGGAGGTCTGGGAATTCGCAAAATTTCCAGTGTAGCTTTACCAGCTTTTTTGGCCTCTTCACATAGTACCCAAGATTTGATTGATAAAATACTTAACAAGTCTCTTATCAATCACGAGGTAGCCTATATGAATGATGCCAAATCAGCCTGGACATTGGCCTGCCCAGGCCAAATTTATCCGGAATCAAAAATTGTTCAGAGACTGTGGGACGAACCGATTTGCAAATTATCTTTTGATAAACTTTTTCACTCCACTCAAGATCTTAAAGATCGGGCTCGTCTTTTAGCAGTCTCTGAAAAGGAGTCAGGATTTTGGTTGCAGGCTTTACCATCATATAACTTAGGTACGTTTTTAGATGATTTAAGTTTTTCCATTTGTGTTTGCCTGCGTTTAGGTGTAAAAACAAACGAGCCACACCGCTGTCTCTGTGGGGAAAACGTCACCCAGTTTGGCCATCATGGACTGTCTTGCCGCCGAAGTGCAGGCCGTTTGCCACGTCACGCATGCGTCAACGACATCATCCGAAGGGCCCTTGTTACCGTCAACGTGCCGGCTATCCTTGAGCCGAACGGTATAGCACGTGGCGATGGCAAGAGGCCTGACGGTATGACACTCGTTCCCTGGAAACAGGGGAGGTCACTTGTATGGGATGCAACCTGCGTTGATACGCTGGCTCCATCTCATATATCGGTGACCTCGACGCGAGCATGTGGTGCGGCAGAAACGGCCGAATCTGCTAAGCGGCGCAAATATGCAGCTCTTGGGGAAGGTTACATATTTGTGCCGTTTGCGGTAGAGACCTTAGGTCCATGGGGGCCAGAAGCACGACGGTTCTGCAAAGAACTATCGTCGCGACTGGTTGACGCTTCAGGAGACCCAAGGGCTGGTGCGTATTTTGGCCAAAGAATCAGTTTGGCCATACAAAGAGGTAACGCCGCCAGCATTCTTGGGACTCTCCCAAGAGGCAGTGATATGGACTCTTTGTTCTATTTATAATTCCTTTTTATTTTCTTTTACTTTATTTACTTTTTTAAAAAAATATGTTTTATTTATTTTTAATATTTTGTTTTGTATATAGTTTAAATGGATGTGTTTCAAAGTAAAAATAAAGATGCAGTTGTATTAAGCAATAACGTCAAAATACTTGAAAACAATTGAATCTGAATTAAAAAAAAAATGAAGCTTAACTTTGAAATAAATTTGGATTTAGAGTCCCTTAATAAACGTCAGCTATCAATATTGTGTTTTATTTTTATCAAAGCGGCCAGTTTGACAAAACGCGAATTTCGAATATAAATAAATAAACTTAAGTAACTACGTATGTACATAACTATATATATTAGTCAAATGTTTAAAATCAACCGTAACGAAGGAATGTATAATGAAGACAAGAAATTGAAGACGTCTTATTCACTACAATGTAGGGAGGTAATGAATGTTAATATTTGAACATTCGCAAATGCGGATATCCTCTACCGACATTTTCGAATGCGTATATAGTTTTTTTTTTATTTTTAATGTATTTATTTATTTATAGTTAGCTAGAACGTTCAGTAAGTCTAATTACCAGTTAGTGTACTCGGATATATTACAAATCAAAAGAAAAAATACACAAAATCAAATTAAAAACATCATAGGAATAATTATAACTTATGACCTGTCAAATGGTTACAAAATAAATCAAATCCAATTAATAATATTTATAACTAAACAAACAAGAGATCAGTTATTAAATAATAATTATAATTAATCAACAACAGACTGTAGTAGTTGTCCCTGTAGTTCCGGGATCAGAATCTACGGCTACGGCATCCCCTGCCTGTCGTATGAGGCGACAAAAAGGGGCTTTCGGGATTGCGGGCGGCCAGAACGGGAGCTTGAACCGTCCAGCCAGGCGATCCGGGAAGGACGGCGGTATGTGTGGTCGCATATTGTCGTAAAGACTAGACGGTGCGGTGGGCCCAGCCGCCCATCTGAGAGGAGCCCGATGGGGCAACGCGCTCAGAGGATTCCGGCTGCAGTCCTTTGGAGGTCCCGGAGTCCTCTTTATAGCGCTGATGACGGCCACCGGGTTGGTTTTAGTGCGGTCAAAATCTCACATAACCCTGCGTCGCTCGCACGGCGTCAGGTACCTTTTAAGGTTTCCCCCAAGAAAAAAAAAAGACTGTAGCAGTACAATATAGTGTATAGACTGGAGGAAGTAGATTTGGCAACCCTTTTTTTGCCCGCTAACTGCAGTTCCACTTAAATTTGCATAGATTTGACGACCACTATTGCGAGGCACTGCAATTCAACATTCGCACAATTCCGAATTGCGAATGCGATTTTTTTTTACGTCACTACTACAATGTAATCGACCAAGGTGATCTAGTGGTCATACACGAAGGTTTGAGCAATACCAGCATCTTCATTTCATAACCTTTGGATATGTGGGTTAATCGAAATCGAAAAAGGTTAGTGTCCTAGGATGAACACTAAGTTGGGTACAACCCATTTTTGTCCCACTGCTGGGCACGAGTGTTTTCTCGGATTAAGAGAGTTTTAGGCCATAGTCCACCGCGCTGGCCCAGTGCTAATTGGTGGACTTCACACACCTCCAGGTACTTTTTAAAAAAAAATCTCAAGTGTGTAGGATTTTTTGGTATTTTTATGGTATTTTATTTCCCTTCACCGAAAAGCAGTGATAATTAATTTCTAATACGTACATAAATCAGTGGTGCATGCCTAGGTTTGAAGCTCGGACCTCCCGATTGGGAAGGCAAATTTCAAGCATTTTCTATCACTGCTCTACACTAAATTAGATAGAACTTTGAGCTTTGACTCCGGTACCTTAGCCATAATAATTATGTCTCTCGATAAACCGAAGATTTTTTAAAAATACCTCAAAAATATGTACTTATTATCATGGCTAAGCACACTTTATTCACACTTTCGTCACAAGCTCAATTTCGCCGTTAGTAACAAACAACCTGCAACCCTTCTGCCTTTTTGTTTTGTTTTCGAGGGGGGAAACCTTCCAAAGGTACCCGACGCCGTGGGAGCGACGCAGGGTTATGTGGGATTTTTACCGCACTAAAACCCCCCCGGTGGCCGTCCTCGGCGCTGAAAAGGAGGACTCCGGGATCTCGAAACGACTTCAACCGGAATCCTCCGAGCGCGCTGCCCCATCGGGCTCCTCCCAGATGGGCGGCTGGGCCCACCGCTCCGTCTAGTCTTTACGGCGGTATGCGACCACACATACCGCCGTCCTTCCCGGGATCGCCTGACCGAATGGTTCGAGCTCCCACTCTAGCCGTCTGCAACCCCGGAAGCCCCTTTTAGTCGCCTCTTACGACAGGCAGGGGATACCGTAGCCCTAATCTGACCCCGAGGCTACAGTTCGGCAGTACATATACTAAAATTGGAACGATACAGAGAAGATTAGCATGGCCCCTGCGCAAGGATGACACGCAAAACCCTTCTGCCTAGTATTATCGCAGTCCGTAATTTTCTAGAAAAAAGTATTATCTTTAAATACTTTATACCAGTATTTAAACATAATACTCTAAAAGAATTAAGATAAGTAATAATTTGTAAGTGTGTAGATCCTCAAAAATACACGTGATTTTGGATAGGGGAGGAAGGGTTGGCCTAAAACCACGAATCACCGAAGAAAACTGGGGATAAAAAAATCTAAAAAACGGTCATATGATTAACAGAGAAGTGATAGCCTAATGATTGAAACTTAACCTCTCGACCGGAAGTTCCGAGGTTCAAACCCAGGCACGCACCACTGATTTATGTGCGTATTAGAGATTAATTATCTCTGCTTTTCGGTGAAGGAAAACATCGTGAGTAAACCTACACACCCGAGAGTTCTTAAAAACAAAAGTTTCCGGAGGTGTGTGCTCTCCACCAACTCGCACTTGCCCAGCGCGGTGGACTGTGGCCTAAAACTCTCTCATTCCGTGAGAAGACCCGTGCCCAGCAGTGGGACAATAATGGGTTGAAGAAAGAGATGATTAACGGACGGTCCTTATAACTTAGCATTAAATAAGCAAAAGAAGGTTACGCATAATTTTAAAGATTTACTGTCGAAATGGAAATAATGGCCTAATTGGGTAGGTAAATGTAGCTAGGTTAAATAATTTATTTTTCTTTATAATATAGAATATACGAATTTGAACAAGTTTTTAGCAATTTCATTATTGTAATAACTAAATACTAATTTAAATAATTCTAGATATATCCCGAGGATAATTACGTGAGCTTGTTTTTCACTCGTTCGCTGACCAATGTTTTTGTCACTTTTTTTACATGATAAAGTAGTACACGAGCATGCAATCCACTCACGCATAAGTACATAAGTCCTCCTACATAAAAGTGAGCCTGCAATCACATTGCCCCCGAAACTCAAGATCTGCTTCACATAGCTTCTCTATTTCGGTTTCCTGGTGTAACCATACTCGTTCTGCACTCTGGCTCCCATATATTTAGAGATGTGCTTTACAAGTGCAAAAAAAATCTTCAATGCCCGCAATAACCGTGCTTTTATTCTTCAAGCAACACGTGGAAATTGCAAGAAACTTGGATTGATAAAAGCATTTTCTGAGTTGTTGAACAATCTCTTCGCGAGGCGAATCTCACAAATTCTCACTTGATAGGCGGGAAAAGTAAAAAAAAATCAAAATCCTTTTACCTATTTAATGAATGGCTCCTTGGCAGCGCAGCGTGCCGAAGGCGGCTCGCCTCTGGCAATACGTTTTAGGCTATCAGATTTTTTACATGTATTTCATACAAAAAGAGCATTGAAATTTAATTGCTAAACCGTTTATTTCAATTTAGATAGAGAACAACCATTGACGTGTTTCACATGAAAAATAAGACAACGCAAAAACACTACATAAGAGCCAAGTATAAATTAAAACAGCTTTTTGAAGTGAAACTTCTTTAGGCGCATGAGGGTAAAATTTTTACAGATGAAACGTCACGCCGGTATGCAACGGAAGTGTCGGAAAAGAGAGAGAGAGTGATCGAGACCGATTGAGAGAGAGTAAGACAGGGCGAACGTAGCATGAGCAACTAGCCGTGGAGTGAGAGTAGGGAGCAAGCGAGTGAGAAAGATTGAGAGAAAAAGTGAGACAGAGCGAATGTCGTATCACGCCTTTTTCCCTTCCTCTTAATCTTGGAAATTTAAAGTTTTAGATTTGTATAAATATAAACAAGATTTATAAATTAGTTCGCCAAAGAAGTTTCACTTCTGACATGTGTACTTTGTACGCACGCATGTTTTTTGTTTTTATTTTTTCAATATCTATTCATCAAAAAAATTAAAGCAAAAATTATTGTTACATTAATGAAATTTAAAAGGCACAGATAACCATACTACGCATAAATAAGATACTCACAGATAAGTTAGAGCATCAAATTTTCAACCCAAAAATAAAATAATGAGAATAAAACTACGAGCATTTATATCTTTAACTAAAAATGCATAAAATTAATTAATTTTGCGGTTATAAATGCAAAGCGACGGTATGCAAAGATTTAAAAATACCAATTGGAAATCGTTGTTATATTTTTGTTCAAATTTAAATTTAAAAAAAAATGAATCTTATATGTCTAACAATTTTGTGTATAAAAGTAATATCTTATATCTTAAAAAACATAAACCGAATTAAAGTCTCAACCTTTCTTTTCGAAGTCGGTAAAAAACAAGGTGTCAAATTAAATATATCAAGCTGCATCAAAATTACTGTACCTACAAAGAATTTTCATACTGCTGGCAACATTATCTCGACTAACCTTAATAACTAGACCAATTCGCTGGCTGAGTTATGTGCCAGCTGTCTGGTAAATGGTTTTTGAAGATAAACTTCTTTTGGCACGTTAGGAAAAAAATATGAGAGATTTTTTTTACGAAATGTCACGAAAAACCGACACCCTGAAATTAGCTGTAGTTAACATTTTAGTTTCATGTTACGCGCGCACACCGTCACGAAAAACCGACACCCTGAAATTAGCTGTAGTCAACATTTTAATTTCACGTTACGCGCGCACACCGTCACGAAAAACCGACACCCTGAACTTAACTATAGTCAACATTTTAATTTGTCGTTTTTTCAGCAAAAGTAGAATAAGGCTAAAGATAAAATTGTTTAAAAGATTTTTATCTCGTTACGCCAAAGAAGTATAACTTCTAACGCGTGTATATATGTAAGCACATACACACTGTCTTTTTTTTAATAAGTCGTTGTACCCGAAGATTTTAAACTTAAATAGATAATAGGTTGATTTTAAATTACGGAATTAAATTATTAACACAATAAGTTATTAAATTATTAAGTTACAAATTTAAATTATTAAGTAAAAACATAATGAAAAGTTACGTAATTTACCAATTTCTTATGTGGGTATTACATAAGAAGTTAGTTAATCGGTATATATAAATCTGAAAACTGACTTAACTACTAATATATCAACGCGCAGTCTAAAATAATGTGATTAGAAACTTAAAATTTGAAACTTAAATTTTGAAGGTGGTAGAATCAGTGTAGTTCGACCGGGGAAGTACCACCGCCACACCTATTTGTAGCCTAAAGCAGTTCTTGCGTTTCGATAGAAGGGTGTGGTTGCCGACACACTTTTTATATGAGGCGACCATCTTAGTCCTCGGGAGTAACCTCGCATCTGTGATTGACTTCAGATAGAACCCATGTTCTGTATAAAGTTGATTACAGATGTCCATGAGCGGCAGTGATTACATGGGAGAGAAAGTTTAGGATCTAATATAATGAACTTTAGTATTTGGCATTTTGGTTTGAGGGTGGGGGTTGGTCGCTGCAACGCCTCATTGCGCTTTGTAAGCAAGAGCTGATTTGCTTCTTCCTCGTGTTGGCCTGAGCAAACATCTGACAAAACTGCTCTGAATGCCGTAGTGTAGAGATTAGCCAGTCAATAAGGTGGATTGCAAGTAGACTGCCCGAGGAGCGCCGAACGATCAATTATTATGTATCGTCACTCGCGGAGGCTCTCTACATGCACCCCTGAGTAAGTAATAAGTTGTATTTTGGTTTGATATAATGAAAAACCTGTTTCACCGTTTTCAGAAATTTTATTAAGAACTTGCCCTCTCAATCGGGAGGTCCGAGGTTTAAACCCAGGCACGCACCACTGATTTATGTGCGTATTATACATTAATTATCACTGCTTTTCGGTGAAGGAAAACATCGTGAGGAAACCTACACACCCGAGAGTTCTTTAACAAAAAAAAAAGTTCTCGGAGGTGTGTGAAGTCCACCAATTCGCACTTGGCCAGCGCGGTGGAGTATGGCCTAAACTCTATCATTCTGAGAGAAAACCCGTGCCCAGCAGTGGGACAATAATGGGTTGACGACAAAGATTATTTAAAGAAATAGATATTCTTACTGTTGTATCCCAATTTATATATGAGAATTTGATGTATGTTAAGAAAAATATTAATAATTTTCCTAAACATTGTAATACACGTAACATAAATACAAGGAACAAGCACAATCTCTCTGCACGCTATACGTATACGCTTTTATAATAAACTTCCTGTTGAAATTAGAAATTTGTTAATGAATAAGTTCAAAGCATTGATTAAGATTAAACTTTACCGTAAAGCCTATTATAAAATTTCTGATTACATAGAAGACAAAACAGCTTGGGAGTGAGCAATAATATACATCATTATAGTATATTTAATTAATGTCAAAGTGTAGCGTATCTTGCCAAATAGGGTTCTCTTTTACTGAACTGTAAGGCAAGATAATGAAGCTAACTTTCATGACCATGTAAAAAAAACATGATTGTAATTATATAAAAAAATGGATATAAATAAGAAAAAAGACAAACCCGCTGAGTTTCTTGCCGGATCTTCTCAGTTGAGGTCGTTTTCCGATCCGGTGGTAAAGAAAAAAAAATGTAACTGACAATTTGTAAGTGCCCCGTTGGCCTATACAAAATAAAGACATTTCATTTCAGAAAGTCAACGCCTAAGAGAGTAGAATAGGGGTTGAAAGTTCTTTCTGAAATTAGAATTTGATGCAAGTTCAATGAGTCTTAGTATTTGGCTTTTTCGTTCAATAAATTAATAACTGTTGACAAAACGGAGAGGGGTTGTCCAGCAGTGGATGTCAAAAGTCTAATGAAAGATCATATTGCACCTTTCTTCATAAAAAGAAACATCTTTAAATTTTTGATTTGCGAGTTTATGACCTAGTTCGTTTGCTTTATGGTATAAACTCAACATAAATTTTGAGTTATTTCTTTTTATGAATAAAAATACGATTATGCGAACTAAGTCGCAGATTCTTCTAGTTATGTACAAATGACCAAGGTGTAGGTAATGACGACATTTAAAATTTTTCCTATCATTATTTTTACACTGAGCAGCTATTAGATAAAGTGCACGGTATAAGGACAATAATGCCAACGTAATGGAAAATGCAGTATTTAAATAAATATATTGTTTTGAGATAAATGCGTAAAGTCATTTTTGCAATGTAATTTACTACATTGATATTGCAACAAATAAAAAAAAATACCGTAATGCTACGTTTTATTATTGTAAATGAGTTTTACTGTATTTAAGATAACAAGATCAAGAATAAAAAAATATTTTTACCTTTTAAATATTCATGTTATTTCTAATTTTACTATTTATTTTTAAAATAATTATATTAGTAAATTTTTGAGAATAAGCATTTTAAGGACCTTTGACGTTATTTATTTTTAAATATTTTTACCTAACGATAAGGCAGACGGGCGACCTGATTAACAACAGACTGGCAGAAAGTGGTTACCAACGCCTATGGATATTTGCAACACCATAGGAGTCGCAAATGCATCGCTGGCTTTGAAGGAGAGCTCTTTTTGCACTTTTCTTGAAGAGCCCCATGTCATAGCGCTCCGGGAATACCTTAGGAGGAAGCTCATTCCATATCTTGCACGTTCGTGGTAGGAAAGACCGTGCAAACCGAACCAAATTATTATTATTATTATTATATCGAGCGCTAAATCACGTTATTTGTGTGAAAGTCCACCTTAAATATCTGTTTTCGTATTTATTGTTATGGCCGCAACAGAAATACGAGTACATAATCTGTGAAAATTTCAAGTATTTATTTATCACGGTTCGTAAGATACAGCCTGGTAATAGACGAATAGACTTACAGACGGGCCGTCCCTGTAGTTTCGGGATCAGAATAGGGCTACGGCATCCCCTGCCGTAAGAGGCGATTAAAAGGGGATTCCGGGGTTGCAGGCGGCTAGAGTGGGAGCTCGAACCGTTCGGTCAGGCGATCCCGGGAAGGAAGGCGGTATATGTGGTCGATTACCGTCGTAAAGACTAGACGGAGCGGTGGGCCCAGCCGCCCATCTGGGAGGAGCCCCATGGGGCAGCGCGCTCGGAGGAGTCCGGTTGCGGTCGGACCGAGTTCCCGTAGTCCTCTTTTTAGCGCCGAGGACGGCCACCGGGGGGGTTTTAGTGCGGTAAAAATGCCGCATAACCCTGCGTCGCTCCCACGGCGTCGGGTACCTTTTGAAGGTTTCCCTCTCGAAAACAAAAAAAAAGACTTACAGACGGGCAGCAGAGTCTTAATAATAAGGTCTTGGGTAAATCCTTTTGGGTACGGAATCCTCATACTATTTTTCCTTTTCGTACTTATAGATAACATCGTTCTAACGCAATTACCGCATAAAACTCAATTTCGCAAAAATGTAGATTACAGCTTTATTGCGAGGACAACATAACAAGAATGATATTGTAGAATATTATGAGTTTTTAATTGCATTTAATTCAGGTCAATTTTCATGTTAGGTCGTACGTAATTACCTTTAAAACAATACACACTATATTGTTACGTAATTTGATTACTACGAAGTTTAAATGTATAAAAGAAATTTAAAAAACGTAAATAAATATATAATAAGCCAATAAAAGCTGCTAAAATTTTATATTTGACGACCCGCGTGGCGGAGCGGTTACCATACCGATCTGACACGCAATGGGTCCCGGGTTCGATTCCCGGCCAGACAGGTATCTGAATGATGAGTTTAGACTCCTGTTCTGGATTTGGGTGTTTGTGTATTCGTCTTGTGTGTCCATGGTATTCGAGTCCAGTCCAGATACCCAAGACACACTATCACCATACCCTTCCACATCCCTATGAGCAAAACGAACATTGTTAAATACTCCCCGCTTGTCCGTATCTGTTTTGAATACAACCAAATCTGTTCTAAGGTAGCAAATGTTGACATTAATCACGACCAGATAATAACACTCTAAAAAAGAATTACCCAACACCTTCGATCAACAAATTAGCATCATTCCCTACCTGTATCACATTCATACCATCTTTATTCCACTTTATTTTTTATTTATTAATTGTTTTTTTAATTAATTCATATAATTCTGTAATTTATATAACACTAGCCTTTGCCCGCGGCTTCGCTCGCGTGGAATTTAGTCTGCCACATAAAGTTTGCAAGGTGGTAGAGCAATGGTTCAACCAGGGAGGTATCACCGCCGCACCTATTTCTACCGTGAAGCAGTTCTTGTGTTTCGAGGCGATCATCATAGATGATCGCCTCGAAACACAAATGTAATATAATTTCTGTAGTCATCGATCAGTATAAAATGAAAGCTAAATGAGACCATTACTAAAAGGCGTTAAATATATATATTTTTTCATCTGACTGAAGTAGGAAACGAGCATGCAGTCCACCTGATGGTAAGCGGTCATTGCCGCCCATAGACATCTGTAATCAACTACATACAGAACATGGGTTCCATCTGAAATCAATCACAGATGCGTTGCTACTCTCGAGGACTATGATGGTCGCCTCATATGAAAGGGTGCCGGCAACCACACGCTTCTATCGAAACGCAAGAACTGCTTCACGCTAGATATAGGTGTGGTGGTGGTACTTCCCCGGTCGAACTACACTGGTTCTACCGCCTTTAAAATTATCAAAAAACAAAGTACACAACTGTAATTTTTTTTCAGCAGGGTTCGTGTTTTCATGATAATCTTCTCTGACCCCCTCGTCACAAAAGATAATCAGTCAGTCCGTCAGTATTTTAGGAACCACGACTCACGCGGCCATTTTAAATAGCTAATTTCATTAATAATAATTATTACTAGTCACCCGTAGCATCGGTCGAAATTCGCCCGTAATTTACATTAAAAAACTTACCTTCATATTGTCCAAAGTAATACGAATATTTCTCAAATTCAAATAAAACGTAAAAAAAAATAAGTAATTTTGAACGCACCCGTTAAATATAAAAAGAGGTTTAATTGTCTAAGCCGCATTTAAAAGCAATAGCGGTATTTTGACAAAGACATCTGACATTTTTGACGTTATGGTTTTTCATAGTAAGACATTGAATGTTCTATTTCGTTTACTATGTATGTGTTTGTGATAAATGCACGGTAGTGTGTGTAATGTGTTTTTAGTTGATTTTATGTATGAAAAATGCATTATTTGTAAAAAAATATTAACATTCTGCACTCCTTCTCTATGTCAACTATAACCGTGCAAAATTTTATACTCCTCCATCCGCGGTAAGTTACTTAAAAATGCTTCACAAGTTTTTGCTTCACGTATTAATATAATGATTTTTTGTTATTTATTGCATATGTATGATAATGTAGAGTTTTTGTTGTTGTTTATAATACATATGTACATCTATTTAAATAAAATAAAATCGCAACTTTAATTTCCTTTTTGTATTTGATATAATTTAATAAATTTGCAAATGAACCTCGTTAGATAAATTTTTACAGCTTTTTATATATACTTTAGATCACGTGCCCTCACGTGTGTTATATACTTACGTGTTATTAACACACGTGCAAAAGTAAATAAAAACTATTTTGTTTATACATAAATTAAAATTAAACCCGCAATTACGCGTAGCAGAAATATTTTAAGATTTTTACCCGACAGGACAGACAGCGGGAAGCGACTTTGTTTTATACTATCTAGTGATATTTTTATAATTTTATTCAGCACCAGTTTACTTTTTGGCGGAACGAAGTTTGCCGGGTCAACTAGTGTAAGTATTAATACACTGAAATACTAAAAATAATTGGGATCTATTGCCTGATCAAAATTTATAAACGTTTCCTTTTTTAACGACATCTATTGAAAAATGTGGTAATAATCAATTTTCCAAAAATCTGCCTTATACCTACTCATTTCCACTAACAAATATTTAGTCAGTATTTTTCTGAAATCCAAATCTTCAAAAAAGTATTACAATTTAAAGTTATGATGCATTTATAACATGTGAGACATATGCATAAAAGTAATGTTAATTACAATGATTTGTATTTTAAACTTTGCTTACACAAAAACCCGACTACATTACATGAATTAATTTCAAAATAATTATATTTCGTATAATTTTGCTGTCATGTTCTCGTATACCTCTGCTTATTGTTTACTCTTTTATTTAATGTGGCTGCAACAAATCATTTTAAAAGTGCAAAAAGTTTGACGGGAGATAATGCATTAAATACCTGTATTATTTTATGATATATACACGCTCACGCGCTGTCGACACTGATAGCCCCACAGTAGGATGTTCTCCTGTGTCGTGGGTACCATGGACACACAAGACGAATACACAAACACCCAGACCCAGAACATGAATCTAAACTCATCATTCAGATACCTGTCTGGCCGGAATTTGAACCCGGAACCCATTGCGCATGAGACCGGTATGGTAACCGCTGCGCCACGCGGGTCTTTAATAATGAAATAGCACGCCATCTATGGAGATGTGTAAGCAACTTCATACAGAACAAAGGTTCTATTTAAAGTGAATCACAGATGCGTTGCTGCTCCCGAGGACTATGATGGTCGCCTCATGTGAAAGTGTGCTGGCAACGACACCCTTCTATCAAAACGCAAGAAATGCTTCACACTAGAAATAGGTGTAATATAATAAATACGAACCAGTAACTACACCTTTCCACCGAAACGCAACAACTTGTTCGTTTTAGAAATAGGTGGTACCTAGTACCTCCCCTGTCGAGCCTTATACGTTCTACCACCTACATTTAAGGAGACTTTAGATATGAGTGATATTTAGGGGAGAGATTTAAGTTCATCAAATCTAGGGGAGGAGAGTCTAGGTTTAATATCACGTTCTTTGCAAGGAACAGTGATTGAATAGCGAGAAAAGTCGTCTTCAACCCATTATTGGCCCACTGCTGCACGAGTCTTCTCTGCGAATGAGAGAGTTATAACCCATTGTCCACCGCGCTGGCCAAATGCGAATAGGTGGACTTCACACGCCTCCGAGAACTTTTTTTTATGAACTCTCGGGTTTGTAGGTTTCCACACAATGTTTTCCTTCGCCGAAATTCAGTGATAATTAATTTCTAATACGCACATAATTTTAGAAAAATCAGTGGTGCGTCTGGGTTTGAACCTCGGTCCTCCCGATTGAGAGCGCAAGTAGCAACCATTAGGCTGTCACTGCTCTGCGAGAAAAGTGAATTTAATGAATTTTAAACAAACTCACGCGCCACAATTTGATGTGAGGTCAAGATAAACTTTACAACACATAACTGAGGGGGAGAGAGCGGAAAAATACTGAGTAATGTTCGCGTAATTAGCGCTGGTCCAGTATAAAGCCATTCGAATTGAAGTCATGCAAAATATCTTCAGGTCATCGGTTCACGGTGGTCCAATGACCTAAGATTGAAAGGCGTTTTAACGGTTTTGCTTTTTTCAAGTCATACTTTTTTAACAGAAAACTTGTTAAGAAACAAAAAGTACCAATAATAATCGGCTAAGTACAAGTTGATCTCGCGCACGAAGGGTCCCGTAGGTACTAATATTATAAAGGCGAAAGTTTGTGAGTGTGTGCGTTTGTTACTTCTTCACGTCTAAACCGTTGGAGCGATTTTGATAAAATTTGGTAGGGAGTTAACTGACATTCTGGATAAACATATAGGCTACTTTATACTGAAAATTACTTATTTCCACAGGACAATCGATACATCGATTTTTTTAACGCGGACAAAGCTGCAGGGTTCTGCTAGTTCAATATAAAAACGCCAAAAAAATAACGCTTGTTGTATCGGAACACACCTTAAATACTGTTTTTATTCGATTTTAGTAGGTATTTGTTATTGTAAGTAGATGCATCTGCAATACATCGCCTGTAAAAATTTCAACTGTCTAGTGACAGACAGACGGACAGCGAAGTCTTAGTAACAGGGTTTCGTTTTTACTCTTTGGGTATGGAACCCGAAATAGGCACAAGCTTTTACATTTACTTGTATCTACATGGTTTGACTTATGAGAGAGTAAGATATAATACATGAGAACAGTGATAGCCTAATGGTTGAAACTTGCCCTGTCAATCGGGAGGTCCGAGGTTCAAACCCAGGCACGCACGATTTATGTGCGTATTAGAAATTAATTATCACTGCTTTTCAGTGAAGGAATCGTGAGGAAACGTACACACCTGGGAGTTCTTTAAAAAAAAAGTACTCGGAAGTGTGTGAAGTCCACCAATTCGCACTTTTCCAGCGCGGAGGACTATGCCCTAAAACTCTCTCGTTCTGAGAGAAGACCCGTGCCTAGCAGTGGGACAATAATGGGTTGTACCCCCACCCACATGAGAACATCTTTAGCACCACGATATTCGAATTAACTCTCTCTCTCTTGTCTCACAACACCTCCTTTGTTAGCACAGTCACCACACCTCGCCACATAAAAGTGGCGTGGTGTGGTAAACGTAATGTATCGCTGCTGCGTTACATTACGTTTTTGGCAATGTGAAACAAAGTTACGTCTATTTGACGGAGCGGGCACCATACCGGACTAACGCGGAGTGGGTTCTGGGTTCGATTCTAGGGATTCTGAATGATAAATTAAGATTATGTTCCGGGTCTGGGTATTTGTGTATCCTTCTTTGTACGTCCATAGCACCCACGACATAGGAGAAAATCTTACTGTGCTGTGAGTGTAGAAATAGTGCCTAAAAATGTATTTAAATCACGTTATTGCTTAGCAGAGTCGATTATTCCTATAACATGGGTGGTTTTAAATAACTCGAAATTAAATGCATAGACGAAAAATACATTGTCCCTGTAGTTCCGGGATTAGAATAGGGCTACGGTATCCCCTGCCTGTCGTAAGAGGCTTCCGGGGTGCGGTCGGCTAGAGTGGGAGCTTGAACCGTTCGTTCAAGGGATCCCGCGAAGGACTGCGGTATGTGTGGTCTCATACCGTCGTAAAGCCCAAACGGAGAGGTGGGCCCAGCCGCCGATCTGTGAAGAGCCCGATAGAGCAACGCGCTCAGAGGACTCCGGTTGCGTTCCTTTGGAGATCCCGGAGTCCTCTTTGTAGCGCCGAGGACGGTCACCGGGGGGGTTTTAATGCGGTAAAAATCCCACATAAACTTGCGGTGCTCTCACGGTGTCGGGTACCTACCTATTGATGGTTTCCCCCCACGACAAAAAGTCGAAAAATACATATATAAACGTTGTAAAGATAAAAACTTAATTATTACGAATTATGAATGTTATCAAAACAAAACATGTTTAAAATTGAGGACCATTTATTTTTAACTTTGCTTAATCTTATATCATAAATTAATCTTAATATTGTAAAACGATTGTAAGGATGTATATATTGTATATGCATTTGTTTTATCTAACAAAAAGTACCGGTCAGTGTTTGCTGAAATATACATACCAACCAGATAACGTATAGGGTTCTCACTACCCTGTTAGACGACATCACAGCGGGCGAAGCAGCGCGAATGACCTTTTTTTTTGTTGTCGAGGGAGAAACCTTCAAAAGGTACCCGATGCCGTAGGAGCGACGCAGGGTTATGTGGGATTTTTACCGCACTAAAACCCCCGGTGGCCGTCCTCGGCGCTAAAAAGGAGGACTCCGGGATCTCAAAACGACTTCAACCGGAATCCCCATCGGGCTCCTCCCAGATGGGCAGCTGGGCCCACCGCTCCGTCTAATCTTTACGACGGTATGCGACCACACATACCGCCGTCCTTCCCGGGATCACCTGACTGAACGGTTCTAGCTCCCACTCTAGCCGTCCGCAACCCCGGAACCTCCTTTTAGTCGCCTCTTACGACAGGCGGGGGATGCCGTAGCCCTATTCTGGTCCCGGAACTACAGTGTGCAGCGTGAATGACCTAGTATCAAATAGTTGTGGTTACTTGTTGTTTTAATTTAAAAAAAAATGTGTGATTGCACTAGCGTACACTCGTAAGAAGTGAAACTTCTTTATGACGTTATTTTTCAAAAAATAATTTACTATATGCAATTTTACAGAAATTGGTTAAATAAAGTTAAATTAGATAAAGTTTAATAAAAGGCTTTTATTAAACTTTATCTCATAATCTAATCTATAATAATCTATCTAATATCACGCGTGGTAGGGATAAGAAAAAGATGGCGCGTAACGGAAAAAGATGGTGCGTAACGAAAAAATGTTACACTAAATTTTTTTCCAACCCCGATAAAGAAGTTTCACTTTAGAAACAGATCTATTGAAAGATCTTAATTTTTCTAAACGTATTTTCTAATATTACTTATTCAATCGTAGGTACTTAATTAATTTCTGCGATGAGAAAATATTTACAGTACAGTTTGATAAACAGTACCTCAATTCACAAATCGGGAAATGTACCTAATTGTGTGTTAAAATAATCACGAAAACAATTTACCTCAAAAATATTTTTACGATAGGTACTATAGCTGTTTTATTGCGTCGAAAACATTATAAAATAAAAAGTTTATGAGATCATATAATTTTATTTGTTCAAAAAACTAAATTATCATGAGTACCTACTTATTTTAAAGTTTAATTCACCTTAAAATTATGCATTACAAAAAGCGCCCTTAGTAATCAGTAAATGTTAAAGGCTAAAATAATAATAATATTTTACAAGATTAATTTGTAATTAGGATTATGAATAGTGTTGACATATTTTTTTTACATTTGAATTAGCAAACCGACATGCACTCCACTTGTTAAGTGGTCACTGCCACCCACGGATATGTATAACCAACTTCGTATAGAACAGAGGCTTTGTCTGGTTACTGCTACCCCCGAGGACTGAAAACACACACAGAAACGCAAGAACTGCTTGCATGCATTATAGCATTATACGTAAAAATAAAATAAAAAACAAAATTACAACACATATACATCTATGTACAATGCACTGAATTATACATACCATGTAAATAAAAATGATGAATGGTCCTATATATATATTAAGCGTAATTGTAAGATTTCTTTAATTGCCAACGTTGTCACCACCGCACACGACAGTGTGATGGTGGCAGCGATGGCCTAACGTGGAGCTAAGAAATAAAGACTTATTGTTAAAAAAAAAGAAAAACTATTGTGATAAAAGGCACGGACGATCAGTCTGTGGAGTTTTTGTGTTATAATAAAAAGAACTGCTTCACGTTAGAAATAGGCGCGGTGATAGCCAGGGTTGCCGAGTTAGGGGATTTTCCCCCAAATTTAGGGGATAAAAAGTAGGATAGGGTTTTTTTAGGGGTGTTCTATTTTTAGGGGTACTTTTAGGGTTTTTTATAACTTCAACATATAGGTTTTAAAGGGAAATCTCCCGCCAGGCTACATGATTCTTACTGACGACGAAAAAAAAAGGTCATGCACAACACCCGATGACCTTTTTTTATGCACAAAACCTACGACCTGATTCAGAAATATAGGCCGTTGTCAGGAATTCCAATTCACTGTGGGGAACTTAGGGGTTTTTTATGGAGACTTGAGGGGATACATTTTTGAGAGTGAACCCTGGTGATAGCATCTCCATACTCGTTTCATCAAACCATAGGTGCTCGATTAACCTTGCGAAAATATTCAAAAAATTACATTTAATTTTCCTTTTCAGTTGATGGTACTCGCTAACGGATCGATGTCCTTCGGTATCTGGCAAGAGATCCCGATTCCGATATACTTCGAGTGTTTCATGTATAATATCACGAACCTGGACGACATTCTAGCAGGGAAGAGAGTGAAGCTGCGCGTACAGCAGATGGGGCCTTATGTGTTTAGAGAGAAACAGGAGAAGGTAACTTTTTACTATATTCATTCGTAAATTTTGTAAGAACGTTGTTTAATTATTAACACAAAAAAATAAGTACTTAAACATGGACGATTACCTTCAGTTTTTTGTTTCAATGAAATTAACGCTTTTTTGTATTTGCAACACTTAAAAGCGTAATAATAATTATTTTTCTGTAATAGTCTACGTCACTAGCTTTCATTTGATATCCATATTGTTATGATAATAAAAATATCATCTGTAGCGACCTCATTTTGTATACACTTTTTACTCATTATAAAACTATTTTTGATTTTATAATTTTATATACGAATTTGGAGTACGATTATATTTTGACACTAAGAAGATTATTGTTTTAGTGATTTTAATGGAGAGAATGTTTTGAGTTTATTATTTTTATTATTTCATGTAAAATACTTGTATTATTGTAAATATTAAATATAGGTGCGAATTAAGAAAATAAGTTTCGTTTCGCCCTATACATCCATCCCTCCCTCTCACCTTTTTCTCTGGTCGCAGGCGTTATATTATATTTGGGCAGGCACGCTCAGAGGATTTCGGCTGCGTTCGTTAGGAGGTCCCGGAGTCCTCTTTATAGCGCCGAAGACGGCCACCAGGTTTTAGTGCGGTGAAAATCCCACTTAACCCTGCGTCGTTACCACGGCGTCGGGTACCTTATGAAGGTTTCCCCTTCGAAAACAAAAAAAGGCATTATATTTAATAATTATATAAGTAGCCTATTTCATTCTGCAAACTGAGGCAATTCCATTGATATATCATATTTTACAATACATTAAGCCGTTTGTAGTGTATTGTAGTGCATTTAGTAGTGTTTGGTAGATGGTACAACCAGTGTAGTTTGACCGGAGAAGTACCTACCACCACCACACCTACACCTATTTCTATCGTGAAGTATTTCTTGTGTTTCGATGGAAGGGTGTAGATAGTTGCCGGCACACTTTTATATGAGGCGAACATCATAGTCCTCGGAAGTAGCAACGCATCTGTGATTGACTTCAGATAGAACCTATGTTCTGCATGAAGTTGATTACAGATGTCCACGGGCGGTGACCACTTACCATCAGGTGGACTGCATGCTCGTTTGCTACTTCAGTCAGATAAAAAAAGCAAGTGCCAGAGAAACGAACATTTTAGCAGGTGCTTACAGATGTTCATGGGTGGCAGTGACATAACATCAGGTCTGCTTGCTCGTTTGCTACTTCTATCAAAACTGTACATACTAACATAAACTCGAAAAACAGTACCCTCCGTCGGGTGAAAATGGTTTTTCGATATACCTATCCAATGTAAATATGTTGACGCAAAAGCTTTTTTGTTTTACGTATTATTTAATTATTTTTATGATTGTATAATACCATAGTACTAGTATCTACAGTATTCTAACTTCTTACAAACGCACGAAACGTAAGTTGTACCTACGCGCCACGATTTCGGTATGCACTCGGTACCCAACAGCTAGCGAATGTGCCGTAGTGGCGAGCGGGCGATGTGACGTTTTTCAAGCAGTGGATATTTTAATTGAAATAATAATGTAGCGAAGAGCAGTTGTAAACTATATAAGGCTGTTTTTGATTGCTTTAATTGTGCATAAACACGTCCAGTGTTAATAATTTTTATTTTGGTTGGTAAAATATTATTCAGTGTGTAATTTATAACTATTATTTGTGTACGATTTATTATTAAGTCTCTTAAATATTAAAAGAACGCGTTGTTTTTTACCTTAATCTACTGAATAAAATACACAATAAGTAAGAAAGAAAGTCAAGTATACAGATGTAATAAAATACTTTAGGCGGGTAGCCCTAACGCGAACTCTCGTCCAGCGCGTCTGTAGGTATAAAATTCAAGGACATGGCAGAGTTAGATTACTGTATGATATTAATACTGTGATAATACGCTCTAAAAACACGACTGCCTCAGAAGTAAAGTAGCGTTTTGACGCAGTCTCGTAAAAAAGGCAATTACATTATGCACGAAGCTAGATTAGATTAGGTACGTAGTCTTTTTTGCCATTTTGTAAAACGGACGCTTTGTGCATGTACGGTATTTGTTATGAAGCCTTCAATTGAAAATTTATTGTAAAATATGAGTAGGTAAAGATTAGGAAATTGTTCATATTTTTTATAAATACTATAGTGTTAGATGTGTTTCGTTAATAACCGTTATAGGGTATTTTCGATAATATTAAAAGTCATGTAGTTGCACTTTTTCTTTTAATACAACCAACGATTGACAATAACGATCCAACTTAACCTAAATCACTCGTTTTTATAATTTTCCGTATCCCCCCTCGCTATCAAGACAGGCAACCTTCTTTTTCAACAAGTGCTGCCATCTCGGTAACGGAAAAGCACATATTCATGTATTACAACGCCATCTAATTAACAGTACGAGTAAGAATTCGATTCTGGATTAATCTTATGCGCTGTAAAGTTTAAAATCACAATGATATTAATTTATAAAATTCAATCTGTTACTTTTATTCAAACTAACAAAGGCTTTAACTACATGCTAATTTACTATTTGTAAATTAGCATGCGTTGCATGAATCCAACGGTTTCCCGCTGTCCTCTTCAGGTCATCCAGAGACCTGTGCTACTTTTGCCTAAACGTGGTCGCCACTCCAAGTCGCCAACGAAATGGATGGATATGGATATTAAATGAAATGGCCTGAAAAGAAAACGAAAAAGGACGGCTCTGTCCACAAAACCCATTGTAAAAATCCATTGATGAATCTTTTTTAATTACTAAAACTAGTTATTTAAATGTGTTTGTAGTTTAAAGTGAAACTTGATTTTAAAGTCGATGAAACATAGTAACGATTTTACTTCGTAGCTTTACAAGCGCACAAGTTTGGTTTGTGCGAATTTAGATACATATTATCCGACATACAGGCTGCAGTGCTAATTGATTTTTATAAAAATCCTAACAACACCCTTTTGCTAATAAATATTTTATTATTATTAAGTTTCATTTCTGCCGTGTGTGAATTTCACACACGCCCTTTTATTAAAACATTATTTTTATTATTATTCTATATCATTTCCATTAAAATATTATTATTTATTATTTGGCAGGTCAACATAGTTTGGAACGCAAACAGCACATTGACATACCAGATTCAACGTTTCTGGTACTTTGAGCCTGAGAAGTCTAATGGGAGCCTGTCAGATGTGGTCACCAATATAAACCCTGTCATACCGGTAAGGTCACTTTAAAGTTCTAATTAGTTATATTTACCTCAAAAAGAACTATTAAAAAAACCACTGAGTTTCGAGCAAGAAAAAGAATGCAGTGTAAGAAAAATATTTCAACTGAAAGTTTGTGCAATACAATTGTAGTGTGTATAATACAATAATACAGTGTGTGTGTAATACAATTGTACAGCTTGTTTAATACAAGATACGATAACCATTAATCCTAGGAATGGTTAGGGCATTCCTAGGATTAATGACTGGTTCGTCCCCATAGCCTAGGGGTCAGAATAGGGCTACGGTATCCCCTGCCTGTCGTAAGAGGCGACTAAAAGGGGCTTCCGGGGTTGCAGACGGCTAGAGTGGGAGCTCGAACCGTTCGATCAGGCATTCCCGGGAAGGACGGCGGTATGTGTGGTGTGGCGGTATGTGGTATTAATGACTGGTTGGGGTTGGTTAATGTTACAATGTGCAAATCCACGTATTTGCTCATTATCACTACATAGTATAAAACAAAATCGCTTCCTGCTGTCTGTCTCTATGTACGCTTAGATCTCTAAAACTACGCTATGGATTTTAATGCAGTTTTTTTTATTAGATAGGGTCATTCAAGAGGAAGGTTTTTATGTATAATACATGCATAATATAATGGTGGAACACTAGTAATTTTAGTTATTTGACTTTTAGGCGTAACTAAGTTCGCCGGGTCAACTAGTTTTATATAAAAAAGTAAGTAAGCTTGAAGTCTATTTTCTGGTGATTACTTGCTATGGTCACCTGTAATCTCAAACAATATTGCTTAAGATTACTTTCAAATGGATTTGTTCTCGAGGGGGAAACTTTTTAAAAGGTTCCCGACGTCGTGGAAGTGACGCAGGGTTACGTGGGATTCTTACCGCACTAAAACCTCCACGGTGGTCTTACGTTTCGTATGTTGGCGATACGAAGAGACGCCGAGATCTCTGAAGTAACGCAACTGGAGTCCTCTAAGCGCGTTGCTTTTACGACGATATTGGTCGCATATCGTCACATCCGCCGTTCTTCCCGGGGTCGCCTGGCTGGACGGTTTGATCTTCCGCTCTAGCCATCCGCGATCCCGGTAACTCCTTTTTGTCGCTTCTTACGACAGGCAGGAGATACCGTAGCCATATTCTGACCCCGAAACTACAGGGACGGATTTGCTATTCCTAAAAACTTATTTGGATTTGAGTCTTAACTTAAATACACCATTAAATACACCAGCATATGTGGTTATTGCAACAAAAACACATGTAGAGAAGTATAGATGTATGATTTTAGACTAGTCTTATGGCGGAATTGATACATTATAACACTTAACGGGCCACGTCACGGCCAAACTGACCACGATCCATGCAACTGGGTCGAAATATCGGAAAAAAGAATTCTATGTGAATTCATAAGCCGCGTATAGTGAGTACCCGTTAAGTGTTATAAAGTATAGATGTAGTGTTCAAGCCTGGTAGGCAATGACCATTTAAAATAATAGTTATAAACACATTACGCATTTCCGCCGACTATAACAATATTATGACCGATAAAACAACTCACTTTTGAAGGTTTCTTGGTAAATGAAGAATAATAATGCCTAAAGCAAATATATTACTTGCAAAATAAAGAATGTTATTTCTAAACATTGACGCACATTGGATTACATTACATTTAACTTATGTAATGGCAAAAACGCGCATTAAATTATTATAAAAACGGTACAAAATATAAACCAATAAAATACATGTACATATTTTTTTGTATTAGTCACTTAATGTTCATCTTCTTATTTATATTATTACGAAAGTTTATAAGGATGTACCTATGTGTGTTTTTTTACTCTATAATGCAAAAACTACCGGTTTTATTTCGCTAAAATATGGCGCATCCATAGGACCTTGTAATAAACAATATCCTCATCATTATACATTTATTTAACATCACACTATCATTACATATTTATTTCATGTTATACTGTCTCTATATATTCATTATTAATGTTAAAAGACAATATACATACTTATGGTTTTAATGTACACGGCATCGACTTCTATTCAGCCAGATATTTTTATTTTAATTTAACAATTTGCTTCTTTTTAATTTTAAGTTATTTTTTTCTATATACATATAAGTAAGTATCAAATTTAATTTAATTTTAATTGTTTAATATTTTGAATTTATATTAATTCTGTATAATTGTAGACATATTTAAACATTCTGTTAATTTAAAATACATATTTTTTAATATATGCATGATGTAAAATGTATGTAATTGTTCTTACCTATAAGTGTAAAAACAATTAGAATGTATCCAATTAATTCCTATTTCATACGTAATTGTAAACATTGTTACTTATGTTGGTGATCCAAATAATAAATAAATCAATTTTGTCGTAATCAAATTAATAAAGAATTAATTAAATCCTAAAATCATGACAACCTATTAACATAGGATACTCATTAGACGTGAACGGACAAAGCAGAAGGAATAATAGCGTGTATAAAAACACAAAATCTATACTATAATAAATCTGTAAGAGGTCGCTGTCTGTACATGGAATAAATTTAGGTGAAAACCATTTCTAGAGGTCTTTAATACGATATAGAACCCAAAATAATGGTTTTTAGAAATCTTTTCTGTTTGTCTGTTTGTCTGTTTGTCTGTTTATCTGTTTGTCTGTTTGTCTGTTTGTCTGTGTGTTTGAAAACGCTAATCTCAGAAACGGCTTATCCAATTTGAATATAATTTTCACCGATGTGTTGTGGGAAACTTCACTTAACATTTAGTGTTTATTTTATGTAAATCGGTTTACGAATAAAAAAGTTATGTCAATTTAAATCTACGCAGTATTTATTCTGTGTTCGATAAGTGTTAATAAGATAAGTAACTGCATAGTTGAATTGGTTGAAGCTAAACATGTTATGGTCTGTAAAATGTATTCCTTTGTTATGTATTTTTTATTGGTTATGTGTGTACCTATGTTATTTGATACTATACAAATCTATATCTCTATACCTATATATACTTATATAAAAACGAAAGGATGCTCTCTCACTCATCTATTGAATAAACATCGTAGAGACTCTACTATTAAAGATACGAATATGATTTTTACTAGGGGTTTATGACGTAGACGTCAGTTAAGAATGAATTTTCTGATCCCCCCTCCCCCAATTTAACCCAAATAGGAGATGTAAGTTTGTATGAAAGTCAGTCAATTTTAAGGCCACCTCAATAAAATTTAGTATTTCGCTTTGATTTTTATGTTAAGACATAGTTTTAAACCGAGTTCCAAAAAGGAGGAGGTTATCAATTCGTCTGTATTTTTTTTAAATTTTATATTTGTTACTCGATTTCTCCGCACTCGGTGAACGGATTTGGATGATTTTTTTTTCATTTGAAAGGTAGTGCGTGTCATCGGGTCCCATTTATTTTTAGTTCACTTTTGACAGTGGCATCCATAGGAAAAGCGCATAAGTCTGATATTTGCATTATCGATGTGCGCGATAAATAGATGAATAACTCAATTTCCCGCCAACCGATTTCGATGATTTTTCTTTTATTTGAAAGAATGTACATCAAGGGTACTCTGATGAGTTTGATACGGTTCTGATCTTAGGATCCATTTCTTTGAAGCAAATTAACGAAATTAGCGATACTCGGCCAAACCTAAGCTGTAGGAGTCCAATTGGGTTGAATGTAGAATGAGATTACTAAGCAGATATTTCCTAAAAAAATTGACCTTCAACTCTTCAATCCTTAAGCTCCTCAGCCCTGATGATGCAGGGTACTGCAAGCCCAAGCTAAAGAAGTTGGCTCGCAAGTGCTTACGTATAAGTAATAAAAATACTAAGCAAAGACACGGGATATTTTTTTTACCTTCAACTCCTCCCTGATGATGCGGGATAGTGCAAGCCTAAATTATAAAAGGTAGTCCCATCATGCTTACGGTTGTTTTTAGTATATATTATGAGTTTAATGACAGCTCATTAAACTGAAATGTGATTAATAAATTAAACTTCAATTCATCAACCCTGATAATCTAAGTCCACAACCTACTTAAGCCGTATGAGTTTGGTACTTATTGATTACAATACATTACAACCCGTTCCTGAGAGAACATTATGATGAAAAGTGTCACTTTGAATACCTAAATCCTGAAAATGCAGGAGTATTGTCATGTAATTATTAAGAGTTGGATTTAGCTGTAGCTTTTTAAACAGGATGGGTTAGGTTAGGTTGGAACATAAAAGAAAACATAAAAAATAAGCGAGCGGGTGCGCCCTGTTCGTATGAATTGTAAAAGTGTTTTGATTATGTCTTCTGCTTTACAAAGAACAATGCGGGATTTACGCACACAAATAGCCCGATGCACCTCTTAAAAGATCTTATATTTGGCCACATGAAACAAAATATGAACTTAGAATATATGTCGCTGTTCAGTGATATTCCAATTTTGTAATGATTTAGTTCAAGTAGATAATCACTATTATCTACTTGAAGTAAATCATTAGAAAATTGTTATCCGGAAAAGTCAAAATCAATCTTTATATCGATACGTCTTCGTTTAAATGTGAATAAATTGAACGTGCGCCCGCGCTGAGGTCTCGTCGCGCACTGGCCGCTGGATCGCCGGTGAGGTCGATGCTCCCGTCGCGCGGTCCTTGGCCTCGTCCCCGCCGCCGCGCTACACGTCTCGTTAGATGCGTGGACATACTGCCCGGGTTGAAGTATATGCTTCAATTGGAAGAGGACAGATGTTGTTGAAGGCACGCCGCAAAGTCCCCTTTCTTGTCCTGATGTCAGCGACCCTTACGACGCCGTCGCTGCCCGGGTAGACCTTCTCCACGCGCCCCAGTAGCCAAAGCAGAGGTGGCAGAGCCTTGTCCTTAACCAAGACAAGTGAGCCCTGCTGGAGATCACCAGTCGCCGCAACCCATTTCGTTTTCTGTTGAAGTAGCGAAACGTATTCCAGATTAAAACGTGTCCAAAAATGTTGCTTCAACAGAGGAGTTGGTTGAAAAAGTATATCCCGATATTATTAATACAACCAATAACACTACAAATAGGTTCCAAAAGACGGCTATATACCCACCCACCAATGAATGTGTCGATAAAATAAATGATTTATTTTTTTAATTTAAAGCAGCGTCACAGATCTACAGATTTGGTATACACAGTCATTGAGATGGAGGAAGCAGTACATTAACCAACAGAATTTTTGAATTCCTTAATGCCTTCCGGAACTCCTGAACACAAATTAATATTAAAAGTAGGTTTACCTATAATCTTACTTAGAAATTTGAATCAAAATTACTTCAAATAGTATTTTCCAATTCGGAAAAGTTCAAATCAATCTTTATAATCGATACGTTTTGGTTCAAATGTGGAGGAGTTGATTGAAAAAAAGTATCCCGATATTGTAAATTAGACCACTAAGAATGTAAATTGGTTCAAAAAAGCGGTTTACAATATTAGAATTCGTCTAATTTAATAATTAAAACAAAATATATAACAATACGTTCCTACCCACAAATACACACTTTAAATTAATTCGTTTTGTGTTTGACCAGGTAATCCTTGAGCGGCCAAACAGATTTTAATGTTACTACTTTTTATCATAGAATTCCCACGGTGTCGAGATTTGCGCGTGTAAAGCTTTGTGACACGTTGATTTGTACGCGGGCAAAGCCGCGGGTACAGCTAGTTTTTAATAAATGCAATAAAGCTTTACGTAATGCTTGTTTTTTGTAATTAAATTGCGCAATCGCTAAGTACAGTTTATTATTATTCATTACAGTAGCATCATAATGAAAGATCAAAGAGCATTAGTATTATAATCAATAGAATCTAAAGATTCTAGGTCTTTTAGATTAAATTAGAACAATAAGTTAATTTTATGATCGTCCCTGTAGCCTCGGGGTCAGAATAGGGCTACGGTATCCCCTGCCTGTCGTAAGAGGCGACTAAAAGGGGCTTCCGGGGTTGCAGACGGCTAGAGTGGGAGCTCGAACCGTTCGGTCAGGCAATCCCGGGAAGGACGGCGGTATGTGTGGTCGCATACCGTCGTAAAGACTAGACGGAGCGGTGGGCCCAGCCGCCCATCTGGGAGGAGCCCGATGGGGCAGCGCGCTCGGAGGATTCCGGTTGAAGTCGTTTCGAGATCCCGGAGTCCTCCTTTTCAGCGCCGACCTGGTAGTACCACCAGTAGTAGTACCGCCTGGTAATACTGCCGACCAGTAACTTTGGAAGGTTTCCCCCTCGAAAACAAAAAAAAAATGTTAATTTTATGATAGACATTATTTTTTTACATTCAACCCTTAATCGCTTTTAGGAATGAATTGTTTGCATTATAAATTATTAATTTGTTTGCATTATATATTATTAAGTCGCGGATAATGGCTAGTTGTTCTATGATAAATTTTATATTCTACATAAACAATAAAAATTTCCTCAACTGGACACATTGGGAGTAGAGAACTATCTATTTGTGACGTGCTATATTATATTATCTAGTTATAAAGTGTCAGGAATTATCTATGATATTTGCCGTTTATTATGAGTTTTTCATATTCGCCGTCTTAAACTCATAAATATTTATTTAGCTACTACTGGGCACTCTTTAGAGGGAGAGGAATTAAATCATAAACATAGCTTCGAGACCTCCAACGGAATGCAACCGAGATCCTCTGAGCGCAACGCCATTGTCGGGATCTTTTTGGAAAGGGGCTTAAATTCCTCCTAATTGAAGTTCTACCTGAAGTCAACTAATGATGCGTTGCTATCGTTCGTAGTAGTAATAGTATTAGTAGTTTGTAGTAAGAGTATCGGGAAGAGGCGACTAAAAGGGGCTTCCGGGGTTGCAGACGGCTAGAGTGAGAGCTCGAACCGTTCGGTCAGGCAATCCCGGGAAGGACGGCGGTATGTGTGGTCGCACATACCGTCGTAAAGACTAGACGGAGCGGTGGGTCCAGCCGCCCATCTGGGAGGAGCCCGATGGGGCAGCGCGCTCGGAGGATTCCGGTTGAAGTCGTTTCGAGATCCCGGAGTCCTCCTTTTCAGCGCCGAGGACGGCCACCGGGGGGGTTTTAGTGCGGTAAAAATCCCACATAACCCTGCGTCGCTCCCACGGCGTCGGGTACCTTTGGAAGGTTTCCCCCTCGAAAACAAAAAAAAAAACAAAAAAAAAAAAAAAAATAGTAAGAGTATCGTGAAACGTCTCGTATCACGCTCGTCTTACCCACCATACCCACCAAACTGATCAGTAGTCGGCGGTTAAACTTGTTATTAGACAAACTTAATATGTTTTCATTAAAGTAAACGACCATGCAGTCCACCTGATGGTAAGTGGTGACCACCGCTTTTGTCACACCACATTTGTCAACAACTTCATATAAAACAAGGGGTCTCTCTAAAGTCAATCACACATACGTTGCTACGGAGGACTCATGTAAAATGCCAGCACCCTTACATCGAAACGTAAATATTACTTCTTGCTAGAAATAAGTGTGGCGTTTCTTCTCCGGTGGAACTCATCTGGTTCTACCACCAGTAATCTAGACCTACCACATGGTAGGATACCCCATACCCACCTACCATAGGAGCGGTACAGCTGGAACCTGGAAGAATCTATCATAACGTCTATTCTATCTAACGGGTTCTCTTTTACTGAACTGTAAGGCAAGATATTGGAGCTAACTTTCATTACCATGTAAAAAAACATGATTGTAATTATATAAAAAAAAATAAAAAAATGGATATAAATAAGAAAAAGACAAACCCGCTGAGTTTCTTGCCGGATCTTCTCAGTTGAGGTCGTATTCCGATCCGGTGGTAGTGTAAGAAAAAAATGTAACTGACAATTTGTAAGTGCCCCCGTAGGCCTATACAAAATAAAGACATTTCATTTCATTTCATTTCATTTCATTATTTTTCAGGCGATCGCCTACATGCTACGGAACGAGCCTACAATTCTCAAAATGGTCGCCAACATGTTCATCAGGATCTACCACAGCAAAATGTTCTACAGTGCCAATGTCTCGTCCTGGCTTTTCGACGGCATCGACGAACCCATCTTGAGCATCACGGAGAAGATTCCCGGCTTCCCTTACTACATTCCCTTCAGCAAATTTGCCTGGATGTACAAGGTAAGCGCTTGAATTCCTTCCTACTAAAGTTTATTCCCTTTTCATGTGACTCGTTTAATATTATCCTTATTGAAGTGAAACTTCTTTATCGGGGTTGGAAAAAAATTTAGTGTAACATTTTTTCGTTATGCGCCATCTTTTTTTATTCCGTTACGCGCCATCTTTTTCTTATCCCTACCACGCGTGATATTAGATAGATTATTATAGATTAGATTATTAGATAAAGTTTAATAAAAGCCTTTTATTAAACTTTATCTAATTTAACTTTATTTAACCAATTTCTGTAAAGTTGCATATAGTAAATTATTTTTTGAAAAATAACGTCATAAAGAAGTTTCACTTCTTACGAGTGTACGCTAGTACACGCACACATTTTTTTAACCTTATAAGTGAACAAATGATCTTCACACCTGTAATTTAAAATGTCTGAATTAAAAAGTACTCCAAATCTGATAGCGTTACAATGATATTTCATGTCACAATAATTATTATTAAAGGTGGGCATTTACGTTCGAACGAACTATGGTCGTATGCGACAAGTTCGATCGTGAATGCCTTGGTCCTAGGGCAGACTGTACGACGCCCTGTAGTTCCGGGATCAGAATAGGGCTACGGCATCCCCTGCCTGTCGTAAGAGGCGACTAAAAGGGGCTTCCGGGGTTGCAGACGGCTAGAGTGGGAGCTCGAACCGTTCGGTCAGGTAGTCCCGGGAAGGACAGCGGTATGTGTGGTCGCATACCGTCGTAAAGACTAGACGGAGCGGTGGGCCCAGCCGCCCATCTGGGAGGAGCCCGATGGGGCAACGCGCTCGGAGGATTCCGGTTGAAGGCGTTTCGAGATCCCGAAGTCCTCCTTTTCAGCTCCGAGGACGGCCACCGGGGGGGTTTTAGTGCGGTAAAAATCCCACATAACCCTGCGTCGCTCCCACGGCGTCGGGTACCTTTTGAAGGTTTCCCCCTCGAAAACAAAAAAAAAAAAAATCCATTGAAGTATTCACCTTGAACTGTCGTTGCGACAGTCCGTTCGACAGTCCATGCGACCGTTGTAACGTGAATGCCCACCTTTAATAATAATTAAATTTAATAATAACCATAATACATAAATCATGTTTTCATATACAATAGAGCGTCCATTATCCGAACTAATTGGGGGACATATGTGTTCGGAAAACCGGTTTTCTCGGATAATCGAATTGTATAATATTGCGATATATATTTATTCATGGGTGAATGAAAACCATATTTACATACATAATTTTCTTTAATGATAAAATCAAATTAAAAAAAAATGCAATAAAACATATTAAAGGTAGAATATTAGCGAAAATTAAAGATTTTTTAAGAATTAGTTACTAACGCTTAAAAAATTCTTCAATTTTCGTTTGCCGAAGCAAGCCCTACCCGCATACAACTACCTACATATCGTATTTATCTTTCATAGAGAGAACAACACGCTTACGTTTAGACATTTTTAAACGAGTGTTTACTTTCCGCGACAAAATTAAATTTATTGCGTAGCGACTACTCGGAAACAAGGAAGTGAGTACGCGCGATCGGGAATTCGGATAATTCTTTTTATTTTTTTAATGTCTTTGTCAAATTAAAAGTAAAGCGCTACGATGTTGACATTTTGAAGTAGTAATTAGTTTGTCGAGTAATTGCTGACAGTATCCTAAATAATATTTTAAGTATTTAGCGGTATTTAATAATTAATAATAATTAGCGCAGATATTTATAGTTTTAATAAAGTAATGAGCAATTGGTGCAGAATATCATGATACCTGTACAAGCGTGTTTATGGCTTCTATCCTTACTTGTATGTGCCTTGAGGAGGTGGTAGAACCAGTGTAGTTCGACCGGGGTAGTACCACCGCTAAACCTATTTCTAGCGTGAAACATTTCTTGCGTTTCGATGGAAGGGCGTGGTTGCCGGCATATTTTTATATGAGGCGACCATCATAGTCCTCGGGAGTAGCAACGCATCTGTGATAGACTTGAGATAGAACCCAAGTTCTGTATGAAGTCGATTGCAGACGTCCATATGCGGCAGTGACCACTTACCATCAGGTGGACTGCATGCTCGTTTGCTACTTCAGTTAGATAAAAAAAAAAACATGCGTGCGTACAAAGTACCTACACATGTCAGAAGTGAAACTTCTTTGGCGAACTAATTTATAAATCTTGTTTATATTTTGTCGATTTTTTGCGCCTAATAACTACCTTCGGTGCCGTAAGCATTCACTCTTTGCTGCACCATTAACACGTACCACCGCGAGAGCGCACTCGCCTATTCCTCGCGTTCTCGCTTCACTCAACGCTCTTCTTGATGCATACTCTGAGTGCGATCTGTTTGCAGATGAATGGTCGGAAATTTTATCTGTATGCTTAAAGTTTTGTGAGTGTGGAGTATAACTGCGGTGTATACAATTAATATAATTGCTTTTCTTTCTATACCGTTTTAATTATAGTAAATAAATAAATTAATTATTGCAAAGCTTTTGAATTATCACTTATTAATCAAGATGTTTAACTATATCGATGAGGGATATAGTAATAGAAATGTGCGTATGCACGGGCGTAGGCAGACTTAGTTTTGGTTTTGTTTTTTTTTTTTGGTTCAAAAATATAAAGTAGGTTTGGCGGAGGTAGCCCCTGGGCGAATCATATACTTTCTAAAACCTTGAGAGCATAAGAGCTAATTATTAATGAGCTGTTAAGAGCAAATTCAATCCACACATTTTAGTGTACTTATTACGTGTGTACGTTCATACTTTAATATTATGTTTTTTTTTATATCTGACTGAAGTAGCAAACGCGCTTGCAGTCCACCTGATGGTAAGTTGTCACTGCCGCTCATGGACATCTGTAATCAACTTCATATAGAACATGGATTCTATCTGAAGTCAATTACAGATGCGTTGCTACTCCCGAGGACTATGATGGTCGCCTCATATAAAAATGTGCCGGCAACCACACCCTTCTAACAAAACGCAAGAAATGCTTCACGCTAGAAATAGGTGTACCGGTGGTACTTCCCCAGTCGAACTACACTGGTTCTACCACCTTCATTATGAATGTTAGTATTTTAACTTTTCGGGGAGTTAGAACTCCCAAATACCCTCCCCTGGCCCATGTGCGCATGAATGTCATCGTGAGTCACCTGTATTCTTCACACATGGCGACACCTGGAAACCCTGGACTAGCGGTATCCTGGACTCTTGGTGGTCCTCCGCGATTCGGTTTTCACAGATTCTTTTGCCCTTGATGTAAAAACGCCCCCTAACATTGTTACGAAACGTTACGTTATGAGGCTCTCCAAGAAAGTTACAGAAAGAGACCTTTTAACGCCGGCAATGCATTGGACTCTCCGGTAAATATTTATAAACGACGGTGAATACTTTTGCATCAGGTAGCTCGTCTGCTTTATCGTTAGGTTTTAAATGTGGTAGAACAATGATTCCACGGAGAAAGTACCAAAGCCACATCTATTTCTATTTCTAAGTGGTCACTTACCGACAGTTGATCTGAATGCTCGTTTGCTCATTAATCATTATGTCCATAACTTTCTTCAGAGGAACGGCTCAATTGACTTCGACGGCTTGTTCGTGGTCAACACTGGGGCAGCAGACTTCTCGAAGCTCGGCAAGATCGAGATGTGGAACAGATCTAACCAAACCGTCTATCAGGGCAAGTGCGGCGAGGTGCGAGGATCCAGTGGAGAACTGTGGGCCCCGAAGAAGGGCCAGTCCGAAATAACGCTGTTTGCATCTGATGTGTGCACGTAAGTGCTGGTTTAATTTTCTTTTCCAAGTCATTAAAAGCATTTCTTACAATAGAACATAGTTTGCAATTAATTGTGTTGGTTACTAATGCTGTTAAAGAAAGATCTCCGAATTTTTTTACTAAGTATAAGTGCAGGTGGTAGAATCAGTGTAGTTCGACCGGTGAAGTACCACCACCACATCTATTTCCAACGTGAAGCAGTTCTTGCGTTTCGATGGAAGGTTGCTGTTGCCAGCACACATTTATATGCGGCGACCATCATAGCCCTCGAGAGCAGCAACGCATCTATGATAGACTTCACACAGAATCTATGTTCTATTTGAAGTTGCTTACAGATGTCTATGGGCATCAGTGACCACTTACCATCAGGTGGACTGCATGCTCGTTTGCTATTTCGATCAGATAAAAAGTGAAAAAAATCGGGTGACTTATAGTAAAAAAAATCACAAAAAGAGACATCTCCTGCCTTCGATTTCACAAACCAAACACCTATATAAGCTTCGAATCCGACTTCGGTTTCGTAAAGATTACATTCATAACAACTTAAATTAATTAGTTTTTATTTAATATTGCTGCAAAGCTTTTATTGGATTTTTATCAAAGACATTTCTTTGTTGATAGGACGTTAACATTGGGCGCGAATGGGACAATGAACGTACTGGGTATCGAAGGCGCCTTGTTCACTTCCAATGACTCCATGTTTGATAATGGACAAAAATACCCTAGTAAGGTAAGGTGTTCATATTTTATTTATCTTCCATCCTTCTGAGGTATTCCCGGAGCGCTATGACATGGGGCTCTTCAAAAAAGGTGCGAAAAGAGCTCTCCTTCACAGCCGGCGATGCATTGGCGACTCCTCTGGTGTTGCGAATGTCCATAGGCGACGGTGACTACTTTCCATCAGGTAGCCCGTCTGCCTTATCGTTAGGTTTACGTATAAATAAAAAAAAATTGATAGAAATAGTAAACAGGCATACCATCCACCTACTAGGTACTATTTCTAATTTTCTACACTCACAGCCCCATACTAGGATTTCCTCGTGTGTTGTGGACACCATGGCCATAAAAAAAACGAATACACAAACACCCAGACCCAGAACAGAAATCTAAATTTATCATTCGGATACCTGTCTGCTGGGAACCAAATCCAGAAGCCAATTAGTCAGACCTGAATTGTGACCGCTCCGCTACGGATTTCGTCAAATAATATTTAACTGGTCTCTGTAAGCAACTTCATTTTGTTACCCATGTAAAACAAGATGGCAAATAAAAAAAATAAAAAAAAAGATATTCAAAGAAAAAAGACAAACCCACTGAGTTTCTTGCCGGATCTTCTCAGTTGAGGTCGTGTTCCGATCCGGTGGTAGTGTAAAAAAAAATATATAAATGTAACTGACAATTTGTAAGCGCCCCCGAAGGCCTATGCAAAATAAAGACATTTCATTTCATTTCATATAAAATAAAGGTTCTAACTGAAGTTAATCACAGTTGTGGTCCTACTTTCTAGAACTAAGATAATCGCCTCGTATAAAAGCGAGGGTACATTCGTCCCTTCCACCGAAACAGAAGAACTCCACGCTAGAAATAGGTGCAGCAGTGACACCAACTCAATCCAACCATACACGTTCTGCTTGCAAAATTGCTTTTTGAAGTGAAACTTCTTTAGGCGCATGTGGGTAAAATTTTTACAGATGAAACGTCACGCCGGTATGCAACGGAAGTGTCGGAAAAGAGAGAGAGAGTGATCGAGACCGATTGAGAGAGAGTAAGACAGGGCGAACGTAGCATGAGCAACTAGCCGTGGAATGAGAGTAGCGAGCAAGCGAGTGAGAAAGATTGAGAGAAAAAGTGAGACAGAGCGAACGTCGTATCACGCCTTTTTCCCTTCCTCTTAATCTTGGAAATTTAAAGTTTTAGATTTGTATAAATATAAACAAGATTTATAAATTAGTTCGCCAAAGAAGTTTCTTCTGACATGTGTACTTTGTACGCACGCATGTTTTTTTTTATATCTGACTGAAGTAGCAAACGAGCATGCAGTCCACCTGATGATAAGTGGTCACTACCGCTGTAATCAACTTCATACAGAACATGGGTTCCATCTGAAGTCAATCACATATGCGTTGCTACTCCCGAGGACTAAGATAGTCGTCTCATATAAGTGTGCTGGCAACCACATCCTTCCATCGAAACGCATGAAATGCTTAACGCTAGAAATAGGTGTGGTATCGAACTACACTGGTTCTACCACCTTCGACTATTATTTCAGGCATGCTACTGCAAGGGATCTGAGGACAGTTGCATGCTGTCTGGTGCGATGAACGTCTCCGCTTGCCGCTACGGAGCGCCGGGGTTCGTCACGCTGCCGCATATGCGGCACATGGACCCCTACTACACCGAGAAGATTGAGGGTCTGAATCCCACTGAGTGAGTAGCAAGTAGAATTTTAATTGATCGAAATTAGATAAAGATTTGCAGATTTATATATCAACGAAAACAAATTTACAATTGTAATGTTCGTAAACAGCAGCAATAGGGTTAACCTGTGTCGCTACTATTTACGCCCACCTCGGAGTACCTACTTTACAATAAACTTAAAAAACTAATGGTAATATTTAAGTTGTATTGTATTACATACTGTGTATAGTACATTAAATGTTTGCGTGTTTGTATTTGTATGTGCACAGTATTAAGTATGTTCGAGTTTGTGTGTGTTCATGCATGTGAGAGTGTATACGTGTATATATACGAGTATGATAGACAGTGTATATTCACATTATGCAGTATAAATAAGTAATTCAGTCTCATCATATGTTAGATTTTGCAAGAAATCAGTCAATTTTGATTTACACACATGGTAAATGAGTGGATATAGATTTAAGATTTTTCACTTTATTGTACGCTAAAGTTGAAAGAAAATCAAAGTGTCATAAAGTGAAATAGCAAACTAACTTGCAGTCCTGATGATAGGTCGTCATTGCGACTCATTGGTATGTGTAAGTCGCAGTCGCATCAACCCATTAACCCATTATTGGCCCACTGCTGGGCACGGGTCTTCTCCCAGAATGAGAGAGTTTAGGCCATAGTCCACCGCGCTGGCCAAGTGCGAATTAATGTGTAATTATGTGTAAGTAAACAACTTTATATGTGTACCATTCTAAATTAGATTTTTATTTGCAATTTCAATTGCATCGTAATATGGTCGGCTCATTTGAAATGGAACCAACAACCACCCCTCCATCAATGGCAGCTCATTCTGCCACTGATGGAGGGGGTGGTGGAATTAGGATGGGAAGGACTGGCCCGACAAGTCATTGATTCTAGGCGGTCTCCAAATGGCTCAGTACACACCTGAGTGTCTTGGTGTCGAGTCTTAGACTGAGAGCTTCATTCAACTTTGCCACTCAATGCACTAAGTCCGCCACTGACTTTATATTTTTTGACAGAGACCACACCTTTCAAATGGCGATAGACATGGTGACAGGAATGCCACTGATGGTGAAAGCTCAGCTGCAAGTGAATATCCTCGTTAGGCACACCCCAGCCATGAGGTAAGTTTAATATTTAATTTTTTTTAGGGTTCTGTACTTGAAAACTACTAAATATTGTAATTTCATATTTATAGTAGTGTTAACGGATCTCTCGTAGAGCACCAATACTATATGTTCTCACATCACAATTACTATTATTTAATTTAATTTAATTTAATGTTAATTTTATTCCAGACAAAATGTTTCTTTTCTTTTCTTTATTACTATTGTTATTATCATTTGACTTACTTGTTACTCGCTCCTTTTTGCAAGCAGTCTTCGCCTATAAATGTAGTTGCACTTAGCTTTTCCGTATTGTATAATTGTGTTATTTTTATATTATAATTGGTGTAAACTATGTAGGTGATCAAAAATAAATAAATAAATAAATTTAACAGACACTTAGTTTACAATTATTTATATTATTTATTTATTATTCTCACATCACAATTACTTACATATCAAACTCTTATGTTACAACTATTTATATTATTTATTTATCACAATCTTATTTAAGTTTACAACTACAATTTTCGCACGACCGATCATTGCCAACCCATGACAACTTATCTCTTCTTCTTTTTAATGTTTTTATTATTGTATTAAGTACTTTAAATAAGTTGTCATATAAAAATTATCGTAAACGTATATTATATTAATATCGGTATTTTGAGAACGCTAACAATAGTAATAAATGTAGTTTTGTTGCATATTCAAAGAAATATTAATTTAAAAACGCTCTAAGTTTGACGCCTCGAATGCGGAGTTGTCACCTTACCAGTCATTCACTGAATTCCGAATTCATTCCTCGCTCAGACGTGTATCTAAACGCTTTAAACACTTTCTACACTCATAGCCCCACAGTAGGATTTTCTTCAATGTCGTGGGTGCCATGGACACGTACAAAGAACAATAGACAAACACCCATACCCAGACCAAGAATCTAAATACATCATTCAGATACCTGTCTGGCCGGGAATCGAACCCGGAACACATTTATGGGAAACCGGTATGGTAACCGCTCCAGCACGCGGGTCGTCTGGTCGTAAATAAGTATTTTAGAGTTCTATTCTGGTTCCGGAAGTGCTAGTGTGGGACTATGAGTGTAGAAAATGTTATCAGTGTTATTAATTCTTAAGAAGCTTCCAAAGAGCACACACATAGTTTATGACTTAGATTATTTTGAACCAGTGTAAGACGACCGGGGAAGTACCACCGCCACACCTATTTCTAGCGTGCAGCATTTCTTGTGTTTCGATGGAAGGGTGTGGTTGTCGGCACACTTTCACATGAGGCGATCATCATAGTCCTTGGGAGTAGCGACGCATCTGTAATTGACTTAGGATGGAACCCATGTTCTATATGAAGTTGATTACAAACCTCCACGGGCGGCGGACCACTTACCATCAGGTGGACTGCATGCTCGTTTGCTACTTCAGCTAGATAAAAAAAATATTAAGACACATTACTCATTATTACGTGACCGAAATTGCAGGGATCACCTACATATTTTATCTTCGCTTGGTTCCAGCATAGCCAACCAGCTGCCGGACCCCGACATCCTGGTGCCGATGTTCTGGTTCCGCGAGCAGGTGCTGGTGGACGGCAAGTACTCCGACTTCGCGAAGCTTGCGATCAGCGTGAATTACTGGACGTATATCGCGTTCTGTGTCATAACTGTAAGTTATTTATTCTTTATTTGCCCGTCGTGATGGATTATGGCTTCAGCCCTTCTTATTGTTAATAGAAACATCATATCCCTGTATCAATCAACGCTTATAGATCCAAGCCTCTTCTGATAGAATTTCTTTACAAGGTGGTAGAACCAGTGTAGTTCGACCGGAGAAGTACCACCGCCACACCTATTTCTAGCGTGAAGCATTTCTTGCGTTGCGATAGAAGGGTGTGGTTGCCGGCACACTTTCACATGAGGCGACCATCACAGTCCTCGGGAGTAGCAACGCATCTGTGATTGACTTCAGATGGAACCCATGTTCTGTATGAAGTTGATTACAGATGTCCATGAGCGGTAGTGACCACTTACCATCAGGTGGACTGCATGCTCGTTTGCTACTTGTCAAATAATAAAAAAAAAACAATGAGTTCTAGTGTGACACGAAGTGCCCATCTCCTGGATTTGTGCTCTAGTCGCCTCCTACTCTCCACGGGAAACAGTGGATTGTAGGAGATTGGATTGTGGGGATACATAGAGATGGTATTCATGACCGTCACTACATAGCACTAGTGTTACCACTCGGGCCCTGTTTTTATTTGAGTCAGTCGAGTGAATTTGTCAAAACTCTTACTCGATTAAGAAAAGGTATTACTCCAGTCTCTATGCTCTTGAGTTACCGAGTCAACTCGGCGCACCGAGTTGAGAACCAACTAAATCGAACTGCAAATCGAGTGTAATTTTACTCGAGTGACTCGAAAACTGAAGTATAACTTAAGTGAGGCACTAAAATTGCTCGAGTGACTTGTGTCACAAAATTTTATTGCGAGTCGTAACAGTTTAAATGTTCACCTTCAATTTCTTTATGTTATTATTGGCTAACCATTTTTTTGTTTACAGGCAATCGGCGTATTGATGCTTGCGAGAGGTCTCTGGGTTGTCAGGCATCGAATATTAAAGAGGCAAGCAGTAGTAACGGAAAGACAAATGTTTTTAAAACAAAATCAGTATAAAGACGAAAACTCTGTCTCCTTAAACCCTAAACGACCAAAAACTATTTCATTTTATAGAAATAGTTAAGAGCAATACTCACACGTAGTTACACTCAAGACAAAGATCATATTTAATTTCACTAGTACAAAATAAATAGTAATTAAACTACGAAATCAAAACTTAACATTGTGTAAAATCTAAGTCTACCAACAATAGTATTTTATTATAATAAGAAAGTAGAAAACGAGCTTGACGAAGAAATCATCGCTACAATAGCGTAAAAACATGGTATTTTTATTTCAGTATTGTGTTTAAAGTCAAAGACAATGTTTGTATAATCTGTAATAAGTCTGTTATTTCATTTAGCATGGAGATGAAAAGAATATTTATTGTTAAATGATCTAAAGTTAATTAATTATTCTGCTAGTATATTAGACACCACGTCCACCAATTCGCACTTGGCCAGCGCAGTGGACTGTCCACCAATTCGCACTTGACCAGCGCGATGGACTGTCCCTCAATTCGCCCTTGACCAGCGCGATGGACTGTCCCCCAATTCGTACTTGGCCAGCGCAGTGGACTGTCCACCAATTCGCACTTGACCAGCGCGATGGACTGTCCCCCAATTCGCCCTTGACCAGCGCGATGGACTGTCCCCCAATTCGCCCTTGACCAGCGCGATGGACTGTCCCCCAATTCGCCCTTGACCAGCGCGATGGACTGTCCCCCAATTCGCCCTTGACCAGCGCGATGGACTGTCCCCCAATTCGTACTTGGCCAGCGCAGTGGACTGTCCACCAATTCGCACTAGACCAGCGCGATGGACTGTCCCCCAATTCGCCCTTGACCAGCGCGATGGACTGTCCCCCAATTCGTACTTGGCCAGCGCAGTGGACTGTCCACCAATTCGCACTAGACCAGCGCGATGGACTGTCCCCCAATTCGCCCTTGACCAGCGCGATGGACTGTCCCCCAATTCGCCCTTGACCAGCGCGATGGACTGTCCCCCAATTCGTACTTGGCCAGCGCAGTGGACTGTCCCCCAATTCGCACTTGACCAGCGCAGTGGACTGTCCACCAATTCGCACTTGACCAGCGCGATGGACTGTCCTCCAATTCGCCCTTGACCAGCGCGATGGACTGTCCCCCAATTCGTACTTGGCCAGCGCAGTGGACTGTCCCCCAATTCGCACTTGACCAGCGCAGTGGACTGTCCACCAATTCGCACTTGACCAGCGCGATGGACTGTCCTCCAATTCGTACTTGGCCAGCGCAGTGGACTGTCCACCAATTCGCACTTGACCAGCGCGATGGACTATGGCCTATACTCTCTCATTCTGAGAGAAGACCCGTGCCCAGCAGTGGGACAATAATGGGTTGACGACGTTGACGACGATATTAGACACAAGTTTCAATTTAATAGTGATGTGGCTAACTGATAGTCACTTTTGAGTAATCATCGCACATTCTCAATGTTTTAGTCTAGAACCAAGAAACGAGAACAGGCTCTTTTTATACCTTATAAAATGTACAAAAGAATAAATCTATTTAATTAATATATTAAAGAATAGTTATGTAATGTGTAAAGAGTTTAGCTGCATTTAAAGATATTGTGTAAGTTAAAATGCTGTTGGTACGTAATTTATTAAAATGTAAATATATTTTAAGTTAATAAAATCATGTACGGGGCTAATTTGTTTTATTTCTAAGCCTAGAATGCTCATTGTGGAATAAATCATTAGATAGAACCCATCTCGTGATTGATGTGTGTGAACTACATCTGACAAAGTTTAAATGGTGGCCACCAGGTAAAAAGCAGAAGCATTTGTCCTGTAAGGGTCACCCATCCAAGACCGCGGTTTTAAATTTAAAGTAGATGGTTATCACCGGGGTGGACTCAATAAACCGAAAAATTTTTTTTTATAGTATTTAAGTCTCTTCCAAATTACACAAAGTAAAATATAGGGTAATTTATGTGCGAATTTTAAATTTATTATCATTAGACTCTAGTACATGTACATTTGCACCGAGAACTAGACACAAACTGGCTGTCCTTTTAAAAAAACGCATCTATTGTAATCAGTTTTTTTAAAGATGTGATAGATAAATCGTTTTTCTAAAGAGGTGTTTTATTTTTTTAAACGGAAAACTAAAAATAGTACTCCGTTATCGTTTTTCAATAATTTTGGTATACACAAGTAAATTTGGCAAAATTTAGACTTATACCCGCTTTCATTGAAGGCACAGAATTTTAGCATTAATGTCATATTAGGAAAGTCATATAATAAAAAAATTATGTAATAAAAACCATTTTTATAAATTCAACATTTTATTGCATTCGTTTATAAAACCCGCCAACATTCAACTCTTACTCTATACATACATTTTAAACTTTCTCCTTAAAACGAAGTATTAGTTTTTTTACAATTTATTAAAAATCATGATAAAAATATAAATGGTTAACATTATTTTTTGTTCTTTCAACTGGGTGCTTTAAGCTGCGATTTATTTTGGTAAATATTTTAGGCGAGACTTTATTTACTTTGTAAAAATTGCGACTATCTACGCTTTTTATAATATCGAAGTACCCAACGATTATGTAGTTCACCTGATTATAAATGGCCACTGCCAGCCAAGAAAATCTATAGGCACAATCTTCAGGCTAAGACACAGCCTAATACTGCTATTAGAGCGCTCTCACATTGGGACGCAAGTAGCGCTACTGCAGCGCGTCAGCCGCGCGACTTCGGAGGATGCTTTCTTTTTACGACTATAGTCGCGGGATTATATTAATTAGAGCGCGCTGTAATTTTATACCGAAAATCATAATAAAAATAATAAATACCGAACAATTATTTCAATAATAAGAAAGCATCTGTTGCAGTCGCGCGGCTTGCGACCTAATGTGAAAGCATACTTAGACAGAATAATGTGTGACAGTGGTGTCTCTGAAATCGAACCATAAGAGAATTTACCACTTTTAAAAAAACTAACTAGCTACGCCTATGGTCCTAAAATTTTCACAAGTCAAACTTAGCAAAAGCTAATGTATACAGCATATTTTATACGGTACAAATAGTACAGATGTATAAAACCAAACATGTAAGACATAAGATATGTCAAAATAACTCAATCCACGTGAAATAAACGAAAGTATTGCACATTAAAGCTATGTTAAGTCACTCGTTAAGTAAATGGCAACGGTAGAAATAACATTTACTATAATCATAAATTTATTTGTATTATAATATGTTTAATTACTTAATAATACATGTACACAATAAGCTTACACAAACATTGATGAATGAATTAAGATTTCCCTTAAAAGTATAAATCAGAAATATTAAACAATTATTAATATCTTTTTAAGATAGAACAATATCCATAAAACAAAATCGTATATGAAAAATTACCAATTTACATTACGAAGGTTTGTTGATTGTAATAGCGATTACAATGATTTTCCATAGATCGTCTTTCTTGGCGGAAGTAATCAATGTTTGTGTGTCCACAAAACTTCTAAGCTTCATACTGTAAATTGGTAATTTTTCATATGCGATTTATTCTAGGGGCCCGTCGATAGATCCAAATGTATAGTTTTAAACAAAAAGACAAACCCGCTGAAAATCTTGCCGGATCTTCTCAGTTGAAGTCGTGTTAAGATCTGGCGGTAGTGTAAAAATAACAATATGTAACTGACAAATTGTAAGTGACCCCATATGCCTATACAAAAAAGACTTAAATTACAAAAAAATGTAAAAATGAAGTAAAAAAACAACAAATTTCTATAAACTTAGTGATATTCATTATACAAACATTATTCTTAGGCGATTTATTATTAATTAACGACATGTAGTCGAGCCCTTATAAATTAAAATAAATTTCAGTTTATTTTTGATCAATAGACATTTAAAAAACAACAATTAAATTAATTGAAGTACAAATAATTATTACTAAAATCTTTACACTGGATGTAACAAAAATGGTAAATGATTAACATTACACTCGGAAATAGATTGTAACTAAAAATAAAGTGTAACATTACTTTGGTTACTTATAGTAACTGTCGATAAAAAACCGTAGCATTATCTAACAGACAACAAGGCAAGATAATATTACTATATTAAAGATTAAAGAAGATGTTTCTTCTCTTTCGCACTTTTGTACGACGATGAAAGAGACATTGTGTGAGATGTTCCCTTGAAGAAAGGTTAAATAACGTGGAACGTATCAAAGAAGTAAGTGAAATGAGTCAAGAGAGGGTGAAAAAGGACGAGAGAAAGAGGGACGCAATGATTAACACCTAGGGAAGTCATTATTATTGCAATCGATGACCAACACGCATGACAGTCGTGGGGACTTTTAAAAATATCCCCATTAGGAGAAGCCTTTAAAGCAGTGGACTCAAAAGGTCTGATGAGCGCATGAATGCAATTCCTGCTCAATAACGTCCCTTTATTTTTGCTGATTTCCTTGCCCCGTGGGAGAAATATCCCCATTAGGAGAAGCGTTTATCAAGCAGTGGACCTAAAAGGGCTGATGGGTACATGAATGCAAGTATTCCTGCCCAATAACGTCCCTTTATTTTTGCTGATTACCTTGCCTCTTTGGTAGAAATATCACCATTAAGCCTTTATCAAACAGTGGACCTAAAAGGGCTGATGGGTGCATGAATGCAATAATTTACTGCCCAATAACGTCCCTTTATTTTTGCTGATTACCTTGGCTCTTTGGTAGAAATATCCCCATTAAGAGAAGCCTTTATCAAGCAGTGGACCTAAAAGAGCTGATGGGCGCATGAATGAAATAATTTCTACCCAATAACGTCCCCTCATTTTTAGTGATAACCTTGCCTGTTTAGTAGAAACATGCACATTTGGAGAAGCCTTTATCAAGGAGTGAACCTAAAAGGTCTGATGGGTGCATTAATACAATAATTCCTGCTCAATAACGTCCCTTTATTTTGCTGGTTACCTTGCCTCTTTGGTAGAAAAAGTTTGAAAACTTAGCATACTGCTGGTAAATTTAAAAAAAGATCCAAATTCTTCTTTATAAATAAATCAATTTGGACCTTCAACATCACATATCACAATTGAATTGACTATTTATGTATTGCTTCCATTTACTTTGGAAATGGATATTATAGCAAGTTTTCGAAAGTTTTTTCGAAGACTACGCTTGCAAAAGCAGCCAATAATAGGTACTATATAAACCTTATCCTAATATATAATAACAATTAAAATATTTTTACTTCGAAGACGTTAAAATACATTAATAATTTGGAGCGTATAAAATACGCTTCATATTTTTCTCAATTTTCCAGTTATTTATCTGTTAAATCTTAACAAAATTGATATAGTATTGTTAGTGTTACAATGGCAGCACATTGTAGTACATTTAATTCGGATTCGTCCGTTTTTCACACGTAAAGACGATCAGTACATATCGCTACTTCAAAACAAAAGGGCCACAACTAGAATAGACCTAATTTTACAGGAGAGCCATTTAAAGTTTTGAAAATCAGTTCTTGTATAATTGCTCTGTAGTTTTAAATCAGATAAATATGTGTTATACACTGTTAGAAAGGTATTTTTATTCTTCTTTTAATGGTTATTTTTTTTCTAAAAAAAAAGTTCGAAAACTAAAGTTGAATATTTTTGATTTGTGGCCCTTTTGTTTTAAAGTAGCGATATATTACTAATTGCTTCTTATAGATCATCAATGATACAGGTCTTTCCTATAAATTACATTTAATTATGCCACCTTACAACTATTTTAACCTGCGACCACTAATATTAAATTTGCCCCCGATAGCTAAAAAGGCGAATCTGCTCTGCTCTGCTCATATTGTTGTGTTGTATTCCTCCATCTCTCTCCATTGCAATTTTAACATAACTAATAATTATTAATTCGGTCTATTGGATTAATGTTTTAGAATTCATTATCTCTTATTGTAAGACAAAACGGATTTATTTTAAAATTTTTGACAGTTTATAATTAATTATGATAATATGCACATCTGTAAGCAACTTCACGGAAAAAGAAACAAATCGAACAGGGGTTCAATTCAAAGTCAAAGTAAATTACAGATGCGATGCTACTTATGAGGACCAAGAGTATCGACTTATATGAAAGTAAGTCGACAACCACGCCCTTCCATGTCCTCGGTCGAATCATATACGCAAAGACTAATCAAGAGTCCTGACCGACCTAGGCTAATTGTGTGAACGCGCCCCCACCACTCTGTTACGGTCAGCCTAAAAGTAGTATATTAGTTGTGACTTTGTTTACTACTTTGAAAATTTTAACATGCTACCGATTAGGCGATTAGTGATGAGACGAATATTCGTATATAATATAAAATTTGCATGTATTTAGATATTTGCATTCGCAAGAATTGTGCATTAAATCGAATAGTAGATTGTCGACCAAAAAAAAATTATTGCCTAATCTTCATCCACCTGCATGGCAAAAAACACTATATCAGCGCGCCCCTGATCCTTACGCCCTAGGCTGCAGCCTAATTAGCCTAAGGTTTAATCAGGCTGTGCATATACGTTCTACCAACTTGACTTTTTAATACTTATGCCTTTTTACCTATAGGGGGAAATTCATTTAATATTCATAGCTATTTTTATAATGCATACTTAAATATTTGGTCCAAAGCTCTAATATAGAAGTCACCTCATGAGGAATCCGTCGCGTCTCTCTCCACCAAAATGGGCGTGGTATCCGGCGATCTGAGTATTTTCCTCACGAGGATCCAAATACCGATGGCAAGTACCGCTATTCCGAGTGCCTGAAATCAAATCATTTTATGATAAACTTCTACTATAAAAGGGTTATACATATATAACGAAGTGAGAGTGACGTGTGAAGTCAGGAAGGCCAGGAGTCTTCATAACTGTAAACTTCTTCGATTTATTAACAGTTTAAGAGGTCCGATCTCTTCGAAAAGATTCTTGTTTAACAAGAATCTTTTTCTACCGGCAGGCGCCTTTTTATAACAATGTTTGGTGAGGTAACAATAACAAATTTATGGAGGGTAAACTAAATTACAATTCTAAAAATCATTAAATATTGCTAATTTAATAAACAAACAATTTTCGATCTTTAAACTAACAAAAATAATTATTTTCGGCGACGAGTTTTTCATAAATACGCGGTGTCGCGCCGACATATATGATTTTAGACTAGTATTATCGCGGAATTGATACATTATAATACTTAACGGGTACTCACGATATGCGGTTTATGAATTCTCATAGAATTCTTTTTGCCGATATTTCGACCCAGTTGCATGGATCGTGGTCACGGCCATCGGTCACAAATATTGGCAAAAGAATTCTATAAGAATTCATAAACCACATATCGTGAGTACCCGTTAAGTATTATAATAAAAGAGTTATAGCCTAGTTGCAAGTAAAATAATAATATAAGGATTTCAGAGAAAAAATCGATTATAAAGAAAATATATCATGAGTACCCGCTACTTGTGAATTTTTTTGACGTATTTGATGATAAGGCTAATACTTGGCGCTTCAATGACGTCTGTCACAGTGTTTACACAATAGTGTTGATGATTCAATGATGACAAATTAGTTTTTGCTGTAAATAATGATAATAATTTGAATTTCATGAAGACGTAGTTGATAAGACAATTGTTAGTGATAATTTAGAGAATATTTTTGTTTATCCGATTGAATTAGCAAACGAGTATGCAGTCCATTTGATAATAAATGGTCACTGCAGCTCAAGTACATTAAATTTGTAAACTAATTTGGAAACTATATAAAATTTGGATCAATCACAAATGCGTTGCTACCCGAGGACAATTTTCTTTTTATTCTCGAGGAGGAAACCTTCAAAAGGTATCCGACGCCGTGGATGCGACGCAGGGTTATGTGTGTGTATGTGTGTATGGATCTTTACCGCATTAAAACCCCCCGGTTGCCGTCCTCGGCGCTACAAAGAGGACTCCGGGATCTCCCTGTAGGGACCAGAATAGGGCTAAGGCACCCTCTGCCTGTCGTAAGAGGCGACTAAAAGGGGCTTCCGGGGGTTGCGGGCGACTAGAGTGGGAGCTCGAACCGTCCAACCAAACGACCCCGGGAAGGACGGCGGTACGTGTGGTCGCATGCCGCCATAAAGACCAGAAGGTGCGGTGAGGGTTTCACGCCCACTAGGGAAGAGCCCGAAAGGGACATTGCGCTCGGAGGACTCCAGTTGTGTTCTGTTGGAGATCCCGGAGTCTTCCACGCAATGCTGAAGACGGCCACCGAGGGCGTTTTAGTGCGGTAATAACACATATACACATAATCCGCGTCGCACCCACGGCGTCGGGTACCTTTGAAGATTTCCCCCTCCCAAAAAAAAGTTATTCTCACAGCCTAGGCGGAGTGGTCACCATATCATTCTGGCACACGGTGGGTTTGATTACTTCAATTGTATAAAAAAGCAAAATAAAACAATACTCACAGTAAGAGCGTAGAACCCGTAAGGCACTTTGAAGCGCAGATTGAGAGCGAACCGCGCCAGCCGCGCGTACTCCTCGTTGATGATCAGCTCCTGACGGAACCAGAACATCGGCACCAATGTGTCTGGGTCTGGCAGGTGGTTGTTAAGCCTGGAAAACAATATTATGATTATAGGTGGTAGAACCTGCGTAGTTCGACCGGGGAAGTACCACCGCCACACCTATTTCTAGCTTGAAACAGTTCTTGCGCGAGATGGAAGGGTGTGGTTGCCGGCACCCTCTTTTATATGAAGCGAACATCATAGTCCTCGGAAGAAGCAACGCATCTGTCTTGAAGTCAATCTTCAGGTAAAACCCATTTTCTGTATGAAGTTGATTACAGATTTCCATAGGTGGCAGTGACCACTTACTATCAAGTCGACTGCATGCTCGTTTGCTACTTCAGTCAATTAAAATAATAATATAGTCATATTGCATGTTATTGATCGGGATATCCGTGTCTAGTATGCACTCAGTGTAAGTGCATAGTTTTCGAGTTGAATTACGGTCGGATTTCGACCATTACGATGAGTAACTAGTAGGGCAGAAATGAACAATACTGCCCCGGAGTTTATTCACAAAGGTTTGGACGGCCACTTTATACGTGATACGGTTTTTAATTAAATAAAAGAAGCAAAAGCTTTGTATCCGAGTGCCGCGGTAACGCTATTGCATAGCATTTTTTATCAACTTATGCAAATATAATTATTTATTTATGCAGTATTTTTTTCTTTGATATTAATTCAAGTTTTATCTTTGATACTTTAAACTTTCTTACAAACAGCTGCTTCCATATTCGTTCGATTTCCAAACTAATCTCAATCCGTGCGAGCTTCGTACTGGCGTACCATATACATACTCATTAAGCGAACGTTCCGCCGCGCTACATGGTAGGCGGAGTGGGAAGTGTTAGGTTTTTATCGTTACGGAATTTCTTGATTCGGTCTCCGTGCTCAAAGCGATAGAAGCTATATAATAGCTTAAAAAAACTTACGTGATCCCACTAGTATGTCGGACGAGCAAGTTGATCTGCAGCTGGGCGGACACCGCCAGCGGCATTCCCGTGAACATCTCCAACGCTAGCCTGAAGTTATGCTCCCTGGAAATATACACAGATTGTTTATAAGCGTGTAGCAGCAAACGAGCATGCAGTCCACCTGATGGTAACTGGTTACTGCCGTTCATGGCATCCGTAAGTGACTTCGAATAAATCGCTTTCTACACTCATAGCCTCACAGTAGGATTTTCTCCTGTGTCGTGGGTGCCATGGACACACACAAAGACGAATACACAAACACCCAGACCCACAACAAGAATCTAAACTCATCATTCAGATACCTGTTGGGCCGGGATTCGAATCCGGGACCCACTGCGTGTCTGACCGGCATGGTAATCGCGGGTCGTCAAAGCAGGGTTTTTATCTGAAGTCGATCACAGATTGGAGACAGATCCGAGGCCGAGGAAGGGATGGTTGCCTCATATGTAAGTGTGAATCAACATAATTCGACCGGGGATGTACCACCACCATATTAATTTCTTGCGTGAAGCAGTTCTTACGTGAAGGAAGACTATGGTTGCCGGCTCACGTTCATGTCAGGCGACCATCTTAGACAAGAGTTCAGATCGCCGCGCAGTGCGGGTCCATGTGGAGGGTGACGGCCCGGGGTGACGTACAGCTGGCACTCACCGGGTGAGGTGCAGCCCGTCGATCATGTTGGCGTAGTGCGGGTCCGTGAAAAGAGTGACGGCCCGGGGTGACGTATAGCTGGCACTCACCGGGTAGGGTGCAGCCCGTCAAAATTGTTGGCGTAGTGCGGCTACGTGAGGAGGGTGGCGGCCCGGGGTGACGTACAGCAGGCACTCACCGGGTGGGGTGCAGCCCGTCGATCCTGTTGGCGTAGTGCGGATCCGTGAGGAGGGTGGCGGCCCGGGGTGACGTACAGCAGACACTCACCGGGTGGGGTGCAGCCCGTCGATCCTGTTGGCGTAGTGCGGATCCGTGAGGAGGGTGGCGGCCCGGGGTGACGTACAGCAGACACTCACCGGGTGGGGTGCAGCCCGTCGATCCTGTTGGCGTAGTGCGGATCCGTGAGGAGGATGACGGCCCGGGGTGACGTACAGCTGGCACTCACCGGGGAGGGTGCAGCCCGTCGATCTTGTTGTCGTAGTGCGGATCCGTGAGGAGGATGACGGCCCGGGGTGACGTACAGCTGGCACTCACCGGGTGGGGTGCAGCCCGTCGATCCTGTTGGCGTAGTGCGGATCCGTGAGGAGGATGACGGCCCGGGGTGACGTACAGCTGGCACTCACCGGGGAGGGTGCAGCCCGTCGATCTTGTTGTCGTAGTGCGGATCCGTGAGGAGGATGACGGCCCGGGGTGACGTACAGCTGGCACTCACCGGGTGGGGTGCAGCCCGTCGATCCTGTTGGCGTAGTGCGGATCCGTGAGGAGGATGACGGCCCGGGGTGACGTACAGCTGGCACTCACCGGGGAGGGTGCAGCCCGTCGATCTTGTTGTCGTAGTGCGGATCCGTGAGGAGGATGACGGCCCGGGGTGACGTACAGCTGGCACTCACCGGGGAGGGTGCAGCCCGTCGATCTTGTTGTCGTAGTGCGGATCCGTGAGGAGGATGACGGCCCGGGGTGACGTACAGCTGGCACTCACCGGGGAGGGTGCAGCCCGTCGATCTTGTTGGCGTAGTGCGGATCCTTGAGGAGAGTGACGGTCAGTCCTAGTGTACTATTGGTACTTACGGGGTGGGGTGCAGCCCTTCGATCTTTCTGGCGTAATGCGGGTCCATGCCGAGGAAGTGCGGCCGGGTGACGAAGGCGGGCGCTCCGAAGCGGCACGCGGACACGTTCAGCGCGCCGGACGGCAGGCAGTCCCTGTTGCGGACCTCGTCGCAGTAACACGCCTGTCAACAATTCATTTTTTTTTATTTGACCGAAATAGCAAACGAGCATGCAGTCCACCTGATGGTAAGTGGTGACTGTCGCCCATGGACATCTATAATCAACTTCATACAGAACATGGGTTCCATCTGTAGTCAATCACAGATGCGTCGTTACTCCCGAGGACTATTATGGTCGCCTCATGTGAAAGTGTGCCGGCAACCACCTTGGCTTACATACCAGTGTACTTTATTTTAATACATTATGTGATTTGTAAAATATCTGTATGTTATGCTGTTGGCATGTCAAATAAATAAATAAAATAAATAAACGAAGCAAACCAGATCTACCTAGTATATTATCCGTTATATCTAGTATATTTTCAAAGTTACATATTTCATTAATTATAATTTATCTTATCAAACTGTCACAGATTACGTTGCTAAGCAACCACCTACTTTTAAACGTACAACAATATTTTTATCGAGCACTGCCTTTCATAATTAACCAATATATCAACATTCATAATTATGTTCTGTCTGTGATTTTTAAGATTTTTGCATAAACGAAATCTACTCACAAAAATTAAAGGATATTAAAATTATAATTTATTTTTCAACAAGATATTACAGAGAAAAATGGTGGTTCGGAAAATTTAATGTAATAAATTGAATTAAGGCTATAAACTTTTAGTTTTCACATCTAATTCAAGCTTTAAATATTGCAAAAAATTTTGAAATACACAGACAAACAAATAAAAAATAAATTAAACATCGAGATTTTTTTTTTAAAGATTTTCATCTGAAAATCGCCAGTAAGGTACCTTTTGTATATTTTTCATATAATTTTTAATAAAATAGCTTACCATTTTAGGATATTTGTAACCATTGTCGAAAATCGAGTCGTTAGCTGCGTACTGAACGCCATCGATGTCCTGTATTCTCACTGGACCGACCTTGTGGAGGTTCATGTACCTGAAAAAATCCGAAAAGAATGTTTAGTTTTTGTTCTACCCAAAACGTCTCTTTTGATTTACTGTCACGTATGTACTTTTACGTTTCACTTTTGAAAAAATTCCCCCTTATAAAATTTTGTTCTTTTGCCATTTTGCGTTTTTGACACTGTTAAGAAATGACAGGAAAACACACCAGATGGAGTCCTGTTGCCCTGCATCGCTTTGTCGTCATTAAAACACCAGCAATAATCAGCTATGAAAGGTAGAACCAGTGTAGTTCAACCGGGGAAGTACCACCGCCACACCTATTTCTAGCGTGAAGCATTTCGATAGAAGCGTTTCGATAGAAAGGTGTGGTTGCCGGCACACTATCACATGAGGCGACCATCATAGTCCTCAGGAGTAGCAACGCATATGTGATTGACTTCAGATGGAACCCATGTTCTGTATGAAGTTGATTACAGATGTCCATGGGCGGCAATGACCACTTACCATCAGGTGGACTGCATGCTCGATTGCTACTTCAATCAAATAAAAAATATATATATTATACCGTCATCGGCGACCAATGGTGTAGCTGCATTCGGTACTGCTTGGAGAGAGGACACGCCATCTTTTCATAAACTTTTTTGCAACGACTACGGATGCACTATCTAGTTAATTTTTCTCACTAAATTGCATTATTTCTACGTAATTTCGAACTATAATTGTAAAGTTATGCAAGTAAACCGAACTATATTACCAAACGTCGTTTTGAATCAAAAACAACCAACAAAACGCAAACAGACACAACGCGACTAACCTTCTTCTTAAATATGACATTAAATACAAAGTTTTTATTTTGTATGGATCTACGGAGGCATCTACTAACCACTGGGTATACCACCCGATCGGAACACGACCTTAGCTGAGAAGATCCGGGAACAAACTCAGTGGTCTTGTCCTCTATATTTGTGTTCAGTTTATCTATACGTATATTTAAATTTTTCTTATTACTTTAGAACGGAATTTCCGAAAAACCATATCCAAAGATAATACATTTTTCCTTATATCAAACGAGGTTAGCGACCCAACTATTATGTGATATATAACCGATTATAGTAGATATAACCGATACTGCGTCATATAAACTGATATGGTACTTAAATTCCATAAAACTTCACAACACTCATCGAAATTTCCAAACATTCCTTAGATAAAAATACGTTTTAATTCAGATATAGTTAAATATTAAAAACCGGTCAAGTGCGAAATGGACTCGCGCACGAAGGGTTCCGTAACAAAAAAAACATTTGTTGTATTGAAGTTAACCTTGTTTAAACAACTTGATAATACGCTGAACTTGGCAACATGCTGTCGCAATTTTGATCGAGCATAAATGCATGTCTGTTATTTGGGAGTCCCCCTAAAATATTTGGTTCTTTTAGTATTTTTTGTTCTAGCGGCAACAGAAATAATCGGTGAAAATTACAACCGTCTAGCTATCACGGTCCATGGGATACGGCCTGTTGAGACACAGACGGACAGAGGAACAGCAGAGTCTTAGTAACTACACACTTTCACATGAGGCGACCATCATAGTCCTCGGGAGTAGCGACGCATCTGTGATTGACTTCAGATGGAACCCATGTTCTGTATGAAGTTGATTACAGATGTCCATGGGCGGCAGTAACCACTTACCATCAGGTGGAATGCATGCTCGCTTGCTACTTCAGTCAAATAAAAGAAAAAAAAAACTACGTATCGCATTTTTCTGAAATTTGGCATACATGTTTATGACCTGGATGGACACATGGGATACTCATCACCAAGGTAAACGTGATCGAATGAAATGAAATGTCTTTATTTTTGTATAGGCCTACGGGGGCACTTACAAATTGTCAGTTACATTTTTTTCTTACACTACCACCGGATCGGAACACGACCTCAACTGAGAAGATCCGGCAAGAAACTCAGCGGGTTTGTCTTTTTTCTTATTTATATCTTCTTTTTTTTAAATATAATTACAATCATGTTTTTTTTTACATGGTAATGAAAGTTAGCTCCAGTATCTTGCCTTGCCAAAGCGGCCGGAGCCGCGGGAATTAGCTAGTATAATAATATCTTAGGGACGGGCAGAGGGACGGCGGGGTCTTCATAATAGTTATCCATTTTTGCCCTTAGTGTACGGAATCCTAAAAGATTAGCTAGATAACGTGCAACGCCACACTTGTGACCACGATACCAAAACTAATGACACAATACGATAAAGGATCATACGATAAAAGATTTTTTGCATATCACTTAATTATTATTCGCAAATGTAGAATCAATATCACAAGTGTGTAGGGTTGCCACTATTACTTTTTTCTTTTAAATATTAGATACTACTTGGCCCGGCGAACTTCGTTCCGCTTAAAAGTCAAAAATCTAAAGTTATTAGTGTTTCTACACTATATTAAACATGTATTATACATAAAAACCTTCCTATTGAATCACTCTATTTATTTAAAAATTGCATTAAAATCCGTAGCGTAGTTTTAAAGATCTAAGCATACATAGAGACAGACAGCGGGAAGCGACTTTGTTTTATACTATGTAGTGATAAAGTTTGTGAGGTTGTATGTGTGTTTATTACTCTTTCGTGGAAAAAATACCGGTCGGGTTTCTTTGAAATTTGGCACACATAATTTATGACCTAGACCAGCGTTTCCCATTTGTCGGGTCGCGACCCGGTACCGGGCCGTCAAAATAAAATACCGGGTCGCCACATTCTCACCTTGTTTTCCTAATATTACTTATTATCGATCGAAGCATAATAAACATTCGTATTTTACTCGTAGATAACCAGCTTGTCATGAAGGGGCATTGTGAAAATTACCGGGTATGACAGATCAATGTTTGGGAAACACTGACCTAGACTAACACGTCAGATATTAATTGCGCCAAGCCTCGGAAAAAACCGTATTAATAAAGTAATGTACGTCTTTTTAAATCCATTATTTATTTATCATTCTCGTTACTAGAATGAATATAACAGTGTACGTATAAACCCATCCGTACTATATAATAATATCGGCAAGAATAATTTAAAAATCGTTTATCTTAAGTACCCGTTTTTTAATAAAATGTATCAATTCGGCGATGATATTCTGATCTGCGATTCAAAAAGTATGATAATCATCATTGCGTTTATTTTTCAGATTTCGAAAATTGCTTCAGAATTAGTTCTATTACAGACAAACATCGGGGCAGGGAAAATTAAATAAAAACTAGTAATAAATATAGAAAAAAATAAAAAAGTATAAAAAAAAATGTAATTGATTTTGAAATTACGCATCCCCTTTTTTGCTACTTTTCACAATTGGTGCCAACCCATTACTGTACCACTGCTGGGCACGGGTCCACCATGTCCACCACGCTGGCCAAGTGCGAATTGGTGGACATTTTGATAATTAAAGTAAATTAATTGTGAAAGGTCGTCCACCAATTCGCATTTGACCAGAGCGGTGGACTATGGCCTAAAACTCTCTCATTCTGAGAGAAGACCCGTGCCCAGCAGTGGGACAATAATGGGCTATACCTCAATTATCAAAATAAGGTGGGAGCCCTAAGCGTGCGTCACATGCGTTATCAAACCTTAAATCCCAAAACATTATCCTCCAATCTCGATCGTCAGCAAAATTTATTATCCGTATGTATGTCGTTAGTACGACCGGAAACAAAACGTAAACGTTTGTACAGTGACTAAATCAAATAAAAAATATAATGAAATGAAATGTTTTTACTATGCATAGACCTTTTGAGGCGCTTACAAATTGTCAGTTACATTTTTTTTTTAAACTACCACCGGATCGGAACACGACATCAACTGAGAAGATCCGGCAAGAAACTCAGTGGGTTTGTCTTTTTTCTTTGTATATCTTTTTTTTTTATTTGCCATCTTGTTTTTACATGGGTAGCAAAAGCTAGCTCCAGTATCCTGCCCCACGATACTTGAAGTATAAAACGAAACGGCAAGTATCATGTAATGAAAAGTATAATATAATTATAACGTTAATTAATAATGTAAAATAGCGTGTATGCATTAGGTAACTATTTATTGCACGTGGCGTCGTTTATTGTTGTAACTCATAATGGATATATTTTTGCATGTGATCGTGTATACAAATATCTGAAAACAATCAGTGTCCATATTTTTGGCACAAATGTATACATTATTGTGAGACTGGCTGATGGTTATATAGTATGGGTTGTTAAGTGGCTATTTCTTTTTGAAATTTTCAGAGTGGACATTTATTTGAAAATCTGTCAGTGTATACTTTTCATTGCACGTGACTGTACTCTTATGTATTTTTTTAACTGACTGAAGTAGCAAACGAGCTAGCAGTTCAACTGATGGTAAGTGGTCACTGCCGCCCATCTATAATCAACTTTATACAGAAAATGGGTTCCGTTTGAAGTCAATCACAGATGTGTCGATACTCCCGAGAACTATGAAGGTCGCCTCATGTAAAAATGTGCCGGCAACCACACCCTTATATCGATACGCAAAAAATGCTTCCCGCTAGAAATAGGGGTGGCGGTGGTACTTCCCCGGTCGAACTACACTGGTCCTACCACCTTCATTGCAATGTATGGCAAAAACGTAAATAATTATTGAGGCAAAGTAAGAAACTCGTACAAGGCACTGCAATGTGTCGCGTATCGTCCCACAGAGGGGCCCGGAACTAGCACCGAGTCTCTTTTTAAGCTATTGCATAGCTTCTATTGAGGGCCTTGTTAAGCTATTGCATAGCTTCTATCGAGGGCCTTGAGCGCGAGTACCGAATCCAGAAATTTCGTAACGAAAAAAAAAAGAGTTGTGTCACAATGATTTTTGTATAGAAAAATTAACTAAAATATTTTAGGTATTTTAGCCAATTTCCTGAAAAAATCCCTTTGGAGTTAATTTTCTTAAATTAATAAGTATCTAACTTTACTTCCATTTTACATGTGACAGATATATTCGCCATTATGTTTGGATCAGGTATGTGATCTGAGGTCGACTAATCAAAGAATCGATTAATTAAGGTTATAAAATGGATTTACTGATTTATTTTTTATTTATTTAATAAAGGAAAAAAAAATGTTTTCTTATCGGTCACCACGCTCAAAAAGTGTAACTTGAATTAATATCAAAGAAAAAGAAATACTGCATAAATAAAATAAATAAATAATAAATAATTATAATTGCATAAGTTGATACAGAATGCTATGCAATAGCTTTACCGCGGCAGTCCCCGAGTGCCACACGTCTTTTGTTTATATATTTTTTTATCATTTAATCACCTCCATCAATAAATAATCATACACATATCCTTGCTTGCATCCGTTCATAACTTACAACCATTGTTAATTAATGTATAATGGTATTTTTATCTGATTGAAATAGCAAACGAGCATGCAGTCCACCTGATGGTAAGTGGTCATCAGGCGGACTGCTTTCTTTTTTGATATCGAGGGGGAAACTTTCGAAAGATACCCGAGGCCGTGGGAGCAACGCCGAGTTATGTGGGATTTTTACCTCACTAATACCCCCCGGTGGCCATCCTCGGCTCTGTGTGGAGGATACCGGGATCTCCAACGGACCGCCGCCGGTGTCCTCCAAGCGCGATGCCCCCTTCAGTCTCTTCCCAGTGAGCATTGTACTCAGTGCGCCTCCTGGTGTTTACGACAGCATGTGGCCGCACATGCCGTCGTCCTACACGGGGTCGCTTGGCAGGACGGTTCGACCTCCGACTCGTAACGCCCGCAACCCCGGAAGTCCCTTTTAGTCGCCTCTTACTACAGGGGATACCGTAGCCCTATTCTGATCCCGGAACACAGGGATAATCAGGCGGACTGCTTGCTAGTTTTATACTTCAATCAGATAATAAACCCATTCTCTCATCTCGCAAATCTAACCTACCGTGATGATGTAAACTTTTACATGTAATAAATAACGATACATCATATCGTAATGCATGTATAATTATTCTCAAGCCTTCCTTATTACTTGCCTCGATAAGATTGAAGCATTATAAATACATATATCTATACATCTCGAACATTTTTATCACCTTAATAGCTTTTGTCAGAATACAAAAAGTAATAAATATCAAGTGTCGCTCGTTAATACCGTAGAATATGTATGCAACTTTTTTTTATCTAATTGAAGTAGCAAACGAGCATGCCAGTCCACTTGATGGTAAGTAGTCACTGCCACCCATGGACATCTGTAAGCAACTTCATATAGAACATGGGTTCTATCTGAAGTCAATTAGCGTTGCTTCTCCCGAAGACTAAGGTGGTCGCCTCATATTAAAGTGTGCCGGCAACCACACCCTTCTATTCTACATCTTTCTAGCCTAAAGCATTTCTTGAGTTTCGATGGAAGTGTGCAACCACACACTTTCACATGAGGCGACCATCATAGTCCTCGGGAGTAGCAACGCATCTGTGACTGACTTCAGATATAACCCATGTTCTGTATGTAGTTGATTACAGATGTCCATGGGCGGCAGTGACCGCTTACCATCAGGTGGACTGCATGCTCGTTTGCTACTTCAGTCAGAAAAAAAAATACGGCTATATCTTCTCTGTTCCCAGGAAAGATAAATAAGATAATGTAAACTCACGTGCATATATCCGGCGTGAAGACCGTCACCTCCGGTTATCCGAGCCCCAGCGCCCACAGCTCACCGCCACTTCTCAAGTTGCCCAGCTGTTGAAGTATGATGTAATCTCACATGCTCGTGGCGAGAAGACCATCATCTCCGGCGACCATAATCCAACAGTGGAACCACGCACCTCGCCGCATCGGTCTTAGTTAAGTCTTCGGTTCGAACACAATGTCCACTCACTTCCCAACCAAGATAAGTAAGATAATGTAAACTCACGTGCATATATCCGGCGCGAAGACCGTCACCTCCGGTTGCCCGAGCTCCGGCGCCCACAGCTCGCCAGTGGACCCGCGCACCTCGCCGCACCAGTCTCTATACATGGTGCGGTTCGAGTACCGCCATTTCTCCAGGTTGCCCAGCTGCGAGAAGTCCGCAGCGCCCGTGTTCATTATGAACGAGCCGTCGTATTCCAGCGAATTGTTCCTCTGGAAAATGGTGGAGAGTTAAGAAGGTTTAAAAATCGATATAATTTTTTTTGAAGGATGATAAAGACAAACAACGGAGTTTCAAAACCGACATTGTTTATATTGGAAGTCTTTGGTATAGTATTCTGGAGACGTTCGAAAATCAACCAAAAATTTTCTGGTAGACGAAGATATAAGATTGTGGACGATTATTATAGGAATACAAGAGTTTGAAAATCGACATTATGATGATGTTGAAGAATCATAAAGGAGTTCCAAACTCAACATTATGTTTTTTAAATAGTCACAAAACGATTAAAGGAATTTATGGAAAATGTATATACGCCAGTATTTTTCATACAAGTTGTTAATTTTAAAAAAGACTAGCGCTAATTGTCTAGCACTAAATATCGTCTAAACAAGAATATATTTTCTATTTGTTATTTTTTTGCTTCTAAAATCACTACGTATTTATTTCATTATGTAACACTATGTAACTTTGTAGAAGCAAAAAACAACAAGGCTTATTTAATGAAATGTTAAAAAAAAACTTGATAATTAGGTATTTATGTAAACCTATTTTCATAACCAGTGACTTGTACATTTTTAAAAGGTACGTATTTATAATATTGTAAAATAATATACATAATATTTTATTGTACGTACAGTAATACGTGTTTCCCACTCAGAGCACGTGTAAAAGATTAATTTCAAAAAGATCGTTTCAAATCCATTTCTAAACGTGCAGAGTATAAAATCCAAACAATATTCAGATTTAAAACATACATAGATAATCTATATATTAATACGTGAAGCAAAAATTTGTGTTTCGTTTTTAAGATACTTGCCACAGGCGGAGGAGGATGAAGTTACGCACGGTTATATTTGATGTAGAGAAGGATTGCGCTATGCCAATATTTTTTTCAAAAAATGCATATAACATACATAAAATCAAATAAAAACACATTACCCTACGTTGCATTTGACATAAACAAACGTATTTCGTTTATTCAAATTCACGTAACGTCAAAAATGTCAGATGTCTTTGTCAAAATACCCGCTATTGCTTTTGAATGCAGCTTAATCAATAACCCTCTTTTTACCTTTAACGGGTGCGTTCAAAATAACTTGAAAATTATTACAATTTATTTAAGTTAGAGAAACATTGGTGCTACTTTGGACAATATGAAGTTTAGTTTTTTTTTTATTACGGTCGAATATCGACCGCTACGATGGGTGACTAGTTCAGCTTTAAAACATACTTAGACAAACGTATACATATTCCTAAACAAGGATAAATACACAGACATCTAAACACGCATCAATACACCTACGCCTTTTTTTTTTTTTTTTTTTTGTTCTCGAGGGGGAAACCTTCAAAAGGTACCCGACGCCGTGGGAGCGACGCAGGGTTATGTGGGATTTTTACCGCACTAAAACCCCCCCGGTGGCCGTCCTCGGCGCTATAAAGAGGACTCCGGGAACTCGGTCCGACCGCTACCAGAATCCTCGAGCGCGTTGCCCCATCGGGCTCCTCCCAGATGGGCGGCTGGGCCCACCGCCCTGTCTAGTCTTTACGACGGTATGTGACCACATATACCGCCATCCTTCTCGGGATCGCCTGACCGAACGGTTCGAGCTCCCACTCTAGCCGCCTGCAACCCCGGAAGCCCCTTTTAGTCGCCGCTTACGACAGGCAGGGGATACCGTAGCCCTATTCTGATCCCGGAACTACAGGGACGAATACACCTACGCCTAGATCTAAGATAAAAAGTGTGCATCAGCGTACGATTACGAGTAAGTTACGGAACGGTGAAAGTTGCAACCGTCCGTAACGCAACCGTGACGCAACCGATACGCTTTATTCGGTTGCGTTGCTTCATTATTTCATTGCTCGACTTAATATAGATATCGATAAAGGATTTGAATGGTGTATCCATTGACCTAGTTATGGAGGTCGCATCTGATAATTGTACGAAAATATTTTTACTTGACAAGAGATTGTAGTCCCGCAGATTGGGATCCCGCAATCTCACAAGAAAAATAATAGATACCTATTAGAAAAATAAATCTACTATTATTTCTATTTGTTTTTGAAATTCATATTAATAAATTGACGACCACGACGACGAAAATTATCAATAAATTGATGACTCGCGTGGCGGACCGGTTACCATACAATCTGACGCGCAATCGGCCCCGGGTTCGCTCCCCGGCCAGACAGGTATCTGAATGATAAGTTTAGATTCATTTTTGTATTCGTCTTGTGTACACACACAAGACCTAAGGATTTTCTCCTCCATGGTACCCACGACACAGGAGAAAATCCTAGTGTGGGGCTATGAGTGTAGAAAGCGTGTTTTTTATAGAACATAAATATGGTGTAAAGTAATTCGAAAAATAGGCATAAATACACTTTATAATGAGATGGATTAAAATCCCGCTAATATTCGACGGCATTCAAAACAGCTAAGTATTACAAACCCTAATAGTAAACGTCGTTAGAATAGAACTTTCGATGCATCTAGATTTTTAGCAAGATGGAAGTACCAAACGGGCGTGCAGTTCTCTGATGGTAACTACTCACTCTCACCCATAAACATCTATAATTAAGGCCACATGGAACAGTGGTACAACCTAGGTTTTTTTTTTAATTGACTAAAGTAACAAAGGAGCATGCAGTCCACCTGATGGTAAGTGGTCACTGCTGCCCATGGACATCTGTAATCAACTTCATACAGAACATGAGTTCCATCTGAAGTCAATCACAGATGCGTTGCCACTCCCGAGGACTATGCTGGTCGCCTCATGTGAAAGTGTACCGGCAACCACTCCCTTCTATCGAAACGCAAGAAATGTTTCACGCTAGAAATAGGTGTGGCGGTGGTACTTCCCCGGTCGAACTACACTGGTTCTACCACCTTGAAGATTACAGATGGGTTGCCACTTCTGAGGACTAAAATGGTCTGCTATACAAGTCAGCCTTCCCCAGCCTTCCGCCTTCGGCTTTGCAACCTATTCGGTAAACGGTACTGGTTGTACAAATTTCTAGAAATTCTATTTTTTCACTTTATCTATATAGGCGTAGCAACGCAAATATTGTTAAACACATAGATAAGATAGCTATAATCAATAAATTATTTAAGGTATTCGGAATTATATTAATCAAAGCGAAGTTAAAAGAATTAATATCGGAGTTTCGTCAGCACTTTAGAATTATCTTTGTTTTACTTTTGCTGCGTCATATTTTTAGCAATAGAGGCCAAGTCTGGGTATAAGCACTGATGACTTGGACAAGGTCGGAGTGGATAGGTCAGGGAAAGCCCATATCCAGCAGTGGCCTGACAGACAGAACCATACATAGAAGATAGATAGAAACATACAAACATAAAGAAATAGACATTTTTAATATGTTTTTCTTTCGGAGCAACAGAGACTAATAAAACGTATTTTGATAATATATTTAATTTACAAATGAACGCGTAGTCCATCTAGGGGAAAGTGATCCCACAGCGTCGGGTACCTTTTGAAGGTTTCTCCCTCAATAACAAAAAATAGGGTAAATGATCACTGCCACTACGGACATCTATATACAACTCAACAGAACAATGGCTATACCTAAAGATTCGTTGCCCCTCTATCTAATTTGCAAGTCAGCCGGCATTAATACTGTTTCGATTAAACTCAGACCTGATTCACGTTAGAAATAACTATCGTGGTCCCTGGTTAAACGATTGGCTCCTTTGCGTTTAAAACTTCCGAATTTTCTAAACATCATGTAATAGTATGGGCACAGTATTAATATCATACAGTAGTCTAACTCTGCCGTGTCCTTGAATTTTATACCTACAGACGCGCTGGACGACAGTTCGCGTTAGGGCTACCCCGCCTAAAGTATTTTAATACACCTGTATACTTGACTTTCTTTCTTACTTATTATGTATTTTATTCAGTAGATTAAGGTAAAAAACAACGCGTTCTTTTAATATTTAAGAGACTTAATAATAAATCGTACACAAATATTAGTCTTAAATTTCACACCGAATAATATTTTACCAACCAAAATAAAAATTATTAACACTGGACGTGTTTATGCACAATTGAAGCAATCAAAAACAGCCTAATATAGTTTACAACTGCTCTTCGCTACATTATTATTTAAATAAAAAGATCCACTGCTTAAAAAACGTCACATCGCCCGCTCGCCACTACGGCACATTCGCTAGCTGTTGGGTACCGAGTGCATACCGAAATCGTGGCGCGTAGGTACAATTTACGTTTCGTGCGTTTGTAAGAAGTTAGATTACTGTAGATACTAGTACTGTGGTATGGGGCCGTTCAAGTATTACGTAACCACTATTGGGAGGTGGGGGGTCTTTGTTTTGCTTATTTTGTATGGCATGGAGGGTAAGGGGGTCTAGATGATGATTACGTCATCGCTAGTTATTTACTTTTTACAATACTGTACAAAAATACATTTTTAAATGAACAATGATTACGTAAGCATGGGGGCAGGGGGTTAGAGCTTTGCTTACTTTTACTGGCAAGAGGGATCATCATCATCTAAGGCGCTACAGCCGCGGGTGGACCTTGGCCTGATCAAGAATATTTCTCCAGTCCAGTCTCTTTTGGGCTTTCTCCCTCCATCTTGTCACGCCCACAGTTTTTAGATCTTGCATGACTCCATCTAGCCACCTGAGTTTTGGCCTTCCTCGGTTTCTCCGTCCGTCCGGCTTACCATGTAGTAGACGTTGGGGTACGCGGGTTTCATCCATCCTTTCCACATGTCCAGCCCACCGTAGGCGTCCAACTTATATGACCTTAATAATATTGGGTTCGTCATACATTTGGTAAATCTCGTGGTTATACCGAGTTCGCCAACCATCATATTCCAGCACTGCACCAAAAATTCGTCTAAGAATCTTGCGCTCGAATATTACAAGGGATTCTTCGTCTTTTTTATTTAGCGTCCAACATTCGGATGCGTATGTCAGTATAGGTCTTAGCAACGTTTTATACAGGAGAAGTTTAATATTTCTTGAAAGTATTTTCGAACGAAAGTATCTTAGCAGACCGAAGTAGCATTTGTTGGCCGCCATAATTCTCCTGCTTATTTCCGAAGATACATCGTTGTGATCCGTTACCAAGGAGCCAAGATAGACGAATCTATTAACCCAATCAAAGGTATTATTGCTGATGGTTATATTGGGCGGTAGTGTATGCAGTTCTTTTGACGATTTTAAATATCTGGTTTTGCTCACATTGACTTGAAATCCGGCTTTCGCAGATGTATTTTCCAAAGCACTATATGCACTCTCCATGCCATGAAAAGTTCTACCTATTAGATCGAGATCATCCGCATAACCTAATACTTGGATGGATTTGTAGAATATGTTGCCAGTAGTTTCGATCTTTGAGTCGCGGATACATTTATCGAGAGCAACGTTGAAAAGTAGACAGGAAAGCGCATCATTGCCTGAGACCGTCTTTTGTGGTGAATGGCTCTGAAAGGTCTGTTTGTACCCGTACAACGCTTTGGGATGGCAAGAGGGATGGGATGGGGTAAATAATAATAAATCTGCTTACGTAATATTTGACAGGCGCCTATGCCCAGTAGCTATTATATTTTTAGTATATTTTGCACTCATCACATGACGCTACATAATAATTAGTGTAATTAATCTTGTTGCGTTTACGGCTTATCGGCCGATAAAAACCAAAAAAACCGATTTTGCAACAACACGTATTTGATTATCATGTACAATAATATTGTGGCATTCTGGGTCTGTTTGTTCTTTCCAATTAATCCGAGCGATAAGGCGAACGAAGGTGGTCACCGTCGCCTATAAATATTTGCAATACCTCGGGATTCTTTTGCATTTTTGAAAAGCCCCATCTCATAGCGCTCTGAAGCGCATAGCACCAGTTTCTTACATTTCTTAAAAACGTTCGGGGAAGTACCACCGCCACACCTATTTCTAGCGCCAAGATGGTAGAACCAGTGTAGTTCGACCGGGGAAGTATCACCGCCACACCTATCTCTAGTAAGAAGCATTTCTTGCGTTTCGATGGAAAGGTGTGGTTGCCGGCACGCTTTCACATTAGGCGACCATCATAGTCCTCGGGAGTAGCAACGTATCTGTGATTGACTTCAGATGGAACCCATCTTCTGTATGAAGTTGATTACTGATGGCCATGGGCGGCGGTGACCACTTACCATCAGATGGACTGCATAGTCGTTTGCTACTTCGGTTAGATAAAAAAAACATGCGTGCGTACAAAGTACACATGTCAGAAGTGAAACTTCTTTGGCGAACTAATTTATAAATCTTGTTTATATTTATACAAATCTAAAACTTTAAATTTCCAAGATTAAGAGGAAGGGAAAAAGGCGTGATACGACGTTCGCTCTGTCTCACTTTTTCTCTCAATCTTTCTCACTCGCTTGCTTCCTACTCTCACTCCACGGCTAGTTGCTCATGCTACGTTCGCCCTGTCTTACTTTCTCTCAATCGGTCTCGATCACTCTCTCTCTCTTTTCCGACACTTCCGTTGCATACCGGCGTGACGTTTCATCTGTAAAAATTTTACCCTCATGCGCCTAAAGAAGTTTCACTTCAAAAAAACGATAATTGTTTACGTTTTCGTCCACCGTTGCAAAGTGCTTTGTGAGAGAAAGCCGTGATCGTGTAACGTACATTACAATGTATTTGCGTAAACATAAACAATGATTGTTTTGAGGAAACGTAATAAACTCATACTACGTACTGGATGTATCAATACAGGGGGCTCTGACGACTGACATCTCTGGTATTGCCAATGTCCTTAGGCCACGTTGATGCCCTTTCATTAAGCAGCCCGTCTATTTGAGTAGTAAAGCCATAGGACAACATAAGGTGCTGTAACTTAAGGTTAGAGGTCGGTAGCCTATAGTCAACCGTAGGTAGTCAACAATCCTAATTGGGGTTACTAAGCAAAAATAAGTACAAGTGAATTAATTTTCCATTCTATTAAAAAAGTTCAAACAATTGTCTCTGCTTTCTCTTGCGTTCAGTACGGTAAGAATCCCACATAAGCCTGAGTGGCTTCCACGGCGTCGGGTACCTTTTGAAGGTTCCCTCTCGAGAAAAAAATAAACTGTGTGTGCCATATTTTAGAGAAATCCGACTGGTAGTTTTTGTGTGAAAAAGTAACAATCACACATATTTACATCCTCCCTTTCACATTTATAATATTATCAATATATATAAAGAAATGACAAAGTAACGATCACTCATACATATTTATAATAAACAGCCATTAAAACGCACTATTAATTATATCCGAGATAGCTGTTTCATTAATACAACGCAGTGGTTCTCAAAGTGGGCAATAAAGTGATAGCTCTAGTGGCTTCCAGTTGTGGCCACAATAAACTCGTGATGGTTTAAAAAGCAAAATGTAGCTATTTTTAATGTGTTTTACTGTTTTCCTAGACAGACTAGATGTGAATGTCGGCACAGTTAGGTTTACGAGGGTCTTTCATTTAATAAGTAGTAATAAGAGGATGTTTTATGCCTTTGTGCGTTTAATTGTTGTAAACTTAAACCAGAGACAATTGCTACAAGATCTTGACCCCTGTGCTTTTGAGGGATAATAGAAAACAGTTGTTTTTTCTAAACGGGAAAAACATAAAAAGTTTGCGAACGTATGGTATCATACAATACATATAGGCATATGTATGACCTTACACCACAGGTTCTTTTATATTCCTCAAAACATCGATTGTTTACGTTTTCATAATTTCCACGTACATTGCAAGTGATGGCCAAAAACAAAACTAAAGGCGTACAATTACAATGTATGAGGAAAAATAAAACAATGATCATTGTGAGGAAACCAAGCAAACTCGTACTAAAAGTATCTATATATAAACGACGCGTATGACTAATTTGAACGATTAGAGTGCATTGCATATTGAGTAACACTGACATGTATCCATAATAAGTCGATAAAAAACAGTTATATTGGTAACGTATGACTTTGTTATCTTGTTTGTTTGCACACTATGTACTGTATTGCACTGTAGTGGGACGTCGAAGAAGTTAAACTTCTGCGGTATATGATTTGTACACATCTTTTTTATAATAACCATTTATTTTCTCTCGCAATAAGCACTTAATCTATAGACATGAAACAAGAGTGAAACAATATAGCTGTAAGCCTAACGTTGTGAGAGACTGCCTGAAGTAGGTAGTAACCTTTTCTTTTCGAGGGGTAAACCTTCAAAAAGTACCCGACACCGTGGGAGCGACGCAGGGTTATGCACTAAAACCCCCCCGGTGGCCGTCCTCGGCGCTAAAAAGAGGACTCCGGGAACTCGGTCCGACCGCAACCGGAATCCTCTGAGCGCGTTGCGCCATCGGGCTCGTCCCAGATGGGCGGCTGGGCCCACCGCTCCGTCTAGTCTTTACGACGGTATGCGACCACATATACCACCGTCCTTCCCGGGATCGCCTGACCGAACCCCGGAAGCCCGTTTTAGTCGCCTCTTACGACAGGCAGGGGATGCCGTAGCCCTATTCTGATCCCGAAACTACAGTAACCTGTGTTACAGGTCACCAGTGCCCTCCCTCGGATAGATTTCAGAATACATTTAATAGATATGTTAACTGAGAAAACTAAATTATCCTAACTAATAATAAAATATATGTTAAGATAAACGTAACGAGAATTTTTAAATTAGTTTGTGAGTGCTTATGAATGTTTGTGAGCATGTTTGTGAGCAATTTTGGCGGGGGGACGCAAGAACGTAAAGACGAATGTGAAGTGCTCCTCAGTTTTAAATTTAAAAAGTGAAGAAAAACTAACGATATGGTCTTAAAACTTATGGGACTTTGTAGAATAACAGTGACTTAACTTAGTGACAATATAAGTGCGGTGAAAATCAACTCAATTTAAATGAATGAAACATTTTTCGGCGAAGCAAATTGTAAAAGCAGTGCATAAGTGAGTGTATTGTTGAAAAAAAAAAACAACTAAGAGGGTAGAGCTAAGTAATATCTGCATCGCACTCTCCAGCTTACCTAACACTGCAATCGAAAAATATAATAACAAAATTCGAACGCTACTAACATCGCCAGTTTGGTTCAACGGTAATACCCAAGAAACTACGCACGTTGGATCCAAGGTTCAAACCCCGCCGTACTGGAGATTTTTATTTAAAGATTTTTTTCCACGAAGAACATTAAACATAATAAATTATAATGGAGATTTCAAATATTACTCTACGAAAGCGCAAAGCAAAATCAATCACAGACATTTCTATGCTCGAAAATCACAACTTAACCAATGATTCTAGTAGTTTCAATGGCTCAACACAAAGTCTACCAAACACGTCTATTAATGACAATGAATACACGAAGAGCCTGCAAGAAAAAATTAGCACTCAAACATTACAACTAGAGTCAGCAAATGAAGAAATCGAAAGACTTCTGTTAGAAAATACCGATTTAAAACAGACTTTAGAACAGCACGTCAAAAGCTTAAAACTTTTTAAAAAATTGGGTATTTCCGAAAATACTCCTATATCCTCCCCTATTTTGAAAAAAATGAAATCTGCCAACTCCAATGATAATTCACCAACAAAACTCAGCTCCAAAAATAATCAACAATTAACACAAATATTTAATCTCGAGAAAAAAATAAAAAAACTAGAAGAAGAATTACAAGAAGCAAAAAATACAATAAATAAACTAAATAACACTTTACAACATAGTACTGCCTGCCCGAGAAATGAAGAGGATTTGACAGTGTCCGGGAGCTCAAAAGATAGCAATGACTTGCCGCTTCATCTTATCACTCAAGCAACGTTCACATCACCAGCTGAGGAAAGTGATAAGGCAAATAATACACCTGTACAAAGAAGGAAAAAGAATATAATTATTATTGCCGATCAGCAGGGAAGAGGATTACGACATTGCCTTCAGAATCTAATTGGAGAGGAGTTCTTAGTGACATGTCTATGGAAGCCGGGTGCAAAAATCGGCGATCTTCTTTCTTCTTATAAGCAAGAGCTAATGTCATTAACTAGCACGGATTACGTCATAGTGTTAGGTGGAATTACCTCACCTCATAGAACCAGCCGAACTTATCAAACGGTATGTTGATGGGGAGGTCGGGGAACTTGGACGCGATGTTGAGGATGGGGTCCTCGATGCCATCGAACAGCCAGGAGGACACGTTGGCGGTGATGAACAGGTTCTCGTGGAACATCTTCATGAACACGTCCACGGGCACCTTGAGGATGTCGCGCTGGTAACGCATGATGTAGGCTACTGTCTGGAAGATAACGAGGTTGTAAGCTTATATGCAGCTAACTTGAGTAATTATGGCCTAAAGTTGAAACTTGCCCTCTCGATCGAGAGGTCCGAGGTACGAATCCCAGGCATGCACCACTGATTTTTCTTTAATTATGCATATTAGAAATTAATTATCACGGCTCTATGGTAAAGGAAAACATCGCGAGGAAAGATACACACCTGACAGTTCTTTACAAGTTTTTTCGAAAACAAGTTCTCTAAGATGTGTCAAGTTTACCAACTCGCACTTTGCCAGAGCGCTGGACGGCCATATAGTCCCTCATTCTGAGAGAAGACCCGTGCCTGATAGTGGGATAGTAATGGGTTAACGACAAGCTGATTTATATGGAATTCTCCAGATGGTATGTGATTGCCGCCCATGGAAATCTGTAACCAACTACACGTAAACAGGGATTCTACTTGTTTTTGCGTTACCACTAAGTACTGAGGTTCGGAGAACTAAGATAAAGAAATAGAAGAGGGAAAAAACTAAGAACTAAAACAGTCGCCACAATTAAGTCGCCACACTCTTCCACCGAATGAATGCTGCTATACGCTAGAAATAGACGCGGCGAAAAATTCTTGCTAGTCTCTCTATAAATAATTAATTTTATGAAATGGAAAGAGGAAACGAACGCATTAAATACTTTTAGATACATTGACTACTTTTTCTATATGAAATGGAAGTAAACGAGTATGCAGACCATCCGATGGTAAGTGCTCACTGTTGGTCGTAATCTGTAACCAACTTTATACAGAAAAGAACTTTCATATGGGGGCAACCATTTTACCACCGTTGCTATTTGTTTCCGTGTATCTTTTTAAAAATGCCAGTGTATTGCATGGTATACGGCGGTTTGAATTTTTTACACTATAAAATTTCGTGTCGTCACAGAAGAATATATATTTCAGATTTTTATTTAATAGAAATCACATGCCAAACATCTACAAGTATCAATATTAAACTATTTTTCGTATTACAAACTAAGTATCGTAATAATAAAAGCTTTTAATTATCGTCATGCTGGAATTAAAATGTGAAGCTGTGAGATTGACTACTTATATTATTTGTTAACCTAGTAGATATTACAATTCGATTGATTAATGACTACATGGCAGTAAATGGTAGGACGAGTACAGAGGCAACCCTATTGCTTCAACAGAGTGTAGGTAATTATTTCATAAACAAGGCTTAGTTTCTATATTGTTCCATATTTGTACTGTGTCCAAGCCTGTGCTATGAACTCCTGGTACTTACGACTACGATGGGGTTGATGCTGGTGATGGTGTCGGACAGACTGCCGTTGGACATGTGCGGCTGGAACTGCCACGAGCGCTTGTTGTAATACGTAACGGTACTGTTGTTATCGTTCCACGTTATGTTCTCCTGGTGAGCAAATGGAAAAAGAACATTTAATAGTCATTGAAAGCTGAGTTAGGTTTTAAATTAGGCTTTATATGCATAGAATCAAGGATCGAATCACAGAGATTCGATATACACTATGAGGAATTATTATTACTCGCTTTAAGAATCAAGGAAAACATCATGAGGAAAAAAACATGACTAAAAATCTGCGAATCAAGTCTTGTATCTTAATAGTCATAAAAAATGTGAAAACTTTAAAATTTCACGGTTGGCCAGCGTGATAATCTATGGCCGTCTTTTACTATATCTCACAGCACCGAAAGAATTAAAAAACCGCATATCTTGAGTACATTCAGACGTATCTATGCCGTGATAATCATACTAATCTTCACGTCTTAACGGCTGGAGCGAGTTTCATAAAATTTGATAGGAAGTTAGCTGACACTCTGAATTAACATATAGGCTACTTTTTACTGTGGGAAAATATCTTATTCTCACGGGACAATCGATATATCGATTTATATTCAACGATCGATGCGATCGGGCGAAGCTGCCGCGTTCAGCTAGTATTACTGTATATACTGTAACAGCAATAGTTCTAAATCAATTATAATAGATTATATTTTTTTTGTACTTCAATTACATACATAATTGGCAAACAGTTTATATGTAAAAAAAACATTTATAGTCAAATCCTGATTCAATTAATTAAGCTCAACGAAAGTAACCAATAACGCGATGTTTGATACTGATATTTATTTTATAAAATTGAAGTGGCAAATGAGCATGCCATCCACCTGATGGTAAGTGGCACCGCCGCCCATGAACATTATGTATGTAAGCAACTTCATCGAGAACAAAGCTTTCGAACAAAAATTTCTATGTGAAGTCAATCACAGATTCGTTACTACTCCCAAGGACTAAAATGATCGCCTGATATAAAAATTTTCACACTCTTTCACCTCTAGGTGCTTCACACTTTTTTTCATAACATTAGAACAGAATACGATAATGCAATCCACCTGATGGTAAGTGGTCACTGGCGCCCATGGACACCCGTAAACAACTTCATACCGAAGGTTCTATATGAGTAAGATGTTTGCCTTATACAAAAGTAAGACGGCGAACTCTTTCACCTCGCACAAGAGCTGCTTCAAGTTTGAAATAGGTATAGGTATTTTATTTTCTTAGGAAAATATACAGTATTTAAGTAACAGAAAAATCACTTAGTAAATAACATACACCATACCACTTATCTGTTTTCGCATATAAATAGTCAATAGTTATTTTTTTAGTTAGGTTAGGTTAGGTTAGAATATATATAAGAATCCTTACTAACTTTACACCAAATTATGTGTTGAAAATACGCCAATTTTGAAAATAAAAAAAGGGAAAAACAATAGTAATAACAATTTTTTTAAGTCGCTTCAAACCTTTTTTTTAGAAATTAATGTTTTAATGATTTTAGGATTTATATTGAATATATCGAGAACAGGGAAGTCGTCCAGTTTCGGCAGTATAGGCAGTGATACTTCCCTGGTCGAAACAAACATATTCTATCAGCTTGCAAAATAGATAAGTCATATATACAAACGAGGATGATTAATAACATGATTCATTTGAGCGGTCTAAGGTCATTATGTGATACGATTTCTTCTTTCCGATTACGTGACGAAGCAGTACAGAAAATAATCAGACTTAATAAACCTCCTTTATGTAAGGCACGTATTAAGCTGAGATCAATTTATAAGTAGGTACATCATTATTTTTCAACGTATTTCAAGCAAATGGTTCGCATTATATTAATGAAAAAAAAAGGTTGAGAAATAAGTTAAAATAAATTAAATTTTTATCCTCATGTGCCTACATAAAAACAACAAAAAAAAACCTTATTATCAACTCATACTTTTTACCAAAAAATAATATTAAATATACCTAAAGTCTAGTGTTCAGTGTCACACGAACTATAAATCATAATGAACATATCTGTACTCGTAATGCAAATGGGTATAAGTCTGAGTTTTACCAATTTGACTGTTATACCAAAATCTAAAATTTATACATACATAAATATCCTTCATAATAAACGGTTTCCTAAAACTAGTTTTATCGTTATATTACCGTGTTGGAAAACGGACATCTATTTAAAGATATTTACTTTTGATACAAGTCAATTTGACAAAAATCAGACTTATGTCCATTTTCAATTTATAAGGATGTATGTTTGTTACTCTTTCACGCAAAAACTACCAATCGGATTTAGCTGTAATTTGACACACACATCGTTTATGTCTTTAATTACCACATAGGTTACATTACAGCGGTAGTCGTGACCGAAACGGACGAACCCGCGATAATAACCTAGTGTACGCGTATCAGTGTAACGGATGCTACAATTACAATGGCATCTAGTGTTTCAAACCGGAACACAGTAATACAACTGCAATGTCTAGCTCTCTCTGTGCACTATCAGTTTGAACTTTTAGTGTACTAGATGTTTTAAAATAGGCCTTACATCCGTCCGTATATCCGTACATAAAATTGAAAAAAAAAACGTGGATAGCAAAAACAATAAATTCTACAGTGTTTAGCATTCTTGTCTTGTCTTGTTGTCATTTTTTTTTGAACAAAGGGACCTCGGGGTCACCCGCGTGCTGACCGGGTTACCATACTTCCTAAGTAAACAATTTAAATATCTATTTTGTATCTCGTCTTATCGGTGACTTGGAACTCAAATTACTAGATATATGGCTATATTAGTAACCGTTTCTCACGATAAAGCAAAAACTATTTAAACATGTTTCCTTTGTGATAATTTGTTACTTAAAGGAGACAATCCATTTTTTACCTATACTTTTGTTAATAATCGCACAATAACACCATAGAAAAACGCATTCAAATCTCAACTACCTAAAGATTGTCCGTTACAAATGAGAGACATAAAAAGCCTACCAAAACCAGTACCAGTATACCTACATTCCGTTGACACAATTCGGACACCACTATCACCACCTACATTCCGCTGCCAAAACCTGTCATTCGTACGTTAACCGTTACGATGACTTGATACTCAATGACGTCATCACCCTAACCTACAGTAACCTTTATTTATTTTGTGACGGAGAGGAAATCTTCAAAAGGTACACCAAAGCCTTGAGAGATTCCGGGTTATGTCATTTTTGTGTTATGGGATTTTTACCCACTAAAACCTCCTCAGTGGCCTTCCTCTGCGCCAGCAGGGGACTCCGGGATCTCCAACATCATCTCTAGAGGAGCGTGACTATCCCCTACGCCTTCCTTCCAGAGGTTGTTGGGTAGGCGATAAGAGCTCCCACTCTAGCTGCCCGTAACCCCAGAAGCCCCCTTCCAGTCGCCTCTTACGACAGGCAGGGGATATCCTAGTGGGTATCCCCTGCCTGTCGTAAGAGGCGTGATAAAAACATGATAAACTCGTACTAACGAGTTTATCATGTTTTCTCTAGTGCCCGACCGAAGGTTTATTTATGGCTGAAGCCAAAACACTCGGTTTACACGCTCACAGGCTATCTACACTCATAGCCCCACACTAGGATTTTCTGCTGTGTCATGGATACAATGGACACACACAAGACGAATACACAAACACCCAGACCCAGAACATGCATCTAAACTCGCCATTCAGATACCTCTCTGGCCGGGAATCGAACCCGGGGCCCATTGCGCGTCAGACCGGTATGACAACCGCTCCGCCACGCGGGTCATCATATCAATTATTTATTCCGCTATCGCCACAACCTTCGGCCGAAGCCGGAGAATTACAAACTATGCGATCACAAGTCCTAAAGGCGATTACAATTACTTTGCAACTTCTCAAAAGCAATAACATTTAAATATAATGTAAATTTTCGAAGAAAACTTGCAAGTAACCCCATTACCCGAGTGTGTGCTTATCGTGTGAGTGTCGTGCGTTCCAGTTTATTTATTTTATGTATTTATTTATTAAAGCACACAGAATCATAATAATAATAATAATTTATTTTCTCAAAGAAGTTGTACAATTTGAAGTTATGATAATTAATTCAATTATTTATATATAGCAATGTGATTTTTGATCCCTGGTATCCATTTTAAGAATTAACTTGTGTTATGGATAACAGTTTTCAACAATACATTTGTACGGTTGCACTCTATATCAAAGTGGTTCTTATGTGCACTTTTTAGATATAATTTTAAATGTAACAAGCAGCTTAACATTGAAACCAAAAATACATCTTTTATGTAAACAAAAATCTGTAAACCTAAACTTAAAAATAAACAAAGTATAACAAAAATATATCAACAATAGGAAAATAAAATGAGTAGTTGTATATTTGGTACTTGGTAGGTATGTGCTTATATGTATGTGTCAATACTAGTGTGTGTCGTAGAATAAACAAACATACATAAAGTATATATATCATTAAGTGCAAAGGTACTGCTTATTTCTAGTGAAATTTCTTCCAGCAGCCCTGAGATTGGTAATTAGTTAACACCAGGTAGTACTGTGCTCACTTTATTGCGATATGTATAAAAATACAATATATCAATACATACATGTCTGCGCGACACTGCGTATTTATGAAAAAATTATACACATAAAGGTAATATACTTACATAAAATACAATAATATAAGAATAGGGATAGTAACTAGTAAACAAATAATACACCGATAAATACATTTTAACTAATACTCATGCTGTTAAGGACAAGTAGTGATGTTTTACTATTTTCTTAAAGATAGACATTGCCTTAAAGAGTTATTCAATTTTGACGCTCGATAAAAATCAAAAACCTTCGGCTTCGGCCAAAATTTCGGCCCATTCTGGCCGAAGCCGAATGATTTTTTGGGCAAAGGTGACCAAAGCCGATGGTTCGGTCACTAGACTTACCTCAAAACGTGCATTGGTCTTTTTTCCGAAAACAAGAACAACGCTTGTTTTGACGACACATTACAAAGTGGTACTAAGGGTACAGATAACGAACAGTCTTAACCTTACATGACAAGGTTGTGGTAACTGGCCTACATACCACGCGTTCATATCTGACCTCTTGAGTGGCAACATATTTGTTATTGACTTACTGGTAATATAAAAGCGTGTAGAACCTCCAATTCGCACTCGGCCAGCGCGATGGACTATGGCCTAAACCTCTCTCATTCTGAGAGAAGACCTGTGCCCAGCAGTGGGACAATAATAGGTTGTACGCCGTGTACCTATTGTTAGGGACTTTTAGTAGTAAGCAAGTGTGTAGTCTACAAGATGGTAAGTGGCCACTGTCGCCCATACTGCCGACTTAACATTAGAAACATTATAGCTTTAAGATTAACGTATTTAAGTTTATTTAAAATCTCTACTTCAATTTATTGATATCGCAATCAAAATATATCTGGTTTATGACGGATATTATAAAAAATCAAAATATCTGGTGTGATAACAGAAAAAGGGAAAAATTCTTATTTTTATGAAAGAGATAAATTGAAGTAAACAAAGTTACGCGATATGATCAAACTGGCCACCTAATACAGCGCAAGTACTGCACATTTCGTTTAGTTTTGTTTTAGTTTTGAATTTCGGTCAAAAATACAAAAAAAAAAATTACGTCCATACAAATAAAAAGCTTGTAAATAAAGCTGTTTATTAATACTCCTCAGGTAAACACTGATAAGTTATTATCATCGCGGTCATTAGGGATTAATCAGCTAATTTATCATTAAAAATTATATAAAAGTGCAAAGTTCAAGGATAAGATTATTCGTAGAATTATTAGCCCCCCCCCCCCTGCTACGCCACTTACTTAAGGAGCCCGGACCCCTCTCGGCATAGGCGAGAAAAAGAAAAAAAGGAAGGTCCTTTTCTTTTTTTAACAAATTTCCTAATTTGTTTATTACGGAAGCCTCATCATATTTTACCATCAGCCGCCATTAGCTTTCATGCAATGGATGCATTTAAAGTGTTGTGAATAATTTTATTTCTATTAACATCATTGCGACATGCTACAATTGTTAGAATGTCATGTTACTATTCCAATAATAATTATCTTAACACTAAAACGACTGATATGATCTGGATGAAATTTAAGACAATATAATCTGCAAATAGGCTTATCCCGGAAAAAATGTACTGTTCTCGTGTGATAAACTAAAAACGAGTGAACCCATGGCACTAGGCACTGGCTAGTTCTGCAATAATTGATAAGGAATTCAAATTTCATTAGTGTGGACGGACAACGATAGAAACTATATTTATGTACTTCCTTTGAAATATCATTACCGGACATTGTTATCTAATGCATAGTTTTAATGTTGACAACTATCATAAATATATGTATCTTGTGATAGTTGTTTATAATGTACCCAAAGCAGAGTTTCTCAAAGTTATAACTTCACGTATCCCTATTAAACTTTTCACGCAGCGCTGAACCCCATCAAAGTGATTAAAAAGTATTTTTTACAGTCCAGTCCCTTTTTCTATTAGTATGATTGACATTTTGTACCTGTTAACGAACTTCAATGATATCAAAAAATATATGGAATTTGATCGAATTTCAAATTGAACGCACTTTAGGCCTCCGAGGTTTAAATCCCAAGTATCCACCACTGATTTTTTTAGAATTTTGTGCGTTTAAAAAATTAATCATAATTGCTTTACGGTGTAAACATCGTGTGAAAACAAATTGAGAGTTCCTTCAAGAAAATCACAAATGTGTCTACAAATTCGCACTTGACCAGCGTGATGCAATATGGCTTGAAGCTCTCTTATCCTCAGAGAAAAACCTTGCCCAGCGAAGGAACAATATTGGCTGATGATATACGTGTGGCACGCATGTATCACGCAAAAGATGAAATGATAGAATGAAAGTGACTCGCGTTCGGGTGAGACACGCGTGTTAGCATTAACACGCGCGAAAGAACAAGAATAGAAATTTTACCAGAAACCCCAATTGGAGAGCGTGATAGACATCAGCAAAATTCTTTATATCATAAGGTATCTACCTAATGATGAAGTTATCTTATTTAGCAAAAGAACGATATATCATAATTATCATAACGGCTAGACTAAGTCGTGACAACAGGTTTTTTTTGTTTTCGAGGGAGAAACCTTCCAAAGGTACCCGACGCCGTGGGAGCGACGCAGGGTTATGTGGGATTTTTACCGCACTAAAACCCCCCCGGTGGCCGTCCTCGGCGCTGAAAAGGAGGACTCCGGGATCTCGAAACGACTTCAACCGGAATCCTCCGAGCGCGCTGCCCCATCGGGCTCCTCCCAGATGGGCGGTTGGGCCCACCGCTCCGTCTAGTCTTTACGACGGTATGCGACCATACATACCGCCGTCCTTCCCGGGATTGCCTGACCGAACGGTTCGAGCTCCCACTCTAGCCGTCTGCAACCCCGGAAGCCCCTTTTAGTCGCCTCTTACGACAGGCAGGGGATACCGTAGCCCTATTCTGACCCCGAGGCTACAGTGACAACAGACTAACCAAATAACTGTGGTGACCTCCCGCAACTCGTCAAGAGATGGCGCTACTAGTATTCTGAGCCACGCTATCGAAGTATTCTCAATAATCAAGTAATCTCCCTTTGCCAAATAACTAACATATTTGGAAGTAATTTTACAATAATTACGAACAAGCAAATTATAAACGTGTAAAATCAAGTTCATTGTACTTATTTCCTGTTTTTATTGAACGTGAAGATTAAATTATTCAAAATGCAGGTAAGACACCCAAATCTGTAGCGATCATAACACAAAAAATACCCGACAGTTTTATTTTCATATAAATATAAAATATATTTTCAAAAATTAAAATGCATTTTTGTAAGATTTTTTCTATATACATATATGTCGGCGCGACACCGCGTATTTATGAAAAACACGTCGCCGATAATAATTATTTTAGTTAGTTTAAAGATCGAAAATTGTTTGTTTATTGAATTAGCAACATTTAATAATTTTTAGAACTGTAATTTAGATAAATTTGTTATTGTCACACCACCAAACATTGTTATAAAAAGGCGAGCGAACGCCGGTAGAAAAAGATTATTGTTTAACCGCTGAAGCGATCGGACCTCCTCAATTGTGAATAAATCGAAGAAGTTTATTCCTGTGTTTTACTTGAAATCTTCAAGAATGAATAATAATCAAGACACTAGTGGCTATCCTGACGTCACATCACTCATTCACTTCGTTATATATTATCATCACATAAAATTGCTTTTTTGTGTCTCATTTTCTATTTGGATGAGCAACTAAGATAAAATGAACCAGAATTATTTTTATGTGAGGAATTAGTCACAATGTCACGAAATCCAAATAGAAGCAGAGGTTCTACCATAACTTGAGGCGTTGCTATGTTTGAGAACTAAATATGAAGGAGCTAAAAAAAACACCCAGAAAACATCGGTTCAGGTTAAGTAGTGCTGCTAGGATAAACTTATTTCCAACTAGCTGAACCGGCGAACTTCATTGCACCTAAAAGTCAAAAATCTAAAATGATCAGTGTTCCTCCACTATATTATGCATGTTTCAACAGAAAGGTATTTGTGTAAGAACCTTCCTCTTGAATCACTCTATTAAAAAACTGCATTAAAAACCGTAGCGTAGTTTTAAAGATCTAAGCGTACATAGGGACAGACAGCGGGAAGCGACTTTGTTTTATACTATGTATTGATATCCTTAGTAAGAGATGGTCATTTATCCTCAAAACAAGCTATGTTTCCTGTTTTCGCTCATCATTTCAAAGCAAACACAAACGTGACAGTAAACGTGCAATGTAATGTACATTGCACGCGTATGTACAGTTACACTACAATGTATAAACAAAAACAATGTTTTGATGTAGCATAATAATGAGCATGATATCTAATATATATGTATATGTTTTTGGCAAAAGATAAATTAAAATATTTCAGGCACTCTACCCGAAACAACTATAATGATGATAATGATGATGATGAATAATAATATAGAATAATAATAACATAATTGGACCTACTTATGCAAAACAGAACCAACCCACACAACGACAGTTTTGAGAAAAAGCCTTTTTTGTCAAAATTTTGTATGCTGTATAATTTAAGATATTTTTTAATTAAATCTTTTTAAAATGTTGCACAAAATAATTTGTTTTATATATACAAATATGTTATTATTGAAAATCATCAACATTTTTAACAATAATAGGAGGAAAACTCGTTGGCTCCCTTTTGCAAAAGTAGGTCCAACTATACTAGGACAGCTACATGAGGTAGACGTTAGTGATGTAACGATTGCCATTATTTGACATTCGCGAATGCGAATGCGAACTTTGCTTACTGGCATTCGCAAATGCGAATGTTTGTTTTTTTTTCAGTTTTTAGTGTAGGGTGCCATATACATTTTGGCCAATTTTTTTTATCGACAAATTGCAGTCGAATTACATTTGTATACATTTAGCGACTTTTTTTTTAGCAAAACACTGCAATAAAAAATACGCAAACCATTCGCACAATTCTTGCGAAGGCGAATATCTGACAACATGCCAATATTCGCGAATGCGATGTTCGTTACATCACTCGTAGACGTCCGTGGTAGACGGCCGCGGCGGACCCTGGTACGCCTCGTATTTCCGGACCGGAATCCCGGTCCGTCGACCCGTCTGAGTTAAAACGTATGCTGACTCGCAGATAGATTTATGATACTAAGTTTAAGATGATTGATTATAATAGTTTTCAGACTTATTTCGTCAGGCATTAACTTCACTAAAAACTCCTAATGATTCTAATATTTTCATAATATTTTCTGCAATTCTACGATAAAAATATACAATAGCAGTAAATTACTTTTAAAACTACGGATCATTACCGAAACAAATAGCTACATTTTTTGTAAAAACATTAAAATAATGAACTCATCATGAATCATCAAAGCAACTTTGAACTTCAGACCGCGTTGTCAAGTTGACATATAATTGTGATTACAAAATTGTATCATGTATACACTATCAGTATTAGAACATTACAATTTAATTAGTCATAGAGTGACACAGACTTATCTATTTAATGTATTATCCACTGCATCCGGGGGGCTCAGCTTAACCCCCTTTCCTAATGTAAATACGAGTTCAGAAATATATCTGTCACCTTCAAGGATTTAAATGGACAGAGTTTGTGGTATATTCGGTTCGAGAAAGCATACGCTACTGTCACAAGCAATAATCGCCACAGCATAATCGTATCAAAATGTTTGGATATTAAATCCCGCCTTTTTTTTTTGTTTTCGAGGGGGAAACCTTCAAAAGGTACCCGACGCCGTGGGAGCGACGCAGGGTTATGTGTGATTTTTACCACACTAACCCCCCCCCCCCCCCGGTGGCTGTCCTCGGCGCTAAAAATAGGACTCCGGGAACTCGGTCCGACCGCAACCGAAATCGTCTGAGCGCGTTGCCCCATCGGGCTCCTCCCAGATGGGCAGCTGGGCCCACCGCTCCGTCTAGTCTTTACGTCGGTATGCGACCACATATACCGCCGTCCTTCCCGGGATCGCCTGACCGAACGGTTCGAGCTCCCACTCTAGCTGCCTGCAACCCCGGAAGCCCCTTTTAGTCGCCTCTTACGACAGGCAGGGGATGCCGTAGCCCTATTCTGATCCCGGAACTACAGGGACGATATTAAATCCCGCCTACGATTAAATCACACGAGACTCGCTAATGACTTATCGCTAGGCGATAATTGTCTATGGTTGTTATATAACGAAATTATTGTAATCAGATTCTTGCTCATGAGAATGAAGACTTGTATAAACTTATCTCGCGTAACATTTTTTCAATGTCATACGAGTATCGTACAAATCAGTTTGAAACGTTTTGTCCCACCTTGTCAAGAACCTTACTTTAATTTTCAGGTCAGATCCATATATGCACGAATTTTCCTGTATCGTCGTCCAATAAGTGAGCAGTTATGATTAATTAAATAAACAATCCGCAATTATTTTCTTGTTTCGATCAGAAATTAAATGTACAATTTTCTGTAATTTCTTTAATTATGAAATCTATTTGCTCAGCACTGCTTCATAAAAAATTAGACCCCTAACCAGGTTCGTACATACTTTTAATTCCATTTTGTTACTTATTTTCTTGTCTATAATAATGTTCTTTAACAATTGCTTTTTATCTGAGCGCACGGCAGTGTCCCCGCCAAGTCGAGCAAAAACGCGGCACGGCCGTTATCTGCATTGTTTTATGATCGCTTCGTTTAAAGCAAAATGTAACAAAAAAGCCTAAGTTACGTTTCTCCATAATAAAAGATAGATAATGTAACCGACTCACCTTAGTGTGGTATTCCCTAAACACATAGGGCCCAATTTCCTCGACCCTGATAGACACGTTCTTGCCGGCCAATATGTCGTCCACGTTGACTATGTTGAACATGAAGCATTCCAAGTACATCGGAATGGGGATGTCGCGCCAGATTTCGAAGGAAGTCGATGTGTTTGACAGAGTCATCATCTAGAAGAATAAAGTGGAAAGTAACTAAAAAGAAATGAACAGTGGGTCTACGTTTGAATCAAAAATGCTGCAATATGACGAAATAATATGAAAAGACAGTTTGAATTACTAGGTGGTAGAACTAGCATAGTTCGAACGGAGATGTACCACCGTCACACTCATTACTAGCGGCAGTTCTTGCGTTTCAATGGAAGAGTATTGTTGCCGGCACACTTCTATATGAGGTGACCATCTTCATCCTCCAGAGTAGCAACGCATATGTGTTTGACTTCAGTTAGGAACTCATTTTTATATGAAGTTGCTTACAGTTGTCCATGGGTGGCACTATCCATTTACCATCAGGTGGACTGTATGCTCGTATGCTATTCCAATCTGATAAAAAATAATAAAAAGACAGTTAACCAGCCGCAGCCAGAGTTAACCAGCAGCAGATCAAAAATAATAAACGATGGTTTTTGTGATAAAATAATTCTAGAAATCCTCTATACATCCTAGATTTACTTAACGTAGTATTAAAGAATCTAGATTCTTTGTCGTTTTCCAAAAGTATTAGTTGCAATTAATCTAAAAGACTGATTATATTCCATATCTTGAGTTGACATTTAATCTTTATTTAATTAAAATAAATCTGCTTTATCAACAGTTATTTCGATTTAATTTTATATTAATTAATGCTTTCAACTCAAGGTCTCAAAATGTCATGTGTGTGTGTCTCAAAATGTCAGAGATAATGTGGAATTCCCGGAGCGCTATGACATGGTGCTCTTCAAGAAAGGTGCAAAAAACGCTCTCCTTCAAAGCCGGCGATGCAATGGCGACTCCTTTGGTGTTGCAAATGCCCATAGACGACGGTAATCACTTTCCATCAGGTGTCCCGTCTGCCTTATCGTTAGGTACAAATATAAAAAAGATGTGGAAGAGAAACGATAGAGCAAAGCCCATGGTGTGTGACATTTGCATAAACAATGTAACCAAACTCACCCTTTGCAGCTGTGAGAAGAACAGTGGTGGCCAGAACACCAGCATCACCGCGCCGACCACCACCAACACCGAGCCGAAGCCTAGCAGGCAGGCGCTCTTCGTCGTTGACGACACCATCTTTAGTTATCCTGTTGACAATCCAAGATTTTATTGAGTGATAAAAACTTCATCCGAGTATGGCGACCTCCCACAACTCGTCCAGAGATGGCGCTACTAATATTCTGAATCACGCTAACGAAGTATTCTCAAAATCTATGCAGAATTCTGAAGAGAATACTAGTAGCGCCATCTCTTGACGAGTTGTGGGAGGTCGCAACATCACCCCTTGCTCAGACCGGAGGTCAATATGTTCCGCGAGTCTCCGCTACAAGCACCGTTGGATCGCCAATAAACAAGTTCCGAACAACGACTGACGGAGCAAGGCCGCTCTCCAGGCATGATCACCTTTTTTTGTTTTATCGAGGTGGAAACCTTCAAAAGGTACCCGCCGCCGTGGGAGCATGCCGGGTAATGTGGGATTATTACCTCACTAATACCCCCCCGTTGGCCATCCTCAGCGCTACGTGGAGGACTCCGAGATCTCCAACGGAATACAGCCGGAGTCCTCCGAGCGCAATGCGCGTTTTGAGTCCTTCCCGGGGTCGTCTGGCTGGACGGTTCGAGCTCCCACTCTAGCCGCCCGCAATCCCGGATGCCCCTTTTAGTCGCCTCTTACGACAGGCAGAGGATACCGTAGCCCTATTCTGATCCAGGAACTACAGAGACGGTTTACAGATGTGTATAGGTGGTAATTACCATTAACTAATTGACAAACAGCATGCTCGCTTGCTACTTATCTTATAAAAAAAGAATGTATTTGCATTATATAAACAATAAGTACGTAATACCTAAACTGCATATCTATGCATGCGAATCTTTCGTATTATTACGATTGTATGTAGTAATCCTTACTTCCATACTTGATATTAGAATAAAATTCCAAGAGTAACTCCCTCTGCCTTTTTTTTTTTATTTGACTGAAGTAGCAAACGAGCATGCAGTCCACCTGATGGTAAGTGGTCACTACCGCCCATGAACATCTGTAATCAACTTCATACAGAACACACAGATCACAGATGCGTTGCTACTCCCGAGGACTATAATGGTCGCCCCATGTAAAAGTGTGCCGGCAACCACACCCTTCTATCGAAACGCAAGAAATGCTTCACGCTAGAAATAGGTGTGGCGGTGGTACTTCCCCGGTCGAACTGCACTGGTTCTACCACCTTCAAAACTGCCTGTCAGTGTGTAAAATTTTCTATTAGGTAGTTTATTTTTTATAGTACCTAAAGGGGGCGTCCATAAATTACGTAAGGTGTTTTTTCGAATTTTTTGTCCCTCCCGCCCCCTGGTGACATTTTGTGAGATTTTCTTCAACCCCCTCCCCCCGTCCCCAATCTCACGTGAGATTTTCCAAAATGTGGGATTCTTATGTAAACGAGTTGGATTAATGTAAAAAGAAAAAAAAAAATTGCTTAAAAAAAAAATTACGTGATATTTGCCGAATTCTCCCAGTGAGATTAGATGAGATTTGACTCGACCCCCTCCCCCCCCTTGAATATCTCACGTAATTTATGGACGCCGCCTAATAGAAAATTTCGAAATCCAGATTTAAGTCTACGTATTCACATTTTCCACCTTAATAGACTATGACCTAAAACTTTCTTATCTTAACAGGAGAACCATGCCCAACAGTGGGACAGTATTGAGTTGACGACGAATAATAATAATAAACTTTTTGCAAGAACAAAGTAATATCATTGATATTATATACCTACATTTTATGGCTCGTCCTACCTGTAGAAGGCATGCAAAATATAAAAATCGATATTGACAATTTCCATTTATATATTTTTTCTATTTAAATTAAATGACGAAGGATTACAGCTACGATGCAACCTAAAGATTCGCAACATTATTGTAGTTATATGCAAAGCAGTTAGATGACGTACATACTACGTAGGTAAAAAAGGAAAAAAACACTAACGACCATTATATAATACCTTACGTAGCGCATCATCATTTCACTAGATTAGTTTTGCTAAGGATCGCAACCGGTACAGCTAAATAGCTTCGTAGCTTGCTTTCAACTTAGCATACTGATAAACTAGGTACTCCATACATCTGTCACGAAAAGTCACACTTATAGGTTTTTAATCTATCTCCAGATATGCAATCAAAAAGCAAATATAGGTGGTAGAACCAGCGTAGTTTCACCGAGGCATTTCTTGCGTTTCGATGGAAGGGTGTGGTTGCCGGCACACTTTATATGAGGCGACCATCATCGGGAGTACCAACGCATCTGCGATTGACTTCAAAGGGACTCTATGTGCTATGAAGTCGCTTACAGTCCATTGGCGGCAGTGACCACTTACCATCAGGAGGACTGCATGCTCGTTTGCTACTTCGATCAGATAAAAAAAATATATTTAAAGATTTTTAATATACAACAATGTCAACGAACATGCAACCCATATAACGGTAAGTGGCCACTACCCCATATGGAAATCTGAAATCAACTTCTTATAGATCAGGGACTGGATATAGACATATAGACAGGATCTGAACCCGAAAGTACAGCCGAGGACTAAATGTCGTCTCATATATGACCTGCAAGAAGTTTCAACCGAAACACAAGATCTATAGCAATGGTATCACCGCCGCCGAACCATGCTACTTAGTTCTATTACACGCTTTCTACACTCATACCCCCACACTAGGATTTATCCTGTGTCGTGGGCACCATGGACACACACAAGACGATACAAACACCCAGAACATGAATCTAAACTCATCATTCAGATAACTGGTTATCGAAACCCGGGACCAATTGCGCGTCAGACCGGTATGGTAATCGCTCCGCCATGCGGGTCGTCAAAATTTAATTCCTAAATAATAATAACCTTCTCTAATGTCAAGTAAAATAATACGCATAAGTAGATTATAAATTTCCTATAGTAGATTATAAATAGAGCAGTGATAGCCTAATGGTTGAAACATGCCCTTTCGATCGGGAGGTCCGAGGTTCAAAACCCGGCACGCATCAATGATTTATGTGCGTATTAGAAATTAATTATCACTGCTTTTCGGTGAAGGAAAACATCGTGAGGAAACCTACACACCCGAGAGTTCTTAAAAAAAAAGTTCTCGGAGGTGTGTGAAGTCCACCAATTCGCACTTGGCCAGCGCGGTGGGCTATGGCCTAAACTCTCTCATTCTGGGAGAAGACCCGTGCCCAGCAGTGGGCCAATAATGGGTTGATGTGGTGTGATGGAAGATTATAAATTTCACAGTATTCTATCACTTTAAAGACAATGCTACATGAACTATTTAATATACGATTCGAAACCTTACACAAACAGAAAATCGATTAAAGTGTCAGCTCTTTGATCCATTTACTTAATTATGGTGACATTTCCTCTGGGTATTTGTTGTTTATTTTTGTGAACAGGAGGTATATGCCACTGATCTATATCACCAACCTTGAACTGCTAGCAAATGACATGTGTTTGTGTATAAAATGACATTTCCTCAGTAGTCGAAATAGGGCATTGGTTTTTGGTTTTATTCATTTCATTAAATTAAATTACTGCACACCTGTCTGTTTGACATCTGTGCGTCTTAAAGATTTCGATATACATATATCTGAGCAGAAATGTACGGAGCGCTGAGGATGGCCACCGGAGGGGTTTTAGTGGTTAAAAATCCCACATAACCCGGCGTTGCTCTCACGGCTCTCTACCTTTGGAAGGTTTCTCTCTCGATAACAAAAAAAGACCATCTATGAGAGAGACTGAATGAACAATGGTACCAGTTTAGAAGGGAGAACCAGTTAGTTCGACCGGGGTAGTACCACCGCCACACTTATTGCGTGAAGCAATTCTTGCGTGGTGGAAGCGTGTGATTGCTGCTCAGGTTTGTATGACGGCATGGAACGTATGACGCGACCATCATAGTCCTCGGGAGTAGCAAGTAGCAACGAATCTGTGATTGACTTCAGATAATGACCTTGTTCTATTTGGAGTTGCTTACAAATGTCCTAGGACGCAATAATCACTCACCATCAGGTGTACTGTATGCTCGTTTGCTACTTTAATCTAATAAAAAGTTTTATTTTAAAAGTACAATAGAGAGCAGTAATTCTAACGTATATAGTTCTATACTATGCTAACAAACAAGATTACCACTTCTACGGATTCCACACACGTCACACAATAAAACCACGGTAATGGTATCTACTAATACTGTGGTAAAACTATCACCAATAAATCGATATAAATACGCGTAGAAACAATAACAACCATTGCGTCATAAGATTTCGTTAATGACCTAATAAATTACGATTTCAATGATTAAATATTTGCTAAGTAGCGCTAAAGAATTAACGATAATAATTACCGATTATAGATTGGAAGATTTATGTAGGCTGATCTTTTACCCATTTACTTATATAAGAACTATATTTTACAGGCGGCAGAATCAGTGTAGTTCGACTGGGAAGGTGCAACCTTCTAACCTATTTGTAGCATGAACCATTTCTTGCGTTCGATGGAAGGGTGTGGTTGCCGGCACACTTTTATATGAGGCGACCATATTAGTCCTCGGGAGTAGCAACGCATCTGTGATTGACTTCAAAGGGACTCTATGTGCTATGAAGTCGCTTACAGTCCATGGGCGGCAGTGACCACTTACCATCAGGTGAACTGCATGCTAGTTTGCTACTTCAATCAGATAAAAAAGAAAACTAAGCCTCGGCTCCACCTTCTTTAATCAGGTTTACCATAGTTAGGAGTATCATGTGTTCATTCAGGTCATTAATGAACACATGATACTCCTGGTCATAATGGTCATAAGTCCATTTGACCGCGTGGCGGAGCGGTTACCATACCGGTCTGTCCCGGCTTCGATTCCCGGCCAGAAAGTTATCTGAATGATGAGTTTAGATTCATGTTCTGGGTCTGGGTATTTGGCTAACGTCTTGTGTGTTTATGACAACCACGACACAGGAGAAAATCCTAGTGTGGGGCTATGAGTGTAGAAAGCGTTATTTATTTTATTTATTTAACAAACAAATCAGACCTGTACCCGCGTCAATAATGGACAGAGAAATAACAACATAGTTAATTACGAAAAATACGAAAACAACTAGCTAGTTACTAGAAACCTCTTGCTTGAAATAGGTAGTTCTAAGAACCCAAAAACAACTAAAAACTTATTTTTTTCTTAACTAAGAACAAAAGACCTAAAGGTATGTAATGACATCATTTAGACTAGAGGTGGTTTATAACAGGTCGAGCACGAAACATGTTACACTTGTTCCAGTTTCAGACAAAAAACAGTTCCAATAGCCTGTTCCAAAATAACAGCCTGTTCCATAGCAACAGGCTAATAAAATCCTCTTGAAATGAAAACCAAAAACCTTTTTCACGCAGTTATCTCCCAAATTCAAACAAAACAAACTCGTTCGGAAAAAAAAACTCGTGTATCGCGTTTTTTCCATTCAATATATTTTGACACACCATCTTTAATTAAATTTTTTAAGTAAATAAATCGTGCAAATTTTACAATCATTTTATGCTATTGTTTTAATCGCGGGCTTTGAGCGCGGCGACCGAGTCAAAAAAATCCGTAACGAAAAGAACCTAACACTCTGCACACCATGTAACACGGCCGAGCGTTCGCTTAACGTGAACGACATGGTACATGGTCGTGGTAGGGTACGACAGTGCGATGCTGACGCGGACCTAGACAAGCTGCTCGGAAATTGGACAAATATATAGGAAGCTGTTTGTGAGAAAGTATATAGTATAAAAGAAAAAACTTGAATTAATATCAAAGAAAAAAATACTGCATAAAAAAATAGTAAATTATAATTGCATAAGTTGGCAATAGCTTTACCGCGGCAGTCCCCGGGTGCCGTACGTTTTATTTTTCTTTATAAATACAATAATTTAAATAAATCACACATAGAATATATTGTATATTATACTAGTCGCCCGTCGCATCGGCCGAAATTCGACCGTAATTTAAATTAAAAAACTAAACTTCATATTGTCCAAATTAAAATCAAATGTCATCTGACATTCTTGACGTTGTGTCTTTTCATAGTAAGACATTGAATGTTCTATTTCATTTACTAAGTACATATGTGTTTGTGACAAATGCAAGGCAGTGTGTGTAATGTGTTTTTAGTTGATTTTATGTATGAAAAATGCATTATTTGAAAAAAATATTAACATTCTGCACTCCTTCTCTACGTCCACTATAACCGTGCAAAATTTCATACTAATCCGTCCGCGGCATATTACTTAAAAATCCGTCACAAATTTTTGCTTCACGTATTAATATAATAATTCCAAGGATTGCGTGTATCCGAACGTATTTACCACAGAGTACTGTATATATCGTGGGTGTTTACTGACTAGGGACACTTGAAAAGATCATTACACTATGTACAGAATACGAATATGAATGAAGCTGTCTCTTTTTGTTGCCATATGTTAAAGGAGAAACGAGCATGTTTCAAATTCTAGTTGGAACTGTTGGAACCTGTTTCAGCTGTAACAAGCTCGATCTCTTTCCACACCTATAGCATGCGTATATCAGAATCGGAACAGAGCAGAGAAGAACTAGTTTCGTACTGTTATGCAATTTTCGCGTAACTGTGACTGTATTTTGGAACAATGTGAAACAGGAACAGTTGTTTCGGTTCAAACGGAACTGTTTCGTGTTGTTACTTTGAAACATCTGTTTCAAAGAACTGTTCCGATAAATACGCCTCACTCCTAATTTAGACCGCTGCTAGCGATTGCGATTATTCCTTTTTGCGCGAGTTCTATCCATATCATTATGAGCTCATATACGTAGGTATTTACCTAAACTAGAGACGTAGAATTTTGCATGTTTTCTGTAAATTTTCATCTTTTCATCTCCCACTAGTGGGTACGAGGCTCTTTCCACAAATAAGCATGGCCACAGCCACAACAGAAGAGTTGTAACCTTATATAGTTCAAACTTCTATTCTCCATGTCAAAAAACAAAAACATGATCAAAAAGAAAAAACGAGTGAGAAAATTGTAAATTACCTAAAATAAAACAGTTAAAACAGTTTCTTTTGCATGAAAAATTGTCGGCCTACCCACTCTAATGCTCATAAAAAGAATATCATTGCACAATTAAGTTCTTAGTAAGTGATTTTTTAAATCTTTTTGGGAAATAAATAATCTTAAACTAAAAACCACATTTCGACTTTTATCAGTATGTGATGTACTGAATGTTATTTTTTCAGTTTTTGGAGTAAGAGGCCGAAATATGTAGATTTGGCTTTTCTTTTTTTCGGTCAACAAAATGCAATTCTACTAGTTTGTATGGATTTGCCGACAATTTTTGCTAAGCACTGCAATTCAATATTCGCAAAACATTTGCACAGTTCTTGCGAATGCGAATTTATGGCAAGATACTGGAGCTAACTTTCATTACCATGTAAAGAAACATGATTGTAATTATATTTAAAAAAAGGTTATAAATAACAAAAAAGACAAAACTGCTGAGTTTTTTGCCGGATCTTCTCAGTTGAGGTTGTGTTCCGATCCGGTGGTAGTGTAAGAGAAAAAAATAACTGACAATTGACGACCCGCGTGGCGGAGCGGTTAACGTACCGGTCTGATGCGCAATGGGTCCCGGGCTCGATTCCCGGCCAGACAGGTATCTGAATGATGAGTTTAGATTCATGTTCTGGGTCTGGGTGTTTGTGTGTTCGTCTTGTGTGTGTTTATGGTACCCACGACACAGGAGAAAATCCTAGTGTGGGGCTATGAGTGTAGAAAGCGTGTTGTTTTAATTAGTAAGTGGCCCCGTAGGCCTATACAAAATAAAGACATTTCTTTTCATTTCAATATCTAAAAACATTCGAATATCCGTTACATCACTAGTATTTGACATAAACATAGCACTTAGACACTTCACGTAGTATATATCACACTTTAAACGTGTAAAGAGCCCCCAGATTCCATTAAAGTCTGTCTAAAGTCCAAACCTATAACTTTTTACTGAGATGAGGTCACACTAGATAAATACTAACGCATTTATTATATGACACGGTAACGTTTGCAACATATACAAAATATGTTAGCGGCACTGATAGCCTATTGGTTGATACTCGACCTCTCAATCAAAGGTTCAAGGTTCGATTCCCAAGCGTAATTTTGTTGATATGATGTAGAAAAGAATTAATCATCACTGCTTTATGGTGAAGGTAAATGTCGTTAGGAAAGACATGTGAGTTAGAATACTCTAAAAAAAACCGGCTAAGTGCGAGTCGGGCTCGCATTGAAGGGTTCCGTAGCATTAAGATATTTTTAAAATAAAGAAAATTAATTGCTTAAATGTTTTTTTTTAGGATTTGTTGTTATAACAACAAATAATCTGTGAAAATTTCAACTGTCTAGCTATAACGCTTCACGAGATATGACCTGGTGACAGACAGACGGACAACAAAATCTTGGTAACTGGACCCCGTTTTTATTTTTTTTGAACGGAACCCCAAAAAGTTCTCAGAGATGTTAAAGTCTACCAAATCGTACTTGGTCATCGCGATGGACTATGGGTATGGACTAGAACTCATTCGGAGGTGCCCAACAGTGGGACAATAACAACCCATTATATGTCATTGATATGCTAATTAACGGGTATTTATCCTCGTATACATTGAACAACACTCTTCCTCTATTACATCTATATATAAGGAGGCAAAGTAAACAAGTTCAGCGCCTTTTTATCTCTTGTTTGTTAACGGCTCTATTTTTTCGGATGTTTGACAAGCTTAAGTTTTATCAATAAAAATTACTCAATTCATTACTGATTATTTTCGGATTTGGATAATTAAGCGAATATTAATCTTAATACATAAATGTACATGACATATACAAGAGCCCTAATATGGTTGCTACTAACCACATTTTTTTTTTATAATAATGAAGTAGCATACGAGCATGCAGTCCACCTGATGGTAAGTGGTCACCGCCGCTCATGGACATCTGTAATCAACTTCATACAGAACATGGGTTCCATCTGAAGTCAATCACAAATGTGCCACTCCCGAGGACTATGATGTTCGCCTCATGTGAAAGTGTGCCGGCAACCACACCCTTCTATCTAAACACATGAAATACGATAGAAATACGTGTGGCAGTGGTACTTCCCCGGTCGAACTACACTGGTTCTACCACCTTGAATGTTATTTCTAAAAAAACATTCTCTACGACCATCGTTCATATTTTTAATAGGAATATCATATTTTAACCTTTGCTTTGCTCAGATTAACTCAATAACGTTAAACTTCGGCGTATTTCTTAAGACGCGATTACCGTAATCTAGTTTTTTTTTTCGTATCGCCCGTTTGCCGTTTGTTTTTGATTATCTTTGACTAATTTCATTAGTTCTAGTTTTGCCGCATTACTTCGATGCAATTAAAATAAACTTGCAACTTAATTAGCTCACCTGTTTCATTTGGGGATTGTTATGCAAAACAAAACAATATGCAAAACAAACATAAACAATGGGTAGTGCAATCGAAGTGGAATTAAGCGCCAAAATTTGTACCAATGACATTTCGGTTTCAGCTCGTTTCGCCTTTTTTTTGTTCTCGATGGGGAACCTTCAAAAGGTACCCGACGCCGTGGGAGCGACGCAGGGTTATGTGGGATTTTTACCGCACTAAATCCCCCTGGGTGGCCGTCCTCGATGCTATAAAGTAAAGACTCGTAATTCCCCGGATCGCCTGACCGAAAGGTTCGAGCTCCGACTCTAGCCGCCCGCAAGACCGGAAGCCCATTTTAGTCGCGTCTTACGACGGGCAGAGGATGCCGTAGCCCTATTCTGTTCCCGGAACTACAGGGACGATCTCGGTTCGCCTAATAAATCCTGTTTCGATTGACTTCAGATAGATCCCTTATTCCTTATGCCTATTCTGCATAAAGTTGTTTACGGACGTCCATGGAGGTCAGTGACCCCTTACCGTCAGATGGCCTGCATGCTCATTTAGTACTTTACCGTATACAAAAACCTATCAACAATGCATTCCCTCAGCGGCCAGACAATAAAAAAATGTTGTGCAATGCAAGAAATTATACTGATAAAGATTAAATATTTCAGCGTAGATAAAAATATTTATCAATAACATCCCAGGTGGTAGGTTAATCTGTGTCAATAACAAGATATGCATTTATTCATAGATAGGCCCAGTACATAATCTCCTAATGAATAGCTTATGCTAATTATCAATTAGGTACAATTACCTCAATGTATAGAAAGTGGCGTAGCGCGGACAAAGTAGACATGGGCAAGCTCCTATCAGTAAGGCCCCTTTGCATGATTCCATTGGATGGTGTCCTTGAAAATTCCTCTAAAATCTATGGAGGAGGCCGCGGAGTGTGTGTAAGTGTGAGGCCGTAGGCATGGCCCACTCCACCCGCGCCTAGCTACGCCACTGTCTATATATACTAGTCATGTAATGAATGGTATCATTTGAAGATTCGCGAATGCGAATTCGGATTACCTTTACCGACATTCTCGAATGCCAATGTTGTTTATTCTTCTGTTTTTGGTGTGAGGGTCTGGAAGTTCTAGATTTAGCGATTTTTTTTCCCGACAAACTGCGATTCGATACCAATTTGGATAAATTTGGCGGCCTTGTTTCCAAACCACGACAAACTAATATTCGTAAAACATTCGCACAATTTGCGAATTGCGAATGAGAACCGTCATTAGGGGAGGCTTCAGTCTGGCGGTAGACCACACATGAACAATAAATTGTAAGCACAATTAAATTGAATTGACATGTACAAGTTAATAAGTAACATACAAAAATACAATAGATGTTTACGTCATAGTGTTGTCAACACATTATTGTCTCATGTCCGAGTATGGATTTTCTCTCAGGCAAGATACTGGAGCTAACTTTCATTACCATGTAAAAAATCATGATTGTAATTACTATATAAAAAAAATGGATATAAATAAGAAAAAAGACAAACCCGCTGAGTTTCTTGCCGGATCTTCTCAGTTGAGGTCGTTTTCCGATCCGGTGGTAGTGTAAGAAAAAAAAAATGTAACTGACAATTTGTAAGTGCCCCCATAGGCCTATACAAAATAAAGACATTTCATTTCATTTCATTTCTCAGAATTAGAGTGTCAGACGTAGTTCACGGCACTGGCCAAGTGTGAATTGATAGACTTCACACACTTTTGAGAACTTAGGTGTGTGAAGTTTTAATATAGAACAAAAAATCATTTATCATTATAAAATCAAAACCTGTGTTGCGGAGCGGTTACCATACCGGGCTGATGCACAATGGGCCCCGGATTCGATTCCCGGCCAGACAGGTACTTATCTGAATGATGAGAACTAGGTGTTTATGTGTGTCCATGTTACCCACGACACAGGAGAAAAATCTAGTGTAGGACTATGAGTGTAAAAAGCGTGTAAGCATGTGTTTTTTATTTTAATTAATGTTAGCTTAATTCTAAAAACAAGATAGCTTAATAAAACCTGTTTGAAGTCATTTTCATGTAAAAGTCTTAAAAAAATGACAATGTAGTATGATGACTTGAAGATTTGTTATAATCTCCAACAAAATATCTTTATAGCTTGCTAATATTTCTTTTATTCATTGTATCATAAAAGAAATGAGTTATTCATTGGAGTGTATAATTTCTGGAACTCTGTCTGTGACGAAACTACCATACTGAGATGCCCTATCAAATTAACAATTCAAACTTAAAATTATTCCAGAAGCATTCCTGCAAAGTGTATTGTGTTTTTCCGTAAAAAGGGAAAAATCGTATCTTTCGATTTTCTGGATGACTTGTTGAAAATCCAACTTCCCCAAGTACCTAATATTTTCTGGACCCAATAAACGGCAAAGCCATACATAAAAAAATACGCGACAGAAAGATCACCGCTTTCATTTGCAAAACTGCATTAAGTATAGAAATCTAATTGAATTTTTTCATGAATAAATATTTTTAACTTTTTTTAGATTTGATTACACTTTTTTTAAAAGATTTTGAACTACTTAAATACAAAGTTTTCATTAGCCTGAGATAGATAACCATTTAATTATGCTACAGAAACGCAAAGAAAAGATAATGTAATGCTACCCACGTACATCAGAACAAATAAATTATACTTACGCTTAAATATTTACTATAAATTAACCGCAAACACTAAATTGTTCCGTGTATTTTTGTTCTATTTACAACCACTATTTAAAAACATTTTTCTGAAACCACTGCACACTTAATACGTTGTTTGTGAACAGAAAAATAATTAGAACGCCGTATGATTAATTTAAAATAATGTAAACACAACAACCGTCCAAACTTATCAAAGTTTTTTACATGACTCGTGATTCGAAACTACTGTCATTGTCAAATTGACAAATGTAATCTATGCTACTATCACTGTCATACTATGGTAGAGATTGCCAAAGTCGTAAAAAACGCAACTCGATCTGATACGAGTTAACTCGAGTCAGCTGGTCAAAGTAGTATTTACGTCGTCATTTTTATGTTCTGACAGTTGATGTAAGTAGTATTTATCCTTTATTAATCCAACTTTATTTTACTTTCTTTGCAGTTTTTCTCTCCTAGGGCCTCAAGGTTTTGATATTCATAAGTAGTTGACAAAAATAAATGCAAAATACAAATAACAATAAAAGAAGCAAGAACAACAATGTATTACTACAAAATCAAATAAACTTAAATATTTGTGATAACTGTAATCTAGAAATAGTATTTTTTAGACAGTCGAGAAACTACGTATATCATTCGGTCGTTGATTGAAATAAACGAATTGCACTCTCGGTTTTCACTTGATCTCTAGATTCTGTCGTGTAAAATTCAAATACGATGTAAGTGAAATCCAATTTAAATTAACTCGAGTTAAGAGACGAGTTTACTCGATTGACATCTCTTTAAAGTAACTTTCTTAAATTTAAGTTTCCTTGGATACTAGTTTTTGTGCACGTCTGTTGCATCTTCAAGATTTCAAAGGCCAAACAAGTAGCAAGTTGTAAGATTGTAAACTATTGATTGTAATGTTGTACGTGTCTACAATTTAACAAACTAACCTTCTTCTCTATAATTTCCGAATTTTTACAAAATACTAATACTTATTATTAATGGTGACCGACCGAAGTCTCGGCTTCGGCCTTCTTCATTCAAAAAACACCTTTGACGTGCCTTTGCCTTCGGCTAAAATAGGCCTATGTCGGTGGTTCTAACATAAATTTATATTAAAAAAACGCATCATCCAAAAAAAGATGAAGACGCGTGAGAAACAAGCACTGCAGGACTTGCGCTGCCAGTTTTATGAAGTTCATTGCTAAATAAGGCAGTGGTCCCACCAATGGCGAGTAAACGATTAACTATCGACTATTTTCTCGCTCAAGAAACGTACAATAGATATAACATTCCGTGTAAATAAAAGAGATGCATATATAAATAGTTGATCGCTGACTGTTCACACTGCCGGCGACGACTCGCTTTACTAGTTTTATCGCTAAGCGACGATTTTCAAAAATAAACTCACTCAGACTCGTTCAGCGATACTCGCCTGCTTCATCATTTCTACACAATGCGGCATTGAAAGTAGACGTGCGATGGATACCAAGAAATCATTGCTACTCTCGTTTTTGTCTAGCTCAGACGACGACGATGATGTATTTTACGATAGTAATTATAGCCCGGCGACAAAACTATCGAAACTACACTCGCTTCCCGCTGATCGCCAACTCGTTTATAGTTTCTAGTTCTACTCGTTTCTCGTTCATCGTCGCCGGTCGGACCATTGCCTATAATCAGCTATATGTTGTCTACAAATCATTACAAATCTCTCACTGAAAGCTTTTCAAATAAAAGCTTTTAAAATCTGAAGTTCTGGCCACACTAAAATTCGGTATCACATTAATAGTAAATTCAAAACTAGGGTAAAATAAAACAATATATTGATGCCTACACTTTATTGAATAAATTACAAAATTGCAATCAGAGGCAGTACATTTGCATATAATTTAATTTATTCTTGAATTCCTAAATAAAACCTTACAAAACAGTGCAACACTGGGCTTTAACACTAGGCTAGCAAAACACTTTGAAAAGCCTACTTTGGAATGGATAACCAGAGCCTACTCAATATTACAAGCGATTCTATTATAATCACAGATGAAGCCGCGACATCCATACATTGATGGATGAAATCTTTGTTCCGTAGGCATAAATCATTGAACATTTTTTATCTATCTATATTTCAAAAACATTATAATGTATCACGTCATCTATGCTGTAGTTTTGCAAAATATATGTTAATCTATGAGAACGCAATGAATACTGCATGAATGTTCATATGACCTTTTCTCTTAGACGCGGTTTAGTGCCTATGTGATGTTTGGACCGCATTCGTGTCACTAGCATTTTGGGGGATACCCTAAAACATGCGTGTGTGCACGCCCGTGTATAGCGACGGGTTTACAAACGCGGACACATATATGAGCAATCTACAATGTTGTCAAATACAAAAAACATTTCGTTTTGGCAGACTAGCTGAAACTATTGTATACGATTGAGACCAAAATTGTGCTAGGTCTGTTGCATAGGTGTACACTGTAAATGAACGTGGTGAGGCCCAACCCGCGCCGGTCTAGGAGTGGATACCATTTTAATACGAGTATATTTGTAGCTTTGCCACTTTATAGGGTCATAGATCGTATCTAAAACTGCAGTATATTCACGCATGCGGGTAAGACAGGCTCACATTCATACTCACGCGTGACAAAAGGGCTTAACATTCACACTGTTTATCCAGCCGCGATATATCACACAATATTCTGTAAAACCACAGAGTAGATGAACGAAATGCCGAAAATTAAACGTAACATTGGTGTTCATTCATATTGGGATTACACGACAAATATTGCCGTGTGCATAATACTACTATTTTTGTAGATTTTCCTGTTATAAATTGCTTTTGCAAGCTTGTACATGTAGTATTGTCCTTGTTCGTTTTAAAGACATGAATGCAAGACTATGTGAACAATTTCATGCCAAGTCCACATACAGCTGTCTGTCCGAGATATTATGTATCCAGGACATTCTCGATCTAACACAGAACAATGTGTTCCATACAACAATCTCAATCGTACATTTGTCATCAACAAATACTATAGTCATTCATATAAGTGACACTCTTGACTATACCAGATTAATCATTATTGAATGGACATTAGTTTATGGCCCGATAAAACATCAGATCACTGTCAGTTGTAGTCTTTAAAGTCATACAAATCTGTTATGCCCCATATTTATAAAGGCACTTTTTGTTCTTTCATTTCGCTCTGTAAGAAATTGCATATAAGTTCAAATTGTTAATCATATCAAATAATATAAAAGATACCTTCTTTCTTTAATAAAATGAAAATGACTATGATGGTTATCATTTCCAATTTTCAACATGTAAGGATTTTAATTTGCGTACGGAAATCGAGCAAGTTCCTGTTTCATTCGTCGTCAACCCATTATTGTCCCACTGCTGAGCACGGGTCTACTCTCAGTAGTAATAGTCCACCGCGGTGGCCAAGTGCGAATTGGTGTTTGGTGGTACATTGCTGTTTCATTCACTTAAACATTATCTTCTTCGGTTAACTACTAACTACACGCGCCTTTTAAACTATCGGGGGTAGTGTTGAGTCCATTACGATTGAAATTGTTACATGACACCAAGTGTGTTAGATCGAGGTACTGTCAGTCTTGCTGGTCGGCTGCACTGTTGTATGAGCTGAAGCGTCCATCCCAACACGAATTTGAGCCTATTAGCTAAGTGGAGTGTCTAGTGTATGGCGATGAGGCCAGATTCGAGGAGCTTCTGTATCTTGGCGGCGATGGCTGGGTTCTTGAGGTGGTCCTGCAGGGCCTGCGGGTCTGCCTGCATCTGTTCCAGGATGCAGCGCATGGCGGGGTCGCGGAGGATCGACTGCACTTCTGGATCGGCCATCGCGCGTTTACGTACCTGTAAAGACATCGTTTTTAGTCTACTAATAACCAATATCCTCATCTGTTCAAATTTAATTGAATCAATACTGAAACAATCAATGCAACACACTATGCAACTTTTTTTTTATCTGTCTGAAGTAGCAAACGAGCATTTCATATAGAACATGAGTTCAATCTGAAGCCAATCACAGATGCGTTGCCACTCCCGAGGACTATGATTGTTGCCCACACACCACCCCAACCACACCCTTCCAATGAAATGCAAGAAATGCTTCACGTTAGAAATAGACATGGCAGGGATACTATCTCAATTGCACCATACATGTAAGGTTTAAGTAAAGCAAAAAAAGTACACATACTTCTTCAGGGTTGGAATGGAGCTGTGTGGAGCAGGCACGGTAGCCCTCAAGTGCCTCTGCATTGCTCGGGTCCAACTCCAGCGCCTTCTGGTAAGCGCTGAGGGCTTTGGATTGTTGCTGCATACCCTGGAAGACAAACAGAAAAACATAAAGCACTATAGGTATATCAATGATCACGCGAATTGGTCACCACAACGGTTGTTGACCTGAAACAGATACTTGAGATACTGCTTCCCATCTCCTGGATTGTCCCTTAGTCGCCTCCTATAAGTCTCGGAAAGAGTAGGATGCGACGGTACTCAAAACTGACACCACAGGGTATACCTTCAACAGGATATCTCATATAATTTAGGAGTTTTTTTATAATGTAGTGGTTAGTGTGGTCCATGAATATCTGTAAATAATTTCATCATGTATGTTTCTGCAACCTATACCTCATCTAAATATTGTCTTACAACATACATCAGGATAACATGCCCTGTACACATGATCTCAGTATTCTCGCCCAATAACACAATTAATCTGGATGATTAATTGTCACATATAGTTATTTTTAAAATTCTACATCTACCAAATAATGTAATGCGTTTAAAATATTAATATTCTCATATTAAAATATTCATATTTATTTTTATAAAAATGTAACACGTTCCTATATTATTTGAGATACCATTATTTAATTAACTAACAATGGGCATTTTATGCGTTACGCGGTGTTAGAACAAGCGACGATTTGCCCCGAGTATAGTTAATAGCTCACCTGAAGAATCTTGCCCTTCCTGATCCATCCCTTGATGAACTTGGGGTCGAGCTGGCAGCACTTGTCGCAGTCCTTCAGGCCCAGGTCGAAGGCGGCGAGCTTCGTGTAGCACGCCGCGCGGTTCGAGTACAGCTTAGGGTCGTCCGGGTTGCGTTTTATCGCCTCCGTGTAGTGCTTCATCGCTGTGCTGTAGTCTCCTGTAATCAAAAAATATTCTTTATTAACTAGATAGATTTAAATTACAGGTGAAGTACACTCTTGTTAAGTTCGCAGAACTTGTGTTAGTGGTGAACGCTGTACTCGCACTACTGTTGTAAAAGTAATGACCGCATGTTATTATTTGAACATTCACGAATTCGAATACGAATGTTTTGGGAATTTGAATGCGAATATTGTTTTTTTTGGTGTGGGAGGCTGGAGGATCTAGATTTGGCGAACTTCTGCCATAGTCCACCGCGCTGGCCAAGTGACACGCAATGGGTTCGGGTTCGATTCCCGGCCAGACAGGTATCTGATTGATGAGTTTAGTTTCATGTTCTGGGTCTGGGTGTTTGTGTGTCTTGTGTGTGCCCATGATACCCGCGATACAGGAGAAAATCCTAGTGTGGGGCTATGAGTGTAGAAAGCTTGAAACATTGAATTGCAGTGTTTTGCAAAAGGTCTCTCGTCAACCCATTATTGTCCCACTTCTGGGCACGGGTTGTCTCTTAGAATGAGCGAGTTATAGGCCATAGTCCACCACGCTGGCCAAGTGCGAATTAGTAGTGGACTTCACGCACCTACGAGAACATTTTTTTTAAAGAATTCTCGGGTGTGTAGGTTTACTCACGATGTTTTCCTTCACCGAAAAGCAGTGATAATTAATTTCTAATTTCTAACTCATTTAATCTAATCACATAACGTAAATTTCATAGTTTAGCAATTTCAAGCACTCTTTTACAAGTGGTAACCAGATTTGTGAATCAAATGAATATGTATAAGTTCAATGGCGTTAGTGATACATACCTACCTACCTGTATAACAATGCGTCGATTAACCTTGCAACTTGGCAGAAAGTTAAGCTATTTTATCATTTAATCATATTGCAAAATTTTATACGTAAAATATCATTTTTTATATCGAAATAAAAAACGAGTAGACCAATTCGCACTTGGCCAGCGCGGCGGACTATGGCCTATAACTCTCTCATTCCTGATAGAAGACCAGTGCCCAGTACGACAATAATGGGTTGACGACACAACAAAGAAGTGCCTATGCAGTCTACCTGACGAAAGTGGGCACAGCTGGACTTGAGCTGTAATCAACCCCAGACAGGGCCGTCTTAGACTATGCGGGGGCCCTTGGGCACACAAGAATTCAGGGCACTTTTGGAATGTAAAGAGAGCGAACCAAACTATACATTTTTTTCACTATGATCTGCTATATTAATCAAATGTAATAATACAATATGTCATGATTATATTAGTGTGTATGGTTCTGTTTTTATTGTGTTTATGATTATATTTTTTTTCGAGATTTCTGTAGAACACAATCTTCTATTTAATTGGTGCTTGAGGTATCTAATCATAAAGTTTTACCACCTTCAAAAGGTATCACGTATTAAATAGAATATTTAATAAGTCGTCTTCCAAGCCCACTAGTAGAGATATTTATAATTCTCATGTTGTTAATTCAAAAAGGTCTCGGAAGTAACCTAAGAAACGGCGTAACCAATTTTGAGTGGCCGACCGAACAAATGTTGAAAGACAACTATTGAAATTGATTTCATCTTGATTTTTTGAAATTGAGATGTAAATCATGAACTCCCAAATTTTCTGCAACTATCATTTTCGTAGCAACTCGTAAAAGGACCAAAGAACTCACCCTTCTTGAAGTAATCATTGCCCAATTCCTTCTCCATCTCCGCTTTCACCGGATCGATGTAGGCTTTCTTCTCTTCCTCGACAATTTTCTTCTCCACTTCGCTGAGCAGAGTCTTGATCTCCGGCGTGCGGTGCTCGGACATGGACTTCTCGAAGTATGTCTTCGCCAACTTCCATTGCTCCATCTTTTTGTATGCATTACCTATTGAAACAAATTCATAAATGGTTAATTTTTTGTAGGTGGTAGAACCAGTGTAGTGCGACCGGGTAAGTACCACACCTATTTCTAGCGTGAAGCAATTCTTGAGTTTCGATGGAAGGGTGTGGTTGCCGGCACACTTTTATATGAGGCGACCATCTTAGTGCTCGGGTGTAGCAACGCATCTGTAATTGACTTTACATAGAACTCCATGCTCTATATGAAGTTGCTTACAGAAGTCCATGGGCGGCAGTGACCACTTACCTTCAGGTGGACTGCATGCACATTTGCTACTTCAATGTTATAAAAAAAATCATATTATAAAGTAAGTTTTTAAGGGTGTATGTGTGTTTGGTACTCTTACTCTTGCATGCTAATTCTTTATTCTTTAAGCTCATAAATAAACTACTACACTACACTTTCATATAATTAAAAACAATGTCCTTTTTAACTCATTTAAATTATACATAACTATTTTAACAGACATAAATGAAACATATAATCCTACTTCCTACTAATATTATAAATGCGAAAGTTTGTGAGGATGTATGTGTATTTGTTATTCTTTCACGCAAAAACTACTCAACGGATTAGGTTGAAACTTTACAGTAGTATAGGTTATACATCAGAATAACACATGGGCTATAATTTGTAATGATTTTTTTTTATAAGGTTATAATATAACGAGAAATATCAGGTTAGTCGGAAAAAAATTGTGCTCTGAGAGCTATCTTCGCGTACGCTGCCTAAACCGTTGGAGATATCCAAATATAATGTACCGTGGGATTGTTTGGCTCACATAGATCTAAATAAAAGTCCGCGACAGCATATGTCTATATTTTATGTATAACCCACAATAACTCTTTTTATACTTTGAAAATTTTAAAAATATCAAGTTGATGTTTCCATGGGTTTTATACAAAGTAAATATTAATCCTTATCAAAATAAATGATTTCAAAAAATCAAGCATCTAATAAAGATTGAATCTGCCTTTTACACCATGTAAATTGGATAAGTAGTTTAGAAGATATTACGAGTATAACATATGCGTAGTCGATTGACCGGCAGTACGCGCCGTGCGCCGCCGCCGTATACAACGAAGTTGTATGATATTAATATTTGAATGGTTATAAAACACGGAGCAAAATGTGAAAGGTCAATGACGTCTCTGTAGTTCCGGGAATAAGGCTACGGTATCCCCTGTCTGTGGTAAAAGGCAACTAAAAGGGAGCTTTCGGGGTTGCGGGCGGCTAGACAGAGAGCTCCAAACACCCAGTCAGCAACTTCGGGAAAGATGTCAGCATGTGTGGTCGCATGCTATCGTGAGAGCCAGGATGAACGGAGCTTGAACCGTCTAGCCAGGCGATCCCGGGAAGGATGTTGGCATACGTGTGGTCGCATATCATGGTAAAGACCAGATGGAGTGGTGGGCCCAGCCGCTCACTTGGGAGGAGCCCGATGGGGTAATGCACTCAGAGGACTCCAGTTGCGTTCCTTTGAAGATCCCGGAGTCCTGGTGCTATAAGAATCCCAGATAACCCTGCGTCGCTCCCACGGCGTACCTTTTGAAGGTTTCTCCCTCGACAAAAAAGAAAAAAGTCAATGACAATGAAACAGCGGAAAGGTTAAACATGTTATTTAATCATCATCGACCTTTTAATGTAACACAACTCGGCACATATATCAGATTAGTGTTTAGGTCGTAGTTGACCACGCTAGCTAACTGCGCGTTCGTAACCGTCACGGGTTTTGAGACCCTTTCTTAAAACTTTTAATTTCAGAGTAAGCATTAATATCTGTTGCCGACAAAACTAATTCAAATTAATATACGTGCCTGTGATTTGAAATTTGAACACACTGATTTAGGCGATTATCACACGGCACCGCGCACCGCCGCGAATAGCCGTGCCCCGCGCGGTAAGAGCTAGTTCAGACATGGCGGAATCCGTGCGGATGCAAATCGCGCGGTTCTAAACGCAAGTGTTCAGACAGACGCGGATGTAAATGCGGAGTGCCGTAATCCGCATAGAGTGACAGCGTTCTAGTCCAATCATGGAAGTCGAAGAAGCAATATGTGTGTACTTGTTGCTCCGTAAAAAAGAAAGAAGAAACGGCAGTATTGGGTGCATCCAATATTACGTGATCGGCTCACCCATGGTCAGTTTCTGACTTTATATCCAAAATTAAGAAGTTTTGAACCAAAATTCTTTAATTATTTGAGAATGTCGATAAATTCATTTGATGAATTATTAGAAATGATCAGTGAACAAATTGCATCTAATGATACCCATATGAGGTCAAGCGTGGCCCCAGAAGAAAAACTCGTGATTACATTAAGGTAAGATATTTATTTTATACATCAGAATATATGTTTTGTACTATAGAAGACTGTGAGTCGTCAGTGCTATTGCATGATAAAGGCGATGGAGACTCTCCTGGTACGATTGTAGAATATCCTGTAAAATATCCTTGTGGGTTTGAATATTGTTGGTTTTGCCAAAATACTTCATTAGGCGTGTTCTGCTGGCTCGTGATATGAATAGGCGCTGGTAATTTCTGCCCTTTCTGTATTACCTGGAGTAATTCAATTTTAGTAGCCAAACGCTTATTTTCTGGAACTTTTTTTAACTCTTTATACAATGACATACAAAAAAGCTTATCATCATCATCTTGCTTTGACATACTTTCTTGTAATTGTCTCTGTATTTTATCCCTTGATTCAATGCTATTTTCTAATATGTCAGCCAATCGCTCTTCTGAAGTAATTTTAGTCTTCTTCCTTTTATTGGGTACTGGTTGTATTTCACGTGCATTAACAAAATTATCTTGGTTTTGGTCAATGTTTTGAATTCCTTCATTTTTGGCTTCATGTATGTTTGATGTCGTTTCTTTGTTTTCTACTGTCTTCTGAAGAAAAGAAAGCCGGTCAAAATACATGTATTTTGAACCTTTACATGCACCAGAACCAGAAGGAATTGATTTGCCTTTCTTGAATTCCTTATTATAAGCATCCCGTATATTCTTCCACTTTTTTTGTAAAGTTACACCTGGAACAGAAATCAGTATTTTTAACAAAATTGTAGACTTATAAATACAGGAGCGGTCAAATAATTGAAGACACTCAAAAATTTGAAAAATTTAAAATAAAATAATTGACACTCATTATTTTAAACTAGCTGGTGCCCGCGACTTATAATTAATAAATGAAAAGTTTGCAACTTTTTTAACAAAACGATACAGATCAAGATTATATTGTTTCAGATATCTGGGTACTGGTTGTTCCTTTGGAGAACTGCATTACAACTTTCGTCTTGGCAAATCTACAATTACAGGAATTGTCCGTGAAGTATGTGAAGCTCTGTGGGAAAAAGTCGCAAAAAATGTCATGCCTGAACCCAGCGAAGATATATGGAAGAAAATAGCTACAGATTTTGAAAAATATGCAAATTTCCCCAATTGCATTGGCGCCATAGATGGCAAGCATATAAGGATTACAAAACCCAATGATTCTGGATCTTTGTATTATAATTACAAAACTTTTTTTTCCATAGTGCTGTTGGCACTTTGTGATAGTAACTATTGTTTTTCTTTCATAGATATTGGATCATATGGAAAAAGTAGTGATTCTGCAATTTTTAAAAATTCGGTATTTTATAAAAGATTAATAGAAAAGTCATTACACATACCAAAACCTAAACCAATATCTAACACAGATCCTACGCCATTGCCATACGTCATAGTTGGCGATGAAGCGTTTGGTTTATCCGAAACTGTAATGCGACCCTATGCAGGTAGAGGGCTATCATACGAAAAAAATATATTTAATTACAGGTTATCAAGAGCTCGACGTTATATTGAATGCACTTTTGGAATTCTGGCAAACAAGTGGCGCATTTTTCATAGGCCTATAAACGTTAATATAGACTTTGCCGAAGACATAATAAAGGCCTGTTGTGTGCTACACAATTTTGTTAGAACTAGAGATGGTATACAGTTTGAAGATACTTTATATACTGGGCCAATGAGTAATCTTAATACATTACATGCAGGAAGGGGTACACCGTCATCATTAAATATTAGAGACAAATATGCTAATTACTTTGTAAATGAGGGTCGTGTAGAATGGCAAGACACAAAAATATAAAAACTTGAGAGGTGTCAAGGGACACCCGGATAGAACGAAGTTGACCTCACTGGAGGCGAGTACTAGAGGCGAGTAGCGAGGCGTGGTGTTTGCGTGCGTGAGAATCGTGAGATTTTTTTCCGTCTAGCCCCCTTTCACAACGCGCGATAAGGAACTTCGTTCCAAAATTAAAATTTGTTACAGTTCGCGCCAAATAACTAAACTCAAGATGGCGTCGCGTCGGTTGCACATAGTCACTAGCTACTCCGTTACTATGCTAACGTGATTTTTTCCCGCGCCCGATACTTACCTCCAATCACAATAACAACATTTTTATATAGTTTAGTTATTTGGGGTGGACTGTCAATTACAAAATATGTAAACTACCCTGATAAATGTAAAATTAAATACATACTGACCAAAAAGAACCTTTTTTTCCAAAGAATCCTCATTTTCTCCAAAAATATCCACCAGCTCCTGCCAAGCTCCGTTTCTAATAATTTTATTGGAATATTCTGCACATTGGATGTCCCACAAAGCAGGTCTCTTTTCCACCTCATCGATGAATAGCTCGGTGTCGAAGCGATCCATTGTCACCGTCCGATACGCGCGGCTTCCGCAGAGCAACTGAACGCGCTCTAGGTACGTCAAGTAAATAGATCCGAGCGGCAACCGCGCGAATTCATTTTCTAGCGGTTGAGTGGCGGTAGCCGCGCGGTTTGTCAATCCGCGCGGACAGGTATGAACGAATTTATAGGCGCTAATGTAAATAAGATCCGCGCGGTCTAACCGCGCGATTTGCATCCGCACAGATTCCGCCATGTCTGAACTAGCTCTAAGGCGGTTTACGCACCTGTACGCGCGGATGGACCGATCATCAAAATAAACTTTTCGACAGCGAAATGCATTTTTGCTTCAACGATGATCCGCGCGGTTAGGCGCCAGCCCGTGTGTGAGGCGCCGACCCCCCGCACTGTCGTTCGCGTGAAGACACGGTGGTGATGAGAACACCGCTGGACCGCGCGGCCAGTCGGTGTACGTTTGTGAGGCATCAACGGATTTATTAGACCCCAATACAACATGAGATCCGCTTCACCGCCTACCGTGGCAGTGAGCGGTACCGTAAGTTAATCGCCTTAGGAAGTAGGGCAGGGGTTCAATCTGAAGTAAATCACAGATGCGTTGCTACTCCCGAGGACTATGATGATCGCCTCATATAAAAGCCAATGAGCCTGCAGGCACACCCTTCAAATGAAACATAAGAACTGCTTCACTGTAGAAATAGGTGCGGCGGTGATGCCTCCCTGGTTGAACCATTGCTCTACCACCTTTCAAACTTTATGTGGCAGACTAAATTCCACGCGAGCGAAGCCGCGGGCAAAGGCTAGTTAAATCTAACTTCTAAACAACTAGTTGAAATGGCGAACTTCGTTCTGCTTAAAAGTCAAAAATCTATATTACATGTACTTATTATACATAAAAAGTATGAAAACCTTCCTTTTGAATCACTCTATCTTTAGAAAAAACTGCAATAAAATCCGTAGCGTAGTTTTATAGATCTAAGCATACATAAGTACAGACAGCGAGAAGCGACTTTGTTTTACACTATGTAGTAATATATTTAAGAAATTATGTCTTTTATCTTTCGTTCATTCAAAAACTCGTCGACATTGTAAAAACATTTCATTACAAGACACTTTATTATCATGGTAAGGAGTATCCCATGTGTTCAACCACGGCATAAACTGTGTACCAAACAGTAAAATGCATGCAGAACAAATAAATTGACAGAGAAAACATACATCCTCACAAATCTTAAATTTTATGAAACATACTTCCACAAGTACTTACCAATTCTAGTGAAGGCTTTCGCGATAAGCTTGAAGTCGGCCCTGTTCTCTCTGCCAATGTCAATCGCCTTTTCACACTCCTTAATACACTTCTCATACTCTTTCTGTTCAAAGTATACCGCAGCCATGTTTGTGTAGAATGTTATGTCTGTGGGATCTAGTTCAATAGCCCGTTTGTAGTGTTTGATAGCAGATTCAAACTCCTTTTTCTTATAAAAATCGTTCCCTAGATCTTTCTCTTCTAACGCCCGTCTACGATGCTCTGGTAAGTCCTCGTTTTTGGGCTTAGGAGGCTCCTCCTTCTTCGTTGACGTGGTGGGTTTGGGGTCTGGTGCCGGCGGGTCGACGTCCATGGGCGGTGCGAAGTCTAAGCCGAGCATTACACTAAGTGTCGTGAGGACTCTCTTGTCCTCTATATTGGCGTCTAGGCTGTACATGTCGAATTGGTTTTGAGCAAGATTCTGTAAATAACCAAAAAGTATTGTAAAAAACGTGTAGATGTGGCATGTGGCCACAAATGCCGTCGTCCTATCCGGGGTCACTTGGCTTACGACTAGCATCCGCTGAAGCCCTATTTAATCGCCTCTTACGACAAACAGTAGCTCTATTATGGTCCCGGAACAGCGGCAATTTGTAGCTAACCAAAGTTAAGACTTCTGGGCTTGATTACAGATGTCATGGAAGCCAGTAACCATTAATCACCCAGTGAACTATATGCTCATTTGCTACTTCTGTATATAATAAACAATGCCAGTAAAGTGTGGATAAATCTTCATACACCTTTGTTAAGGTTAAGAAGAGATCTCTATTTGTCAGGGTCAATCCCAGTGACCAATCAATTTCCAATAACTGAAAGGTGGACGGTACAAACCTTAGACTCAAAATTTTAATTTTAAAGGAGGTCTGGAATTTTGTATCAATCTTTTATTGTAACACACTGTTCTATAAAATTTATATATAATATTCACAATCTTGTATTGTGGTGACAGTGGTTGATAAGGTGATAATTAATTGTTTCTTGACCATTCTAGTAGTAGCAAACAAATAAAATAATGATATTAATGTACTCATATACAATAATGATCCACAAGTTCATTGTCTATGTTACTGTGACTATGTCATTGTGACTATGTGATTGCGACTATGGCCTAAAACTCTCTGATTCTGCGAGAAGACCCATGCCCAGCAGTGGGACAATAATGCATTGTACCCCCCAGAATAATGATATAACTGTTTTGTAACAATGACGACCCACATAGCAAGTGTTCCAGGTTCAATCCATGGCCGGAAAAATGTTTAAATGATACAATTAAATATTTTATTGGGATCTGGTGTTTTCATATTCCATCTTAAATAAGTGGTCACTGCCACCTATGCACTATGTAAGCCACTTCAAATAGTACACGAGTACTATCTGAAGGCAACCACAAGTGTGTTGCATCTTCCATACACTAAAGTCCTAGCCTCATATAAAAGTGATTTTATAAAGTAACCTATCAATTGAATCAAAACTAAGAAATATAAAAAAAACAATTTTCAATGATTAAATGATGAAATTGTTGTGAAATATCCTAAAATGTAAATTCGTTATCTTAATTTTGGTAAAGGTAATAACTACATTGTCTTTGCAATTTATATAAGATCATCATCAAGCCTGTAGTTTTTGTACGATGTTTTCCTTACATGTTATTTTACAACTTTTTTTAAAGCAGGGCTTCCAAAATGTGAGAAAATGATGCCAATTGTTCAACAGTATGATGAAACTGAATGACTTTAGCTCCAATTAATCAACATAAATTAACCTCTCAGGTGCAAGACTTTATAACAATAGACATAAAGAACAATATTTGTGTATGTTTTATTACAGTTGTCAGTTCAACTATTTATTTATGTAATGGGGATAAAACTGAATGGTATTACCTACAAAGAATTAGACACAAAAGCAATAAAAGATAATGATTTGATAAATGACGGTAAAGCAACCATCTTAGTCCTCGGCAGTAGCAATGCATCTGTGATGAGTGTGTGTTATGCTGCTATATGAAGTTGGTTACAGATGTCCATGGGTGGCTGTAAACACCTGCCATCCAGTGGACTGTAAAATGTTTGCTAGTTCAATTGAGCTAGTAAAAATCTAGGACGTAAAAAACAAATAAGACACATTCAAAGGATGACAAGTTTTTTGTGAATACAATGAAATACAATATTTTTTGTAAGCATTGAACACAGCCTTATGATTGTATGTTACTGTTTTGCAATATTTAACATGTTCAATGCCACAATGATTTACACAAATGCATCTCCAATGCCACTGCATATTTTTCTAAAGTACTTTGAGCACACCTGGAGTCTTGCTGGCATCACTAAACAATTTAAAAGTAGTTGTAGGTAACCACTAGAGAATATATGTTATATGTGCTAGTTACCCACAGTTGTTATCATTAGATAGTATTAGACCTCGTTGTATGCATTAAAACTAGGCCTTAATCCGTTGGTGGAGATGTATTGGAGGGCTACCAATTTTGAAGTATGCTAGAGACTCCCCTCACTAAAAAAGGCTTCTATAAAGCAGAGACAAATAAAATGGATGCAGTTATTATTGAAACTGAATTTATATTTAAGCTAATGTAAATGACTCAACATATTGGGTAAAATAAGACTTATGAAACATGTTCTTAGTTTAAAGTAGTAAAATTAATATTGTGTGACTTACATGAACCATTTTCACGTACTCCGGATCCTTCATCCATTCTCTGGTCACAGGGTTGGCTCTGAGCTTCTCAAAGAGCTGTTCCGTCCTTTGCCTAGCTTCTTCAGCCTGTTTTTTGACTTCTGCGAGCCCTGAAGCCAGCTGCGGGTTCCCAGGCTCCAGTTCCAGGCCTTTTTCGTACGCGGCGATGGCTTCATCGTGTCTTCCTAAGTAAGCTAAGGCACTACCCTTTCTAGAATACCCTTTACTCCAAGACGGGTTGATAGATACAGTGGTGTTGGCGTCTTCGAGCGCCGCCGCGTAATTCCCAGCTTTGGCATGCGCGGCCGACCTATTGCTGAATAAAACGTGGTTCTTAGGGTCTAATTTGATACCCTCCGTGTAGAATTCGACGGCTTCATCGTACTTCCCAGACGACAACGCCGCATTACCCTTCTCCTTAAGCTGATTCACCTAAAACAAGTTTTTTTCATAATTTTTAATCTTCTTTCCGGTACTTACACTATCGCAATCGGAGTCGGCATAACCTCCTTACCTGATCCATGATTTGCTTTTTAGCTTATTTTTTTTTAATTCACAAACGACAATTGTTACTAAGTAATCTTCGTAACTAGTGTAAAATATAATTAAATATAGTTCTCTTTGTTCGCAAGCACAGCGAGTAGCAATTCCAAATATCTAGAACGAGTCTGTTTTATTCATGAATGAACGAACACTGACACTTCAAATTCGAGAATTTTCTCGCATAAAATATTGATTTTCGCGTGTGGCAACAACGTATAATTAATGTATAATTTTATTTTATAAACATAGTTTTTGACTAACTTTTAAAAAATAAAACTTTTGTTGTTACTGCGGATTTATACCATTAAAAACCGAAATCATTTATCAAAAAAAAATACAGGTAGTTGTTTATGAATTCTGGGGAATCATTCGAATTAAATCTATAGCGCACTAAGATTAGCTGTATCATCAATAAACCACTGCATCAATGCATCAATAAACCACTTTTAAGTTTTTTATTTTGAAATAGTAACGCGTACATTTCATTGAAAAAAATAGTGATTATATAAATTAATACGTTTGTTTAATCACCTCTGTACATTATTAGTATTAATCACGTTTTTAATCATAAGTTTCCAGCCATACTTATGTGATATTCCTATAATGATCCTTTCTCGTTTTTTGATAATTAGATTATAATGTCTTTTACTCTTTTAAAATGCAAATAAATTGTTTCAGTTATATTTTATCTGTGGATAATATATTGTCTGTGGTTCCAACAACCGTTGCCACAGATAAGAATTATCGAAATAAACGCCTCCTTCATATTTTTTTATCTGTAATACGCCAATGTCACGCTAATCGCTATTTTGTAGTGTCCGTGATTTCAATTGGCATAGACGTTGTGGGGAATACCAAGTGGTATAGTGGTGATCGATGGCCGATTGAGTGCTTCCGCGTTACAATTAGTGGTGGGCTTTGTGCTCCGGCTCCCGTAGCTCCCGGTGACTCATCGAAGTTTCCCATACATTCGTCACTATGGACACCGACGATGGAGAATCTTCAAGCAGCGGACCTATGTCTAGTTTGAACAGCCTATTTTCATTTACGAGTCCTGCGGTCAAGAAATTGTTGGGCTGGAAACAGGTATAGTCAGTGATACTATCGTAGAACCCAAAAAAGTTACACTAAGCTTTTTAAAGTTCGACCGTGTTTCTTTCTATGTTATAAACGGCTCTTTCGTTGCTAACAACGTAAAAATGGTATTTAAAGCGTGTTTACATTCAGTAGTCTTACAAAAAACCGCGAAATACGTAATTTTTAACGTAATTGACAACAGGATGTGGTGCAACATCTCGTTTATAGTTACGGATCTTGCTCGATCTGTCACTCGCATACATTATCTATAACAATTTCATGTTATTTTAATGACACGAGCAACTGGCGATCCACTTGATGTAATGTTACTGCATCTTATGTTGAATTGTAACTGGTATTTAATAAGTAAGGAAATTAATCTGACATGGTGATAATGTTTCCTGGTTTGGGCGCCATCGCCGTATATAAGTGGTGGTAGAATACATGGTTCAAGTTCTGAGGCATTACTGCTAAAAGTAACTTTATTTCCAAATAAGCCCTTGTTTAGTCAAATGTAAGACAAGATATTGGAGGTAGCTGTTATCGCCTAAGTAAAATAAGTTTAAAAAAAGATAGAAATCTATTATCCAAAGAAAAAGATAAACGCCATGAGTTTTCTGCTGAATGTTCTCAGTCGAGGTGGTTCAAACCTGTGGTACTAAGAAACAATATTGTAACTGACAATTTGTCAGTGTCCCCATAGGCCTATACAAAATAAAGACATTTCATTTTGACCTGGTATCAAGTTTCTGTATTCTGATTTGAAGGGTGTTTCTGAGGCAGAGATCTTATATGATCGATTAAACTTATATCTAACTAAAAAAAACTTCATTATAGCGGAACAATATGGTTTTCAGCCCAAATCAAGAACTCTCGCCGCCGCAATAGATTTAATAACTAAGATTAAAACGAATATTGATAAAAAAAATATTGCTCTAGGCATATTTATTGATTTGAAAAAGGCTTTCGACACTGTAAGCCACGTTAAGCTTTTACAGAAATTAAGCAATATAGGAATTACAGGCACAGCCCTTAATATGTTTACACAATATTTACATAATCGAAGCCAAGTCGTAAAGATAGGTAACTATACTAGTTCTAGGCAAAAAGTAACATATGGCTGTCCCCAAGGTTCAATAATTAGCCCATTGCTATTTTTAATTTACATCAATAATATTAACAAAATAGGGTTAAATGGACACTTGACACTATACGCAGATGATACATGTCTATTCTATTTCGATAAATCAATCCAAAATATGGTAACGAACGCGCAAAGAGATCTCGACAAACTCAATGAATGGTTTAAATATAATTTATTAACAACGAATACATCAAAAACGACATATATGATTTTTAAGGCTAAAAATAAATACTTACCAGATTTTAGACCGCTCTCTTTAAATAATGAACATATTACACGCTCACATCGAGAAAAATATCTTGGTTTATGGATAGATGATACGTTAACATGGAAATCTCACATTGAGCATATCAAAACAAAACTAATATCACTACTAGGCCTATTACGTAAAATAGCAAATTGTATTCCGAAGAAAGTAGGCATCATCATATACAACTCCTTAGTAAAATCGCATCTGGAATATTTAATAGAGCTATGGGGCTCGGCCGCGAAAACTAACTTGAATCAATTACAACGAACTCAAAACAAAATCATTAAAGTATTATTTCATTATCCGTATCGTACTCCAACATTGCAATTATATAAAAAAACAAATTTATTAAATATCCGAAATCTTTACATATACTTCACTTGCATACTTATTAGGAATTTAACCACTAGCTCAATAAAATCAAATATACAATTACATAGAAAAGTCACAAGTCACAAATTAAGAAATAGATATAAATTACAACTACCTAAAGTGAGAACGTCATATGGAAGGAAGTCTGTTTTGTTTGAAGGAGTACAATTGTTTAACAAGTTACCAAATTACATAAAGGAAAGTGAAACTCTAAGTGTGTATAAAAGGGAACTTAAAAAATACTTAAACACTAATGTAATTTAGATAACATATTTATATATATATTGTTAATTAAAGCAGCCCAGAGGCAATAGTTTAGTAAGTACTTAATTATAAATCTTGTATCTCATTTTAAGTGAAACTATGTTTTTTATGAGAAATAAATTTCTTTAAACCTAAACCTAGGTGAGTTATTGATGTCCACAGTTGAATGTTGATTACAACCAGGTTTATTGCACCTTAAAGGTTGTCACATATTTATTTACCATTTGTGCAATATTAATTGGTAGTTTATCTGATAAAATATTTTGAAAAAAGATGTGCTAAAAATATAATTGTATAAATAAAAATATAATTATGTATAAATATTTTTTTCTCTCTCACTATAAAAATTAACAATGACCAATTCAAAAGTTTGAAAGTATTTTAAAGCATATTATCACGCAAGCTGATATCTTTCAAGACATCAGTAAACTTTGTACTCAACAGTTATAGCTAAATGCGGTACGGTAGATAAGAATCTTCCATGAATTTTCTTATCCTACACAAAACATGTTCTAGGGGAGGGGTGACCAACCGGTCAATTGTGGGGATTTGTTGAATCAACCACTTCAAAGCAAAAAAGTATTTTTTAAGAGCGGAGATACACCTTATAGGAAATATATCTTATAGTTATATTTCTATGTAAAGAAATATATGGAACGATAAAATATAACTTTACTGTTTTTCCTTCAAAAAAACGTGCTTCATGGGTTACAATACTGTTTTAAAAGAAGCTTGTAATTGGTTGATCCCATGGAGATTTAATGGTGAAGAGTCGAACTTAGCTCTGATCTTGACTATAGAATGCAGTAGGGTATCTTGGCAACAAAAAATTCTAACATTAGCCTTCAAAATATCATTTATTGATTGCATGGGCTTCAATGTTCATACAGAAAAATATTATGATCTATCAATACTACAAAAATGCTAGTATATAGGCTGATAAGGGGTAGAAATGCATCTGCTGCAGGGCAGTGGCCATTTATCAATCAGGTGGACTGCATGCTTGATTGCTACTTCTATAATAAATAAATAAAAAAATGAATAGGTACAACAAATATTGATTTGTGTAGTTAAAATTGTAAAATTACAGTTGTTAAAAATAATGATTATAAATAATTGAGCTTCTAATTTAGATATAACAGGTATCAAATGTTTTTATTTTATTATAGTCTGCATGTACAAAGTCACAGATTTCAGTTGCTAACTAATTCATAATCAATCTTAGTAATGTTACATACATAGACTTATTTTGGTTGGATACTATCTAATATATAAAATTCTCGTGTCACAGTTTATGTTGCCAAACTCCTCCGAAATGGCTTGACCGATTTTTACCAAATTTCATATGCTTATTCAGTAGGTCTGAGAATCGGCCAACATCCATTTTCCAACCACCCCTTAAGGGTTGTCCACCCTTAACATTTTTTTAAATTTTTTATATGGCAAAACAACATTTGTCGGGATAGCTAGTTATAATAATAAAATATCCGGATGTTTTTAACAAAACTATGGGTTATTAATAGCTACAAAATCAATAAGATAATAATAAAAACAAAAGGAATAAGTTTCAGTTTTGTGTACTTATACTTCATCTTTATTGCCCTGCACAACCCATTGACTGCAGGCTGCATAAGAGCTTTCAATGTGACTCCTTGTTGGCAAGCTCAGAACTCTGCATTGTAACTCATAGATCTACCTAGGGCACTTGTTTTGAGGATAAATTTTCTTAACCAGTGTTTTTCTTTTGCGGGCAAATAGTAAAAGGTTACAGACTACTGAACCAATTAATTAAAAGGTTAACTAAAAGGAGATGTTTCAATCTTGGCTAGGTATATGTACACTATCTCAAAAAATCGAGAAAAATCTCAAGAATCCTAAAAAAATACTTTAAATTCATGAAAACTTGTACTTTTCTGGTACAAAACCAATTAAAATCCAGTTTTCCAGTATGGCGGAACAACTGATTTAGACAGTCTGTGGATAAAACTGTGATTGTCATTATCTGACAACTTTTTTTACTAGATCCATTTAACTGTCTTGAATATGAATGTGTCAAGTGCAAAGCTAAGACGGCATAATTATTAATTATAGTTATGACAATTAATATGACTGCGTTGGATCAGATGATCATTGACAACTGATTGTCATTGTCACAGTTTGTTTATAACTTCAACTGTCAAAATGCAATATTATCGCCGCCATTATATTGTGTTGCAATTTTAACTTAAAATTCTAGTCTTGTACCAATAAACCCAGTCGATTATAATAAAATGCTTAGTTAAAAAGTGTTCTATACTTTATTGGCATTTTTATCATATGGTGTACAGATACCTGGCCAAAGGTCCATACATTTTGAAACATCTCCTTTATGGCACTAATATATTTATAAAAAAGTATGTACCTGGTCAAACATACTCTGTTGTTAAATTTATCTATCTGTTCTCCTGCCTGTCTGAATATTGACATAATCAAAATAAGTATAAATATACCCAAAGCCATTCTTTGTAGAGTAGTTTTGATAAAAAGTGAGAAAATAAATAACATTATTTTCTTTTATGAAGTACTTATGCTAACTATGTTGCTAACTAATATTCAAGAATATATAATAATTGTTACACTATTAAGTAATTGTATTAAATAAACAAAAAAGGATAAATTCTTGACTAAGTTATGAGTTTTTTGATATGCATTTCGTAAAATAATTGTTCATGACATAACACATAATTAATGGTCCAGTTCATTAATCCTACATGATGGTGTAAATCACTGATATGTCTTTTTTATAAATATTTCTTTGCCTGGGCACATGGGCTACTCGCGGTGGCCACAAACAACAACACAAGAAGCTAGAAGCATTTACCATGTAGCCTACCATGCAGGAAGACTTACATACCAGTGTACTTTATTCTAATACATTATGTGATTTGTAAAATGTTTGTATGTTATGCTGTTGGCATGTCAAATAAATAAAATAAATAAATAAGTCTATATAAAATGTTAAGAAACTATAGAAAATATGCTACTGGCGTTTTGTGGTTTTGGCCGGTGGCCTACTAAGATGATCACTTCATTTTAAAGTAAGCTGGCAAGCACAACCTTCCACCATAATGCAAGATTACTTTCAGTCTAGAAATAGGTGTAGCTATCCAGTTGAACCATTTTACCACCTTGTGATTAAATGCCCATGTTCTCAAGACATTTATAAGTATTTCCACCAGGAAACAGGTCATCTTATATAGCTAAATTTGTTTGTCATTATGTGAATTTTAATTATTAGCAAAGTGAAAAATTAAAAACAAAGAACCTGACAGCGTTGATGTTTAATGAAATGTTGGCTATAATCGAAACTATAATTATAAAAACATTTTGTTATGTTGTAAATTACATATTGTTTGAAAACATGTTCATAAAAATTTAAGATACAATTTCAATATTATTCATACAGCAATTAAATATTGTAACAAAATAAACAAGATTTTACATTCCATCTATTTTTAACTAATTTATAAATAGGATTTGATAAAAATTTAAACCAAGTGATAACATTTCATAAGTCACCTGTTTTGCATAGAGAAATGAGTTGTTATTGATCTGTGAGTCACTGGGTTGACTCAAGCACCTTAGTTCCCAGAAACCTGACTCATAGGAACCAGTGCATATGCTATTGAATTAATAATTATAATTGTTCAGTTTTCACTGAGGGGTGGTTAATGTAGGTACTGGATGTAATTTTAGGTTTAAAAATAATATCATACTTTTTTGCCAGTCTGGAAAGCAAAAAATTGTGTGTGAATATCAAATTATTAACATTTTTGAAAGTCAATCCTCCAATGGAGATAATCAAGGCATGAAAGCTTTTCTGTTGTTACATAAAAAAAATCTGTAAATAGCCTTATTTTAATGAACAAGTTAATTATACTTGGATTAAGAAAAATAGATTAGACTGTTTTTTCATTTTTCATAATTATAAAATGCAATGAACATCTAAGTTTCAAAAATATTCATTTACTAGCTATTCCCGTTTGTTTTACCTGCATTGGAATAAATTTATAGAAAAGACGGATTTTAATGTAATGGAGTAAATTTTAGTTAAACTTATGGTCTGTGGCGACCTCCCGAAACACGTCAAGAGATGGCGCTACTAGTCTGAAACACGCTATAGAAGTATTCTCAATACCCTGTATATATACAAGTTCCGAACAAAGACTGTCAGAGCACAGCCACTCTCCAGGCATGATCACCTAGCATGGCGGGAGATCTCCCTTTGCCAAAGGTCTATAAATATATTTGCAACCCTTAACATTGCATATAGTTTTTGGTTTGATGCAATTTCAAACACACAAACAAGTAGACAATCTATTATTATTTATTCCGAATAACCTGAATTATTATTTCATTGGAATATCAAGTAATTAACTTTAAGATTTGTGTATGAATCTTAACTATTTTTTAATGATTTCTGTGCGTGTTACTGTACATCCTGTTTTAAAATTCCTTCACTGTTTATCTCCAGGGTGATGAAGAAGAGAAATGGGCGGAGAAGGCTGTAGACAGCCTGGTGAAGAAGTTGAAGAAGCGGAAAGGTGCAATAGAGGAGTTGGAGCGGGCTCTCTCCTGCCCCGGGACACCGTCGAAGTGTGTCACCATACCTCGCTCACTAGATGGAAGATTGCAGGTGAATAATTTTATGCATTTTTTTTATTATACACGTATTTTTAAAAAGTATTTGATTTTAGCCTAATATCGCGGAATTGATACATTTTAATAATTAAAGGGTAACTGTAATAATGAACAGTAACTGTTCACAAAAAGTGCAAAGTGTCGTGCGTAAAGATACAATTAGTGTTGTGTGTCGTGATATGGAACCGAAAAAGAAAAACGAACTAGACGTAGGGAAGATAGGTTAATCTACAAATAGTGCTTGTCAACGGTTTCTTCCCGCCACCGCAATTTTGCCGTGACCACGTTCCATGTTACGCTAAGTACTCACGGAGCGATTTTCACCCGCGGCCGCCGCGGTTGCGGGCCCGCAGCTTCTGTAGGATGCAGATATAAATGTAAAAAATTAAAGCAATACTCACGACGACCTCGAGATACCTCGACTGTGTCTACCCCGACTTACGCGAACTCGGAGGTAATTTCTCGACTGTCAGACTATCTACCCCGACTTACGCGAACTCGGAGGTAATTTCTCGACTGTCAGACTATCTACCCCGACTTACGCGAACTCGGAGGTAATTTCTCGATTGTCAGACTATCTACCCCGACTTACGCGAACTCGGAGTTACGCGGTTTTCAAATGTCGTCAATTCGTATTTTATCGAGTGCCATCTACGTCACACAATCTCTATATTATCGATAACATAGTCTTACTATACAACACTATTAAATAATATTGTGGGATAGTAAAGCTATGTACAACGTATGTACTATGTATGACGTATTTATTTTGTGTTACGTATTTCTTATACCTCAACTTACGAGGTTACCAATCAGTCCCATCTATCGCGAAGTTTAGGGTATTACTGTATATGAAAACTACTATATTACCTACCACGGTACTGAGTATCCCCTGAGGTAACCTAGGTCATCCCTACTTCCCTACTAATACTATAAATGTGAAAGTAACTCTGTCTGTCTGTCTGCTACTTATTCACACCTAAACAACTGAACCGATCTTTATGAAATTGGGCAAACAGCTGATAGTGTTGATAGTGTGATGTTAAATTACGTTCAATGTGCATATCACAATAGGTTGCAACTAACGTGGCGCGAGGAAAATGTTATGGAACAACATATAGACTACTTTTATCGTAGAATTCCTACTGAGTCGAGATTTGCGCGCGAAAAACTTTGCGATACATTGATTTGCACGCGGGCGAAGTCGCGGGTACAGCTAGTAAACTATGTATCTGTGTCAACTTTAAAAGGAGTATCAAACACTCACAATCTTTTGCATTTGTAATATTAGTAAGATAAACATCCTACCTGGAATAACTATCAATCTATAATTAACAAATCACAACGTTTGTTATGTGACAAATATTTATTTGAGTTGATATTATGATAAAGGCTATTTTGTGTGTTACGTCAAAATTCCACTAAATGTATTCTAAGAATTGGTATTTTTCTTGTAATTCATTAATCGGTTGGCGCGTTAATATTTTATCTCAAGATATTTCCGGAATGCTTTGATATTGATCTTAAAATAAATCGCATAAATGCAAAATACACAGAATTTTTTTCAAAGTCAGCGATCAATTGGCGACTGTTCTGCATGGTATTCATTGTTTGCATATTATTTACAGGTCTCGCACAGAAAGGGTCTTCCACATGTAATATATTGTCGAGTGTGGCGTTGGCCGGACCTGCAGAGTCACCACGAACTGAAACCGCTTGAGATATGCCAATACCCATTCAGCGCAAAGCAGAAGGAGGTATGCATCAACCCCTACCACTACAAGCGCGTCGAGAGCCCCGTTCTACCCCCGGTCTTAGTTCCGAGGCATTCGGAGTTCGCGCCTGGACATTCCCTGCTACCGTTCCAGAGGACAGCGGAACCGGCCATGCCACACAATGTATCCTACTCAGGATCAGGGTTCCCCCCTTCAGCGAGCTCGGAGCTCCCAGACACGCCACCGCCGGCGTATTCCCCGCCGTCTGATGACACCGAACCACCGGGAGAAGTAGCCCCGGTGTCCTACCAGGAGCCGTTGTATTGGGCCTCGGTTGCGTACTACGAACTCAACTGTAGAGTCGGCGAAGTTTTCCACTGTAACTCCCACTCCGTCGTCGTGGACGGCTTCACGGACCCCTCGAACAACAGCGACAGGTTCTGCCTGGGCCAGCTCAGCAACGTGAACAGGAACTCGACCATAGAGAACACGAGGCGCCACATAGGTAAAGGCGTGCATTTGTACTACGTTGGTGGGGAGGTCTACGCGGAATGTCTGTCGGACGCGGCGATTTTCGTCCAGAGCCGCAACTGCAACCACCACCACGGCTTCCATCCGTCTACCGTTTGTAAGATTCCACCGGGATGCTCGTTGAAAATCTTTAACAACAGGGAGTTCGCACAGCTGCTCTCGCAGAGTGTGAACCACGGTTTCGAAGCTGTCTACGAGTTGACGAAGATGTGCACGATTCGGATGTCCTTCGTCAAGGGCTGGGGGGCGGAGTACCACAGGCAAGACGTCACCTCCACTCCTTGTTGGATCGAGATCCATCTCCACGGTCCACTGCAGTGGTTGGACAAAGTGCTCACTCAGATGGGCTCGCCACACAACGCAATCTCCTCCGTGTCCTAACCGTGGCCCAGAATAACGCGCCCCCACCGTATTTTTGTATTTTATTTCGGTTTCTATCCGTCAATCTCACGAAATTATCTGTGCATTTGTTTCTCTGTAAGTTTAGTTTTGGTAGATGGCGACGGAATTTTAGTAAATCACTTTCAAATAATGTTTAATCGATGAAACGTCTCAGTAAATGTATGATTAGTGAAAAATATACGCGATACGTGTGTATAGTTACAAAGGTATTATACACGATCGCGTATACTTTTCCGCATGGGTATGGGGATTCATTTTATTTAATTAATGCCGTGTAGTCAGAAAGAACTAAAAATGCACATACTAAATGACGCGACATAGGATTTATATCGGATCACGCAGCATTTTTCCGAAGATCTTTTATTTGTTTGTGATGCGGTGGCGTAACTATGCCGTTCGAGGCTTGTGGCTAATTCATCGGACGGGCCTCCTACCCCTAATATAAAAACCAATATAAGAAAAGTTTTAACTATTCTAAAACTGTATTACAACTTTTTTTTACAAATGCTTTGAATTTTGTTTTTTTTTCACTTAAAAATAAACCGAAGACTAAACTTTTTTTCACCAAACTTGTATAATGAATGTTGGGAGTTGAAATTCTCCTCTGACCGGGGGCCCCTTCAGGCTAGGACCCGTGGCATTTTGCCGCCTTGTCACCCTGTAGTTACGCCACTGATAGTTAATAATTTGGATGAATATTAGTATTAAACAGACACAATACATTTTATAATTGTATAACCAATACCTAATATTTGTCAAAGTTATACAAAATTTGGGAATTTTATCATCGATGTAATTTCTATGTTGTGCTCATTAATAATGTCCTCATTATATTTCAATTAATGCCGGTTAATAATTTTATTAAAAGTTACTAAAAATCCGTCGTACTTTTGAGGTTTTCTTAAAAATATCCTAATTGTAACAGGCCTTTAGATTGAAGCGTTTTTATTTTAATGTAGGAAATATATTTTCATCTCTGCATGCTTTTGTATACACCCGATCGTAATCAAAATCGTAGCTCAAATAATGTGTCCAATTTTGATAAACGTAAGACGTCATAATTATGTTTAAGTGTACTTGTAATTACTATAAAGACATATTTTAAGAAATAATTATACTCGTGAATGTTTATGACAAGAAAAGATATTATTATCGGTGTAAATAAAGCTTGATGTTGGAATGAATGGAAGCATATGATCGCTTTTACAGTAATCGATTTCTGCAGCACAATTGAAAATGGATATCGAACCTTTTTCCGCCATTTTGAGAGAAAAAAATAGTTTCGGACAGCAATAGGACATGTAAATCGATTGAATAAGTCATTTCAAATCAATAAGTTGTAACTTTTTGAGTTGTTTCAGTTCTAATCGGTGGAATGACGCACATTTTATTTCCAGATTAAAGAAAAAATAACTCATTCGTTCACTTACCGATTGTCTCATGTCCGATTGTCACGGGTATTATCAGTGGCCATTAAAATGAAATGATACATACCGGATCCCATATAAAAATGTTCGATGTCCTTAAATATTGTACACGAAATAATCATCAAGGTAATAATAATAATGACATTATTGTAACGGTACAATGTGACCAGAATATTATTTTGTATTTTTTAATTAGATTCTTAGTTGTAAAGCAATTTTTATCTTTAGTACCTACACATACACATCGGTAAATGCTTGTGGCTCCGGAAATAAAATTTCATAAAGTAGTCATAAGTTTTGGGTCATTTTGAACTGAAAATTTCTAGCTCGGCGTTTCGTAAAGTTGTTGTTTTTGTTTTAAGTAAATTTTGTAAATAAGTTGGATTTATTACTTGAAATTGATACATTGGGGCCACACGAAATTTCATAAGTTCGTACTTTGGTAATGGATTTTTGTGTTCTATATTATTCTATGTAGTAACTACGTTAGCATAGTTTTGGTGTGTGTGGTGTTTGATAAAATGAATTAATATTGCCGGAAAGTATATTACTTTTTAAAATTAAGGCAAAAATACGTACAGGTATAGTTGGACTAAAGATTAATGCAATTTATGTTACTAAAATTGCGAGAATGTATACATATTTGTATTTTTGTCCGCGACTGTACATGAGTTGTATAATTGTGCCATCGTAAACGGGGAATGTTTATGTAAAGTGTATAATTCGATTTACGAAAGTTTGAATACTGGAGTTTGATTTTTTCGTTATAGAAGAATTAATAAATTGTAATTTTGTTACGTTTTCATTTTATATTTTGCACAAGAAAAAGCGACGGAATAATAAATCAATTCTATTCGTTCAAATTTAGTGTGTTTTTAGTCACGATGTAAGAAAAATCTCAAAATTAATTAACTTTTTAACTCCTAAACCAAATTGGGACACCGTACGCAGACGAAATTAAAGATATAATTGATCTCAAAATATTAAAGTAAGATTTCTTTAGTTCCTTCTAAAGACTCACTGTGACGTGTCCCGTTGCCTCGTGCTAGTGCACTTTATGAAGATAAACAATGTATATTTAATTTAATATATGAAATAATTTCATATTATTAATAAGTAAAATATCAAGGCGATGCGCGCACGCGGGTTGCAATAGGCGCGATTGATTTATCGATTAATTTAAGTCGTTATTAATCGCGAGAGCTGAGATAAAATTCTTATCTGCATCGATTTGGTTCAAAGAATGAAATAAACTGCAATCAACGACTATAGTCATACTATTATTATGAGTGACATAAAAAGCTTCCGCTACTTGGACTCGCATTATGTTTATTTAAAAAGCCATTGCGTGGAACATAAATTATCGATCGATGCATTAAGAGGTTTCTTGATCAACGGCTATTTAATTGCATGTGTGCGCAAAGCCTAACGTGCTGATGTCGCTCGGTATAAACAGATTTACTCTTGTATGTTATAGAAATAAATTTAGCGTCTTAACACAGTTTATAATTACGTTTTCTTTTTCTAAGTAAAATCTTTTATAATGTATAGTAACAGGATTATTATAACGCTTTATGAAGCTTAAACATTATCTACCGCTAAAGCAGTATATATTACAAAGATGTGTTCTGATTGTTTTATATAAAAATACATAGGAGTTACATTATGTGGTAACATAATGCGTGCGTACGTAATTAATGAAATAATAATACATGTTTCTGCACAGAAATAAGTATACTTTAGCTATCTGTTATAAAATATATTAAGATATTAATATGAGGTTGAAAGTTGATATAGTTTTTATTTTATTCATTGATTTAACGCAGATATAATATTATACTTATATAGTTATATATATACTCTATACTCACCGTCCAATAATGCCTCAGTTTTAACTATACAACCTCCGAACAGTTTTTTAAATTTGGTATATATTACAGCTGCATAATTATTATACATAAAATGTGCACTATTTCTATTGACATATTTATTTAATAATAATAATATTATAATGAATTTGTGACTATTGTAGTTACAATTTATTATGTGTATAGTTTAAAAACCCAAAGTTTTCAATTATATATTTATAATACATTAATTATAATTGTGCCTTTGTAATAACATACATTTGCCTTATTAAATAGATTGTACACATATACGCAAGAAAGATATGAATAGTATTTTCATATAATTATAATGACGGATACTTATTTTGTTTTACAATTGATGATACTGGGCGCCTATAATATGTCCATTTTGTCAATATAATCGTGATTGTGAGCCTTATAAAATGTACTAATTATCGTACAGGGTTTATAACTGCTGGTTCTATTTTAATAAATTACACTGAGTAAGTGAAAACACTTGAACGTAAAGTAAATATTTGAAAATGTATAATTCGTAAATTTGTAAAAAATACCCGATTAAATGTAAATTTATATACAATACAATAATTGGTAAAAACAATTAGTTCGGTATTAACGCTGTTAAAGACTCCAGGCTTATAAATTAAGTATTGTGTTTGAAGTTTTATAATAGGATCAAATGTATTTATATATTTGTGTATACTAACTTAGCAGGAGCTATGAGTATTATATATACATACAATTATATATATTTGAAAATATTTAACTATTTAAATAAAATGTTTCAATTAAAATTAAAATAGGTGGGACACTTTCGCGCAATATGGATTCCATTCGTCTCGGTGACCACAATAATAAAGTTAACAACGTAATACATATGTTAAAATATTTAGGAATTCTTTATGGGTGAATCTTTTTTGATTTGTATTTCGCAAAGTACTTCAATTATTTAAATTAATAATACAACCGTAATAAATATAACTGTTACTCATCAACAAACAGAAATTTCGAAGGCATCATAAATTCTTATTTAAAATAATTAAATATAAATTATAGTAAGCCTATACAACCGAAGTATAGCTATGACAACCGAAGGTGGTCTTAGTTCCGGGAATTAAAAAGTATTTGTATAATATAATCATTAAAAACTTGATAGAATGTACAATTCCGCGTTCATGTATAATATTATGTACATTAGGATTCACTGCTTTGTTCTTAATGTTAACAAATTGAAAATATTTTGCGAACATTGTTTCACTGTTTATAAATTTTAAAAAATCATTGTCATTATTTTATTATATAATACGGACAGGACTTGTATTGATATACATAATATTCTAATATTCATATGATATTCTAAACTCTCTAAATAAAATTTAATTTATAGATAAACAGTGTATAATTAACTCATAAATAAAAAAAATCATGTTTTAATATAATCATCAAAATTAAATATGTATAATTCAATGCGATACATAATGTACAGTCACGAGCAATAAGATGTGACTATGGAAGATTGGCAAAAGTATCTGACCCAAGGAGTTCAATAATATCTGACTACACGAACGCAGCAAAAATATCTGACGTTGATAAGCAGCATAATGCAGTAGTGTCAAAATTATGTGATTTGACGTTCATCTACATAGTCTACATAGTCAGATATTATTGAACTTCTTCTTGGGTCTGATACTTTTGCCAATCTTCCATAGTCACATCTTATTGCTCGTGACTGTACATTTAATTAACTTGAAATCATATTGACAAAAATAATTAAAAAAACATTGACGTTTGTTCATTCCTTAAAAATTGTTTGATTTTATAGTACGAAACATTTTTTGTAAATATTTTAAGGTTGACATTTGATAGATACAATGTTTTGGAGTGGTCGCTATGAGTAAAGATTGTTTCAAGCTTTTTGTGAGGTATTTGGATGCTATTTTTTTGTGATATTTAGCAATATTTATGTATGGACGTGTGATTATATGTTCTCTAAAATGCACGTCTTATGATATTGTTATATTACATCTCTCATTCTCTCATTTCGTTTTTGTTCCACTGATGGCCATGAGTCTTTTACATCAGATTTTTTTCTGAAGCAAACCCTACTTTTTGCTACTATTATGATAAAGAGCTGTATTTTATGAATGTTATGGACCAGTATCGTATTATTTGAATGCTAGTAACCACTTAAGATCAGATGGACTACATAAAAATAGAAATATAAGTGTATATTTCTCAACTATTCTCAATGGACCCAGTAAATCCGTGTTCATCAGTGGTATATCATTTTTGCAGGCGTTGTAGATTTTAAAAGCTATTGATATTGGTTAGCAAAAATGCATAGTAAAGATTATAAATTATAAATCTTGCATAAAAAATGCATCCGGAAACCTCAGTTGTTGCGTTGTGATTGTATGTGTCGTGTAACGTGTTTGAGCTAAAATAGTTATAATTTTAACGAATTATACAAGACAAATTGAAAATTCACCTCTAAAGATAATTTACGATGTATAAGTATAAGTTATACATGTTTGGATGTTTGGCTCGTTAAACTGGACACTTACTATGGGATTTTTAAGCTTTGGAAATAAATTTGTACAATTTTGAGCGCCTTATCAATGTTTAATTTGGTTTGTGGTGATCGAAAATTCGAAATAGTAAGTGGTCAGTGCTTGTCGAATAGTGTGGAGTACTGTCGCAGTACAATAAGTTAGGAGTAAGAGTAATAGATGCCATTTGTTCGTGTAATTTTTATTATTATGGATATTTTTCTCCGTTTAGTACATAAATAAAGTTCTTTTATTTAGATTTTTGTGTTTTTTTCCTTAAGTGTAAAGTTGGCCTTAATATAGCTGAAATACCGGCGCGAGCTTCAATAATTCTGCCCTTGGAAAATATCGGTCTTAGTCTGGTCATTTCTCCTCGTGCTTACTGCTTGTACTGCCCTAGTAACGGCATTGGAAATACCAACCAATCATATGTCTAATTGTAGTGTTGTCGCAGGCTCGGATGTAATTGAGAGGCGTGTTGATGGTTTGATGTCTTTATTGTTACTAACTTAATACTACTCTAACACTAACTTATATTATATGGCTTAGCTCCACACCACACCTCCTGAAGTATTCGAAAAAAAAAAAATGAAATATTTGAATTTGATTTTTTTTTAAACAAAGCCAAAAAAAGAGAACATAACATATTTTGAAGTTGGTGTAGAACAAGCCTCCTTAATTATAATAATTAACAAAAGTAATTTTACTAAGTATATCAATAGTACGTAAAAGATAAAACATGATACATAACCATATGATATTAATCTTAAATATAATTAAATACAAAAAAAAAACGTCAAATCCGATTATCAAGTCATATCCATGAATAAATTCCCTCAATAGGTAGATACTTAGGTATATCAAATCAATTTAACTAGGCGCCAATAGTCACATCCAAGTTTTACAGCTATATCAAGTCAATTACATCACAGTATTATTATAGATATTTGTACCGTGATTACATACAACACAACTCTTGTTTAAACATTCACAAGAACTTGTTTATTCTTATTTATTATATAATCTTTATATCCCTTCATTTCTTACATTTATTATTTATCATAACATTTTACTTCATATCTTCTCTCTTTACAATATTTTAACTCTTCTTTATACCTACCCATTTCTTTCACGTATACGGCTCGCGTAACTACATGATCAAGTAATTGGGCATAAATAGTATTTTCACTTCTTATTAACATTCTTAAATTCTTTCATTATTCCATTAACCATTTCTTTCACACAGACGACTCGCGTACGGTATGATCAAGATTTCCTTACACTATTAAAATCTTTCTTGCAATCCTAAAATTTTATTTCTCTCATATAGAACCATCTTAAAAACTTATTTAACATACAATATTTCAAAAGTACGTTAATATTTTCTTAATTATCAGGGGATCAATCCCGATTATTACTAAAAATACTAACTTACAGAAGAAATCCATACATAATTACCTACCATACATACCTCTCATAAGCCTATATTTTGATTTACTATTAAACTCTAAATTAGTCATCATGTCATTTCACTTCAATTCAAATCATAATATCATGTACTATTTCTTAAATCGACAATACTTCAAATTAAAGTTACAAAAATTATGAATGGTAAAATTATAAAAGATCTAAGTACATTCATAAATATTGCATAGCAACATTGGTTACCTGTAAATGGACATGTAATAAGAAATGCATCAGCATTGCATTGCAATCCGAATCTTACACATTCCATTCCTAAAATGAAGTGTAACGGGAGTCACGACACGTTTTTGATTATCAGCTAAATTAGAACAAAGAAATTTTATACTACTGTTGCTACCTGTGTTTACTTATACTTTTAAATTTAACGAGATGTTATTATTACTTAAAAACATTAATAGAAATTTCATGTACCTATATAATAAGATGCGATAACCAATTACATTATAACAATAATAACTTTCTCATTATAAAGTTTTTTTAAATACATTTAAATTAGTTCATCAAAACCCTTTTACATTTAATTCAGTTGCTACATGGAATAGGAATCCGTATAAAGACGTACAATTTATCAACAAAAAAAATCAATGACTGATGATAACTAACATAGATATAAGATTTATATTACGACAAATAATCATTTTAAAAATTTCAAAACTTTTTTTTTTAAAACAAAATTTAGTTATTTTTCAGAAAAGTAAGATTGCAAATGAACAAAGTTATATATGTAGTTGTTTTTTACCATTATTAATATCACGCTGGCCACGTAGAAGTTCGTTAGTCAATCTACGGAGTTTGCTGCTGGGCTGCGACGACCATTGATGGGCGGGTGACAATAATTTACAACGTGAGCAGATGAAGATTGCGACGTCCTGATGCATTATTTAGCCGGCGTCACTTTTCAAGATGTACCGTTGACAGGCTGATTGCTGGGGGTTTTTTCTGGTTTTCGTTAATCGATGATGTCCACGTCTTCCTCCATACATTTTCTATACGAATCTCTATCTTCGAATAGTAGATAGTTATTTTTTGTCTCTCAAAAACATTTTCTACATTTCCTTTTCTTCTTTAGGTATTTTCAGGTTTTCCGTCCGGTTTCATGTCCGCGATGTCTTCTAACATATTTCCTTATGAATTTTCTTTCTTCTTCAACGCCTCCCGGTACGCGTGCAACGTGGCAGCGCCACACGCGCACCGGTCTGGCAGGGTCGCCATGTAGTGTTGTCGCAGGCTCGGATGTAATTGAGAGGCGTGTTGATGGTTTGATGTCTTTATTGTTACTAACTTAATACTACTCTAACACTAACTTATATTATATGGCTTAGCTCCACACCACATAATTTCTAAGAATTTAATGTAGAAAAATAAGGATTCTTTAGCGAGGTAGCATTCGATTCGGATCTCATCAAACAAAATCTAGGTTTAAAAACTTTTAAAAGTAAGTAATTGAATATAGAACATGGGTTCTATCTGATGTCAATGAGAAATGCGCTTCGCCTCGATTTTTTCACCAAAAATAAATTTCCCGCGCCGGACTGGCTCAGTCCCGTTTTCCGGGAACGACCGGACTTTTGCACAAAAAGGTAGACAATTGCAAATATAATTATTAAAACTTAAGTTTTAAGTACAAATTTTAGCCGATCTGCAGTTTGTTGACCAAAAAAAGGTCAATAAATCTTCCAGCCTGAGGACTGTTGTCCCGCTTTTGACTACGTAGTCCTGCTTTTTTCACCCAAAAAGTTCCCGTTAGAAACAAGTAGGTATGGCAGTGGTAGCTCCCCGGTCGAACTACACTGGTCCTACTACCTTAGCAATAATTAGCGCCGTTTGATTTAACCTTCGTCCTTACTCCCGTACTAAGCAATCCTCGGGAGCTGCCATCAAATGTAGGCCAAAATACAAGGAGCGTTACGTCAGCACCGATATTGTATCATTGCATTAGGTAAGTATTCTACTTACGTTCTTACTAGGTTAAGCTATGAAGACACTGCTGCGCTCCACTTAGCGCCCGGATACTAAAAAAATATAAATAATATTATTAGGATTTTTTTTCTACTACTAGTTTTATTTTTATACGATTTACGTAGCTAATAACCATGCAGTCAACAGGGCGATAAGTAGGCAATGCCGTCTGTAACAACTTCATACTTAACGAGAGTTCTATCAGTAATTACCTATTCTCAGATGCGTTGCTAGTCTTGATAAAGGAGAAATAGCAACAATTCCACCTGACCGCAAAAACTGCTTCATGCTAGAAATAGGTGAGGTGGTACCTCTCCTTGGTGGAAGTCCGGTTTCAAAACTTTAGGCGATTTGAATTAGATACTACAATGTGTCCCTAATAACGTAGGCTATCGTCTAGCGAGTTATAAGTATCAATTTCGTGCTATAAAAGAACCCACATAAATGTTACGTCCGTTTAATAAACGTGCACTTTAAGCTACCAGAATGGAACGCATTTTCATTATTAAAAAAAATACAAATTTCCCATTAGGTTCAATTTATCTTCGACGTGCCATATATTAAGCATAATAGAGTTGATTTCTTGATACTCCCCTTTTGAAGGGAAGGTTTTTTTTAGAGATGTCGCTTTAGAAGGTACCAGACGCTTGGTTATGTGGGATTCTTACTGCACTTAAACCTCCCATCCCCATTAGCGCTGTGAAAAAGACTCCGGGATTTTCAAAGGAACGCAACCGGAGTCCTCTAAGCCTGAACTGGTAGGTCTGCATAAACTTTTGTCCCTCTAATGGTGAATGAATTCGCCACCACGTAATTGATTTTCAGCATCGTCACGGACAATACTCCAGGTCTCGTTATTTTCCTAAGCCAGCTTAGCATTTACACAAAAAATAATCCCAGGTAACAATAGGAAAAGCCGAAAGCGATGTAACAGTAGCAATGGAATAATATGCAATTTATCGCGCCTAACGTCCGTCTGCTGAATACAAATAGCGTGTGTCACGGTCGGCGCACGCGCACCCGCGGTGAAAATTGGCACCTTTGTCACACGAAGGTTGCGTTTGGAGTAAAGGTCGAATTTTCATCCAATAAGGAAAAATTCAATTGTACTAACTTTTAATTTTATTTTTGTATTACATATAGGAAGACATTGCATTTATTTTTTATTAACGTAATTAAAATTAACTGTATATATAAAAATAATGTGCAATAAAAATATATAAAGCAGATACATAGAAAAAAATAGGGTGCAACAACAAAATTATTTAAATCATTTTAAGAGACATTTTGTTAATCTTATTAATAATTACCCATTAATGATATACTTATAAAGGCAGTACCTAGTTTATACAGATGTTTATGTGTTTGTTACTCTCAGTCACAAAATTTTGGTCTGATTTCGCAATGAAATTTGGCACTTAGTTTATGATCTGGACTAACACATGCGATACCCATTACAGTGGTAGTAGTTCCTTTGGAGATCCCGGAGTCCTCTTTATAGCGCCGAGGACGGCCACCGGGGGTTTTAGTGCGGCAAGAATCCCACATAACCCTGCGTCGTTCGCACGGCGTTGGGTGTCTTTTGAAGGTTTACCTCTCGAAAAAAATCCTTAGTCAGGATATATCCCTTAGGATATTGTACCTGGTATATAAATAAGTACTATCACCCCACTCTTTATTATAAATACTTAAATCTCTCAACCCATTGTTGTCCCACTACTGGGCACGGGTCTTCGCTCAGAATGAGAGAGTTTTTAGGCTGTAGTCCACCGCGTTGGCCAAGTGCGAATGGTGGACTTAATTATAAGTACTCAATACTCAAAGTATTATTGTGAAAGTAAATACAATATCTCTGTCATGAAATTTCTAACGACAATTTTCTTTCATACGAAACGTCTTGCGAATTTAAAAATAAATCTATAAACAATCTATTTTCATTTTTTGTTCTACATTAAACTATTTTCATTTTTTGTTCTACATTAAACTGGAGTCTTACCCAATTAGTTTATAAACAATATTTCCCAAAAGAACGGTAAAAGGTACTGTGAAGAAGTAGAGTCTTGCATGAAAAATTGACATTATTCCGTAAAAGTTAAAACATTGCCTCCACGGTACACGTTTCACGCTTAGATAATGAAAATCTTACAACAATGCATTTTGCAACTTTTTACCGGCTTTGGACGTAACTTTTCAGGGATTTGTGCTATTGTTTAATTTACGATGATGCATGAAATGCAATTATAGGTAGGTATAGTTTTTCTTGTGAGGTAATCTTTACCTTATAGTACCAGTGGAGAAGTACCACCGCCATACCTATTTCTAGCGTGAACCATTTCTTGCGTTTCGATGGAAGGGTGTGGTTGCCGGCACATTTTACATGAGGCGACAATGTCCTTGGTAGTAGCAACGCATCTGTGATTGACTTCAGATAGAACCCATGGTTTAAATTAAGTTATTTACAGATGTCCATGGGCGGCAGTGACCACTTACCATCAATTGGACTGCGTGCTCGTTTGCAACTTCAATTAGGTAAAAACTTACATTGGTGGATTACATGTTCGTTTGATACTTAAAATAAAGACCGCAGTGACGAACAGAAGCTTGGTTACATAAGACATGTCAGAGCCTACATAGGTATCTATTATTATCGGTGTCGAAACATCCAATAGGTGGGCACTGGTTCAAACAGCTGTTATAGTTTTACCCAAACATTATGCAACATTGTTTATCATCGAATCTCGATTACAGTGAGGCCCAGGTACATAATTAACAGTATTTTGTAATGGCAGACACTTAGAGTAAGATTATTAAAAAAAGGCTCTGTGCGGGTCAGATATGCGTTCAAAGGGTTCCGTACCATATACATGCTTATTTATGGGAGCTCCCTTTAAATATTTATTTTATTAAGTCATTTATTGGTTCTCATAGCAGCAACAGAAAAACATCATATATTATGTATCTGACGACCCGCGTGGCGCACCGGTTACCGTACCGGTCTGACACGCAGTGGGTCCCGGGTTCGATTCCCGGCCAGGCAGGTATCTGAATGATGAGTTTAGATTCTTGTTCTGGGTCTATGTATTCGTCTTTGTGTGTGTCCCTGGCACCCACGACACAGAAGAAGATCCTACTGTGGGGCTATGAGTGTAGAAAGCGTTTTTTTTATTTGTAAAATTTCAACTGGCAGCATGCCACGGTTCATGAGATACTAGTAACAGATAGACGAAACAGACGGACAGTGAAGTCTTAGTATTAGGTCTCGGTTTGGGTACTTAACCCTGAAAAGCAATCATTGTTTGTATAATTAAAATAAATGGCTACTTATAATAAATAGATGTTAAGGTCTCTACGTGCATAAATGTCAATAAGAATTGGTAAGATAGATATCTATTTGAAAACGACATTTATTCTGTCCTTTTCTATTAGAACTAAGTTCGCCATCCATTTTTCAGCGATTAAAGTAGGTACTTTAGATATAAAAGATAGAAAAAAGGAACATACTTATAAAAGAAAATACTAAGACTGTATGTTAAAAATAAATATAGCTTGAAAGTCGACGATGTTGAAAAACAAGTAGCAAATGTACATCTGTAATGGAGCCTAGTAGTAGGTACTTAAATCTATGAGGATCTACGGGGAGCGGGGGGGGGGACGCTATCACCGAGGACGCCGATAGCATCTCCCCTGTGCGGTGCCCCTGTAGCCCCGGGACCAGAATCTCTGCCTGTCGTACGAGGCGATAAGGGGCTTTCGGGGTTGTGGGCGGCTAGAGTGGGAGCTCGAACCGTCCAGCCAAGCGAACCCGGGAAGGACGGTGGCATGTGTGGTCGCACGCCGCCGTAAATAACAGAAGGTGCGGTGAGCATATTCGCTTATCAGGGAAGAGCCTGGAATAGGCATTGCGCTCGGTGGACTCCGGTTGTGTTCCGTTGGAGATCCCGGAGTCCCACCCGCAGCGCTGAGGACGGCCACCGGGGGAGATTTTAGTGCGGTAAGAATCCCACATAACCCGCTTCGCTCCAACGGCGTGGTACCTTTAGAAGATTTTCCCTTCGTAAAAAAAGGTACTTAAATCTGCTGTTATATCGTACTGTAAATAGGCGTGGTGTGTAGGCGGTGTTTTTGCCAAAGTCCTGTCACAAAGGACTCTACTACCTTCATAAGTTAAACTACACAATATTACAATGTTTCTGTGGTAGACCAAATACCTTAAATTTAACTAAATGAAATATTTAGTCAAACGATTAACAATTTGCGGTTGTGTCTTGAAATTGATACTAGCCTGCGTCAAGGGACCGCTAAGGTCAGGCTGGATGCACTGAAAAGGGTTTTGGGCCCAAGGATAAGTCCGATATGTGAGAAATATAAGTATATCAAACAAATTGTAGGCTTTAGGTGTCCATTCTAAAATAGTTTAAACACTCTTATTAGCCTGTATACCAAAATATATTAGTTTGGCTACATCTTTTAAATAATATAAGCGCCCTCTGTTGGTGTCAACTGGTCTTTTGTTTTTTAGTATTGTTTTTTCTTTTAAAATAAAAAGAAATACTATCAGACTGTGATCTGAACTTGATACGGTTGTTCTATTTTATATTTATGTATTTTATATTTTTATTTTAAGCACAAACAAAAGAAGTAGAGTTCGTCATCACACACACGCTGGCTTATTGAATTAGATATTTTTTAAGGTGTACCTTGAGAGCAAAGTCTAGCGTCTATACACAACTTTTAGTCGAATAATTATATGGTTGTACATTTAAAGTATATGGTAATGTATCGGTCGTTTTTTGATAACATTCAACTATCATCGAACAAACAATCGTTCCTCGACTTGGAAAGGCAAAAGTAGAAAACGGACACATAAATCGATAACGATATCTTTAAACCGTAGTTAATAGGCTATTTGACAGGTTTTTAAAATCCATTTTATATTATCTAGCAGAGGTAAAGGAACCCAGTAAAAGTTGTTTTTTAATTTTGGTACATATTTGCTGAAAAATATCAAATTAAAAATTCTATATTTAAATAGCGCGCAAAAACACTACTTTGACAATATGGCGGGTTGGTGACGTCACTTGCCTATATTGTCATCTGTGGCTCATATCATTCACATACATTTGTTGTAAACAAAAAACGAAAGTTTACAAGCAAGTGACTTCATCATAAACCCGCCCAATCAGGAGCATTTTGTGTCACGTGACAAACGTTTAAAAAAATGCATTTTTATTTAAGGATTTTTAAATAAATTTAATTATTATTTTCAACTTATGTTAATAAATAACCATTCTTAAACTCATAATATATACTGATAACAGTAATTGACTTAATTTTTCGCATTGTCAAATAGCCTATTCAGTTAGGAAAGATCGTTAAACTGCGGTTTCGGTTTAAAGATCTTTCCCAAAAAGACATTATATGACTGCATGACGATCAAATAGTTTGTCGACATTAATTTTAATAAGCCATTTGATCGTCATAAAGTTATACAAGCACAAAGCTGGATACAATTTTAATTAATTTAGATCTATTTCTGATAGAAGTCGTTAAAGATTTACCTTATTATCTAGCCTCAAACCATAACACAGTCAATATTACCATTATAAGGGCAGCAGTCGGGTTGCGTGGGTTCATGCCGCCCTGGGCTGAAGTAGAATTTACCTACTGGTCAGTAAATTTTTGTTGGCGACGAAAATGTCGCAAACCGTACTTAATCTTTGAGATCTGTCTCTACAATTTGACATTCAAAAATGAAGGTCGCCATTATAAACATTTTGCCGCTGTTTAAATAAATTTCCTAAAAAAATATCGATTATATAATCGAAACAAATATTTTTTGTCGCCTTTAAGACGTGCAGCCCAGGGTGCACCGCCCCACGCTATGCCACGCTTATGCCAAGGCAGAAATAAGTAAAAAAATAGAGGATATTCCTTTTTTTTCTTATTTCTTCCGTAAATGTTGCATATTGCTAAGCCGACGTAGGTTATTTTCGTGCAAAAGTAATATATTAAGTAAGTAAAAAGTAAGCTACTTAGAATAAAACATTTAATTTTGATCAGTTACAAAATACTCGTATTGGTAAATCGATAACAAACGTTTCCTAATTGAGTCAGCTAATTATCACAAACTATGATTCATAGGAAATCCTTCATTAGGCGATATTCAGAGACGGATATCGTCTTTAATATTACTACTTTACTACTTACGTAATGTTTATAACAAGTTTTATTAATAATTAACGTGTAGATCGTAAGTAGTTTTAATTCAATACTTGATTTAATATAGAATGTAATTTAAAATGGCGGATTTAATGTTTGGGAATATGTTAGAGCCCAATATGATTCAATATTGCTACAGCTTGACTCCTTTACTCTATAAATTGTGTTTTAGGGACTGTTCTCTGATTTGAAGGATGGGATAAATGAGAGAAACTTTTATAAGACTGAAATAGTAAATTGATGACCCTCGTGGCGAGCGGTTGCCATAACGGTGTGACACGCAGTCTCGAATACTGGTTACACAGGATTTTTTTTTCTGACTGAAGTAGCAAACGGGCATGAAGTCCTCCTAAGTCCAGTCCAGGTAAGTGGTCACTGCCGCCCATGGACATCTGTAATCAACTTCATACAGAACATGGGTTCCATCTGAAGTCTATCACAGATGCGTTGTTACTCCCGAGGACTATGATGGTCGCCTCATATAAAAGTGTGCCGGCAACCACACCCTTCCATCGAAATATAAGAAATGCTTCACGCTGGAAATTGGTGTGGCGGTGGTACTTCACCGGTCGAACTACACTGGTTCTACCACCTTCAAAAATTAAGAATTTATATGCTTGCTCTAGGTCTGGTTGCTTATTTATTCGTCTTGTATGTATCTATTGCACCCACGACACAAGATAAAATTCAAGTATGGGGCTATAAGTGCAGATAGCGTTTAAAATAATATCGTTTAGTAAATGTCTATGCAGTCAAGTTGATGGTAAGTGAATACTGCTGTACATCAAAATCTATAAGCCACATCATAAGCATCGGTAAGAACAGAGTTTCTGAGTTAACTTAAAGGTGTTGTTAGTCTCGAGGACTAAGAGAAAGGAAAAAATATGAATATGGAAAAATAAAAATGTCGTCAATTTAAATTATCGTTTTTATTGGAACATCATATTTTGTTTCAATGCCGCAATTAATATTTTACTAGTTCCGCTATTATATTGGACAAAACTTGTGTAATATGTCTTATTTTTTACATATTATAATACATTATATCAATTTAGGACGAATTTACGCATAAAAAAACAAAGTGTCAGTATAAGTTTTATTTATTATATCTAGTTTTGGCGGTCGTGATTTAAATGTAACTTGTTTAATTTAAAAATAATTAGTAAATAGATAAATTATTATGATACGTTTGAACAAAATATAATAGTTGCTCATGAGATCATGGAAAGTTTTAATTGTTAGCATTATAATTACTTGCAGCACAATTTTCTTGTTTTATTATGTTTAGCTCATGTTTTAATAACCTACTGGTTGAAACTCGGCTTTTTAGGCGAGGGTCGCAGGTTCCATAATAGTCGTGCCTCGCTGATTATTCTGTAATGATGTGCGTATTTGAAATTAATTGTTACTGTTTTACAGCGAATAAACCCTCATAGGAAAACCTTTAAACCTAAAAGTTCGCTAAAAAAGTTGTCAAAGGTGTGAAGTTCACTAACTTACACTTGAACGAACGAACTTACGATGACCTTGAACTATAGCCAAAAACTCTTATTCGGTAACCCGTGTCCAGCAATGTTACAATTATGAATTAACGGTTATATGTTTACTTACAGATAAACAAAAATACATTCCACATTCATAGCCCCACACTAGGATTTTCTCATGTTTCATGACATGGAACATGAGAAAATCCTAGTGTCAAACACCAACATCCTAGTGTCAAACATCAACATCCAACAAACACCAGATCAAGAACAAGAACATAATTTATTCAGACACTTGCTTAGCTGAGAATCGAACCCGGAACCCACTTCGTGTCAGACCGGTATGCCGACCGCTCCGCCACGCGGGCCGTCATTATTTCGTCACCAACAAATATTTGGACTAGTTGCTATCTCCTAGCTCGGTGTTATGCCCTGCCCGTACAATACTAGCAACAATTGAACTTGCAAACACGCAACTGTCTCCGCCCACCACTATGACTAATGGAATAGCTATTCAAATCAAAATACCTGCATGCAAGAAATGGTATGTATATTAGTGCAAAAGATAAGCAACTAGCTAAAGCCCGCAGCTTCGCCCACGTTAAAAAAATTGATGTATCGATTGTCCCACGGGAGTAAGATATTTTCCCACAGTAAAAAGTAGCCTATATGTTAATCCAGAGTATCAGGTAACTCCCTACCAAATTTTATGAAAATCGTGAAGAAGTAACAAACATACACACTCACAAACTTTCGCCGTTATAATATTAGTATGATGTAAATTAATAGTACGATTTACTATAGGCTTATATCAGATTAGCCAACTCGGACTTGATGAAATGACATATTTTTAAAACAGACGGCCCCTTGGAAGCCTATTAAATTCGAATCCCATCCCTACTTTAACTAAAAAATATATTTGGACACCCTTTATTCGCTGACTGCCGCTTTTGGAACTCCGTCGTCTGTTTAAATTTTCAACTTCAAGCCTCTTAACTTTTAGTAACCAGCTGATATGAACTGGTCACCCCTAACTAAGCCGTCAGGTAGAGAACATTGTAGTTCGCTTATAAGACTCTAATTTAGGAAAAATGATGGAAATTGGAGGTGAGGAAAGATTCTTGAAGAAAAATTTGTTCTTTAATCGCTTCTTCTACATGGGTACAACAAAATTATGAAGTGGTGCTTAGTTATTGGTATTTATGGTTGAGGCCCCCCTTTGAGCGTTTAGTGGCTCATGTTGGAAGACCTCGCTCTTCCATAATATTTAGGTATACTTTTTGCAGACATGTTTTAATTATTACAATTTTATATGTGTATATATTTATTTCAATATTCCAATTCATAATTACTTTTTGAAGTGAAACTTCTTTAGGCGCATGAGGGTAAATTTTTTACAGATGAAACGTCACGCCGGTATGCAACGGAAGTGTCGGAAAAGAGAGAGAGAGTGATCGAGACCGATTGAGAGAGAGTAAGACAGGGCGAACGTAGCATGAGCAACTAGCCGTGGAGTGAGAGTAGGGAGCAAGCGAGTGAGAAAGATTGAGAGAAAAAGTGAGACAGAGCGAACGTCGTATGACGCCTTTTTCCCTTCCTTTTAATCTTGGAAATTTAAAGTTTTAGATTTGTATAAATATAAACAAGATTTATAAATTAGTTCGCCAAAGAAGTTTCACTTCTGACATGTGTACTTTGTACGCACGCATGTTTTTTACTTCTTAATAGAAAACCTAAAAGTAAAACGGAAGTGCCGACAAAATTAAATTAAAGGTGAGTGACATGGAACAAACGAAAGGCGACATTATCGACCGTCATCGTACAAAAAACATCTCGAACGTTATATTATTAAGTTACTTAAAAAGTTCAAATTACATTTTACTTCCTGGAGCTAGTGATCAAATAAGAAGAGATAATCGTTAAGCAGGAGCAAAAAGTAGTGCCCACCAAAGTAGGTAACCTTTTTCAAGATTAGCTCGACCAAGGGAGACGGATCAATAATCGAGTTTTTTTATTTTGTAATGTAAATATTGCAATACAATGTTCTGAAATTTATGTTCTGGATTGTATTTTAATATTTATCAATCCTAAATCAGAAACACAATTTTTATATTCAAAGAATGGTTGAGTAATAAACTATTAGGTAAACTTAAATAAAGAAGGTAAATTAAGGTTTGAAGGTGGTAGAACCAGTGTAGTTCACCCGGGGAAGCGAGGAAGTACCAGCACTTGGCCAGCGCGGTGGACTATGGCCTAAAACTCTCTCATTCTGAGAGAAGACTCGTGACCCGCTGTGGGACAATAATGGGTTGTCGAGAAGGTAAAAATTCGAAAAGTTTCAAATATATCTTTTCATAATAATCACAGTTTTTTGACAGTTCAGGACAGTTTCATTTCGTCAAAATGTAACGAAAAAAATCCATACAAAGTTATTTTGAGAAATGTAATCTACACCCATAACCGTGCCTAGCACCCAGTGTAATGTCATCATCAAAACGCACTTGCTCCAAATAAATCCAGGTGACGGCCGCAGGTTTCACTTACGCCTATATTTCCTAGGCAAGGAGCTCATTAATTCTCGGTGCATTTTATTGCTTAAAACATTAATTACTTACTCTGTTAGCTGAAACACTAAGTTAGACTTGCATCTAGTATTGTGTGTTCATTTTTGCTGGTTCTAATTAAGTTATTAGGTACATATATTACAGACTACGTAATACACAATTATTATTTTTTGAACGGTGTTTAATTGCTTAAAATTTATGTTGTTATTTTGTATAAGATTGATATAGTACAGGATCATGCGGTTCAGTCCATGGTCACAGCCACACATGAGTGAAGAAACGTATGCAACTTATGTTAATACCAGTCTATGAATACTTATGAATACCAGTCTATGTGAAATAATCACATTTATCTTAATATTCACGAGGACTAAGATAGCCAGCACATTTAAAAGTGACACGTGATATACACCCTTGCGACGGAACGCAAGAACTGTTTCAAGATATATTCAAAAGTTCGGTGGTGATTCTGCCATCTTAAATTTACCTCATTTAGCATAAAAACGGCGACATGAACATTACTACTGGTATTTTATGTAACTCCAGAAAAGATAAACAAAAGTTAATTGCGGAAAGAAAAATGTATCAAATCAAGAATTTAAAGGCGTAAAATATGACCTACAATATTGTCTTTTAGCGCGGGCCTGTTGGAAGCTAGTTACTATAAAATAGTTGTGAAATAAATTATTAGTCAAAGCCGGTCACATCAAATTTGAAGATACGAAATATAAAGTCGAGGCTCAACTGAGTCTAACGCCGAGCTATTGACTAGTACTTTAAGTTTAGTTTGTTATTTTAACCGATTTTTTTGTAACTATAGTATTGGAATTTCTCTTTAACTAGAAGAGCTATGCAATTTATCTATGAGAAACTTTAATTGCATAGCTCTTCTAGAATTATAAAATATGTTCTATTTGATAGCTTTTCAATGGGACCAATGTATCTCCTATTTTCGCCTTTTTTGTCAGAATACCTAACATCAGAAATAGTCAAAGTATCAATAGGAAACACGTATTAGCGATGCAATCGCCAAATACCACGTTCTCATCTTGTTTTAGTATGTGTTTGAAATATAATGTGCAACAAAATTTTTTGCATAGATGCATTTATCACGCTTAGTATTTTGTTGACGAAAGTTTATCATTCCAACGATATTATTTTTCAAATAGTTTTATATGAGACAGCTAACTTATTCCTCAGGAGTAGCAATGTATCTGTGATCGACTTCAGATATAATCTCCCTTCTATAAAAAGTTTTTTAAAGGTGTCCATGGACGGCAGTTATCACTTACTATCAAATGGACTGCCCGTTCTATATAAAGTTGCTTACAGATGTCCATGGGCATAACTGCTTATGATGAGGTTGATTGCATGTTCCTTTGCTACACCATTGTGATAAAAAATATCGGAACAGACCACAGCAAGCTCCTAGACTAAGACCTGAAGACCGGTCGCTCTTGGCCTTGCTCAGCGCATCTACATGATTCCGCCGCCCGGCATGCCTGCTCTCTGTATATCTACATAGAGGTACGCGTCATACATTCCATGCAAAAGTTTCGCGACGCATTAACATTGTCGCATAATTGAATAAGGAAATAATTACCTTGTTTTTTTATGATACAAATAGGAAATGCGTATTCAGTCTGATCTGTGACATATATGAGATGTGATAGCTTCATGGTAACACATTTTTTTCTGAAAATATATGCGTATTAGAAATAAATTATCACTGCTTTACAATAGAAAAAAAACGTGAGGAATCCTACACAACTGAGAGTTCTTAAAAAAATCTGAAAGGTGTGTAAAGTCTACCAATTGGCTCCTGCGATGGATTATGGCCTGAAGCTCTCTTTTTTTTATAATAATGAAGTAGCAAACGAGCATGCAGTCCACCTGATGGTAAGTGGTCACTGCCGGCCATGGACATCTGTAAGCAATTTCATATAGAACATAGGTTCTATCTAAAGTCAATCACAGATGCGTTGCTACTCCCGAGGATGGTCGCCTCATATAATAGTGTGCCAGGGTGTGGTACCCTTCCATGAAACCTTCCATGAAACGCAAGGAATGCTCTCTGATTCTGAGAGAATATCCGTGTCCATAAGTGGGACAATAATTAGTTGCCGCCGACTGTAATCGATCACAAATGTGATGCTATTTCTAACAAACGAGATTGTCGTCTTATATAAAAGTTAACCGGCTTTTACACCCTCCCAACGAATCGAAAGAACACATGCACACATCTTATTACTGAGAGGTAGTTTTGTTTTGTTTCAAAATATCATTGTGCTTCTATAACCAGTCGAGTTATTTAACAAGGATTAGATTTTTTATTTTTAACATAATATTATAATTATCTAAAATAATTTGTGGTGTTAGTAGTGGTTAGAAAATTTTCCTCCCGAATACTGAGGTTCGATTCCCAGGCACGCATCTCTGATTATTCTAATTTATTTCATTATTTGCATAAACTATGAAGAAAAGAGCGCAAGTAAACCTGCACACATATACGTAATTAAAAAAGTTGTTAAAGGTATGTGAACCCTGAAATCAATCCGCACTTGGCTATCGTGGTGGACTGTGGCCTAACTCCTTTCACTCCCAGGGAAGTCCCTTACCTTACCTTAGTATTGGGACAGTACTTGATTGTTAACTATAGACATCATAGAATCACAGTATAGACACAACAATACATAATAGCTCTACTATAATACCTTTTCCTGTCTTACCATTTTAAAGCGCTGATGTATTCTGTCTTGAAGGCTCCTATGTTGTAATAGTAAGGAAGAGGCATTAACCTACTGGTTCACGAGACATTTCTCCCTTTTCTTCTAACTCAATGTCTATCTTAGCAGGTACAAATTGAATGTTAGAATTTTTGATCCACATGTTGATCAGCTGCACTCTTAGAACTTTGTTATGTTTCCCCAAAACAATATTTTTTACGTTTTTGCTCATTAAAAAAAAATGAAAACGAAACATAAGCGTGCAATGAACAGTGCAATGTATGAGCGAAGACTTAACCAATGATGTTTTGATGAAACTTTCCTGTTTCTTTTCCTTTCTTACTCTATTATAGGAAAAAAGAACTTTATATTTTATTACTTCGAAAAAAATACGCTACCTTGAAGTTAACTTATGTAAAAGCAATTATTAATCTGATATATGGATTGGATTGTAGGTACATAGGTATTACTTGTCACGTGCTAAATCATATCAATGACAGACACTAATCTGAAAGGTAAGTGGGCACCGAGAGTAAGTTTAGTGTTAAATATAGAAGTGAGGTTAAATTATACTTCCGTGAATTTGGTGGTCATAAATCTGTACTAGAACATGCATATTAAATTAATTTCCCAGGTCTCGTAATAAACAATTATGTATTGTTTAAGGTGGAATAATAGCGTCGACAGGGGGGTCATGGTCCCGGGCGATATGTTTTAGATTGCAGCAAAATTATTTTATACTATTTCCGATATATCCTGTCGAAACTCAACTGATTCCTCAAGAGGGCTGATTTGGGAGGCGGCAGAATTTTTAGATTTGATGATTTTTATAGTTGTCAAATTATAGAGACACAGGTATTAAATACTATTCAATTTTACCTTCTTTTTCAGACTTAAATCCTTAAATGGATAGCCGCGGATAGGATTTCGGCGCCGGGTTCAAGTAATTCCCGATATGCCACTGAAGCATGATATCTATTTTGAAGCATAAATTCTAAAAATTTTAATAAATATCATATTGCCATAAGTCAACAATATAAGTAGGTACTAAATATGCAAAATTCTGTTATATTTTACAATTAGCAAGCGGTTTACAGAGCAGAGCAGTGATAGCCTAATGGTTGAAACTTGTCCTCTCAATCGGGAGGTACGAGGTTCAAACCCAGGCACGCACCACTGGTTTATGCGCGTATTAGAAATTAATTATCACTGCTTTTCGGTGAAGGAAAACATCGTGAAGAAACCTACACACCTGAGAGCTCTTTAAAAAAAGGTTTTGGAGGTGTGTGAAGTCCATCAATTCGCACTAGGCCAGCGCGGTGGGCTATGGCCTATAAATCTCTCATTCTGAGAGAAGACCCGTGCCCTGCAGTGGGACAATAACGGGTTGTACCCGAAGCGGTTCACACGTAAAACCTTTCAGTTGCATTACTTGCTTTTTATTTTCGAGCCATCGTCATGCCACGTTGTCGAGCCACGTCATCTACTGTTTATCTTCGGAGGATACCATATGCTACGTCCCGGCAAAGTTTTTACATTGGCTTTTTTAGTGTTTTAACGAGTTTCTTGCGCTGTTTTACTGACATAGCGAAATGTTTGCTGAAGGGATGGTGAAAAATAGGTCTATTTGAACCAATTTTGAGTACCTATATTATTAGTTATTAGCTTTTTATTAGCTTCACCTGTATGTTTGTATGTTTGTAACCGACTTCTTTGGGCGCGATTTTGACCCACTTTAAACGGCCAGATTTTGTTCAAACTTTGTAGATTTATTGAGGACCGATGACAATACACTAATTTGATAAAATTATTCCATTTTTTAATTTGACTAAAAAGTAGAAAATAAATAATAGTTTAAAAAAACTAAAAAACACGATTTTTATAGAAAACCGAACTAAAAAATAGAAAATAAATTTAAATAAATTTAAATTAAGAAAATAGTGTTAAAAATTTCAATGAATATAAATTAATAATAGTATGAATAAAAAAAATATTTTATTTTTAAAAAAGCGTGGGGTGCATGGTGTCAATGGTTATAGATATTGTATTGACAGATATGAGTAGAGTGATTATCATTTCGATAATACCTTAAAAAGCACCCCACGCTTTTTTTTAAATATTTTTTTTTATTCACACTATTATTAAATTTATTTTCTATTCTTTAGTTCGGTTTTCTATAAAAAGCGTGTTTTTTAGTTTTTTTTAACTATTATTTATTTTTAAATCGAGTTGAAACTTATAGAGCGATTATGCAAACTTTACTGCTTACAGTGTCGAAATAATCCTGTATCCGTACTTAACAAGAATTTTATCATATCCTTAAACACGCAATAGCAAAAAGCACATTAACGAATCATAATATGATGGACCTAAGGCCAAAAAAAAAGGGTTTGGCACAAAAAACGGCTTAATGCTAAAATATTCAGAATTATAATGTGATAGGTTTTTCCCGCGGATTCGTTTCGATAATGTCTACTACCGTATTGAGTGTCCTATGTATTACCGTCATGAAATCTGTGTGTGTGCCAAATCACAGTGAAAGCCGACCAGTAGTTTTAGGTAAAAGAATAACAACCTGACAAGCTTTCGTATTTTTAATATTGATAAGATTAGTTAAACTGTTAATAAGTGCAAGTCGTTCCCAGATAGTAGGAACCAGTGTTTTTCTTTCTTTTTAACTGACTGAAGTAGCAAACGAGCATGCAGTCCATCTGATGCTAATTAGTCACTGCCGCCCATGGACATATGTAAGCAACTTCATATAGTACATAGGTTCTATCTAAACTCAATTACAGATGCGTTGCTACTCCCGAGGACTATGATGATCGCCTCATGTGAAAGTGTGCCGTGTAATTCGACCGGGGAGGTATCACCGGCACACCTATTTCTACCGTAGCGCATTTCTCGCGTTTTGATGGAAGGGTGTGGTTACCGGCACACTTTTATATGAGGCGACCATCAGAATCCTCGGGAGTAGCAACGCATCTGTGATTGATCGCTTACAGATGTCCATGGGCGGCAGTGACTACTTATAATCATGTGGATTGCATGCTTCTTTACTACTTGAATCATATAAAAAGTACTACCGATTTAGAAGGACATTAATGGTATATTTATCGACGTGTGTGTCCAAATTTATTTACGTAGTGGGCAATGAGCGAACAGCGCTACTACATTTCACTCCGATGCACTTTTACCGGATCGAACCCGGAACTCAGGTTACAGTATCAATGTCAATGCCAGCACCTGACTCACTTGATCCTCGAATTGACTGCAGTAGGTTAAAATAATCGTAGGAAAATAATAATTCAAAAGGCGGATGACGTACAGATAATTCAATGAAAAATCTAGAATTATCTATTTGCTATTTTATTTTATGTATTTCAAGTCTGAATCATCTAGAAAATCAGCGTCTTTGCATTAAGAATAGTATGAAATACTGTGGTTATTGATGGGGGTTTTAATTAAAAGTCCTCTCATCTAGTATGCATTTGCATATTTTTCTCCATAAGACAGAAGTAGCAAACGAGCATTGAGACCTCACCTGGGCGGCAGTGACCGCATACCATCTGATAGACATCTGGTGGTATGTGGTCACTGCTGCCCAGGGACATTTGTAAGCAACCTTATACAGAGCTTGAGTTCTGCCTGAAATCAACCACCTATGCGTTTCTACTCTCAGCGACTAAGTGGGTCGCGTCATAGGGAATTTGACCGGCAAACATATCTTGCCATCTTATCGCAACTGCTTCACGCTAGAAATAGGTGTGGCGGTGATACCTGTCCGGTCGAACCATGTATATAATGTAGTAGACCTTATAAGAGTACAAAATAGTATTTTTTTCAAACTGAGTGTTAAACTATTAGTTTCCGATATGTTTTGCATTCTGAACATTCTTTTATGATCATATCAATCGAATTTATTCCGCAAATGACAACATTACGCAAGGGGGTTGTTCGCCAAAAACCTACGTGATCGGAACCGTCAAACTGTTGTACATTCATCATTCGTGGCGTCTAATGCCAAACAGAACCTCATTTATACCGACCGAGCGAACGAGGGTTCGGTTTCAAAACCGCGTAGGGCTTCGTCCACCGCATAACAATATTGCTGTTGTAATGAAAACGACATTATAAATACAAGTGGCGGTTGTTTGGCGCGCAAGTGTGTGAGCGGACGCCATAGCGACCGAGCGCGGGAAAGTTTGACAGTTGTGCCGTTCGGATAAACGTATCGCCATGTTGGTTTTGAAGGTCAGTTTTTTTAGTTGCTCGTTTGTTTATTTATTTATTTGCGTCGTTATTATGATATTTGGGAAATTGTGATGTGTCTGAAATAATTAAAAGTTAAATTATGAAACATAAATTTATTTATAAAAGCTCTTCAAAAGTTCTTTATGAGCCGTAAATAATAAGCTAAGTTTATAAATAAATAAAAACATGTATTAAGCTATTTCTTGTTTATTGTCTAAAAATTATAACATTGAGTTAATATTCATATCGTTCATGTTTATTTATCCAAATATTATACATTAATATTTATTTATTTCATAATTTAGGTGTATAATTTTATCTCAAACAATCTTTATCTGACCAATTATACATTAACTAAACTTTAATCTGTAGGACGTGAGGATTCGCTATTATTTATTATAACATAAATATGTATTTGCTATTAAACGACAAAGTATAATATTTATTGGAGTATTTCTAGTTTTACGAACAAGTGTCGTAAGCTTCCATAAACAAGTGAATGATAAATCTAGTTTTAAACTTTATTGCTGTAAACCAGGCAAAAACAATATCTAAGTTACTTTTACCATAGACTATATTGACGATTGGTGTTAGAATGGCTAGCAATTTAAATGCAATTACCCGGTCAGATCTAGAACAATTTGTAGCTGGAGTATTTCCTTTGTTCTGTCTACTGCGTCACCACCCTACCTACACCACGAATATGCTTTTATAAATAAATAGTCGTTCTTATTATAGTATGTACGATTTTATTGAAAATAATGATGAACTATGAAATTTAAGATGTTATTTGATAAATAGTATATAAAAATGAAGATGCGCTACGTAGAGTTTGCGCTAAGTAGACATGTAGAGTTGCTACGCAACACTCTACGCGTGTCTATTTGTCTATTCATTAGTCAGTGTATCCTACTAATTAACCCAACCGACCCATTATTGTATCTTGTTACAAATTTCCAGAATTATAAAGGTTTAGGTCATGATTTACGGTTATGACTTCAATAGAATTAGTTAGACGTTTGTAGAAAACGTCCTAGTGTAGTAGTAGTGTGTAGTTTCCTTGTAATATTATCTTTTACAATTAACGCAAAAGATTAAGAATTAGGATCTAAGATTACGATTGCAAATTTTTATTATGCAATACTTTAAAACAAACAAACACAGATATACTATTTCTTATACTCAGGCACTGATAATTATCTATATAACTTTATGCTAAGTATAATAAATATTTTAATTAATTAAGTATACGATTATAACATTTTAATGCCTAACTTCCTGTGTCAAAAAAATGTCCTATTAGTAATTTTGTTAATGTTTTCCGAATTTATTATTTGTGCAATTTTTTGTCATAAACATAGTATTTTAATTAAAATAATTATTTTAATAAATTTTCCAATGCTCAACTTCCCGTGTCAAACATTTCTTAGTTATATGAGTACTAACAATACCTATTTAAAAAAATTGCTAAGGTTATCCGAATTTATTACCTAGTAGTCACAATGTCACAGTTTTTATCGGATTTGATAGTCGATAAAAAATATAGCGCTAATCTAATCTAATTAAGTCACCGCTCTGTTTATAGATTAATTCGATTTCCGGTTAATAAGTTGTCAACGTACATAGAGTTACAATAAAAATAATGATTTGAAAGTGTGTTTAATAAATTATATAGGTAGAATAATTAGTACGCGTATTAGTATTAAGCAACTATATTTAGGTATAGTTACAAAACACAATTTTGAAGGTCATAGAACTATTTCGATTTCAGTAGCAAATCTTTTCAGTTTAACAATAGCTGTGTTAAGCACTTTGTGTATTGTTAAGCTTTGGTTATCACTAGACATCGGATTATATGCACTATCAAAATGCCAAAATATATAAATATAAAAGTCTGAATATATAAATATAGAAGTCTGAAGTTGGTATAGATTTGATGACCTATTTTTTTTTGGTCGTCAAACATGAATCAGCATACGTTTGACAATCTTTTTTCAAGCTTGAATTAAAAGGACAAACTGCGAACTTTTTTGCCCAAAACTAATGAAAATATACCAAACTGTCATATGCAATGCATATGCAAATGCGTATAATCCGATGGCTAGTTATCACCATAGCTTATTCATCTTTTTTCTTCTTTGATATTCTTATACGAGGCTTTGTAACTTAATCTTCAGGGGCAGCATCATATGCTCAACCAATTCAATTCTTAAGGGATTGTAATGCTATCGGAGTTTTTTTTATGTGTCTGTGGATGGCAATTAGTGAGTGGCCAATTAGCATCATATGAAGTACATGCCAGTTTCCTACTTGTATAATATGAAGATTAAGTTTTATTGGGTTGTATGAATATTTTACAAACATATTTATTGTGCATTTTTCGTAAAATGTCAATTGTCATATCAGTACAAACTATATTGTTAATTTGAAACGGTTCATCGTAGGGCTTAGTTAATATAAGCACCATATGATCATTTTTGGCAATCCTAGTATCCTATAAATAGTAGAAAGTTATTTACTTACTGGTAAAATAATTGTACATATATATCGCACATTTACATTTCACATGATGTAACAAAATTGTGTTCGCATTTAGGAAAATTTTTGCGCGAGGTTTACTTAAATTATTCTTTGCCTCCTTCTAGCACAAAATTATCACTAGATTGCGTTATTCAGTGTATTTTCGAGTAAACAACTCAATTTTACAACATTTTAAAATCGAAGTTCAACCACCTTATCTATCTTTGTGTTTGTATGACTGTCTGATACATCGTAGCTCCTAAACGGGTGAACCCATTTCGATGAGATTTTTTAAGAAGCTTGGTTACTGGCGATGGTTTTTAGACATGTTTCATTAGTCTTACTTTACAATATCAGAACTTTGAGACTATATTATCTACAACCGTATTATTTATTCTAAAGGGGACAACAATTAATTATTTCCGAAGTCGAAGAATCTGGGTAAGATATGGCTTTCGTCACTAATGGCTTAAGCTTCCTTGAAATGGCAATGCTTGCGAAATAACCTGCTCTACATAACGCGGCGTATTATTAAAGTTAAGACTAGATTTTATATAATACGCACGGTGAAATGGTGGAGTTTTACTGCATTTCAACATTTCTTAGAAAGCAAGCTATGGAAAGTTGGAGAAAAAAATCTAATTAGTTTGATTAGAACAAAATAGCGTAGTATATCGGAGAACACTATTTGTACAGATTAAGAACATCTATTCGTGTAATTAAACAGAGTGTTTTATTTTACTTCTCATATATCCTATTATCTCCAACCCAGTATTGTCCTATTAATAGGCATAAGTCTTCTTACATAAGAAGGGTTTAGGCCGTAGTCTGGTCTTTTTAAGGTGCTAGAACCAGTGCAGAACCTAACATGAAGCATTCATTGCGTTTCGATGGAAGGGTGTGGTTGCCGGCACACTTTTATATGAGGCAACCATCCTAGTCCTCGGGAGTAGCAACACATCTGTGATTGACTTCAGATAGAACCTATGTTCTATATGAAATTGCTTACAGATATCCATGGGCGGCGGTGACCACTTACGATCAGGTGGATTGCATGCTCGTTTGCTACTTCATTATTATAAAAAAAAAAGTCTGCTGGTCACACTAATATGTTCCTTTAGTGGTTTGTAGTATAACTTAATATATGTAGTATCTGTGTATTGTATTGTGTAAACAAATCTAATACCAAAAAACACAATAAGAGGGTTACCGTATGCTGTGAAGATGCGTGAGGTATATCAGTTTCTCTTGAGAGTGATAGTACCCGTGATTTTGCATTTGAGCTCAGTATAAGTGATAGTAGGATTTTTTATAGTTAGGTATTGCCTGTTTCTAAGCTTGTTAAAACTAAAGTCCAAAATTTTATTTAAAGAATTGAAGATATTTTTAATACATTCCTTAAAGCAATGTTATTTAAATTTTACTGGATGTTCTGAGCATGCTGTGATTACCTTATAATCATAAGTACAGTTAAAAATTGTTAAGAGAAATATTACAAGACAAAACTTTGTTGCTGTTACTTGTGTTGGTGATCCAATAAAAAAAAATAAAAAAAGCAATAATTACTTTTTACTTTATTAAAATCCATCTATTAAAATAAAAGTTAATGCAATTTAAAGTTATTTATTTTAATGTATGTTAATTCTTTTGTTCGCGTGTTCCCTGGCCACCGTATAGTCGTCAAAAAAGTTAGGAGGGGTCTATTGTTTACCAAGCTTTCCTAAACATGCTAATATTGAAGATGCTGAATATAAGCTCCCATGTGCAAACTATGTTCATTTACTAATCATATTAATTGTGCTAATGTGCGTGGGAATAGCCTTTTTTCTGAACTTAGTTCACAGGTAGCCACGCATATTAGGCCAACTTTAGATAGAAATTGTAAATTATCTAATTATAATACAATAATAATTACAATACAATAATAATACAATTATTAATTACTAGTTGATCCGGCGAACTTCGTTTCGCCTAAAAGTCACAAATCTTAAATTATCAGTGTTCCTCTACTATATTCTGCATGTATTATACATAAATATTATACATAAAAACCTTCCTCTTGAATCACTCTATCTATTACAAAAACTGCATTAAAATCCGCTACCCAGTTTTAAAGATCTAAGCATACATAGGGACAGACAGCGAGAAACGACTTTGTTTTATACTATGTAGTGAAGCTACTGACCAAGGCGTATAGAACATGGTTATTTTTTTATGTAAATTTCTAGAATCTTAGATCAAAACAAGAATTTCCCGGAAAAAAAAACAAGCAATTAATAACCCGATATTCATATGCAAATATGAAAACATTTTACAAAAACATTTTAAACATTATACATTAACACAGTTTCAATTATATTCCGATTCCGTAACCGTTTCGGAGTTACAAAATTATTTTGTTATGTTTCTATATGGCAACCAAAGAATGTTATGTTGTCATTCTGTTGGTATGCGCATTGCACTCTACGACTTATTTTATTTCAAATGCGTGCGTTTTTAGTTCATTTTTATTTGTGTAAAATCATGTAAATATTTGTAAGTTTCGTTTATATCCGTGTATGATTTAATCATTTTACGAATATAATCTTCATTTTAAGCATATTTAAAATATTTCCGTGCCAAGCGTGAATAGGTTGATAAGTCGATCAACAATTCAACATATAGGTATATTTTTGTTAGTTGCGAAATCGGCGCTCATGATTGTCTATTATTACTATATTGTATTTATTATTATATTATATTATATATTGTAAATTACATAATATTAGGCGCAGAATCCGGGATTAAAGTGTGTAGTTCGACTTACCAACTTATTCACGCCTGGTAGCGATTTAATGTCCGAACAACTTCCAGCTTCCTGCCGGCGCTATCCTATATACGAGTACCTTAATATTTTAACACGTTTTATTAGCTTCGGTAGTATGTACGTGTCTATCGTGTTTCGGAATCATTGAAAGCGATTTGCCCAACTTTGAATAATATGAAACAACATCTACTATAAATCGAACTACAAAGAGGACAATAAATATAGTTACAAAAAACTAAAAAAAAAACACTTTTTAAGTCTAAGTTCATTAGCAAACAACGAACTATCAAGACTTAAACAAAGTATTAAGTTTAATAGACTATAATTTGCCGAAATTTAGATTAAAAAGAAACAATTCTTCTTTTGATAGTTCAGTAATTATAAATACACGCAAGATTAAGTAATTTCATCCGCCTAATGAACACGCAACGTAATTGCAACTATTATTTCAACAGCGACCATTTTGTTCTCTTGACGGATCTTCTCACTCAGATAAACGCTAATTAAAAACCATTATATGTAGTTATGTATGTAATACGAATGGCTTAATACATATTGTGCATCAGATTTACTAAAGTAACTTAAATACTTAGCAAGTTGTATCTGGATTTGTGTTGGTGGTGAAATAAGAATAGTATCTCTTATATAGCAAAAAAACATCACTCAAACACACTCCATCCACACACACATGCAAACGCACGCGTTGCTACGCCCGAGGACTAAGATGGCCTCACTTAAAAGTGTGCCGGAAACCACATCCTTCTATCGAAACGCAAGAACTGCTTCACGCTAGAAATAGGTGTGGCGGTGGTACTTCCCCGTTCGAACTACACTGGTTCTACCACCTTCAAAAATTATATTTTATTATTATATTATATTTTACATAAATTTATCTATTTCATATTTTATAATTATGTAGGTTTTTATTTATTTTCGCCAAATTATGATTACCTAATTAATTAATACACGATAAAGCACCACGTACAAAATAAACATTCGAAAATATTTTTTTTTTGGAATTAGTTCAGGAAAGTCAATCTCACCAAAATTGCTATCTTTTAGTACAATCCCAATAACATTGCCGACATTATCATGTTAAATAGCAACGGTACCTGTCGGTGGTAAGCGCCGGCCCTTGGGTGATTCGTGATCTCGATACAACACGCTTGGACAATTTATTTAATCGTACCTGTTCTGAACCAATCTTAGCGGAACTATATTAGAATGTAGTCGGAGTTATCTCCATGATTCTACTAGTACTAGAATGTGTATGTTTTTTAGGGTTCCATACCCAAAGAGTAAAACCGAAACCCTATTACTCCTAAGATTCCACTGTTCGTCTGTTCTTCCGACAAAGCTGAGTCCCATTTAACGTGATAGCTAGAAAGTATTGAAACTAGTAATGAATTAGTCTTAAATGATTCCGACCAAAGACGCGATACAGTCGCTTGGGACTAAGACTAAGTAATAATATCTCGATAAATAGGTCTTACTTTTTACTCTTTTAACCAGAAACATTGTTATTGTTCAGTTATATGTAAAAAGCATAAGGGTAGCAAGGCATGTGTGAAAAACCTCAGGTAAAACTCAAAGTTTATCTGGATATGACTACAGATATTACAGATGTAATCTATCCATCCAGGATGATTACAGATGTACATGGGTGGCTGCGGTCATTTGTCTCTCATAGAATTGCATATTATTGCACGTTTTAGTTTGGGTTGTATTTATTTAAACTCAATTTTCAGCGGCTTCCAGAACTCTGATTAATTTAAAACTTTACACACATATCAAGGACCGATTACATTTTTTTCACAAAAGCGTGTTTTTTAGTTTTTACTAAAATTTCATAATATAGTTTATATAATATATAAACTATATTAAGAAATTTTAGTAACTAGTAGTACTTATAATTCTAAATAAAGATTGTTAAAAATGTTTTTAAAGGTAACCACGTGCTACACGTTCTGATACGTAAATGACTAGTTGTAAAAATAACTAGTTGTAACCAGGAAACACTTCTTCTAGGGTCTAGATTGAAAATTATTTAGAGCACGTTACATCGCACCACGCCCACGATACTTGCTGTGCTTAGCATTCCGATCTGAAATAGTGTTTGATTGGTCTGTCGATTCTTGTTTCTGTAGCGTGGTTTGGATATAAATAGAAGGGGCATTATCTATTATACGTAAACTGGCTCAAAACTCACAAGTTTAAGAAATCCGGTCTTTTTTTTGTTCTCGAGGGGGAAACCTTCAAAAGTACCCGACGCCGTGGGCGCGACGCAGGGTTATGTGGGATTTTTACCGCACTTAAACTCCCCCGGTGGCCGTCCTCGGCGCTATGAAGTGGACTCCGGGATTTCAAAACAACTGCAACCGGAATCCTCTGCGCGTTGCCCCATCAGGCTCCTCCCAGATGGGTAGCTGGGCCCACCGCTCCGTCTAGTCTTTACGACGGTATGCGACCACACATAAAATAAAAAATAAACGCTTTCTACACACATTGGGATTTTCTCCTGTGTCGTGGGTGCCATGGACACATACAAAGACGAATATACAAACTTCCAGACCCAGAACAAGAATCTAAACTCATCGAACCCGGGACCCATTGCGTGTCAGACCGGTATGGTAACCGCTGCGCCACGCGGATCGTCAAACCACACATACCGCCTTCCTTCCCGGGATCGCCTGAAATAATTATCAAAATATATATACGTAAATATACATCATTTATACACATTGATTGCCTTTTAGACAGACCTGCATTTTAGACAGTATAGGTAATTTGTCATTAAGCTGTCCATTAAAGTTTATCAACCTTTTAAGGCTTGTAGCAGGCGTGACCATTCTGCTCATTATGTGTCCTGTGGCTAGCTAAGTGCTAGTTTGCTAGCTACTAACTTGCAGTGTATTGGATTGCCTTTTACGTTTCAATAGTACTAGAGTATAATTTCTTAGTAATGTTACTGAGAAATTACACTCGTGTCGGTATTCGTTAAACGTGTACATGCCTGGGCTTTATGTAATTACAGAATTACTATCATTTAGATCTATTTACCAGGCAATTCTTCAAATGTATTTGCCTATTGGCATCAACTTAAACGTGATTTGTTTTGTTTTGTATTTCATCTGCGTCCATTGATACTATTTAAAACGAGTTATTGGGGTTTTCACAAAATTCAAAGTATAGGTTTCTCTTCATTCTTAGAATCTCTCATTTTGACGACCTGCGTGGCAGAGCGGTTACGATGCCGATCTGACGCGCAATGGGTCCCGGGTTTGGTTCCCGGCCAGATAGATATCTGAATGGTGAGTTTAGATTCATGTTCTAGATCTGAGTGTTAGTGTATTATAGCCACGAATTATCTAATAAAAGTTTCAATTTACGGTCGTACGATAATTTAATTTTCATTATTAGTGCAATATACTGCAAGACTCCTTCAAAATCCATCTTCAGCAGTCCAATGAAAATTGTATCTAAACTTATATTATAAAGTGAAGCAAAGACAGAAAAGCAAATGGTTGCTAGTAACTTAAAATTCTATAAGTTCTTGTCATCATCTGAGAGAAAGACAGTAGCCAACCCAACATCACACACACGTACCAGATAAGAGTTATTGAAAAATCAGACAGTTATAAGTCAGTTAACGTGTTTTTTGTCACGTGAATTGGTCACGCACACCGACGGCCTTGCGTTTAACGCAGATTATTGCACGCAAAAGTTTAAATGTCGTGGTTATTGTTATGGTAAAAATTTGATTGTTAGTAAGTAGGGCAAATAACACAGTAGAATATGTTTTATTTAATTGAAGTAGCAAACGAGAATGCAGCCCTGATGGTAAGTGATCACTGCCACCCATAGATATTTATAAGCAACTTCATATTTCCGAGGACTAAGGTGGTCGCCTCATTTGAAAGTGAGGAATAACTGAAATTTGCTTTTAATCTTGTTTTCCCATGATGTGTAAGATTTTGTAAAAGTTTATATGGTCGGTTGTATGATGTTTGATCGTCAGACAAACGTGGCAAAAATTCTTTTTGGTATCAAAATGATAATTAATATGTTTGTGTCGGTTGAAGAGGGTAATTTTTGGCTCACTTTTATACGAGGTGACCATTAGCCCTCTGGAGTGATTGAATTAATATATGTATAACACCTGATCTTGACGAAGTTGTTTTCATACGTTCATAGACGGCAGTGAGCACGTTCGATTGCATGATCATTTGCTATTTCAATCTTAATAAAATTGGCTTTTATTTGGATTTTATTATATTGTAAACCAGTGGTTCTCAAACTTTTTGAATGACGGAACCCTTTTGCGAAGCAAAATACTTGATGGAAGCCTAAAATAAAACAATTGTTTTTATAAGTGTATTTTTTTTTAATCAGCATAATAAAAGTACAATGTAACAGTCACTAATTACACTGGTCTACAGTGGTTTTGTTGCCCTAGATATAAGATTGATTTTGGATATATTTATACTCACAATTCATGAAATTATGAATGATTTTGTAAGATTTGCTTTCGTTTTTTTTAAATACTTATTTTTATTTTACATTACAAAAATCGGAAAACGAGAAACAAAATAACAGATATATTTATAATGTCAGTTTTATTTGGATAAAAATATGATATATCGAAGTAAATAGAGAGGAAAATTTGGAAAACATGTTATATTTCCATAAAACGCCTTTTAACAGCTTTTCTTTTATAATTTTTCCGGGGACAATCTCTTTTTAAAGACCAGCAGTAATCTGCCATCATATGACAGTCCCATCGACCCTGATATCTTTCTTCCATAACTTTCAGATCCTGGTGGAACCGCTCTCCTTGTTCCTCACTATAATTTCCTAAATTATCTGGAAATTTATCCAAATGATTGCGGAGATAGTGTAACTTGATACTCATATTTGCTCCTAGAGTCTGAAAGTTTGTCAGCATATTTTGTACAATTTCTTCATAATTTGGTGCTTTATGGTTACCTAGGAAATTTTCGACTACCAACACAAAACTTTCCCAAGCTTCACTTTCCGGAACAGTCATAACTTTAATAAAATCTGCGTCTTTTATCAATTGCCGTATTTGAGGTCCATCAAATATTCCACCTTTCAACTTTTCCATACTAAGCTTCGGAAATTTTCGACAAATGTATTTAAAACAATCCCCTTCCTTGTCCAAAGCTTTAACGAATTGCTTTATCATTCCTAACTTAATATGTAATGGTGGAAGTATGATTTTGTCTCTGTTCACCAACGGTTCCCTTATTACATTGGCTTTACCGACAGGTAGAGAATTTCTTGCAGGCCAAACATCTTGTTCCCAATGAAGTTGCTTTGCTCTACTGTCCCACATACAAAGGAAGCAAGGGTATTTCGTGTATCCACTTTGTTGACCAAGTAAAAAATTAACCATTTTCAAATCTACACAGATCGGCCATTGATGCTCCGAGTATTTAATTTTTTCTAAAACTAATTTGACATTTTCATATTCTTCCTTGAGTTTTGTTGAATGGGCAATTGGAATTGATGCAAATTTATTTCCATTGTGCAGTAAGACGCATTTTAAATTTCTTTTACAGCTGTCAATAAAAAGACGCCACTCAGTAGGTTTGTATTCTTTCAAGCCCATGTCTAAAAGCAGCTTCGCAATATCAGTACAGTATACCAGTCCTTCATTTTCATCAAAAAATTGTAATAGCTCACTTTCTCGCGTTCTGTATGTTGTAAATGTTACTGTTGGTGCCAATAAATTTTTTTCTTTCAATCTTGAGGCTAACAGTTCTGATTCCTGTTTTGATAAATTTAGATCCCGTATCAAATCACTGAGTTCATTTTGAGAAAATAACTTTGGCGTAGATGTTTCACCCTCCCATTCACTTCCACTGGTAGACTGTTTCGATTTCTGTGAATTCGGCAACATCATTGTTTCTGAGGGCATGCGAATCACTTTTGAAACGTAAACAGGCCGAGGGAGAGTTTCACTGTGTAAAACAGGACATTTTGTAGACTGTAAGTCTGGATATCTCCACGTTTGGTTTCGATTAAAACCTTTAGCATCTACTACGCAAAAGTAACAATCATCGACATGATTCTTAGGCTCCATCCAGATCATAGGAATACCAAAGTCTAATCCAGAACGTTCTCCTTTTTTCCACAACCGCAAAGACTCAACACAGGACTTACAAACTTTATTAGGAACCCATGATTTATCTAATTTGTCCATTTTAAAACCGAAATATTCAGCATAAGTCTCCTTAACAAAGTCTGTGATATTTCGTTTTTGTTTTTTTAATTTATAAATACCACAAATATAACAAAATAAATCACTACTATATTTACACTTTCTTCGTGACGAACTCATGTTTAAAAAGACAAGACAAATATATTAGAATGAACACTCAGCAATTGAATCAAAATATTAACATATGACAACTTATCCAGATTCACGAGTAAGTACTTCAATTAATTCAACTTATCAAATAACTGAGTTATCAGCTGTTTTGCGGAGCAAGGAGTCTGAGAGTGGAGATCAAGTGATGTTTGTATGCGCAAAAAAGTTGCGCAGAAGCTTAATCAGGACTGGGAAAACAAAAAGCTGATAATATTGTTCAAAATATAAGATACGTAAAAATCATAAAAAATAGAGCACATTCAGTATTTTCATGAATATATTCGTAATTTAGGTACTCGAAAACATAAAAATTTGCAAAAATATCCAAGGCAACACAATTTTTTTTTTTTTTTGTAGAGCTGTGTTATTATTTACCTCACCACTTGGCAAGGACAATAATAGGAAACATGAAAAAAGAAAAAATCTAACTAGTGGGAGGTATGAAACTTTTTTTTTCTATATTCGTGCGGAACCCCGACAGAGGTATCACGCAACCCTAGGGTTCCGTGGAACACACTTAGAGTATAGCTGTTGTAAAAAAAAAATCTTTAATTTCCTAGTTTGGCGGCGGAAATACTAGATACTTCTTGACCCAATCATATTTCTCGTTTCTAAAAACACATGACTTGTGAACGTTACGCTGCAGATAAAACAAGTTCCGACCAATAATACTACATATAAAGTAACGAGCAACTTATCAATAAATCTCTCAAATATAGAGGCTCAATGAAGCCAATGTTGACGTAATAGATCTGGAAGTTTTTGTTGCATTACTTATGGACCGCATTCCTCCATACTACTCCATAGCCTTACTGATTATTACTACTTAAATAAGTACGCAATAACAGAGTGTAAATACTTTTGTGCGTATAAGTCTCATTTATGTGCGTATTAGAAACTAATTATCACTGCTTTTTGGAATAAAACATCGTGAGGAAACTTACACACCCGAGAGTTCTTTAAAAAAAGTGCTCGGAGGTATGTGAGGTCCACCAATTCGCACTTGGCCAACGCGGTGGACTATGACCTAAAAAACCTCTTTTATTCTTAGAGAAGACCTTTGCCCAGCAGTTTAACAATAATAGGATGTACCCAAAATACTTTTGCAAGGTAAATTGATCATTGCAACTCAAGTAATTTTTTTCAAAAGATTATTTTTAGTGCAGGCGTATTTTTATTAATTACTTTAAACAAATTTACTCACAATATAATTACTTATAATAAAGGTCTTCGTTTAGTTTAGTTAGTAATATAAATTACTGAACATTTCTTAATTATTATGTTCTTTTTAATAACTTTTAGTAGATTGCATCGACCAGAATTGACCTTCCTTTGTTTAGATTATTTTAATGAAATACGAATTTATAATAACGAAATCACGAAATACGATTTTTAATACATACGAAAGTAAATGTACTTATTGATAGATTTTATTTGTTGTTCCATATGGGAAAAATGAATATTTTACGATTAATCATTATTCCCTCGGGATCTGCGATTTTTCGGTTCAAATCTCAGGTTCAAATCTCGACATTCACTTTAAGAATTTACTACCACCCATACGACTTCCTTCGTGCTTTTGTAATCAACCCCAGTCTTAATTTAGGTTGACCGAACACACACACTTTTGCTACACTCATAGCCCCACTGTAGGATTTTCTCCTGTTACGTGGGTACCATGGACACACACAAGACGAATACACAGACACATACCTGTCTGGCCGGGAATCGATCCCGGGACCCATAGCGCGTCAGACCGGTATGGTAACCGCTCCGCTACGCGGTCGTCTACAGTTGCATAGGAATCCTCTACCATGTCTCTCTTATCATTACATTAGAGAGTAGTTAAAATATCTGGTAAAAATATCGTATGCGGATAGTTTTAGATTTTTGTCCGTGAATTTACTAAGTATACCTAATTTTTATTTAGTGATTGCAGCATGACTAAGCACAACTTAAATGTTTTTCAACATTGGAACGCCAATAACTATTTTTTGTTCGATCACATTCTGCTTGTCTTAGTACATATTATTATGAGTACCCAAAGCTTTTGCAATGTATTGAATTAATTTCCCGACAAGGTCGCCTTGTCTGCTTGTCGAGCGAAGGTTTTCCAGCGACCAGGAATGTTGCTTGCAGTCGTGGGTTTAATTAGCTTTAACTTCTAGACGCGTCTGTTTTGCGGTGGAAGCATGTGTTTGTGGGCTTAGTCAGTAAATGCCTAATTTGCGAAATTATTATTGACTCTCGTAAATACTAATTTGCTATATGTCAATGTAAAGAATCGATAGGAGCAATGTGGTGTTGGTCGTACAACCCTTAATTTCTATTAGCTGTTCGAGGGCAGATTAAATAAAGAAAGAAAAGTGCAGAACTTTTAATACAATCCTAGAATGATCAAATATTATTGTTATCTTTATTTAAACTTGCCGATTGGTAGCAAATGACCGAAAAAAATACTCGTCTGAGCAAACTTTTGTATCGTAGATAACTAAAGCTACTTTTGGTGGCTCGTAATTATACAAATAATCAAGAAATAATAAATATATCATGATCAATGTAAATGATTTTACAAGTAACATTATTTATTAATGTATAAAACAAAGTAGCTTCTCGCTGTCTCTCCCTATGTATGCGTAGATCTTTAAAACTACTCTACGGATTTTAATGCGTTTTTTTTAATAGATAGAGTGATTCAAGATGAAGGTTTTTATGTATAATATATGCATAATATAGAGGTGGAACACTGATAATTTAGATTTCTGACTTTTAGGCGTAAAGTTCGCCAGGTTAACTAGTTAGAAATATGTGTTAATATTAACCATTTGTGTCTCGAGCATTAAATGATTAATATCATAAGTATGTCGTAATGTTTAGAATATAAAGATAGTGACGAATACATATTCCGCCCTTCTAGAATATAAAGATAGTGACGAATACATATTCCGAAATCACCTTCCGGCGTGAAATACCAGTTTGTGTTAGCGCTATTAAGTTATGAATCAGTTTAAACCTCTCACTTGATCTGTGAATAAGTGCGGAAAAACATGTATTATCGTTCAATTATTAGGACAAATAACACGACTGCTGGAAAACTATTGATTGCTTTTTGTTTCTCTGATTAATACACTCTTTCAACGCTTTCTACACTCATAGCCCAACACCAGGATTTTCTCCTGTGTCGTGGGTACCATGGACACACACAAGACGACTACACAGACACCCAGATCCAGAACATGAATCTTAACTCACCATTCAGACACCTATCTGGCCGGGAATGGAACCCAGGACCCATTGGGGGTCAGACCGGTATGATAACCGCTCCGCCACGCGGGTCGTCAATTTTTTTGTTTTTACAATAAATTTAATATTCTTTTGGATTTTGTATCAAACAGAAACATAAAAGTGTCATAAAATATATATTTTTTGTAGTGGTCTATTTATTAGCTTTCATTTGACTCATATATTGTTATGTTATTAAATCATCTGTCCTCGCCCTTTTCTTCTGATTACAGATGTTACATCTAAAAATTATATAGGCTATGACACTCTGATACTCGCGTCAATTCAGCCATTTAGATATGTTATATGTTATAATCTGTCAAGTAGTTTGGGAAATAGCGCAAAGAAAATGAACATACAAACATACGCTTGAAAAACTCTCTTGAAAAATTACTCTTCAATGTCAGGATCAGAACCACTATTGATGTGTGTTTGTGTTTTTTTTATCTGACTGAAGTAGCAAACGAGCATGCAGTCCACCTGATGGTAAGTGGTCTCTGCCGCCCTGCGACATCTGTAATCAACTTCATACAGAATATGGTTTGGGGAGAAATAGGTATGTGGCTGGTACCTTCCGATCAAACCATACTAATTCTACGACCAAAAATGGAAGCATTGTTACAACCACGGCGACCTTTACACCCAAGACGTGTATAAAAATGCGGGTGTACAGTGCGTAACCAAATATGCACATAATTTAAGGAAGAGTTGTCCAGTTATCTCTGCATTACTTATCTGTAACACTTCCGCATTTCTGCAGACGTAGCGGCAATGAGCATTTACATTAATTATCGTGTACTTAGGAAAGGGAAATGCTTTGCTTACCTTAAACAACCATTGTACAAAGCGTAATGATTCCTCGGAAGATAATAAATGTATTCTGACCTAGATCCAGTTTTTTTATTATTATTTTTTTTATTTTTTTATTTTTATTTGACTAAAGTAGCAAACGAGCATGCATTCCACCTGATGGTAAGTGGTCACAGCCGCCCGTGGATATCTGTAATCAACTTCATACGGAACATGGGTTCCATCTAAAGTCAATTACAGATGCGTTGCTACTCCCGAGTACTATGATGGTCGCCTCACGTGAAAGTGTGCCAGTTTTTTTGTATCCATCCATCCACCAGCCCTTTGAAGTCCACTGCTGGACATAGGCCTCCCCTAAATGACGCCACTTTAACCGGTCCTGTGCCTTCTGAATCCAACGGTTTTCTGCTGTCTTCTTCAGGTCATCGGTCCACCTGGTGGGGGGCGACCTGTGCTCCTTTTGTCTATTTTTTTTTGTATAATTAAAGGAAATTAAAATGGTAACAAATATATTTCAAGTAAAATGTGTGGGTATTATGATATTTATTTCGTGATTCTACATAAACAAGTTGCTTGTTAAGCGGTAGTAGGTTATTGAGTGAAATATTTTGCTTTTTATTTTGTTATTAGCTTTTTATTAGCTTCACCTGTATGTTTATTTGTAACCGACTTCTTTGGGCGCGATTTTGACCCACTTTAAACGGCCAGATTTCGTTCAAACTTTGTAGATTTATTGAGGACCGATGACAATACACTAATTTGATAAAATTATTTCATTTTTTAATTTGACTAAAAAGTAGAAAATAAATTTACATGAATTTAAATTAAGAAAATAGTGTTAAAAATTTCAATGGATATAAATTAATAATAGTGTGATAAATTAATAATAGTAGAAAATAAATAATAATTAATAATAAAGATATTTTATTTTAAAAAAAGCGTGGGGTGCATGGTGTCAATGGTTATAGATATTTTATTGACAGATATGAGTAGAGTGATTATCATTTCGATAATATCTTAAAAAGCACCCCACCCTTTTTTAAAACAAAATATATTTTTTTTATTCACATTATTAATTTATATTCATTGAAATTTTTAACACTATTTTCTTAATTTAAATTCATTTAAATTTATTTTCTATTTTTTAGTTCGGTTTTCTATAAAAAGCGTGTTTTTTAGTTTTTTTAAACTATTATTGTAAACTAATTTGTAACAGCTCTGAGATACAAAAGTTTTAATGGAAGTATCATGTTGATTACGGTTATAATTTATGCCATTGAGCATAAATTACAGATAAGCTCTTAATTCATATTAAAATAAAATTACATGCAAAATCCTAAAATTTATATTTTTAAATTCATTAGTTCACCAAAGTCTTGATATATTCAAGCCATTCATAGTAATGAACCATTAATTAAATGGGGTTATAGGAATGGTTCACAGATTATATCGTAGAGTTCAAAAAACCTTAATTGAAATCAAAAGTTCATATTGCACAAATTAAACTTCATTTATTAAAAGAGGATATTAGAAATCACCAAGTCAACCTCATTTAATAAACGATTTAGGTGGAATTATATCCTACTTAAGAATAAGAAACTACTTTTGTTATAGATGGTTCATTGTTTTCATAAAGACATGTACGGTTTCCGTAACACCCACCTGGTCCAAATAAGACGAGATATTAATCTTTCCGCGTCCGAGTCAAGGCTGCGACATTCTCCGTTCCGTTCGGTGGCTCATAATTACTTATACTAACCCAACCCTTTACTAGGTTTAAATTTTAAAAGGTTAACTGGACCTAAATATACCGATAAAGGCCTGTATTTTAGAGTTATTAAGTTATCCAGAGAATGGACGTAAGTGTGTTTTGATTTCTGGTATCATGATGGTGTACCTATCTAAAAGTATTCGTCGAACTTTATGGCTGTATATTCTAAAACATACTATTATATAATATTATGTATGTATTAATACATAATGCAAAAAACATTTTACACCTTCAAAAATCTTGTCAAATCCCCTTCTATCTTCTCTTCCTCACGGTCTTTTGCTCTTTTTAATTTTATTTTATTCTGTGTTTCGGTGTCAAAACTGTGTTTTACCTGTCTATTTCCTTCTTCATACATGAAGAATTCTTTTCTGTCATTTGATTAATTACTTTACAAAGTTTTAAATTATTATTTGCACTCTACCTATCCTATTAATTTTAATTGTAGATCCGCATTTGATATGCATAAGGTTGTTTGAAAAAACTCTTTTTGTATTTACAAATTGATCTGCAATCTTGTTACTAATTTCTATTTTTGAAATAATGTTATGGTTATTGTTATGGCTATGCTTGGTTTTTAAGGTCCCTATTTAAAAAGAGTAAAATTATGCCATCTTCCCGCGAAGAAGTAAATATTTCTTCTGAGTTTGGGCTAAAGCAGAAGAATAAGAATTACCGACATTAAGGAATTTGTCCATAATCTGACATATTTTAAATATGTGCATATGTTCGTATTTTAAATAGAGCATTAATTATTATACTATCGAACTGAAAACACAGAATAGTGGAATAGAATATTGAATTAATCAATCACTAATTTACATATAATAAGGTAAATATTTACACAGTATGTAAGATAAGGCCTTGCATATAGAGCTTATTCAAATCATGCAAATTATAGGTTATAACTATTAGGAATCACTGATTAATAAATAGATAGTACCCATGTCGATATTACTATATTTGGAAGATAAATTTAACAACCGAGCGGGCAGTCTATCTAATAGTAACTGGCTATTGCGCCCCAAGGGCATTTGTAAACACGAATAAGAATATATTGTGGTGGGGCCAGCCTCCGATGTAATACCGAAGAAACGGTCAATAGGTTCCGGCTTCAATTCCCGGAAAGACAAATATGTACATATTGAATTTAGAACTCTGTTTAGCGACTAGGCATTTGTGTATTTCGTATTTGTCTATGATGTCCAAGGGCTAATGTGTGTGTGCTACAAGTATATAAAGTATTAGTATCTATCACTAAATACTGTAAAGGAACGTCTCTGAAGTTAATCCACAAAGATTCCATCTAGGAATACTAAAAGGTATTTCAACTTTTTTAACAACAACCCATTCTGTTTTCAGACCCTCCTAGTTTGCGCGGCGTGGGCTTGCGTGCAGGCCCAAGGTCCTGCGACCACCCCAGTGCCCATTCTCAAGCAGATCAACCGTCAGAACGACGACGGCTCGTACAGCTACGGGTACGAGGCAGCTGACGGCTCCTTCAAGATCGAGACCAAGTACCCCAACGGAGACGTCGCGGGGAAGTACGGTTATGTCGACGAGAACGGGAAGACTAGGGAGATCTCGTATGGAGCCAGCAGTCAGAGGGGATTCGAGCCACAAGGTAAGAACTAAGTAATGAGGAAGTAGGCAAAATTTTTTAAGTATTTCTAGCAATGACTACAAAGGGGCCAATGGGCCTTTGGACTTAAAGCTAAAATCTTGTAGGTATGTCCTATTGTCCTATTTGTATATTTTATCTTTAATAATCTGATTATTAATTCCTTATTATTATAAGATAATAGGAGTTATAGAATAATAGTAACCTTAAGGGGACGAAATAACAGAAATAGGGGAAAAGGGGGTAATGGGAGTCACTTAAGGGAGAAATCAAATAAAAGCTAAAATTGAAACAAAATATTGATTGCAGCCACCTTGACACAAAATTTACTTAATTAGCTATCAATCGACATCAATTTCAATCAATTTGGTAATCAACTCTGAAAGTTATAACAGTTTAAAAAAAACAGGTTTGACTCCCATTGCACCGATATGCGGGCAATGGTGGTCGGCTCTGTGGGCAATCGGAGTCAAAGATAATTTATCATATGTCTCATGTATAACCTTCGGCTGTATCCCCAGTGCAGTATGCATTAGCCCATAACCCATAACATGAAATAGGTACCTACATCTGTACCGCATCTCATTAATTCTTTCAAAACCATTCAATAATTAGCCAATCGGGAATACCAAATTTTCTCATCTTCTACGTCGTCTTCCTCAGTATCCTGGCATATATGTATGTCAGTGCCCACAACGGGTACTCAAAGTACTCGTCGCTTCATTCTTTCAGGACCCTTCGTTTGTACTTTTTTCTCCCTTCTCTGGTCCTTTTCTTCCCATTTTTTTCCTTTTCTTATATTTGCTTACTTTTATTTTTATTTTTTATCCTCTTTCCATCAAGTTTTCCTTGGTTAGTATGGATGTGAGGCAGATTGATTTTTCTTTAAAATCTGTGTTATAATGGTATTCCTTGATATCTGTGGCCATTTCCTTTGGGGTTACCTGACTCTCATTGCCCTCAATTATGCTATGGCAAAAAAAATAAAAATAAAAAAATATATTATATACTGACACAATCTAAACTGCACATATTTCTTTCAATAGTGTAGCTAAATACCTGTAAAGTTCTTTTTTGTATACTGTAAGAAATTAGGCACTTACATTTTATTTTATCGTAAGGAAAAATTACATCAGGACAACGCAAAACCAAAAATCTGCTGTCTCTTTAAAGCGCGAGCATTTATTTTCTCGAACCATATAACACACTACCAGGAGGAACACGACGAATGCATGAAAATGCTTAACACGATGCTTACGTGGATAGTTTCGTGGATATGTGGGTGACTCCCATTGCCCACTGACTCCCATTGCCCTGTTTTCCCCTAAGTACATCTCAGCCCTCCTTACTGCCGCCAAACTAAAAACGAGTCCAATCGTGAGTTTTTTGCCATAAATTTCTTGAAAGCCTATTGTCAGCTGAGTCTAGACACTACAAACCAAAATCCTTAAGCTACTGTAACCTAGGCTTATGAGGGTCGCACTGCGTGTGACTAGTGCGTGCTATGAACACTCACAAATATTATTACAGAAAACACGACACTTAGAACGGAAATCTATAAGTGTAGAATCAAGGTTGAAACGAGTGTTATGGCATTTTAGTTACCATAATAGAAACACAAGTTCTGACGTTAAAAATGAGGCGGTTGTATGACCGCAGGCATTCCACAAGGAAATCGACCTTGATAGATAAGTTTTTTTTATAATAATGAAGTAGCAAACGAGCATGCCATCCATCTGTCGGTAAGTGGTCATTGCCGCCCATTTGTAAGCAATTTTATATAATAGAACATAGGTTTTATCTGAAGTCAATCACAAATGCGTTGCTGCGTTGAGGATTAGGATGGTCGCCTCATAAGGTGTGCCGGCAACCACATCCTTCCATCGAAACGTAAGGAATGCTACACGTTAGAAATAGGTGTGGCGGTGGTACCTCTCCGGTCGAACTACACTGGTTCTACCACCATTTAAAAGAGTGGAAGTGGTATCATGGTGGAGCTGCACGCTCTAAAAGTGGTCCCGACACAGAAATATTTGTGGTAGCAAAATTCTTCTCGTCAACCCATTATTGTCCCTCTGCTGGGCACGGGTCTTCTCTCAGAATAAGAGAGTTTAGGCCATAGTCCACCGCGCTGGCCAAGTGCGAATTGGTGGACTTCACACACCTCCGAGAACTTTTTTGTTTTTTTTAAGAACTCTCGGGTGTATATATTCCTCATGATGTTTTCCTTCACCGAAAAGCAGTGATAATTAATTTCTAATACGCACATAAATCAGTGGTGCGTGCCTGGGTTTGAACCTCGGACCTCCCAATCGAGAAGGCAAGTTTTAACCATTAGGCTATCACTGCTCTTATAAATCGTATCGTAGCCAAATTATAGACCACAAATAAAACTTTATGACAGATCTATAATCCTATGACTCAGTAACTGTGTCCCGCGACTTCATCCGCGTTTAAAAAAGTTAACATGAATTCGAATTGTAAATAATGAAGTCATTATATAGTGGATAGAGTGACTGAATTTTAGTAAAAAAACACTAAATGTTACCTCAAGATATGGACTATAAATATATACTAGCACACTTAAATTGTAGTACTTCTAATGAAAGTTATTAATATTTGTTTATTGAGACTCCAAAAACAAAAAGAAGAAATGTAAAAAGTCCATAAATGTCTTTTATGATATATTTTCAGTTATCCAAACAATATTCTTTTGCAAATATATGCATTATACAGACACACGGAACAATTTTATTATTTCTATAGATTTGTAATAGGCATGGTACACTTACCGCGCGTAACGTCCGCTTTCAATTAGCAATTAGTCATGAGCATCGGTTTCAAAAGAACTCTGGAACTAACAGTGGATGGTGCAATGCGGCCCAGATAACGGATAATGTTTGTTTACGTGTTTTCGTGTTGCCAATATCTTGCTAGGGTTGCCACTGTCTTAATTCAGGTTTTTACACATTATTCTATTTATATATTTTAAAATTGCATTGTACATTGATGGTTTATTCATTTTATTTCCCTACATGTCTTTTAATGTCACACAATATACATAGCAAGAAAGAGCCTAGATGTTGAAATAAAAAGGCTTAAAAATCACAAGTAATAAAGCTTCGAGGAACTACATATACATACTGGTACTCGTACATATATCAGCAAATGAATCCAGGAATTTATCGAAATAAAAAGACTTATGAGTCGCTAGTAATAATCTAAGAACAAAATCATACTAATATTATAAAGGCGAAAGTTTGTGAGTGTGTATGTTTGTCACTTCTTCACTTCTAAATGGCTGGAGCGATTTTCATAAAATTTGGTAGGGAGTTAGCTGATACTCTGGATTGACATATAGGCTACTTTTTACAGTGGGAAAATGTCTTACTCCCACGGGACAATACATATATCGATTTTTTAATGCAGGCGAAGCTGCGGGCCGCGCGGCTGCGAAAATACTAGTCGGATTTCGCTGAAATTTCACACACACGTAGGTTATAACTCAGATTAACACATAGAATACTCCTTACCGTGACAGACGTGAGCGAAGTGGGCGAAGCTGTGGGAATTACCTAGTATAAAAATAATCGCTACATTTCAAACTAAATTTAAATTTAATTTAAACTAGTGGTCGCGGTTCACCGTTGACACATGCTGAGTGCCACCTTTTCCATCTAAGGCACTACAATAAATTTAGAATTTAACTAATATTTTGTTTTTTTTTCTCTTTTGTTGTTGTGTTTAGTTTTAAGTCTTTTTTTTTTGGGTGTAGTGCCATATGGAATAAATGTTTCTTTCTTTTTCTTCCTTCTTTCTAAATATAAGTTTGGTAGACAACCCTTTCTTTAGTGCCTATGCGTGGTCTAATGAACTTTCCCACAAAACGGGTTTTTCAAGTGCCATCATGATAGATTGATATATTTGCAATATTCATTATGAACGGGTGTTAGGATATTAATTTTGCTGCTATAATGTCGTTTCGTAAACCAGATATATAGGCTCGTTAATTTGTCTTAGCATACTTTTGTTATGTTAGTTATAGTTTGCATTGCAGTGTCAAAACAAATATGATTCGTCCGAAGTACCGTCACCACACCTATTTCTAGCGTTTTTTTTTATATCTAACTAAAGTAGCAAACGAGCATGCAGTTCACTTGACGCTAAGTGGTCACTGCCGCTCATGAACATCTGTAATCAACTTCATACAGAACATGGGTTCCATCTGAAGTCAATCACAGATAATGAATGCATCTGTACTGCTACTCCCGAGGACTGTGATGGTGGCCTCATGTGAAAGTGTGGCAACCACACCCATATATCGAAATGCAAGAAATGCTTTACGCTAGAAATAGGTGTGGCGGTGGTACTTCTCCGGTCGAACTACACTGGTTCTTCCAACTTGAAACTACACTTGTTCTACCACCTTGAATCTACGATGGCGGTAGGGAACTTTTGATACACTGGTAACTCTATGTGACTCTATCTACCTTACATCTAATTCGCCTTTTTTGCGGTTCTAAGTCACGGCACATAAATGTAACTGAAGCCGTCTGCAAACTTGGAAGCCGGTGATAAGTTTATGTAAATAACAAACAGTGCTAAGTTTGGTTGGTACGAAGACAGTTATGATTGTGTGTGATATGGAATTCAGAAAAGGAAACATTCAAAAAATTATAAATCGCATATCGTGATTACCCATTATATATTAAAATCAATACCTACCTGGATCATATCAGTCCTAAATCAGTCTTGTGACGATAAAAATCTTCACATTGTAACAATATAATTTATTTAAATTTTTGGTTCTACGTCTGGCAAAACATAATCTGGGAACAATATGTCTTCCTTCCAAAACCCGTTAATCACGTTATTATCTGGCTGGTGCCCAACGGGGCTACAGCCTTCATGCCCTGATTGTGCTGGGGTGACCAAATTTAAGTGACTTCATAGTTACCTAGGATACACAGATGACTTTTTCCTTATATTACAATTTTAGCATACACTATAATTTGCTAGTTTTCTTCCGCGGCTCTCACTTTGATCTCGACTACCACGACAATGAATAAGTGTGGTCTCGTAAGTGTGGCATGGGTCTTCTCTCAAAATGAGAGAGTTTACTATATAGTCCATCGCGCAAGAAAAAATAAGTATTATGTTTTAAATCTATGTCATAAACTATCGGTGTACCTCAGCATAATCCGACCGGTAGTTTTTCGTGAAAGAGTAACACATACATCATCAGATACTTTCGCATTTATTATATTAATAAGATTTGTTTTGCTTAAAAAAATAAATACGAGCTTATAAAACTTGATCTATTATACTGTAACAATAATTGTATGTATTTCTTGTTAATTTACAATAGGACAACAGTTTATGATTTGATTGCAAGGTTCTTTGCCATCCGTGAATTCTTATTTTACCATATCCTCTGAACCGGAAAGGTGCGAGCACTGACTGTCTAACTATTAAATTTCCACAAACTTATCCATAATAAATTAATATTATAAATGCAAAAGTTTGTGAATATATATGTTTTTGTTAGACATTTACGCAAAAACTACAAATCGAATTTCTCTGAAATTAATATGTACCTGTATTAATATGTAATTCATGCCCTGGATCAACACCTGGGAGACTTATTCTTTACCATGGTAACGGTCATCATGGCAGGTGGAGACGGGGAATAAGTTAGTTTACTATAAAAGTAAGTATAATAGTATTAAGTTGTTCGCATCATTCGGCATTGTTCGATTGCAAGGATTTTTTACCACCCTTGTATTCTTATAAACATCGTCTAAGCCATAAAAGTAAAAGTACCTACTGATATTGACTAGGTACTAAATATCCTTCAGTCTTTAATACAAATAATATTTATTAATAAGTGTTTATCTCTTTACAGGGGCCGGTATCATGGTGCCACCTCCCACACTGAACGATCCTTCTTCGAACGCGCTGACCGACGGCCGTGAGGACGACGGACAGTACCGAGAGGACCCGAAGATCTACGAAGACCCCAAGTACAACGGTAGGGCTGCTTCCAGGCCTAGCTTCAGACAATACCAGCGACCAGTTCAACCCGAGCCCCAGTACCAGGAGCCTCAATACCAGCCGCAGCCAGCCTTCCAGCAGCAGTACCAACAGCCAAGCTACCAGGAACCTCAGCAAACATACCAACCATCGCAGCTCAGGTCTTCGCCTTCGTTCACCCAGCAGACCAGTCTGTTCAACCAAGCGCCTCAACAGTTCCCGCAGCAGCAGCAGCAGCAGCAGCAGCAAGACAATCGTCCCGTGAGCCAGATCTACCACCAGCAGCCCCAGTTCTCGTACCAGGCCTTCACTCAGCAGCCATACCAGCAGAGCTATCAGCAAAGCTTCCAGCCACAGACTTATCAGCAGCAGACCTATCAACCACAAAACTATCAGAGCCAAAACTTTAACCCATTCAATGGTCATCCAGCGCAGAACTTCGATCCCAGCACTGGATCGTACAGCATCAACTTCACCGGTTAATTCTTAGCTGACAGTTCACAACTTGTAAATACAATTTAAGGGTAGTTCATAACGATGCTAATTTACTCGTGATGGGGTGTAGCTATATTTTATACTTTTGCAAATTAAACTCAGTTTTTATACGTAAGTATCGTTATATATCGTCTATCGAGAAATATATTTGATATCTTTGTCTGACAGTAGATACTAGTGATGTATTCGCATGTGTTAGTGTGATATTCGCATTCGCATTCGCAAAAATTGGTGCGAATGTTTTGCGAATAATAAATCGCATTGCTTCGCAATAAAGGTCACCAAATCTATCCAAATAAAATCGAATTGCAGGTTGTCGTCCTAAAAAAACATCGCCAAATTTATATCTTCCGGTACCCAATACCAAGAATGTTGATGAGAACTGTTCGCATTCGCATATGCGAATGTAAAATAATGATCATTACATCACTGGTAGATACATATTATTGTATAGTATTTTTCGAAATTAAATTATCTGTTAATTAAAAACGTAATTTGGACAAAATTATAAAAATATTATTTAAAATATTTAATTAAATGTTAGAAGGCGCTTAAAAATATTTCTCGATGGAAAAAACATTGTAAAAATACTTTTTGTACATTTTAGTACTAGTCAATGTTTGCGTATCGTTTTATTGAAATTATTGGTATTTATAGCTTTACTTAAATTATTTTGTATTGAATATATTTTAATTGTAATTTGTAATACAATATACCGTTTGTAATTAATTCCATTACCATAATTTTCAGTTTATCCTTCATACTATAAACTATTATTTTATTATAATCCGTATAAATTTAATTTTTTTGTGAGTGAGTACTATATTTAATGCAATATTATTAATTTACCATATCGTATTTTTATTATTTGTAAATTTATCATTATTTTATATTTTAAAATAAATATTCAGTACGTTATATTAATAATGTTTAATATATTGTAACATTACATTATACATATATCTCTATTATATTTTAAGTATATTATAAACTGAATATTTAATTGATTTATGTATATACATTAAGTTATATAAAAATTATACGTAATATAATAATTATACTCAATGTAGTAGTTTATAAAGTATTATATAATACGTAGTTTATATTCGATATATCTAATTCAAAGATGGGCAAGTATGTCTAGATAGTGGAAAAACACAGTTGAAATTCTATATTTTGTAGTCCTAGTAAAAACGGATATAATTCCAATTTATATCAATTTAATCTTTTAAACCAAATGTATTATAAAAGGAGATGTATCGATATATTATCCATTTTTCTAAAACGAGATCTATCAAAAGATCTGCGTGTTATTAAAACAGATGTAATTAATATCGCTGTTTTTCCAACAATTTTGGTTGAAGTGAAGTTGGCAAAAATCACACTATACCCATTTTTACTAGAAGCTTAGATTTTATCTTCTGTTTAAAGGTGGGCACACGTTACGACGGTCGCACGAACTACGGTCGTATGCGAAAAGTTCGATCGTGAATGCCTTGGTCCTAAGGCGAACTGTACGACCAAGGTCCAAAGGTCCGTTGAAGTTTTCAACTTGAGCTATCGTTGCGACAGTCCGTTGGATAGTCCGTGCGACCGTTGTAACGTGAATGGCCACCTTTATCTGTAGTCTCATGACGCTAACAATGAGACACATTAGAGCTTTATTCGCTCAGATGGCGCCACTCACGCATTTAGAGCTAATTCTCGTGTCTCATTCGTTACCCGCGTTCTAGACATATGAAACCTCTACACGAAATATCTATAATTATGTAATATACAAAATAGCGATTGATTCGATCAATGAGCAGCGCGACGCATTGCAAATGGCGGACAATGGCCGAAAGACGTGTACAGGGTGTTGATTGCGATTGAATAAACTCTTATGTAAACTGTCCTTGTTTTTGTTTCCTGCAGAGAAAGCGGCTTTATGAGCTAAATGGACCATTAATCTAATTACATGTTAATATGAGTATCATCTTAGGCCTTAAAGGAAGTAACATAGTATTAACGTTAAGGTTACTTAATTTTTATTTACCAACACTGTCTAAAGCAATAGTATAAGCATTTCGGGCCCCGTAGACAGCAAAAAATTAAATCAACAGTCTGCGCTGTAGTTACAGATAACTAAAAAGTCTAAAAAACATTCAAATATTAAAAAAAAAAACTTAGTTATATGAACGTAATAAAAGTCATATGCAATGTTTTTTACTAAGGGGATAAGCGGCATAAAGCTCAGTGGTTATGCCTCTGGACATGGGCTCCCTTATGATAAAGACGGAACTGGTTACCACAACCTTTTTTCTTATAGATACTAGGTTCAATATCACTGGAGATATTTTAAGTTACTTTCAGGAATGAAAATACAACTTTTTTGATAATTTAACATTGCAAAATGAAAAATTATGGCTATAAAAATACATACATAATTACTGGTATATGCGTGTTACTATCAAACTTAACATAGGAGTGCAGTATTTTAAATGTAGCTACAAGGTTATTTATAACTAATTTATATGAGGTGACCATCATAGTCCTCGGGAGTAGCAACGTATCTGTGATTGACTTCAGATGGAACCCACGATCTGTATGTAGTTGTTTACAGATGTCCACGGGCGGCAGTGACCACTTACCATCAGGTGGACTGCGTGTTCGTTTGCTAGTTCAGTCAGATAAAAAAAAACAATCTTGAAATCTGACTTCATACACGTACAGTTTTGGAAAATGATAATAATTGGACGCACTCAACCATGCTACCTACTATTTCCCAACAATAACGCTTATTCTGAATATAAATTATGACACAATATAATTTAATCTAAGTGTGTTAACATTTCCAAAAGGAATAGCAACATTTATTTGCAAGACCTGTAGTCAGGCGTGTGGTACATTATTAACTAGAGTGTCGCAATATGACTGACTATATAACAGTATTGTGTAGGACACAATTCGAAATGAACTCTGACTCAGCACATTTTTGTGCGTTGAATAAATTGTCACTCCCTGTACACATTGTCACGGAATTGAATTTAGTTCAACTGAAAATAACACTTGATTTGCTAATTCAATTCGTTTGGTTGACCTTTTTATACCAGATTGAAGTAGCAAACGAGTATGCAGTCCACTGGATCGTACGTGGTCAGTACCGCATATAAACGTAAGCATATAACATAGAACAGGCATTCTATTTGAATCAATTACTTGACTTTGACTTTGTAAGTCGTCCTATGCTGCGGCGTGGCGTCGCCGCTTGGCGTAAGGTCTGCGGGCCTCGAGGATCCCCTCCTTACCCGGGCAATTCCCTCAGTGAATACATTGTCCACTGGTAATGTGTGCTGCCGTCAGGCAGTATTGCAGCCTTCGGCCTTCTGAGACCGCGCTATGCTGCTACACAGAATCAATTACTGTTTCGTTGCTAATCCTCACAAAGACGGTCGCCTCACCTGAAAGAAAGCCAGCAACTGCACCCTTCCATCAAATCACAAGAACTATATCATACTTCATACTAATATTATAAAGGCGAAAGTTTGTGAGTGTGTATGTTTGTTACTTCTTCACGTCTAAATGGCTGGAGCAATTTTCATAAAATTTGGTAGAGAGCTGACACTCTGGATTAACATATAGGTTACTTTTTACTGTGGGAAAATATGTTATTCCCACGACAATCGATACATCGATTTATTGAAGTGAAACTTCTTTATCGGGGTTGGAAAAAAAATTAGTGTAACATTTTTTCGTTACGCGCCATCTTTTTCTGTTACGCGCCATCTTTTTCTTATCCCTACCACGCGTGATATTAGATAGATTTTTATAGATTAGATTATTAGATAAAGTATAATAAAAGCCTTTTATTAAACTTTATCTAATTTAACTTTATTTAACCAATTTCTGTAAAGTTGCATATAGTAAATTATTTTTTGAAAAATAACGTCATAAAGAAGTTTCACTTCTTACGAGTGTACGCTAGTACACGCACACATTTTTTTTTAACGGGGGCAAAGCTGTGGGGTACATCTAGCACTTTATAGGTTTCGCTGCAGTATCTTTTGAGTCGAACCATACTCTTGCTACTCGTTCTACCTTGCATTTTTTCCACCATGTCTTACAAAATTAGACAGATATTTTACAGTAAAGTAATGTATGTAAAGTCATTAAATATAAAATTGTTTTACTAAATTAAATCCTATTTCCATTGGAAGTCAAGATGATGATTCAGCTAGCAAAAACAGTGTTTAGAAAAAAAAAATACGTGACGAATAAATAACCTCTTTCCTTTGGGAAGTCGGTTAAAAAGAGAAATTACGTATGCGTAGACCATAATATTGCTGTATCTTTAAAACTGAGAAATTAAATAAATATTGCTATAACAATATTTGGTTTGCATTTCTTGATATTATTTAACATCAGGCGCTTAATAATTGTATAACTCCATTACATAAATAACGAAGGCTGACCCGAGAAATGAACCTTTATCCACTCCTGGACATTATAAATTTAATACTTTAATCGTATTAATTTTTCTGAAATTATTTTTGTCTCTACAAAAGATTAAATGTTAAGAACATGTCCTACGGTTTGACTAGTACATACATATAAGTTTACTTTCCCAATTTTTTTCTTTTATGGGATAATTTTATAAAGTTCTTTCATAGTACCTACCACCACAGAGTTTACAGAATGCCTCAGAGGCACTCGTCTTAGTTATTTTTTTATTAGACCTTGCCGATGAGTACCATTGGAACCAAATCACAATTGTCACTTTCGATGCAGTTGACAGATAGAGGAATAAAGGGCACCCAGTCGTCTAATTGAGGCTTAACAGAGCGGAACTTGAGTGGGACGCCGCATGTTGACGACCTCTGTATGACTAGGCATGTGTCAAAAGGAACCATCAGAGTAATATATATAATAGTAACCATCATCTCCATATACTATACGGAAGTTTTTTATTTTAAATATTCTATTTCTACTGTCGCATAACGTATGTAAAACACATTTTCCATATTTTGAGCTTTGTTTATGGATGGATATATAATATTCGTTTACTGCTCTTACTAAAAAAAATAAGACACGTTTATTTAAAAAAAAAAATCTCTGTCTGAAGTAGCAAACGAGCATGCAGTCCACCTGATGGTAAGTGGCCACTGCCGCCCTGCGACATCTGTAATCAACTTCATACAGAACATGGGTTCCATCTGAAGTCAACCACAGATGCGTTGCTGCTCTCGAGGACTATGATAGTCGCCTCATGTGAAAGTGTGCCGGAAACCACACCCTTAACTACTTATTTACTAGCCCCATGGGTAGCCCTATAGGCCCCATACTTGTGATATAGCTGTGTATGCAGACCGCCCTCCCTTATATATGCCATGACTATAATTTGCCCTTCAATCGCACATATAATTTACGATACGAATTATATTAGATAACGTATTGCAGCTAACGGGGCAGTGTTGCATGAACGCTGTCAAAATGTCAGTTGCCTCACAAGGACAAGACTGTGATAAACCGTAATTAAACCATCGTAATGTTTACGATTTAGTTAAGAATATGAGCGTAAGGGTAATAAAATATTATTTTATATCAGTAACAAGTAACAAGAGCAGTGATAGCCTAATGGTTGAAACTTGCTCTCTCGAGCGGGAGTTCAGAGGTTCAAACCCAGACACGCACCGCTGATTTTTCTAAAATTATGTGCGTATTAGAAATTAATTATCACTGCTTTTCGGTAAAGGAAAACATCGTGAGGAAACAAACCTACACACCCGAAAGTTCTTAAAAAAAAGTTCTCGGAGGTGTGTGAAGTCCACACACATTTCATTGACACTTGGCCAGCGCGGTGGACTATGCCTATAACTCTCTCATTCCGAGAGAAGACCCGTGCCCAGCAGTGGGACAATAATGGGTTGACGACGAATAAGTAACAAACGGGCATGCAGTCCATTGGATAGTAAGTGATGCCGCTCGCGGACATCTGTAAGCTACTTGCGTTGCTAATTCTGAGAAATAAGATGGTTGCCCCGCAAGAAAGTGAATCGGTAGCCACGTCCTACCACTGCTGCACCTTTGAGTTGTGACGGAAGTACCTCCCCGATCAAACCATACTCCTACCATCTTGTAAATAAATGAAATATTTAGATCAGATATTTACGTCATTATGTTAAAAATTGTCTTTGAATCTGTATTTGTCATAGCTAATATAGCCCAAAATTTTAATTTTGAAGGAAATGTATTCGATTATGTATTGTAGGAAAGGGAAAATTAATTTCAAAACAAAAATTAATACTCCCGCATCTTGTAAGTTAAGTAACCATGATACTACAAAAGATTCCTAGATTAGACCCTCGATCCTCGGAGAGGACAATAAAACCCATTAGATCTTTTTCCTTGCCCTCCACAATCCAATAAATCGTAATGTAATGTTATGAACCTGGACGTTTTTCTCATTAATTAACAAAACATATACAATGTTTTTATTTTTTGCATAGGCCTTAAGGGCGTCCCCTGTAGTCGCGAAGTAGAATACGGCTACGGTATCCCCTGCCTGTTGTAATTGGCGACTAATAGGGGACTTCTAGTGTTGCGGGCGGCTAGAGTGAGAGCTTTAACCGCCGAGCATGCCAAAAAAAACAGCGGATCGATATAAGACCTCAACTGAAAAGATCCGGAAAGTAACTCAGCGGGTTTGTCTTTTTTCTTTGTTTCATACATTTTTCAACCATCTTGTTTTTTACATGAGTGATTCATGCGTGTCTGTTTGTCTTGTTTGTCTTGTATATACGTAATTAGCAATTTTATAATACGTACCTCAAGGTCCTCAAGTATATTACCAGAATCAGTTCAAGTGCGTAGCATGCATAGGCATTTTGTTCCTAACTTGATCTATAAGATCCGGAACATAAATAATCCATAAATCTGTGCGATGAATATTGATTGATCATGCATACACTGAGTGTGTTCTCAAAGCTCCAACTTAGAATAAAGAAAAGATGTAGAAGGTTCCGGAATGTAGGTAGGCAGTAATTTTGTATAATTACTTGTAAACGTCACGTGCAAAGACACACTTTGTAATACAATCAATTTGTGCTGTCAACTTCAGGCAATTGGTGCCAACCCATTATTGTCCCACTGCTGGGCACGGGTCTTCTCTCAGAATGAGAGTTTTAGGCCATAGTCCACCGCGCTTGCCAATTGCAAATTGGTGGCGAATTGGTGGATTATGGCAATTTACTGTCAGTAATGAAGGTGGTAGGATCGTTTATGATTTGTGACTCCGGGTGTATAACCGCCACATTTGTTTCTGAATAACAACAGAAGTAATAAATGCTGTGTGTTCTAGTATTTATCAATAGCATAGCGTGGGTTCATGCCAGGCCTCATTTAATAACTAATTTAAGGTTAATTCTAAATAGTGGTTGACATACGTCCTTCTACAATTTGACGACCAAAAAAATACGTTTATTCTAAATATTCTGCTACCCGCTTTATATATATTATTTTATTTCTTTTCTCTTGAATAAAAATAGAGAAATTAATATCAATTAACCTAAACAGCCTAACTTAATAACGGACCGCTATAGTAACTACGCCGAATCGTCATCCTAAAATAAAGACAAATGCAGTAACAACTTATATTCTTAAGCAGTGAACGACCTTACTTTGTTGCTCATGTACGTCGCGCAAGATCGAACAGCATTATTTCATCTACATGAAAACTACACGTGCTATAAAGGTTTGGCATTTAAAGTAATTAGCATAATATGCTAAACTAAGTAATATAGTTTACACTAAATTCTAAGATCGGGCCTCGGGCCCTGCGGTAAGGTCGAAAGCCGGTAGACCTCCAAAACGGAGTGGCTCGATTCGTCGCAGCGTATAGACCACGCCTTAAACAGATACCATGTACGACAGAGGCAAATGCTTTTTTAACAATTTTACTTGGCAGAATTGTGTAGAGTTGTGTAGAATAACTTTTATATATGTTTTTTTAATAGTTAATATTATATGAAGATTCTAGCGAAGTTAAATGTATACAAATTTTATATTATTATTTGATTCATTTTGAACTTTTCAATTTATCAGTGTGGTTAGTTTTGCAGCTTTGTTAAGAGATAGCGCCACAAGCATTCTGAATCAGATTAAGTTTTCTTAACGTGTTACATAATACTTATATGAGTTTTAAAATTAACTAGCACTGTAAAAGTTCTCACCTTAGCAAATAAAACTTCAATTCTTATTATTATTCAAACTGATTCTAATTATAGGTTCATTAAAACATACAAATAAAATATAAACGTTTTTGGAAAATCATTTTTTTGACGCTATAACATTCATATATTATAATTAAATTGTCTAGTAGGCTCAACGCTTTTTGTGTATGTATGTGGATGTAAGATAGATCTGATATTTTTTTTTATTTTGACTTATAAATTAACAACAATTGTAATAACTTCATACTCGAATGTCAATGAAATTTAGAATATTAGGCTACTGCTAAACGTGACTCAAGTAAGATTAATCCGTAGCAATATATTACGTCTGCAAATTTTTAAAATAAACGATATTTAGGTGTACCCGTTTATTTTTTTTTTATAATGTTGATGTTGTAAATAAGCTTTACAGTCCATCTAATGCAAGTGGTGGTTGCGTTCTTTTGGAGATCCCGGAGTCCTCTTTATAGCACCGAGGACGGCCTCCGGGGGGGTTTTAGTGCGGTAAAAATCCCACATAACCCTGCGTTGTTTCTACGGCGTCGGGTACCTTTTGAAGGTCTCCCAAAAAAAAGAGGTTATTGCAACCCAAGGGCATCTGCAAGCAATCCCATATGAAACAGGGTTTCTACCCAAAGTTGAACATTTTAGTTATTCTTACACTATATTTTGGTATCTCTGTACCGTAGCTAACCTGTACCAATCACCGAGTGCAAAATAAACCTTACACCGCCACGAAATGTCACTTCCTGGTACAAAGCCGGCATGCGGTGGACGCTTTAAATTATGTTCGTAAGGGTAGCAGTTCCTGTTGCGCTACTGTCTCCATATTCCTAAAAAAATGGAGATATATTCCATGATTAAACTTTACTTTTATTTCTTTTTAATTTTCTTTTATTTAGATAGCAATAGTAAAGAAACATGCAGTCCACCTAATGAAAATTGTTTTTCTTTAAGATTCCAAAAATAAGCGAGCATGCAATCCATCTGATGGTGATAAGATCGCAGTAGTAAAGAAACATGCAGTCCACCTGACGAAAATTGTTTTTTTTTTAAAGATTACAAGAAGCGAGCATGCAATCTATCTGTTGGTGAATGGTTTCTGCGACGCGTATTCAAACTAACTTCATTTAGAAAGGGGATTCTATATATCTTTTATCATAGAGTCTGCCTGAGGCGATCTTAATTTTTTTGGGATTAGCAACGCATTTGTAAGAATCGCACTTTAGAATTTTTAGTCTTATATGGGGCCAGTAACACTGCACTGCATGTTCTTTCAATTTTCCAAAAATAATATATTAAAAATATTCTTAGCATTTAAAATGGTTCTCATAATTTCAATAAAATTTCCCTATGACATATCCCTTCAATATTGTCTAGTGATCATCTAACGAAATTGGTCAGAATTTGGTATGAATTTTTAATTAGATTTTTTTATTTTGTATTTATTTATTTTATTTTATTTAAATAATTTATATTTGGTATCTACTACACAATTACGAACTATCCCGTGAAATATGGAATATAATTATGGTGCCCTGTACCCATTATCTGTGAGAGCATATAAATTCATCGCATTATTATGGATTTAAGACGACAAGCCATCTCATTATGATCGTTGGAGGTTTCTTAAAAAGGTATGAGCAGTTAATTTAGCAACGATAATCGTTATAAAAAAATCGCACGAAGAAGCGTGCAGGGTCGACATTCCGGAATCTTTTTAGAGTTCCTTAGTCGTGCACGAAACACTTAAGAACATCATGTTTTCGTATAGCTATAATTAATTAGATAGTCTTAATTAAAAATGAATGTATGTGAAAATAAAATTGATATGTGTAAATTGGTCTTACACACAGATTTTTATTATGCACATATTATGTTATATTATTATAGTTCTTATTCAAATAACACCTATTCTTCTGTTGTGTCTGTTGTGTCTTATAGTATTATGTATTAATTTAGTCTACTATAGTTGAACCGATTATGTGTTATAATTATCACGAATAAACTTATTTTTCTTTTCTCTTTATTTCTTTTTCTAACGAGCATGCACTTTACCTAATTGTAAAGTGGTCACTGTCATCTGTAATGAACTATTAATACGATTAGTTTTATCTGAGGTTGGTCACAGCATCAATTTTTAAAGCACACAGGAGTAAAATCCCTAGGTGTTGCCACGCGACTGTGTCGACCAGTAACATTTATCTTATCTGGAGTTTGTATGTCTTTGAATACGAGTGGCAATTCACTATCTGGTATGTTTGTTTGCCACTTATAAATATTGGGTACAACCCATTATTGTCCCACTGCTGGGCACGAGTCTTTTCTCTGAATGAGAGAGTTTTAGGCCATAGTCCACTGCGCTGGCCAAGCGCGAATTGGTGGACTTCACACACCTCCGAGAACTTTTTTAAAGAACTCTCGGGTGTGTTGGGTTCCTCGTGATGTTTTACTTCACCAAAAGGCAGTGATAATTAATTTTTAATACGCACATAAATCAGTTGTGCGTGTCTGGGTTTACGCCTGGGTTTGTACCTCGGACTACCCGATTAAGAGGGCAAGTTTCAACCATTAGGCTAGCACTGCTCTTATAAATATTATTATAGGTATACCCTCACGACCCTCAGCATTGAGGAAATCGCAAGGAGGAGGAGGTATATATTATATATATAAAAATGCGTACACAAATAAGCTAAGATATTTAACGAATATATTGCCACCCTCCGAAGGTTAAACTAAAAAGTTGCGGCCAATATTCGCAAGCCACCAATCAGCTGAAATAGTACTTTTACTTATTGTTTCAGAATGTTTTATAATCTTAATTACTTCCGGCCACTCACAGCACAATTGGGTAATATCGAAAGGAGTAAAACAGATCCTGCTTTGTTTTGTTAAACAATAATCATTGTACTATAGGGTTATCTAAGTTAGTCGTACAATGTATTATAAAATCTATGAATACGTAGAAGATATTTTCTTCACGTATTAATATATATTAAAAACTTGTGATCCGTTTTGAAGATACTTGCCACAGACTTATGAGTGTGAAATTACGCACGGTTATACATAGTTGATGTAGAGAAGGATTGCGCAGTCCTTTTTTTTTAATAATGCATAAAAGATACATAAAATCAACTAAAAACACATTACAAACACTACCTTGCATTTTACAAAAACAAATACATAATAAACGAAATAGGTAGAACATACAATGTACTATGATAACACATAACGTCAAGAATGTCGGATGTCTTTGTCAAAATACTCGCTATTGCTTTTAAATGCAGCTAACTACCGCTTTTTAACCGACTTCCAAAAAGGAGGAGGTTATCAATTCGTCTGTATTTTTATTTTTATTTTTTTTTATTTTTTTTATATTTGTTACCTCATTTCTCCGGACTGGGTGAACCGATTTAGATGATTTTTTTTTATTGGAAAGGTAGTGCGTGTCATAGGGTCCCATTTTTTTTTAGTATTTTTTTGACTAGGGCATCCATAAGAAAAACGCATAAGTCTTAAATTTGCATTTTCAATGTACGCGATAAATGTATGAATAACTCAATATCCCGCCAACCGATTTTGATGATTCTTTTTTTATTAGAAAGGATGTACTCCAGGGGTAGTCTGATAAGAGTTTGATAAGGTTCTAATCATAGGATCTTCAACTTTTTGGAGCAAAATAATAAAATTAGTGATAGTCGGCCGAACCTTAGCTGGAGAAGTCCAATTGAGTAAAATATAGAATAAAATTACTATGTAGGTATTTACTATGAAAAATTTGACCTTCAACTCTTCAATCCTGATGATGCAGGGGTACTGCTAGCCTGAACTGTAAAAGTTGGTCGTTTGATGTTTGCGAATATATAATGAAATTGTTAAGCAAATTCATGGGACAAAAATTTGACCTTCAACTCCTCAACCCTGATGATGCAGGGGTACTTAAAGCCAAAACCATAGGAATAAGCCATTTGGTGCTTACGTATATGTTATAAGATTACTGAGCAAAAACATAAGATGAAAAATTTGACCTTCAACTCCTCAACCCTGATGATGGAGGGGTACTTCAATCCTAAACCATAGAAGTTGGCAATTTGGTGCTTACGGTTATGTAAAGAAAATACTAAGCAAAAATATAAAATCAAAAATTTGACCTTCAACTCCTCAACCCTGATGATGAAGGGGTACTTCAATCCTAAACCATAGGAGTTGGCAATTTGGTGCTTACGGTTATGTAAAAATAATACTAAGCAGAGGCACAAAATTAAAATTTTGACCTTCAACTCCTCGACCCTGATGATGAAGGGGTACTTCAATTCTAAACCATAGGAGTTGGCAATTTGGTGCTTACGGGTATGTAAAAATAATACCAAACAGAGGCACAAAATTAAAATTTTGACCTTCAACTCCTAAACCCTGATGATGCAGGGTACTGCAAGCCTGAGCCATAGAAGTTAGCCACCTGGTACTAACGTATATGTTATAAGATTACTAAGCAACAATATAAGATGAAAAATTTGACCTTCAACTCCTCAACCCTGATGATGGAGGGGTACTTCCAGAGGGGGCGCCCTGTTTGTATGAATTGTAAAAGTGTTTTATGTTTAATTTTTGTGAATATGTAGATGCACAAAGCAAACTTAGAGGCTTTATTTAAATACAAACATAAAAATATAGTCACTAAAAAGTGTAAAATAAAAACTTTTTAACAAAAAATATCTACCGACTTCCATGTCACAAAAAAGTAAAAAATAATTTAAATATATTTTGGTCTAGAACATACTCAGTACTTAGTACATAGTTCTGAAGTCGGTGCTCATATAGGACGTAGTTACCGTCGTCCAGCGAAATATGTCGAGCACCGACTTCAGGACTATGTACTAAGTACTGAGTATGTTCTAGACCAAAATATATTTAAATTATTTTTTACTTTTTTGTGACATGGAAGTCGGTAGATATTTTTTGTTAAAAAGTTTTTATACCTTTAACAAGTGCATTCAAAATAACTTGAAATTATAACAATTTATTTGAATTTGTGAAATATTCCAGCTAATTTGGACGATATGAACTTTAACTTTTTTAATTTAAATTACGGTAGAATTTCGACCGTTGCGACGGGTAGTAGAAGATAAAATAGCATGGGATGAAGCAATAACTGTGCATTAATTTATTTTCTCATGTAATTGTCAAAATAAGTTGCGTAAGGATACAGTTAGTGTTGTGTGTCGTGATAAGGAACCTAAAAAAGCAAAACGAACTAGACGTAGGGTAGATAGGTTAATTTACCACTAGTGCTTGTCAACGGTTTCTCCCCGCTACCGCAGTTTGGCCGTGACCACGATCCATGCAACTGGGTCGAAATACCGGCAAAAATAATTCTATAAGAATTCATAAACCGCATATCGTCAGTACCCGTTAAGTATTATAATTGTCAAAATGTTGCGTATCTTATCAAATAAGCTCCCTGTTTGGTCAAAATATTGGAGTTAATCTTTATTATCTTAAATTATTTAATATGTTAAAAATAAGATAGTATAGTAGATAAAGTTATTGACCATATATAAGACAAACCCCCTGAGTTTCTCATTGGATCTTCTGAATTGCGAACGTGATATAAAATAAAGAAATTTCATTACAAAAGCTTAGTATGATACAGCTCTACTTTACTTACCGAACAATTTAGATACATGGTGATTTATTCACATGCCTATGGCTAAATCCGAAACTACAAGGAGTAATGGATAATGCTAAAAGAAGTTACATATTTAGTTACATTTTTCATATCTATATTACTATGCGGAAGTCAAACGATTTTTTAAACTATAAGTAGAATATCAAAAACGCTGATTGGAGCTATCGGGCTATTTCGATAAACAAAAATTGCTTACTAGGTTTTCAAAAATGCATTATCTAAAAAACGAACATATTCATTTAATAAATGGTTTATTCTGTATAATTAAGCTTATAAGGATCTACTTCTAGAAAGTAATGATAAATAACAAACTAAGGCAAATCTTTTAGTACGTTAAGGTAGTATATAATACACGCTTTCTACACTCATAGCCCCACCCTGGGATTTTGTCCTGTGTCGTGGGTACCATGGACACACACAAGACGAATACACAAACACCCAGACCCAGAACATGAATCCAAACTCGTCATTCAGATACCTGTCTGGCCGGGAATCGAACCCGGGACCCATTTCGCATCACGATATGGTAACCGCTCTGCCACAGGAGTCATCTAATATAATAAAACAGCATTCAGTACGTTATTTACGAGGTATTAAACACCAATATCTATAACTAAATTTAGTGCATACCGCAGTTCATACAAATGTAGATCAAGGTAATTGTGTCGCTCTTAATTAAGATTCCTGCCGGTAATCACCATGTAACCGACTACCGACCACATTGATCGTGTGCCAAATGTCATAAAGATCCTTTAGACCTTCGTAAATCCTTCAGATTTTTGAAAGAGGTTTATGGGATGAAACTCTTCTATGACATTTGACTTGTTTAGTACTGAAGTAGCAAACGAGCATGCAGTCTACCTGATGGTAAGTGGTCACTGCCCATGGACATCTGTACTACATACAGAACATGGGTTCCATCTAAAGTCAACCACATATGCGTTGCTTCTCCCGAGGACTATGATGGTCGCCTCATGTGAAAGTGTGCCGGCAACCCTTCACTTCACTTCACTTCACACCCTTCTATCGAAACGTAAGAAATGCTTCACGCTAGAAATAGGTGTGACGATGGTAATTCCTCGATCGAACTACACTGTTCTACCACCTGCATTTCTATGACTCTTGACATTGTTATTTCTTTTCTAATATAACTTACACGTAAAAGTCTTTGTGGTTCGACTGTTAGTGCAGTGTTAAGCACTGCTGTGCATAATAAGATCTGATGATAAGTGGCTCCAGGAACCCATGTGCATCGTTCATCAACTCCAGATAAGAGACGTCTTGCCTAAGGTTAGCCATGGATGAATTATTACCATGAGGTCTAAGTTTAACAGTAGTAGAGCACTTTATAGTTTGACCTTTATAACTTCGTTACTTTTCTGGGGACATCATCGCCACAGTATTACAGCATACTAGCCGTATTTTGTAGCTGTTTTTGGTTTAAAGGGTGTGGTAAGGCAAAATAAGGCACTGCAACTTAGCCCGTTAGCAACAAACCTGCGATCAACTTTAGGAACGATAAATCGTAAATGATTGTAAGCAATTGCTTTTAAAATTAATTTTGATATACGTCATAGTAAAAGATCCCATTATTTCAGAAAATATCCAATTCTGTGTTCATAATCTTTCTAGTATCTATATATTAATACGTGAAGCAAAAACTTGTGATTCATTTTTAATATACTTGCCGCAGGCGGAGGTGTATGAAATTACGCACGGTTATAGTTGATGTAGAGAAGGATTGCGGAATGCTAATATTTTTTTCAAATAATGCATAAACCATACATAAAATCAACTAAAAGCACAGTACACACTCCCATGCATTTGACACAAACACTTACATAGTAAACGAAATAGAACATTCAATGTCTTACTATGAAGACACATAACGTCAAAAAAGTCAGATGTCTTTGTCAAAATACCCTCTGTTTTTAAATGCAGCTTAGCTAATTAAGTCTCTTTTTTACCTTTAACGGGTGCGTTAAAAATAACTTGTAAATTATTACAATTTAATTTGATTTTGAGAAATTTCGTGCTACTTTGAGCAATATGAAGTTTAGTTTTTTACTTTAAATTACGGTCGAATTTCGACCGCTGCGACAGGTGACTAGTAGTAGATGTTAATAAACCCGAAATTTTGCGAAAAATAAACACTAATAAATTTACAATACGAGTCTATTGTTACCGTACGTAGAGATATACAAGTTTTTATTAATCTACTGTATTAAATCTGCATTATCATTTCAGACTCATTTCACGGTATTTACAAAGTACTTAGAAATATCAACATTGTTAAAGTTGTACCTAGGACTCAAAGAAGACAAACTACGGCAGTCATATTATAAAAACTGATCGGATCTGGTTGAATTAGTGTGCTGACTCTATCAAAGTTTTGTTACATTTTATCATTTAAAGCTTTAAAATAAACTTAAAATGTTTTCTGCACTCATAGCCCCATAATAGGTTTTTATTCTGTGTTATGGGTGCCATTGATACAAAGACGAATATAAAAAGCCAGACCCAGAACAAGAAGCTTTTATATGATAGAAAATTGTACGATGCAACAAAATGATGGGTTTGACTACTATAATACAAAATTTATTGCACAAATATAATATATGTAATCTTCCATTTCTGGATGACGGCCATCTTGAGTTTGGATTTTTTTCGTAGTGTGTATTGAACTTATTTGGGCCTTTCGTTTGATATCCATATAGGGTAGATTGTGCATAAATATGTAATACGCCATTTTTCTAAAAGATAAATAATAATATTGATTATATATAATTGCTTTGTCAACAAGACTGTACATTTATTCCAAATTTTAGCTTAATCAGACACTTTAATGTGGGTTAAATTAAGGTTGCAAGATTTTACCTAAACACAGAAACTTACATATTTACATACTTACATTGTAAGTATTGTAAGAGCATTTAATAATTTAAAAAAATCATTAAATATTATGGGCTCATTATACCTTAAAATTATACATAAAACTACAAGTACTGCATTGATATAGCGAACCAAAGATAGACTTTGCCATAAATAAAAAACTACTCTTACCTACTTGGCAAAACGACTACACGCTGTGTTATGACGTCATACATTTAAATTCCATATAACTCCAAAAGTCAACATAATCGCCATCATAAAGTTGGATTAAAATCTATACCTCAGCAAACTAGTTTATTATACAAATCAGCTGCATTCCCATTGCAAGTTACGGAACTGAGTGAACCTTGGGTACTTTCATATGGATACGAGTCTAGTGCATTCAACTGACCTTATCGACTGATCTTGACCTTGGGCCCAAATTATGTTATAATTGTTGCTATCAGCCGTAACGTTCGCTGTCTGCTGTTAGACAAAGGTATATCTAAACTGTTTCTTGAAACATTTTCTTTGTATACGTACGCTTGAATAACATAATTGACCCCGTGGCGTAGCGGATACCATGGTTCACGATTACTGGTCTGACACGCAAAGTATTTCGGGATAATCCCCGGCTAGACAGGCTGAATGATGAATTTATATTTCTGTTTTGGGTCTAAGTGTTTGTGTATTCGGGTATGTGTGTGTCCATGGCACACACGACACAAGAGAAAATCCTAGTGTGGGACTGAGTGTATGAAATCGTTATTTTTTTATCTGATTGAAGTAGAAAAGGAACATGCAGTCCACCTGATGGTAAGTGGTCACTGCCGCCCATCGACATTGGTGAGCAACTTCAAATAGAACATGGGCAGAAGGAGATAGACTCCTTCTCTACATCAACTATAACCATGCGTAATTTCATACTGTTCCGTCAGCGGCAAGTATCTTAAAATCGGATCACAAGTTTTTTCGTCATTTATTAATAAGATAATTTGAATTATGTAAATTTGTGTGTCGTTAACAGTCTCCTCCTTTTTGAAGTCATTACCAAACCTGAATCAGAGCCTCAGATGGGGTAGACCAGTAGATATGATATTAGTTTATTACGTTTTCTTAAGACGATCATTGTTTACCTATTTACCGATATGTATCAATGTACATTTAACGTTTATATTTTCATTTTCAGTACTACCTTTCAATGTACTTTACAATAATTGTCGAAAACGGTAGCAATCATTACTTTAAGGAACCGTAAGAAACTCGATCTAAAATCATAGGACACTAACTACTGTACTGGGTCATTAAACTTAAGATAAATTATCTTACAATTTACAACATTATTGACACTATCATACATTTTTTCTACATAACAACATCATGATCACCTAATAAGGATTCCTCTAATAAATTTTTAACGTCAACAATAAATCAAGTAATTCTTTCCTAGAGCATAGAAAATATTCATACCGGTCTGCCTCGACGCTACATTCTCTACGTAGAGGCCACGACTCTAATAGAGTAGTTTCAAATTTAGCTTACATTTTACTGATTATGATCTAATAATGGTTAATACCAAACGAATAGTTGGAGAGCGTAATAGTGGCTTGTGCAAGTTTTTTCATGATCAAACAGGACGGTTTATATGGCGTTAGACTAATGTTATCGTAGAATTGATATATTTTTAATGGGGATTATTTTTATCCAAAATTTTATTTCCGTTATATGAATTCTGATTATTTGGGTCGAAATAACGGCAAAACGAATTCAAAACCGCATATCTTGAGTACCCGGTACAGATCAAAAAGGACAGTCAATATTTTGCGATTTATGAAAGATCTTTTTTATCTTTGTATTTGACGACCCGCGTGGCCGAGTGGTTACCGCACCGGGCTGACGTGCAGCGGGTCCCGGGTTCGATTCCCGGCCAGCCGGGTATCTGAATGATGAGTTTAGATTCTTTTCTGGGTCTGAGTGTTTGTGTATTCGTCTTTGTGTGTGTCCTTGGCACCCACGACACAGGAGAAAATCCTATATTTATTTGTGTATATAATAATAGAGTTGTTCATTCACTTCATCTTTTAGTAATCTTATACAGTCAACGATTGACATTTAATCAAAGCCAATAAACAATATCGATATACAACATTTTCAAGGTTAATATGTAATAAAATATGATTTGGACAAATGAACAGTAATATAAACCTAAATGAGTCTAGGTAACAACTTATAAGTAGCGATGCCAATCTCTTATCACACAGAGAGACTGAATAGAATATCGAGTGCCTACAACTCCACTTCATGTAAATAAGATATATAGATTGACGGTTAACGTATAATAATCAAAACGGTCACCTTTATGGTTTCGAATATTTCGCCCATATATGGTCACTTACCACTTATCATCACTGTCCTTCTGTTGGGCACGGAGCTCTTCACAGAATGAAAGTGTTACAGAAAATAGTTTACACACCTTTGAAAAATGTTTTCAAAAAACTGACAGGTGTGTAGGTTTTCTTATTATTTTTCACCTTAAAGATTTGGACGTATTCGCTATAAAATTTTGCACGCCAAAGCTACAGAGTTACATTGTTGTATTTGCTAGACTTTCAATTCCATTAAGATTCAAGTAGTGTATTTACTTGATCTATCTTATCATATTATTATATTTTGTTTAAAGTTATCATCACTAACTCTATATAGCTTAATGTTCTAAGTAAAGGTATGGCTCGACTTAACGGTTCTTAGATGCATATTTAATTACATGAAAAATTTGAGACCTTTAGCCTTCGCGTCAACTCATTATCGTGCCACTAGTAGGCACGGGTCTTCTCTCAGAATGAGAGAGTTTAGACCATAGTTCACCGCGCTGGCCAAGTGCGAATTGGTGGACAGTGCGTATTGGTGTTGGTGCAAGTGGCACTGCACATGCACATGTCACTTAAACAATGTTTGCTTTGAAATAAAGTAATAAACTCGTATTAAGGATAATAAACGTGTGTGTGTGTGTGAAGTAAGTTAGTAAAATTAAAAATTACAGATAGATATTATTAACACTCCGACTATAAGTATAGACTAGCATTAATATTTGTGCCTGTGTCGTGGATGGACACACATAAAAGTATGCATAAACACCCAGACCCACTCGCTATAACATTGTTAAATTGAGGTGCTCGGGCGAATACTCCAGCATGTTTCATTCATTTTTTTTATAATATGGAAGTAGCAAACTGCCTTACTATCCTTTTTTGTTGTTTCCAAGGGGGAAACCTTAAAAGATACTGGAAACCGCGGGGGCGAGGCAGGGTTATGTGGGATTTTTCTGCACTAAAACCTCCCGGTGGCCCCCGGATCTCCAAATGAACGCAACTGGAGTCCTCTAAACGCGTTGCCCCATCAGGCTTCTTCCAGGTGAGCGGCTGGGCCCACCGCTCCGTCTGGTGTTTACGACGGTATGCATATACGGTATACCGCCGTCCTTCCCGGAGTCGTCTGATCGAACCGTTCAAGCTCCCTTTCCAGCCGCCCGCACGCCGGAAGCCCCATTTAGTCGCCTCCTACGACAGGCAGGGGATACCATAGCCCTATTCTGATCCCGGAACTACAGGGACGAGAGGTACCATAATAACCGACCCTAGATAAGTTTCCCCACAGAAAATCTGACGTGGGTCTATGTAGAAAACGTCATTATTAAACGTTATGTTTATGTCAGACTAAATGAACCCCGCAGCTTCGTCCCGGTTAAAAAAAATCGATGTATCGACTGTCCCGTGGGAATACGATATTTTCCCTCAGTAAAAAATAGCCTTTATGTTAATCCAGAGTGTCAGCTAACTTCCTAGCAAATTGTATGTAAATCGCTCCAGCCGTTTAGATGTGAAGAAGTAACAAACATACACACTCACAGCTTTCGCCTATATAATATTAAGTATGAAGTATGATGTGCCTATACCTTAACGTGGTTGTTGAGACGCAATCGATCATCCCATGCTCGCCCGCAGCCTTGCGCTCGCACCATTATGACCACACCATTACCATCGCATGTGTCCAGCTGCCACCACATAATTATAATGATGTATGTTTATCCAATCGCTGCTTAGGTTATGCTTTACTTGACAGTAAGTGTATGTTGTACTAGCTTCTTACAACCCGCGTGGCAGAGCGGTTACCATACCGGTCTCATGCGCAGTGGCGGCTAGTTAGGTATCTGAATGATGAATTTAGATCCTTGTTTTGGGTCTGGGTGATTGTTTAATCGTCTTTGTGTTGTAGAAAGTGTTCTTCATGCGTCGCAGCTCACCTGCCAGCCTGGTACACGTTTACTACGGTAATGAGTGGCCTGTATTAATCTAGACTAGTCACCCGTTGTAACGGTTGAAATTCGACCGTAATTTAAATTAAAAACCTAAACTTCATGTTGTCCAAAGTAGCACCAATATTTCTCCAATTCAAATAAATTGTAATAAATTTCAAGTTATTTTGAACGCACCCATTAAAGATAAAAAGAGGTTTATTAGCTAAGCTGTATTTAAAAGCACCGCTATTGCTTTGTGCTGTTCCATAGGAGGTCGTATGGTGCTGTAACTTTGCTGTAATTTTAAAGGTTTTTTTCGATCTTACCTAATTTGACGATACGATGCGGTTTATGATTCTCTAGCAAATGGCATCAAATTATCAAAACCGCGAAAAATGACTTACGGGGTGATATAATTTAAACGACCATATCGCTGCTTCGAATGAATAATACCACAACTCAAAATCGAAAATTTTACAGGTGTAGTCGATAGGTATATATTTTTAATGAATGAAATTTAAATAATACAACTAGATTAAAAGGCCAATAACCACGATGTGGTTAAAGCAACAAGTCTTTAATTCTGAGCCTGTTTCGGATTAAACTATCCCTTCAATTTTTAATTGATGAATTTTGAATTGGACGGTCATTCATGTGAAGCAGCGATATATAAGTGTAATACGTATGTGATTAGTGATGTAACGAATGTCACTATTTGCAAATTCACTAATGCGAATGCGAATATTATTTTTTTAATCTTTGGTATAAGGGACCGAAGAGTTCTAGATTTGACGACCTTTTTTTAGGTCGTCAAACTGCAGTTCTATTTCAAGTTGGATAGATTTGCCAACCTATTTTTACGAAGCATTGCCATTTAATATTCTCAAAACATACGCACCAATTGTTGCGAATGGGAATTATTATTATTTGTTATATTAATACGTGAAGCAAAAACTTGTGAAGCATATTTAAGTAATATGCCGCGGACGGATTAATATGAAACTTTGCACGGTTATAGCGGACGTAGAAGGAGGGCAGAATGTTAATATTTTTTCATATAATTCATGTATCATACATAGATTCAACTAAAAACACATTTAACACATTACCGTGCATTTGTCACAACTACATAAAAAACGAAATAGAACGTTCAATGTCTTACTATGAAAACACGTTACGTCAGAAATGTCAGTGTCTTTTCAAAATACCCGACGTTGTTTTTAAATGCGGCATGCTAAATAAACTTCTTTGTATATTTAACGGGTGCGTTCAAAATTACTTTAAAATTATTACATTTTATTTGAATTTGAGAAATATTCGTACTACTTTGGACAATATGAAGTTTAGTTTTTTAATTTAAATTACGGTCGAATTTCGACCGATGCGACGGGTGACTAGTATGTATAAACATGGGAATCTTCGAGAATGCGAAAGCGAATATTCGTAACATCATTAATATGTACATACGCTTGATAAATATCACTCTTGAGGCAGTCGGATAAAAAGACAATAACCACTGTTTATACAAGAAGCTGTTTATGTGTTTGATGACGTAACCGTCTTATCAGTATGCGTCGGGCCCTACGAGGCCGTCCAGTGCGCCGCAGAATCCAGATCTTGGAGAAAATTTTGTCAAGGTTGTTTACGATTATCGATGCGGATTTGTTTATCTTTGTCTCCATTGTTACTTGATTATTGCAAGATGATAGCATGATCAAATGTGATTTATATATATGTATAATAAGTATAAATAAAGACTATTTTTTATTTTTTTTATAATAACAAGAAATTTTGTTTACTTGAGTAAATTAAAAAGAAATCCTTTATTGGAGTCGCAGAAACGCGGCAAGTTTTCTTCACGAATCAAAGGTTGTACAGGTCCAAAGGTCCATGTGTGGTCGCATGCCGAGTTAAGAACAGAAGGTGCGGTGAGCGTTCACTCATCGGGGAAGATCCCGAAATGGGAATCGTGCTCGGAGGACTCCGATTGTGTTCCGTTGAAGATCCCGGAGTCTTCTACGTAACGCTGAGGAAGGCCACCGGGGGTTTTAGTAAGTAAAAACCCCACAAAACCCACGTCACTCCAACGGCGTAGGGTACCTTTTGAAGTGTACCTACTATTATATGTTTTACCTTATTTTATAAGATTTCACACATAATTTATATATCTAACAAATATTTTGTAAAGTCAACAAAAAGTGGAAACGAACTACCACAAAAAGGAATCCGTACTCAAGAGAGCTATATAATAGTCATAGAGTTATGTGTACATTGGGTTTATAATATGTTTCTAGCGCATTTTCCATTATCGAACATACAGACAGGATAACAAAAGACAGGAGAAAACTTTCGATAGTATAATATTGTCTAATCGATAAACCACATTACCTTAGGATGACTTTATTACGTTTCCTCAAAATAATCGTACTCTAGAATGATGGGCAAAAACGTAAACAATGTTTGTTTTTATAAAACACTAGCTGAACCCCGCAGCTTCGCCCCCGTAAAAAAATCGATATATCGATTGTCCGGTGAGAATAAGATATTTTCCCAAAGTAAAAAGCCTATATGTTAGCCCAGAGTGTCAACTAACTCCCTACCAAATTTTATTAAAATCGCTCCAGCCATTTAGAAGTGAGGAAGTAACAAACATACACACTCACAAACTTTCGCCTTTATAATATTAATATAATATAATTATAATTATAATATATTATATTATAAAGTCTTACGAGGTACAGGTCATTGATGCCTCAATGTGTGTCACTCGGCGTTTCCTCAGCGTGTCAAACGGGCACGCAAGGGAATCATACCGTGACATGTAACGGAGCGTACTTTATATAAACAAATACTGCTATTAGAGCTGTAATCAAGTAGTCTTGTTTTGTTTATAATGTGTTACCAGTGATATGGATTTTGAACTCCCGTTTTAAAGTTACAGGCTCAATTAAATAACGCTGTTTATGTCATAACCCTGAGGATTTTCGCTTTGGTGCGAATGTTACTGTAGAAACATATGAAGACGACTACAAAAAAAAACAAAAACCCAGATCATTCCGATATTTGTCTGGCCTGGGATCGAATCCGGAACCCACTGCAGGGCAGATTGGCATCCTGAAGTTTTACAAGACATATTCGCGTTTATATAAGTTTCAGCATGCCAGCAAATTCAGTATTAAAAAAAAGCTTTTTTATGAAGAAAATATTAATTTTTCTGTTTTTAATTATCTTGACATAATATTCTGGATATAATACCCCTATACATTCGGTATTGGGAGAGTTGTTCAAAGATATTTTGTTTTCAGATATCTTGATGTTTTTTTTCATGACGTATTACTACACTACTACAGGTTAAACCTCTTCATTTAATACTCATTTTGGGTGGCTTATACAAAAATATAAAATCTACCATTTTTTGCGTCGGCCAGTTACAAATAACACAAAATTGATTATTTTTTAATACATTGTCATCAACACTAGAGGTGTATTCCAAATTTTATCTCAATCGGACACTCAGAAGTGGATCTTATACGACTTAAATTATTTGACCTAAGCATACTTACAAACATTGCAACTTAATAAGAAGTTTTCAAAAAACTTAAATTAATGAATGTAACTACTTTTCAATGATTTCCACGTTTTAGGAAGAGGAAATGTTCGTCTCAATTAAGAAACACTACACGCGGTATATGTTTCAGTACGTGGACAGATTGGACGCAACAAGTTTGTGCTAATGATATATTTTGCATACAATGACTGCTATTGGTATTCCGGAGAAAAACAATAATTTTGTACGTAAGAGTATATTGTATTTGCAAACTGGCATGCGATTTATCTACTGGTAGGTGGTCGATGCCGCTCTTGGACACCTGTAACACACACACGCTCAAAAACCACCCTTTCTACACTTATAGCCCACACTTTTCTCCTGTGTCGTGGGTACCATGGACACACACAAAGACCAATACACAAACACCTGGACCCAGAACAGGAATCTAAACTCATTCAGATACCTGTCTAGCCGGGAATCGGCTCTCGAACCCGGAACCCATTGCACGTCAGAGCGGTATGGTAACCGCTCGGCCACGCGGGTCGTCGTGTGACAACCAGGGCCCAGGGTTCTATATGAAGTCTATCATAGATGCGTTGTTACTTCCGAGGACTAAGATGGTCATCTTATACAAAAATATATTTTTGAAGGTGGTAGAACCAGTGTAGTTCGACCGGGGAAGTGCAGCAGCAGTTCTTGCGTTTCATTGGCAGGATGTGGTTGCTGGCACACTTTTATATGAGGCGACCATCCTAGCCCTCGGGAGTAGCAACGCGTCTGTGATTGACTTCAGATAGAACCCTTGTTCTATTTGACGTCAATCACAGACAGATCTTGCTTACAGGTGTCCGTGGGTGGCACCACTTACCATCAGGTGGACTGCATGTTCGTTTGCTACTTCAATCAGATAAAAAGAAAAAAAAGTTGATAACAGATGTCCTTGGGCGGCAGTGAGCACTTATCATCAGGTGGAATGCATGCTCGTTTGCTGCTATAATAGGATAAAAAAAGTGAGCCAGCAATCACACTCTTCCACTCAACAACAAGAGCTACTTTACGGTAGAAATAGGTTCGGCCGAAGAGATACCACTTCTGTCGAAACATACTCGTTCTTCCACCTTCAATCAAAAAGCTAATTGCAATCAACAAAGGTAAAATAACCTTTCGAGTTTTAAGTTGGTGGAATCATCAATTGTTCTCCACTGATGCCACACCTATTTCTGCCTAGTAAGAGATATATCGCTGCTTCAAATGAGTAAGAACACAACCCAAAATCGCAAATTTCACAGGACAGGTAGTTGAAAATTAAACAGTATTTTTTTTTGTTTATATATTATATTTTTTGTTAAAAGCACATAACTACCATGTGGTTTAAGTAACGAGTCTTCAATCCTAAGCCTTTTTTGGATTAAATTAACTTGAACTGTAAATTTATGAATTTCGAATTGTGCGGTTATTTAGGCGAAGCAGCGATATGTATTTATCAGAAGGGTTTTCGCTTAACCCTCAGAGATAACAGCATCTGTAGTAAACCTGGGATAAGACTTATCTTTATTTTTTTATTTAAACTTTATTATACATTAAAATGTCGTACAAAAGACGGACTTAAGGCATTCCCTACCAGTCAACCTTTGGACTAAGCCGAAAACATGCAAGGCGATATACAAATTATAAAAAAATAGGAAATATTATTATTAACATAAATATACTTATATCTGTTAGGAATGGGAATAATAAAAATACAATACATTTATTATATATACACGAAGATATAAACTTACATGCACAATACAATCTAAATTATTATATATTTTTTAGAAAATAGGATTTGACGCTCGTTATGAAACTCTTATCTCATTTTGTCTTACCTTGTCATTTAATATTACAGGTATTCTTCCTTTGGGCGAAAAGCAGTTTTTCTTTACGTCGAATTTTATTATGCTTCGAATTAGTAAGTTATATTTACTTATTCTCAGAGTAATGTGATGAATTTACCTTAAATCAGCAAATACGGAACTGGTTATTTTATATAAACTTGTTATTTTATATAAACTGTTATTAATTTTTGTCAACAATCCTCTATCAGAAACAAAACACTATCACCTCCGGCTTTTGCCGCCAATTTTATGTTATTTCTTTTTCAATTACGAATACAACCAGTTAAATACGGGGCTAAATATTATATATTGATCTAAAGGTATGAAATTACTTATTACAAAAATATTACAATGTTTTTTTATTGTTTTAAGTTGAAATAATCAAGCAAAATAAAAATAACTCTATATAAACTAATAATTCTCTTAAGTGATTTTATTCCTTTTTCTTCCAATTATTTGAAATTAAGAAGGTAATTTCATTTGAATTTAGAATATGACCCGTAATAGAAGCATCCCCTAGCTGATAAAAATGAAACTAATTCAGTGAAAGGCCCTACAGAGTATAAAAGCAACACGCACCCGCGCCGCGCCTCCGTTTGGCAACATGGCGGCATTCGCGCGATTGGTACGTTATTCTTGTCAATTGCAAATTGTATTAAATTATAATTGATAACAATAAAATTATAAAAAATAATGCATTTTGATAAAAATTATTACAGGTCATCTAAATGTCATATTATAAATATTTTTAAATTGATTGGAAAATAGATTTGAAATTGGAATAAACTCATTTTCATAAAAAAATTAAAATAAAAATCAATTGATTGACGTGTACCAGGAAATGCATTTTTATTTTTTTATTATTATTTTCAACAGCTTGGTTTATAAGATAACATGGTTCATTCAGCCAATAGATATTTTTACACAGATTTAACTATTATTTTGTTATTAATTAACAAAATAGTGCTTTGTTCATAAACTTTCTATTAATTAGTTTTACGTTGCGTGTGATAAACTGATAAGTGGTTATCGACTGGTTTCTTTGTTACCCGATGTTGTTAATTGGACTGATGTGTGGAACAAGTTGCAAGATAGTGAAGTGCTGGTGTTAATTATATTATGTGATCGTGTTCTTGTGGAATCCGAACTTTGTGCTGAGAAGAACATTGCTATAAAGTGAAATTTAAATTGATTAAAAATAAATTATCTAAAAATGGAATTTAAGAAAAGAAACTTATCTAAACGTACTCTCACGGTTATACGGATGAAGTAATCATATAATTGAAGTCATTTATTAGAACATAATAAAATTGTACACAATCTTAAATTATATGTGTAACATGTACAATACAATCGTGGTAATAGAACACAAAATATAAAAGCTGATAAGCGATAAAATCAATGATTTTCAATTATTGGGCCAACAAATTGTTCGCAGGTGCAAAACATTACGACATACAGCGAACTTTCTATCGTCGATAATGCGATAATGGTAGAATACTGTTGCCTGTTATTAAAGTATGAAATAAAAAAAATAGTTTCAAGCAAAAGGCATTGTTATCGAAAATTAAATTTAAGTTTCATTGGATAAAACGTGTTAAAGGAGTTCTGTTGTTTGACCGCGAAAGAGAAACGAGTAACGAGGTAGAATGACCTTATCTTTGAAGACCTGTCAATAGTAATGATGACAGTTCGTGGGTGTTCCACTTAAAGGTCATAACGACAACATGATCCATATGTTTCGTTCCAATTAACGTGGATATCCTCTCAACTTCAAGAATTAACTATGTTTGTTAAATACTTAATGTGCAACATTTCATATAAACAATAACGATCCCTAATATTACATTTTCTGTTCCCTCTTTTCTTGTGGACAAATTAAAAATATAAGATTTTATTACTTAACGGGTACTCACGATATGCGGTTTATGAATTCTTATAGAGTTCTTTTTGCCGATATTTCGACCCAGTTGCATGGATCGTGGAAAAAACAAATTAAAAATGTCAACAAAATCATCAAACTGATTTGCAACATTAAAATATTTTGTTTCGTTTCATTTTACAGATATAAGTAAAGTTCTAATAATTTATTATCGATTATTTTTAAACCTTCGCTTGATTGATATACCTTAATTTGATTTCTCTTCTTAATTATTCAGCACTTTTCGAGATTTAATTCCCTTTTTACAGATTTCAACAGGTAATTTCACAATATGTATCTCCTACCCAACCTAACCGACCTTGAAATAATTTCAAACTAAATTTCGTTTCATTTACTTATGTTTTCAAGAAAAAACTAATTTCGTCGTTATGGTCATGACTTGTCTTATTGTGATAATTATTACGATTTATTAGTTTTCAAACTATGTACAATTTCGATTACTGTTACTATTTCGGTTATGTCACTATTTTTTACTGAAATTCTTTGTTGTTTGATAAAACTAGTTATCGAATTACAATTACATTACTTTTTGCGAAAATAATATTGTTAGATAACATCTTTAACCAATTCGTTACATTGTCGTTTGGTAGTTACTTTACTGAGCTATTCTTTTTTATTTTACGCTGCTGTTTAAAAATGTAACAGTACTTTAAATTGTAATAACTTTTGATAGAGTCGATGCATTTGAATGAAACAAATATTATTTATTATTTTCAATCCTTTAAATTTAAATTGGGTGTTTTCACTTGACACTGTTTCTAAAACATAGACACTTAAGAGACAGTTCAATTTTGTTTTCGAAATTCTATTTTTACTTTTTCACAGTCTTCCAAACATTTTCATTCGCGTCGTATATACATTTTAAAATAATAGGGTTCTTTATGCACCCTTTATGTGCATATAATAGTCATATTTTTTTTAATATTAAAAAAACAATAACGTTTTATAGCATAGAGATTACTAATGTATAGTTTATGATATTTAATGTAATGTACAAAATTTTCCAGTTAGCTTTTTCCAGTTAGATTGTTAATTATTAGGGCTTTTTAGCTCGTCTTTGGCTTTGGATTAAATACAATTACGTTTATATTTTATCGTTTTTATTATCGAGTTGTGCCGTTATCGAGTTTCGAAAATTTAAGCTTTTTAGGTTATGGAGGCCTATGTCCAGCAGTGGACTTTCAAAGGCTGATGGATGGATGGATGATGTATCATTAGCTAATATAGTTATGGTTTTGGAAGTCAGAAGGGCAAGAGTCTTCTCCCAGAATGAGAGAGTTTTAGCCCATAGTCCACTACGCTGATCAGTGCGAGTTGGCAGACTGCCCACACCTCTGAGAACTTTTTTAAAGAACTCTCAACTTCCGCACAATCTTTTCCTATACCGTACAGCAATGATCATTAATTTCTAATGCGCACATAATGTTATAAAAAATCAGTGGTGCTTGGGATTTGAACCCTGGACTTTTCGATTTAGAAGGCAAGTTTCAACCATTAGCCTATCACTGCTGTTTTCAAGTAACAGCCTATATTGCTAGTTTCGTACAAACACACTAACAACGTGACCTTCGACAAAGTAAATCACAATTCTTACACATTCCGATGAACCAAGACTTGACTGACCGTTAACTGAAGGTGCGTGTCCACTTACCCAAGCGTAATGTAATCCAAGCTTCAACTCGCGCAATGTACGATGTACTGCAATGCAATTTCTCTGCGAATTTCTGGGCTATTTACAACATATTTTACAAGCAGTGGTATCACAATATGTATTAGTTATTTACACGTGATAACCGAATACAAGTAAAAAATTAGATTTTACACTACTTTAGTAATTTGGCTGTACGGTCTGCAAAAACATTTCAAACTTAACTTTTCGCGCAAATTCAGTCTTGCATTACACAGTTAACGTTCAGTTTTACTTGTGTAATGTAATTAATTCGTCGTTTATTCAGGCTTTATGTATCAAAAATGGATACATATAGAGTCAACCCATAATTGTCCCATTCTTGAGCACGGTTCTTCTCTCGGAATGAGAGAGTTTTAGGCCATATTCCACCGCGCTGGCCAAGTGCAAATAATTGGACTTCACACACTTCCTAGAACTTTTTATTTTAAAGAACTCTCGGATGTGTAGGATTCTTTACGATGTTTTCCTTCACCAAAAAGCAGTGATAATTTCTAATACGCACATAAGTCGGTGGTGCGTGCCTGGGTTTGAACTTCGGAGCTTCCGATTGAGAGGGCAAGTTTCAACCATTAGGCTGACACTGCCCTACATCATCTGGATACATGTGCGTTTGGAAATAGCACCAAAATTACAAGAAATACGAACGCAACCACTTTCGTAGAGACTATGAGTAAATCTATAACCGAAACAAGAACAAACTCGACGCCAAATGTAGCTTACATATAAAGTAAAGGATTGAATAATATTTTACACCTATAATGGGATTATGTATACCTTAATCTGTTACCTTAACAGGTTTCTAGTTTCTCCGAGAAAACTAGTTAGTTATGTTCGCTTCGTTCCATAAGTTTCGTAATTATTTCATTATCACGAACATAATCACGTTATTTTCTAATATAAAAGTAAGGTTTAAGTATAATATTTATTACTATAACTTCACGCCTTTTCTCGTTACTTCACATCGCACGCGCAGATTTATATTTATAAAAATATAACCCCTATTTGAATTCCCCATCAGGGGCGGAATACTAAATATCTCTTTTTTATCAAATATCTATAACTTAAATTTCCATCTATAGCCGCATATTTCATGGTTTTATACTTAGTAATTTAGATCTGCGACGATTGACAATAATAATTTATTAATTTATATCAACGTTACATGGCTTTTCATCTTATTTAGTTTGGAACCAGCCATTTAAAAAATCATATTGAATTTGTTGAAGTTGAAGGCATTTTATACGTCTAAAAACTCATTATTTCGGTCGTAAGCAGAAAATAATTAATTCGTCTGTCTGACAGCCTTTTAAGGTCTACTGCTGAACAATAGAGCCTTACTTACAGAGTTATTATCAAAAGTCACTCCGCGTGATATGTGTATTTACGCAGTAGGCATTGACACAGGTATACGCTGCTACTATCTAGACCTAAGGATCTAGATAGTAGCTATCTAGGCATCTAGATAGGATCTATCTATTTACCCCTCTTTTCTTTCGCTATTCCACAGTCACCAATTCGCACTTGGCCAGCGCGGTGGACTATGGCCTAAACTCTCTCATTCTGGGAGAAGACCCGTGCCCAGCAGTGGGCCAATAATGGGTTGATGTGTGTCTTTCGCTATGATCTCTAAAAGACGCAACCGGAGTCCTCTAAGCGCATTGCCCCATTGAGCTCTACCCAGGCGGCTGGGACTACAGCACCTTTTGAAATTAACGACGATATGTGATCACACATACTACTGTCCTTTTCAAGGTTCCCTGGGTTTGAGTTCTCATTCTTGCTGTCCCTAAACTTCTAGGCAACTGCTACGACATCCACGGGAAGAGGGAATGGTATTATTAAATACCGATGCCACACGGCACGACAATAAAGTAATCGATTAATATTATTGAGTGCAATGCGTGTCTAAACGCTGTACTCAAGCTACACATTTGTACAATTAGGCAATTAATAGAACGAAACGTTCACAACATGGTCATAATTATATTACATAGGTTTATTGAATCTAACAAGCGGTTTTGTAATAAAAATATAAAAGTAGGTAATAGTAATTTTAAATCAACTATTTTAAAACTGTTTCTATTTCATGAATGGATCATCATTTTTTTTTGTTACGGGGAGGAAACCTTCAAAAGGTACACCGAAGTCTTGGGAGAGACTCGGGTTATGTGGGATTTTTACCCACTAAAACCTCCTCGGTGGCCTTCCTCAACTTGTAGTAGGGGACTCACGGGCTCATCTCTTGGGGGACGTGTACAATCCCCCTTCACCATCCGGTGCTTACGGCGAGATGCCACACATCCCGCCGTCCTCCTCGGGGTTGCTTGTTGGACGGTTCGAGCTCCCACTCTAGCCGTCCGCAACCCCAGGCCCCGTTAGTCGCCTCTTACGACAGGCAGGGGATACCGTAGCCGTATTCTACTCCCCGACTGAATGGATCACCTAATAATTGATGAATAATATGATAAACGTATATTATATATTATTAAAGTTAACAATAAAAGATCAAAATCTTAGCAATAAATAAAATTAGTGTAAATTAGTCTCTTAGTTATGTAGTAACAAAGTTGCAAGATATTAAAACACTTTTTGGTTGGACTTCGAATACAACACCGTTACGTCTATATCTGTCTTATAACAGCATTAAGTACTGGTGTTTAGTACAGTACACCAATTCGCACTTAGCCAGCGCGGTGGACTATAGCTTAAAACTCTCTCATTCCGAAAGAAGACCCATTATTGTCCCACTGCTGGAGTGGGACAATAATGGGTATGACGACGTGTAGTACATGGGTTTATCTGAACTCGATCACAGTTGCGTTGCTACCTCTGCAGGCAAAGATGGCCGCTTGATAGAACCACGAACTGTTTCACCGAAACATAAGAACTACTTCAAAAACTCTAGTTGTAGCGGCGGCAACCAGAACCCTTCTCGTTCTAAAAAAATACTACATTTTCTATAACACGGACGTTTAAAGTTGTCAAAATGAACGATTGTCGCTATATAGTCGGTTGTAAAACAGCACAGTATGGTCTCACTTATCACATTTTCCCGTTGCAGTGGGCGGTTGCAATGATAATGGCCTGTGACGGCTGTAATTCCACACTGTAGACAAGGAACCATGCTTTTTGTTAAGTTAGGAAATTCGTAAGATCGTTTTCTACCTTTTTATTCCTTAATGAAACGATTATCTGCCTATGAAAAGTTAGAAATTATGTGATACTTTTAATTTTAAGTGATGGATTTAAAGAAAAATCGCATCTAGTACGTATATCAATCGCTGCTATATTTTTTAAATATTTTGATTTATTTGTATCATTTGAATACTCACAGTCATGGTTTTTTAAATAATTAATGTCAATTTTAGTAATAACACGAAAATATGTTCACCTATGTCAGAGTACAGACCGTAATTTTTTAATGCTAAAATAATAGAGATTTATTTACATATATACAAAGTAACGAGGTCGTATTGATTGTTGCATTCAAACAAGAAGTTGTAATTATGTTAATTGTTTCGGTTATTCTCAACCGCTTTATTAATTATCGTAGTAATTATTTCTAAATAATTGTCCACATTGAATTATTAGGTGTCAACCTCTTTAACATAATACTATATCGTTTAAGTAGGTTAAGAACTTGAGTCAGCAAATAATGAAAAATTGTGGCTTTTTGATGATATACTTTTTTAGCGTCAATAAGGAAGCAGTTTAGTCTTATTTTTAGCGTAGGACCAAGTTACATGCGACAATATAATACAATGTTTTTAGTGTGGAACAAAGTTTCGTGCGCCAGTGAAACAACACAATTTTTGGTAAAGGACAAAGATTTCTCAACCAATGTAATGATGTTCTAGTATGGGACATAGTTTCGTACATCGATGTAATATTTAATATTTAGTGTGGGACAAACTTTTGTCGATGTCATACGTAATACATAGTATTTATTGTGGGACATGAATATTTCGCACGCCGATGTAACGCATATTTTTTTGCGTGGGCCCAATTTCCACGCGTTGAAGTTACATTATTTTTTAGCTGCTACGTATTTTGCATATTTTCTTCGAACGTCTCCGTGACCTGACTGCTAGATCCCACATGCTTAGTTACAGAGGCGTTTAAATATATTGTGTTGTGTGCCCCGCGATATTAACTGTGCTTGTACAGAGCAGAAACTGACTGACAGACTATATTTTTTTGTGTTATAAGTCCTGTTTTTACTCGTACTTTCATATACCTTAAATAAACAAGTTTTATTTGTTATTCGCGATTGTTATAAGTCGAAATTCGAGGGTAATTTGAATTAAAAAACGAAACTTCGTATTGTCCAAAGTAGTAACAATGTTTCTGTAATTTAAATAAATTGTAATAATTTTCAAGTTATTTTATACGCACCCGTTAAATGCAGAAAGAGGTATATTAACTAAGCTGCATTTAAAAGCAATAGCGGGTATTTTGACAAGGACATCTGACATTTTTGACGTTACGTGTTTTCATAGTAAGAGATTGAATGAACTATTTCGTTTATTAAATTTGTGTTAGTGTCGAATGCAAGGCAGTAAGTGTGATGTGTTTTAGTTGATTTTATTTATGTTTTATGCATTATTTTAATAAAATATTATCAGTGCGCATTCGTTCTATACATCAACTACAACTATGATTGCGGCAAGTATCTTAAAAACGTATCACAAATTTTTGCTTCACGTGTTAATATATTTTTATATGTATATACTAAAATCTAAAACAATGTAGTCAGTATAGTTAATGTCTAAATCTACTTCTTTATTCTCTTCCATTATAACGGTTGTCTGTTCGCAGCTTATTTGCTACATACATTATTGGCTATTAGCCTCTAGTCCTGTACAATGTTGACTAATAAGTCAACATTGTCGCCACCTTTCATCCACATGTTAGTATAACTATTCACATGCGAAACTAGTTATTATGACATTCGGTGCGTGTAATGTAAAGGTTTAGTTCAAGGCTCTCGTTTAATGTGCAGACTAAATTTATTCGTGTTACAAAAAATGTCTGTGGTTTGATATTATAGTCTTGATTTCCGTGACTAAGTCTCGATAAAAATAAATGAATTATAATAAATTGTTATTGTTATAATATCTTAAATTTTAGGAATGAAAAATCGATAATTTTACAGTTATCAATTTTGACGCGGGAAAGCCGACTTGTTGTATCACCAAAAATATGAATTTATAATGAAGTAAGTAATATGAATATAATTATATATGATAAGAACCAATCGATTTTAGTTTTGAAATTAACTATTTACAAAATTAGATACTTGTAGACTATCTACATCCTTTTAAAAGCTGTGTATTTTAAATAAGTAGTTTTTTGGCTCTTTTTTTTTTTTTTTTGTTTTCGAGGGGGAAACCTTCAAAAGGTACCCGACGCCGTGGGAGCGACGAAGGGTTATGTGGGATTTTTACCGCACTAAAACCCCCCCGGTGGCCATCCTCGGCGCTAAAAAGAGGACTCAGGGATCTCCAACAAACACCACCGGAATCCTCTAAGCGTGTTGCCCCATCGGGCTCCTCCCAGATGGGCGGCTGGGCCCACCGCTCCGTCTAGTCTATACGACGATATGCGACCACACATACCGCCGTCCTTCCCGGGATCGCCTGGCTGGACGGTTCAAGCTCCCACTCTAGCCGCCCGCAACCCCGGAAGCCCCTTTTAGTCGCCTCTTACGACAGGCAGAGGATACCGTAGCCCTATTCTGATCCCGGAACTACAGGGACGAGTTTTTTGGCTCTGCTGAACAGTTGAATTTTTCGAATGCAACAAAATTGCTTTTCGACGCCTATATACCTACGTACCTATTAATGTTAGTAAACACAAAAGTACTGATTAATTTTTGCCATTAATCAAATGAGCTAAGATCTTTTTATATACTCTTATACAAATAGAACATGATGGTAAAAATCATCCTTGTGATTCCACTTCAGAAGCTCCACATCTATTTTAGCGTAATAACAAATGTTCGTTGGCTATTCTACAGCGAAGAGTGATAAGGAATAAACTTTTAAAGGTGGTAGAACCAGTGTACTTCGACCGGGGAGGTACCACCGCCACACTTATTTCTAGCGTGAAGCATTTATCACGTTTTGATAGAAGGGTGTGGTTGCCGGCACACTTTCACATGAGGCGACCCTCATAGCCCTCGGGAGTAGCAACGCACCTGTGATTGACTTCAAATGGAACCCATGTTCTGTATGAGATTACAGATGTCCATGGGCGGCAGTGACTACTTACCATCAGGTGGGCTGCATGCTCGTTTGCTTCTTCAGGATAAAAAAAAACTTATCCAAGGTGTTCTAACTTTGTTGTAAGAGATAGTAACTTATTTGGGACCAAACTCAGACAAGACTCATCTTATCTAGGGTTGATTACAGACTTCCTTGAGCAGCAGTGGCCACTTACTATTAGGTGGACTGCATGCTCGTTTGCTACTTATTATAAAAATATATAATTTCCTAATCCCATATATGTTTAAAAATATAGTTGAGATACTCATGCTCCAAGGTTATCTTCTCAAGAATTAATTTTAATTAGCGGGAATAGCACCTGATTTTACTTCCGATTTAATTTGTGAAATGAGGAAGTGCTGTATATCCTTTCAATTAATCAATTAAATTCATCGGAAATGTATGTACGATAAATACTAACTACCAATTAAAAGTTTAATCATGTTAATGAAGTTAATGGGCATGTATGTTTTTGCCACATGCCACAAAAATGCCACAGATGTATAATACTTTAAAATGCACCTTTATAAGGAAGACAATAAAGTAAATTTACAATATATGATGTATTTATATCATAGTTTATTAAAATTTATATGATATAATATATTTTGGTCGTCAGCCCAATTTTTTTAAGTAGCGACATTTTAGTTCTTGGGAGTAGCAACGCATCTTTGATTGACTTCAGATAGAATCGCTGTTATATAGAGTTGCTTACAGATGTCACAGGGCGACAGTGAGAATTTACCATCTGGTGGACTACAAGCTCGTTTGCTATTTCAATTGTATACAGCAACAAAAAACTATTTATTATTTCTTTACAAAAATGCCACAAATATGGAACCAAAAGTCAATTTTATGAGGAGACTGCTGTCTCCTCATAAAAATAAACTTACGATATAAGTATTATAAATTCATATCAAAAATTATTATGTAAATATCAATTATTTAAACGAAAGAACTAACGAGACAAATCAGAAATTAACTAGAACATAAAAGCTTTAAATGAAATATAACTAAGGCAAGATACTGGAGGTAACTTTCATTACCATGTAAAAACATGATTGCAATTATATTAAAAAAATAGATATAAATAACAAAAAAGACAAACCTGCTGAGTTTCTTGCCGGATCTTCTCAAATGAGGTCGTGTTCCGATCCGGTGGTAGTGTAAGAAAAAAGTAACTGACAATTTGTAAGTGCCCCCGTAGGCCTATACAAAATAAAATTAAAAATAAAGACATATGAACATGCTTTATAATTGAATTATTGGCCGTATCACTTCCTACAAGTGCAACGTGGTCACCACAAACAGTGAACGGCCGCAAACCGGACCGTGGCCTCTAAATATTTCTACTTTCCGATTTGTCGCCCTTTGTATAAATTACCGGCTCGCTCTACGAACAAAGAACTCGTAATAAAAATATTTCAACATATAAGTCTTGTTTTAAAATGACAGGCACTTTTACGACAATATCGATAAAGTTAAGCATTTAGGATGTATTTAAAATGTTTGAAGGTTAATATTTTTTGTATTATTCGAATGACAATATTTTTATATAAATTTAGGAGTGATTGAATTGTCCTCTGTTTGATATTTAGATCGTCGTCAACCCATTACTGTCTCACTGCTGGACACGGGTCTTCTCTCGGAATGAGAGAGTTTAGGCCATAATCCACCGCGCTGACCAAGTGCGAATTGGTGGACTTTACACACCTCCGAGAACTTTTTTTTTTTAAAGAACTCTCGGGTGTGTAGGTTTCCTCACGAAGTTTTCCTTCACCGAAAAGCAGTGATAATTAATGTATAATACGCACATAAATCAGTGGTGGTGCCTGGGTCTGTACCTCGGACCTCCTGAATGAGAGGGCAAGTTTTAACCATTAGGCTATCACTGCTTTTATGATATTTAGATAATACAAATAAATTAGTTCGTATATTACGAGACAGACCAATTCGAATATACACAAATGTACAATTAGAATCAGTAAAAAGTAATTTTAAATATTTTGTAACTGTTCAACTTGGCATCGCACCAAACTCGTTGCTTGGTAGATAAAATCTTAACTGAAATTAATTGGAATTAAATCAAATTGTAACAGATAAAAATGTTATATTACAGTAAAAAGGCCATAGCTTAATACATTAGAACTACAATAGAGTTATAATTTACAATAGCAAGCAGAGTTCCTTAAGTTATACGGTAAAAAGTAATTCGAGAAATATGTGACATAACACGTGTTTCCAAAAGTGAACCAAACCAAATGAAATACATATATTTTTGATAAATTGACAATGTCCCAAACAAACGCTAGTTTCTAAGCACCCATTAACTGGGTAAGGCAGTCTAACGAAATATAATAGAATACTTTGACACGTAAACTCAGCAATGCGTAAACTATAACACTTGTGGATCAAGTAACAAGAGGCGAGAGATATAATAATGAAAAACCGAGCATCTTTTTTGCTTTGAAACAAAGGTTTGCGTTCTTCTACTTAGTACGTACCGTATTGGATAAAGCGAAATCTTAATTTTATTGCTGACAGGATAACTTATTTAAGTATTAAAATGATTTTTGAAATCTATATTGACTCACTCACAACACAATCTGAACCGATGGGAGTTTTTTTTTTTAATTCAATAATTTACACACAAGTTTCGTGTGTAATATAGTAAGTTATTAAGAAAGATAGTACATAATATAGCCTTTTTTACGTGGATTTTATTCATGAGCGTTCAAGCGAGAATTAATACAACAAACTAAGCAACAAACAATTTTAGCTATAAAGGAAAATTAAAGTATGTCTTTATGTAACTATGTAGCTCATTTGGATATGTTTAAAAAATATATAAAAACAAAGCTATGATTATAAAATTTGTTAGCTATTCGCTTGTGATTTACACTGATCGATGATTTTTCTAAATAATCTCGTTTTACGTAATCGTAACGAATAATAGTAAGTAGCAAGGTCGGTCGCAATTTCGTGAGCTTGAACCAAATTTGTAACGTTTCTGTTTTAGCGTAAATACCTGTTTTGTCACGATTATATCTTTACGAAAATTATAACGTAAATGGTAATAGCCACGGTATTGCGTTAAAAATAAATAAATGCCAACGCGGACTTTTTATTGCGTGTTTTCTTGCTTAATTTGTTTAAAACGGTTGTAATTAAGTGGAGATATTTCTTAATAGCAAACGCTAATGTTTTAGAAGCTATTGTTTTATATACCACTTTTAGAATACATCATTATTTACTAATGTAAAAGGTATTATCTGTGCGTATTGTCGTCAATTTATTTGATTCGATCTTTCTCCTATTGAAGAAACTTTACACATAATTAAAAAATCGACAATTAAAATAGTATCGAAACCCTTACATATTTTGTACGTTATCACGTGCGTTTTCAGTGTTTTAAAAACGCATTTTACGTTTCAGACGATCTTAGCTCTGTGCGCGTGTGCGCACGCGCAATACGCTGAGGAGCGCGCGCCGCGATACATCGCCTCGGAGCCTAAAGTGACATCCACTCCGGTACCCATTCTCAAACAAATCAATAGGTAAGATTTTATTTCTACCTAATTTTAGACTACTATTATCGCGGAATTGATACATTTTAATAATCAACGGGTACTTACTATATGCGGCTTTTGAATTCTTTACGAATTCTTTTTGCCGATATTTTGACCCTATAGAACCTATGTTCTGTATGAAGTTGCTTACAGATGTCCAGGGGCAGCAGTGACCACTTGCCATACTGCATATGCGTTTGCTGCTTCAATCAGATAAAAAGTCCTATATACACTACGAAAAACCTTATTTTGATGCCTCCAAGACACCGCCGTAACCTGCCATTCGCCCTTGACACGTTACGCCTCATCCCACGTCATCCTGACCGGGAATCGACTTGTTACAATATATGATTTAAAGCAAGTCAAAATATTTGTTAAAAGAGACTTTTGTGATATGTGGTGCCATCTATTATGTAGAGTGAAGACTAAGACAGTTGTCTCATATTATTTAACGTCGTATGGTAAACTCAACATATGTATGTATATCAGGTGTTAGAATCATGACCGGGGAGGTAGCACTTTAGACGGAGCGGTGGGTTCAGCCATCCGTCTGGGATTATCCCGATGGGACAACGAGCTCAGGGGATTCCGGTTGCGGTCGTGTCGAGATCCCGGAGTCCTCTTTATAGCGCCGAGGACGGCCACCGGGGAGATTTTAGTGCGATAAATATCGCACATAACCCTGCGTCGCTCCCACGGCGTCGGGTACCTTTTGATAGCTTCTCCCTCGAGAACAAAAAAAGCACTGCCGCTCTAATTTCTAGCCTAAAGCAGTATTTGCGTTTCGGTGGAAGGGTGTGGTTGCTTGTATACTTTGATATGAGGTGACCTATCTTAGTTCGCGGAAGGATCACCGCATCTGTGATTGATTTTTAATCAATCCTCTGTTCTATATGAAATTAATCACAGATGTCCATGGACGGCAATGACACTATTATGTGGAATATATTTTCTGCAATATTATGTTATCCAGTAACTAAATAACACGTAATTCATTGCAGGCACAATGAGGACGGTTCGTACACGTATGGTTATGAAGCCGCCGATGGTTCCTTCAAAATTGAAACCAAGTCCCCCGCTGGTGAAGTGAAGGGCAAGTACGGGTACAAAGATGATACAGGAAAGGTAAGACATCTTATTTAAATTACATGTACACCACAGTTTTGAAATTAAAAAATAATACCTTTGACATAAGACTACTAACGGCTTAAAGTCCTTAACTTAATAGAAAGCGATAGGTATACAGATAGGTGTCCCTGTAGCCTCGGGGTCAGAATAGGGCTACGGTATCCCCTGCCTGTCGTAAGAGGCGACTAAAAGGGGCTTCCGGGGTTGCATACGGCTAGAGTGGGAGCTCGAACCGTTCGGTCAGGCAATCCCGGGAAGGACGGCGGTATGTGTGGTCGCATACCGTTGTAAAGATTAGACGGAGCGGTGGGCCCAGCCGCCCATCTGGGAGGATCCCGATGGGGCAGCGCGCTCGAGGATTCCGGTTGAAGTCGTTTCGAGATCCCGGAGTCCTCCTTTTCAGCGCCGAGGACGGCCACCGGGGGGGTTTTAGTGCGGTAAAAATCCCACATAACCCTGCGTCGCTTCCACGGCGTCGGGTACCTTTGGAAGGTTTCCCCCTCGAAAAAAAAAAAAAAATACAGATAGGTAGCGATAGGTATACAGGACACTGTGAAACACAGAGTGTCCTTAGTCAATCCGAAAAGTTATAAGATTTCATCTAACAAACCTACTCCACAAAAATCCGCAGTTTATAATTTTATATCACACTAGCTGAACCCCGCAGCTTCGCCCGCGTTAAAAAATCAATGTATCGATTGTCCTGTGAGAATAAGATATTTTCCCACAGAAAAAGTAGTCTATATGTTAATCCAGAGTGGCAGCTAACTCCCTCCCAAATTTTATGAAAATCGCTCCAGCCGTTTACACGTGAAGAAGTAACAAACATACACTCAAAAACTTTCGCCTTTATGATATTATAAGTATAAATATGAATATGATGATGAAAATACATTTTTATAGAAATCAGATTCAACTACCACCTCTTTTATTGCTTTATATGGAGTTTTTCATCTTAGTTGTTCTCATACTTATTAAAAATTCCCGTAAAGGTTATAAATGTGTCTATCACGGACCTAAGGTAGAAGATCAATCGTATGTAACGACGATTAAAAGGGCGATAGTATTGCAATCAGTTTGATTGCCACTCGTTTGTAATTTTTATGCTCATATGTATTTCATAAAAAACACGCAATGTTCATCATCGATTATCACATATATCAATAATATATGAAGATTATAATCAATAATATATGAAGATTATAGATTATAATAATATAGAGCAGTGATGGCCTAATGGTTGAAATTTGCCCTCTCAATCGGGAGGTCCGAGGTTCAAACCCAGACACGCAAGCACCACTGATTTATGTGCGTATTAGAAATTAATTATCACTACTTTTCGGGGAAGGAAAACATCGTGAGTAAACCTACACACCCAAAACTTCTTTAAAAAAAAGTTTTCGAAGGTGTGAGAATTCCACCAATTCGCACTTGGCCAGCGCGATGGACTATGGCCTAAAACATTCTGAGAGAAAACCCGTGCCCAGCAGAGGGACAATAATGGATTGTTCCCCATGCTCATATGTATTTCATAAAAAAAACACGTAATTTTCATCATCGATTATTACATACTAGTCGCCCGTCGCATCGGCCGAAATTCGACCGTAATTTAAATTAAAAAACTAAACATCAAATGTCATCTGACATTCTTGACGTTGTGTCTTTTCATGGTAAGACATTGAATATTCTATTTCATTTAATAAGTACATATGTGTTTGTGACAAATGCACGGTAGTGTGTGTAATGTGTTTTTAGTTGATTTTATGTATGAAAAATGCATTATTTGAAAAAAAAATTAACATTCTGCACTCCTTCTCTACGTCCACTATAACCGTGCAAAATTTCATACTAATCCGTCCGCGGCATATTACTTAAAAATCCGTCACAAATTTTTGCTTCACGTATTAATATAATAATAATATACGTGAAGATTATATTAATATAGATGATCTTATAATTTTTCAGCTCCGTGTGATAGAGTATGGCGCAAACAAGTACGGTTTCCAGCCAGCCGGTGAGGGTATCACAGTGGCGCCGCCCACCCTGGTCGACGAGTCCACTAGGGACGAAGGCTTGAGACCTAGCAAGCACCAGGTAACGCTCTTTGCTACGCCGTAACTGGCTACGAGTTTGATTTAGACCATCATACAATTAGTTTCTCATCCTTTGCTACGCCGTAGCGGTCTACGAATTTTATCGACCTAAATTTCTACGCTCTATCTTTATACTAAAAGATGATTGTCAGATTATTTCAGTTTTTAACCGACTTTCCAAAGGAAAGAGGTTATCTATTCGTCACGTTTTTTTTTTTTTAATATTGCCTCTAGTAGCATATGCAGTTAGTATGCAAATAATAGTAAACTCAAATATTACTCGTATATACACATATTGACATACAGACATATTATAGACGTTCGAGACTATTTACTAAATTAAAATTCATACTGTATAATAATAAATGATTCAATCAAGAGCTAAGGAAATCATTACACTATAATGATAAGGGTTAAAAGAATCATTTATTTCTCATAAAACATTAATGGAAGTTTAAAATGTGTGGATGTGTGTGTATGTGTGAAAGAATAATGCGTCTTATGTGTGTCCAAGGTACCCACGATACACGAGAAAATCCTACTGTGGGGCTATGAGTGTAGAAAGCGTGTGTGTCTGATGCGTGTTTTTGCATGCGCGTGTGGATGGAGTGTGTTTCGGGGATCTGTAATTTATGTTTTGCTTACAAAATATACTTGGTATTCCAGCAACAAGACGGCAGATCTCAGTACCGCGCGCAGCCCGCCCAGTCGGTGGACTATGACTACGAAGACCCCGCGCCCGCGCCACCGCGCCCCACGCCCCGCCCCGCCCCGCAGCCCCAGTACCGTCCCCAGCCGCAGCAGCAGTACCGCCCCCCGCCCCCGCCTCCCCAGCCCCAATACAGGCCCCAGCCCCAGCAACAGCAGTACCGTCAGCAAAGTGCGCCTGCTCCTCCTAAGGTAAATCATTAATTCGGTACATACGTATTCAAAAACTGAGCTACTAGCCTTACGATAAGGTTTGTCGCCCATATAAGCCCATAACCTATGAATTATACGTTAAGACTAACTGATCTTCCGTATATATATTTTTTTATTTAAACATTACTTTACAGTTATATAATATATCATCACGTTTACGTTTTGAGTGTCTCTGTATATTGTATAATATACTACATTATACAGAAACACTAAAAACGTGATACCAAGTAGACAAATTAGACTATAACGATGAATGAAACTGGGGTTTCACTTTAATGAAACAACTAGTTGACCAGGCGAACTTCGTTCCTCGTAAAATGTCATGTATTGTTCATAAAAACTCTCCTCTTGAATTACTCTATCTATTAAAAAAACTGCGTTAAAAACCCTAGCGTATTTTCAAAGATCTAAGCATACATAGGAACAGACAACGAGAAGCGACTTTGTTTTAGTGATTATGATTCACGACACTAACGTAAGCAGCATAGTGCTTTAATAAAATCCATTCGTTTTCAGCCTGCCTTCTTTGCTGGTGCAGCACCCGCTCCCGCTGAGGACAACTTCTTCAACCCGGAGCCCCAGCCCCGCCAACAGCAGTACAGACCGAAGCAGGAGTTCAGACCGGCGCCCCAGCCCCAACAGTTTGCCCCAAAACACACACAAATCGAATTCCAGGACTTCGACCAAGGCCACGCTCAGCCCCGCTTCCCCCCCGCGAATCAGTTCCAGCAGCCGAGAAGAGAATCCTTCTCCATGCTAGACCAGTTGCTCAAGGAGTACTCCCTGCCCAAAGGCAACTCCGCTCCCCTCCACGATATCACGTTTGGATCCTATTAGTCGGTGATTAATTAACATTTTTTGTAAATATGTAGTGTATTTTTTAATTAAATTCAAATTTTATATTTATTTTGTTTTTTATTCATATTTTCAAATTACAAATGCCCAGTGATATAGTAACACAGTTATAGTAAGAAAGGTATAAACGTATTATAATTTCAAAAGCAAGACTTAAAAAAACTAATGATCGGTCGTTGTTCCGGTTTCGATCCCCAGTCAGGCAAATATCAGGATGATGTATTTAGATTTCTGTTCTGCTTTTGGGTTTATGTCTATTTATCTTCGTGACAGTCCATAGCATCAAAACAGGAAAAAATGTACAATATGAGGCTATGGTGTAAAGTTTTCAATATTATAATTAAATAACATTAGCGATGTAATGATCTTAAATAACTTAACATTAATAAATTAAATACTTGCAATTTCACGACAACAAATACACATGTTACTATAATTGATATATATTATATACATTTTGTCTTAATATAATGCAATAATAAAATACACATGCGGTTCAACTACATACAAAGTATCCCTTTGTTATGTATTGAAAATTGAGGCATATTTATCTCAGGCGTCCCTACTACTACTCCTGAGGGGTAGCAATTCATCATCTTAAGTTCTTGTAGGATGTACCAGGTGGTAGAACCAGTGTAGTTCGACCGAGGAAGTACCATCGCCACACCTATTTCTAGCGTGAAGCATCTCTTGCGTTTTGATGGAAGGGTGTGGTTACCGGCATACTATATATGAGGCGACTATCTCAGTCCTCGGAAGTAGCAACGCACGTTTTAACCAATGTTTTTTACATCCATATAAATAAAATCTATGGTAACATCATAGAATAGAGACAAATTATTGATATAATTCTAATTTTAGTAGTTAAAACATATTCATCATTTGTCTACGGTAAGGAAATATATATAAGGTTTTATTACTTTCTAAGCATTTTGAAGACCATTTTTAGACGTTGGCCTCCCATCATTTTTTCCAACGGTCCTGGCATGCGGGTTGATGGTGTTGACATTAAACCATGTACAGTTGATGTTACACAAGAAAACGCTAATTTCCATTTTCTAAATGTTGTCTCTTCTATGACATTCACGGGAAGAGAGGGTGTGGTGCTATACAAAAACGATATACGATATAAGAATAATTAGACATTTATTGACATCGTTGACTCCACTGGTTGACTGAGGCAAGGGTCTTATCTCAGAGCGAGAGGATGTGGGCACCAGCTGACTTACATGGAAATTATAGTGATCATCTTAGTTTTTCGATGTGGGGAGAGGTGTCTTCTTGATTTCAGCCCTGTTCTATTTACAGATAGATGTCCGTGAATGGGCCTGATCATTTATCTTTGTGTGGGCACATTCTTTTACTACTTAGGTATACGATTTTAGACTAGTATTATCGCGGAATTGATACATTTTAATACTTAACAGTCGGGCAGTGAAAGCCTAACGGTTGAAACTTGCCCTCTCAATCGGGAGGTCCGAGGTTCAAAGCCAGGCACGCACCACTGATTTATGTGCGTATTAGAAATTAATTATCACCGCTTTTCGATGAAGGAAAAAAATGTGAGGAAACCTACACACCCGAGTGTTCTTTAAAAAAAAAGTTCTCTGAGGTGTGTGAAGTCCACCAATTCGCACTTGGCCAGCGAGGTGGACTATGACCTAAAACTCTCTCATTCTGAGAGAAGTCCCGTGCCCAGCAGTGGGGCAATAATGCAATAATGGGTTGTACCCCAATACTAAACGAGTATTCACGATATGCGGTTTTTTATTTTTTGTTAGATACGATAGGATACAGTTAGTGTTGTGTGTTGTGATATGGAACCAAAACAAAAAAAAACTAGACGCAGGGCCGTTAAGTATTGAAATGTATCAAAATACATTTTAATACTTAACGGCTACTCACGATATGCGGTTTTTGATTTTTTTTTACAATTCTTGGTCGATATTCCGACCCAGTACCATCAAGTCTATTTTACCTAAAACGTAGTGGTTATTCTGTTCTAGTGTAAAAAGTGTGTTATGGTAGTCATAGTAGTAGTCACATTAGTCCGAGGAAATATACTTAGCCGATCCAAATAGCCAACATCAGATAAGACTGGCTATATATATGCCTTTAATTACTGGTGGTTTAATCTAGGGGTAGCCACAGTCCACTCTAAGTGGACTGCAATTCACTTGTTACTTCTTAAAAATCCAAAAACAAACTAAAACTTCTTAAAAATCCACTCTAGTTACCAGGCCAATGTCAAAACAAGCCATAACAGTCCCATATAGTATTGTTATCCCAGAAACATTACTCAACACCTTCCCGACAGCGCACCATTGTCTCAAATGTGGTTTTTTAATACCGCATGAGGCCGTGGGAGGGTTTCCCATGGGCCGGAGGAACAATGCCTGCCTCTTACTGCATGTATGTGCTGTGCCTTATTTTCCCAGCGAGTTATGTAAGCTGAATAAATTCTGCGTTTGATTGCAATGTACTGTAGATTAAATTTGTTTGTATATTCGAATGAGATCGACTTATTGTGGCACGGCCTTGATTAATGAGAATAGTTATTGTTATGTTATAAAGAGCTTGTCATATTTCGTTCATTTGTTTTTAATGAATATGTTTTGTGAAGTTCTAGTGATTAGTATAATGATTTAAATAGTTCTGAAATGTGCATATAGAGCGCTTTTTTGTATTGTTATCCTAATATCAATATACTCATAACTTTTTGTATTAAGTAATCTATGTATAGTTGTAATTCATGATATAAAAAATGAATACATTGCTGGTTTTGGGAAATATTTATTTTTAGGAAATTTAATTTGCGCCCCGGGTGCCAAATGTAGTGCCGGTAAAATATTTAAATTGGCTTTAAAGTTTTTTCGCTGACAGAAAAAATACTTTGTGGGCGGTAAACTCTACTTCTGCCCCCGGGCAGCATGAACCAACGCTATGCCATTGACTATGTAACTGATTCTATGAAATTTTGCAGTTTTTCCATTGTAGAAATGATCTTAATTTAATTTTTAACCTTATGCAATATTTTTTAGGTTTTTGAAGTGAAACTTCTTTATCGGGGTTGGAAAAAAAATTGGTGTAACATTTTTTCGTTACGCGCCATCTTTTTCTGTTACGCGCCATCTTTTTTTCCGTTACGCGCCATCTTTTTTCTGTTACGCGCCATTTTTTTCCGTTACGCGCCATCTTTTTCTTATTCCTACCACGCGTGATATTAGATAGATTATTACAGATTAGATTATTAATAAAAGGCTTTCATTAAACTTTATCTAATTTAACTTTATTTAACCAATTTCTGTAAAGTTGCATATAGTAAATAATTTTTTGAAAAATAACGTCATAAAAAAGTTTCACTTCTTACGAGTGTACGCTAGTACCGCACACATTTTTTTGTTTTTTCATATTATGGAAGCAACAAATGAGCATGCTACCCATCTGATGGTAGGTAAATGGCCACTGCCGCTCATTAACATCTGTAATCAATCACATAGAATCAGTCATTTCTTTGTTGCTACTCCTAAGGACTAAATAGCTCAGATAGGTATGTTTTCCTCGCAGACCAGAACAGCAAGCCATAACTCTGCTGTTATTAAGCAAAAATAATATAAACATAAGTTATCTGCACTCGCATGACATGCAAGAGTCAGTGCCGTGAAGGCCTGGCCATTGTTTCGTGCTTGTAATGGCCAAATGGCCTTGGCGTGACAGATGCAACTTCTAGAAATAATCATTAAAATTATGGAATTAATAATTTAAGACTCATGAATGGCTTAAATTTAAGCATATTTAAAATAATTACACCTTTCTAAGCGCGTTTGACGACCCGCGTGGCGGAGCGGTTACCATACTGGTCTGACGCGCAATGGGCTCCGGGTTGGATTCCCGGCCGGACAGGTATACGAATGTTGAGTTTAGATTGATGGTCTTTGTCTGAGTGTTTGTATATTCGTCTTGTGTTTCTCCATGGTACCCACAACACAGGAGGAAATCCTAGTGTGAAGCTACGAGTGTAGAAAGCGTGTTTTTAAGAAAAAATAATGCCGTAAAGTAATAATGAAGCGGTTTGTTGAGGTTTCAACCTGAAAAGTGTGTAGTGCCAGAAATATAAGTTCAATTTATATTCACATTAATACTCGAGTTTATTTTCAAGAAATTGGGAGTGTTTGAATTTTTCGTTTAGTTTTCACATATAATTATAAAATAAATAATAAATATAAATAATTATAATAATAAAAATGTATATATGAGCAGTGATAGCCCGATTGTTAAAGTTCGGCCTTTCAAAGAGGTTTGAATCCCAAATACGCATTACTGCTACAGATTTTAATTCTAAATTAGTTATTACTGCTTTACGGTGTAAACACGAACCCTATGCCCTGACCCGCTCTCATTTCGAGTGGCAAACAGTGCCTAGCAGTGAAACGAAAATGGGTTTATCATTATGAACTGGCTGTATTTTAAGAAATACTTCTTGGTTATATTTTTCAAATGGGGTCAGATTATAGGTATACGATAAATTCATAGAAAATCTTTATTACTACAGTTTTCATGGTAAAAATATTTACATTTATATCTATTACAACTAAAGGTACTTGAGTATTCTAAATTAAATATCACTGTAACTGAATTTCATGATGTTAATGCCTTTGCACGGGCTTATTATCATTTGACGAGCCTTCTTCTCCTAAAATTTGGACATTTCTCACCTGTTTCCTTGCAGGAGCTGCAGTTGTCATTTCTGTCGCTGGAGCAGGAGTTGGCATGTAATCAGGACTTATGGCTAGCATCAACATCTTCAGAAGTAAGGCTTCTCTAACTTCAACTGGAAGGAACTCGGGCATGTCTTCTATATGATTAGAAGACGAGCCAGCGTTGTCGTAAGGGCGGTACCTCCGACGTGGAACGTACCTCTGACTTTCGTACTGTTGGTTATCGTAATTCGATACTTGGTTCTGGTACAGGTCCTGTCTGTATTGCTGGTCGTATCTGTAGTCATATCGATCATCCTCTTGGTAGTTTTGTTGTCGATTGTAGTCATACTCCTGTCTATAAACTGGTTGGGGCTGATAAGTGGGACCGGGAAGCATTTGGTCCATTAGGGATTGTAACTTAGCCTGCCGGAGGATCAGGATATGGAGCAGGCGCTTAAGATCCCTAGTGCTTACTGGAGCTGATATACGTGGAACGTCATCGACAGGATCGTAGCGCTGGAAGTAAGGCAATGGTGCTCTGTAAGGATTGACAAATCTCGCTTGATATCCTTGAATTGGAACACCTCGCTCATCCACTGGAATTGGAATTATCCTTGTTACTGGTCTAACCTCGTATGGAACTGAAGCAGCTTCGGGTGCTGTTGCTTTCGGCTGAGCTTGATTACTTTCCTTCAGAAATTGCTGGTCCAGTACTTTGTTCTCATATTCATAGTGGAGAAAGGGCCGCTGGTTACCTATGGGCACTGCAGCTCCAGGATTGTCTCTCAAGTATTCGTGTGTGCGGAATTGGATAGCTGTGGTTGGTCGATGATAAATTGGCTGCTGATGATATATTCTATCATCAGATTCTCTTTGAAGTGGAATATGTACTACGGGAATAGCAGTAGAAGTCAACACATTATCTCGATCGAAAACCCGTCCTGTACTAGCTTCTACGGTAGTTTCGTCAGCCTCTTGGGGAATTTCTTGGTACTGACGATGTATTTGCTGCCTTGCTGCTACTAATGAATGGATGGGCACGAGTCTAGCACGTGGAGTAGTAGTAGTAAATAAAGGGCGTACCGTTCCCAGAGAAAGGTGGCTCCCATAGACATCAGTAGAATCATCTCCCATCGATTGCTGCAAACTAATCATACGAGGATTGGGGCTCGTTTCAGTTAACTGACGTCGAATCGCATTTTTATTTTCAGGTGTATTTTCTTTCACTTCTTCATACACTGGTTTGACTGTCTGTGGTATTTTCGTGGTAGTCTGTTTAGGTATTAAGTCATCCTTCACTGAAGCCGGCACTGGTTTCGAAAGTTGGGTCCGTGTTTTAACACTATCTTCTTTCGGCTTATAAGGGTTTAAATTGCTTGTTGTATCGTCAATCTTATATTCGGTTGTAGTTTCAACATTTAATGGTGTTCGTATGGAACTCGCTCTCCTTCTTGGAATCGGCTGGATCACAGTACCTCGTGTAGTTGCACTAGATCTGGTTGGGTAAACGACAGTTGCTAAAGGTCTTCTGGTTGTTGATGATACCGTCTTGTTCACTCTTACCACCATCATTGGTGTGCTGGGAGTTGTAGTGGTTGTGACTGGAATGGGCGTGCTGTCACCAGAAGATGTATACGTAACACGTTTTATTTCACCATCTTGATCAATGTAGCCAAACGTACCTTTAACATTTCCTTGCACATCTCTGCTCTCGATTTTGAAGGTGCCATCGTCCGCTTCATAGCCAATCGTGTATGATCCATCTTCATTGAGGCGACGTATCTGCTTCACGATCTCAACCTTCGCGGGGTCTGCTGTTTCACTTGCTTTCAAGATTTCTGAGGTCCCATTTTTGGAAGATTCGGTGTCCGTCACATTCTGGGTCGAGTTAGTCGCTGCGACGGATATGATGCACGCGTAAATTACGGAGAGGTATACGAGGAGGTTCATCTCGCTAAGGCAGCCGCAGAGGCATGACGGCTATACGTCGCGCCCGCGGTCTCGGGTCCCCTATATAAAATATTTCCCCACTCATGTCCTCCCCGTGCGAACGCCTTACGCAAACACCACCATTGTTGTCACTTTATTATCTGAAACGGAAAATCTTTTTTCTGCACTTACCCGTGCTGTAAGATCTCAATTGTCTAATAGTCCGTTCGAAAAGTGCGTACATGTGGACATTAAAGTTAATGTTTGGTTATTTATTATTGGTATTGGAGTGATATTTTATAGAATATGCAATTGGATATTCTTTTTTAATTGTTCCATTGTTACTATTTCTATGTCCATTGTTCACACGACGTCGCCGAGTCAATGTCATGATAATTACTCCATTTTGGGTCGACTTTAAAATGAAATATTTTGTCCTTGCCATAAATCCTTTCTATTCAAATAGTTCTTATACAATACAAAATAAGTGTTAAATACGTCTGAATATAGTGACATAATAATAATAATACTAATAGTTAGTTATAAGATTAGGTTAGGCAACTTTATATTTTAACCAGTGTTCTTAAAACTCACCAGCGCCTACTTTACAACCCAAGTCTAATACAAAAACGTAGAAACGCCACGGTTTGCCAGTTACCACTTATCAAAACTAAATTCATACAAAAACAATTTGCTACACAATCTCTATCAATTTACAATAAACTTAATAGTAGACTAAACATTTACCCCATGACCAAATTTGAAGTGAGGCGGACAGTAACTCAAACATTATTAACTTTAAATTACGAGGAAACAGAACAATTATTATCCTAAATTCATTTATATGACAGTTATATACGCAATCACACACACACACACACATACACACACACACCCGCGCACACGTACGCACACACACACACACTCACACACGCACGCACACACGCACGCACACACGCACACACACACATACACTCACGCACACATATGCATACTATTAACATTACACATTATGTTTCTTTAGTATAAGATTGTTAAATTGTTGTTTATTCTTTACTACAACTTGTCTCGGTGGATGGGCGGGGTACCCAGTAACACAGGTTATCACCTAGTACAGGGGCCCTTGCAACTAGTGTCTAAGAAAATTGTAAAGAAATAAAAACATTTTTGATTTTTTGATTTTGATTTTGATAAGATTTAATTTCAATTAATCATAACGTTTCATGTGAACTTTAATATAGTGATTTACTGTCAATCAAGTCGTTCATTTTTATAGGCTCGAAATAACAAACGAGTATGCTATACACCCGATTGTAAGTGGTCACTGCCGCCCATGGACATCTGTAAGCAATTTTACGTAGAACAAGGGTTCAATCTGAAGTCTATCACAGACGCGTTGCAATTCCCGAGGACTAAAATGGTCGCCTCATATAAAAGTGTGGCGTGTCACTTATCAAGTTCAGTGCATATTGTAATGCACATTACACTTTAAGGTTTTCGGTCATAGCGTGCAATTTAGGGGAGAGTAACCTTTATTGGACAATTTTTGACACGAGATGAAATAACATCCAACTCCTTTAAGTTACAAAAATACGAACAAATTCATAAGAAAAACATGGTGTATCGGTTACATGATAACAGATACTAATATTGTAGTTTAGCCGAAACTAGTGAAAACAGAGGATATAGTGGAAGCTGTCCTTCGGTCCAAATAACGCAACCGGTATCTTATATTGTACCACCAGGTATTTAAATTGTACCAAAGGAAACCTATTCAAGAAAAAACTATTCATTTATTTGTATTCGTAAGTACAATCTGTCTTAAAAAGTTACTGTACAAAATAGTCAGTCTTTTGCAATCATAATCTTTAAATTAACATCTTAAGTTAAAGTAAACAATATTAAAATTATCAACATATTAATTCAAAAATAGTTATCAAAAAACAAATTATATCAAATAACAAGTATTAATTTCTGGCTGAATAGGAACATAATTATCTTATTGCCTCATTTGATTGGTACAATTTTCACTTATATTAGAGTTTGAGGTACAGTTCTCATGACGCCATCAGTGGCACCGCACACATTGCAGCCAATCTTCTTGGGGACCAATTAAAAAACTCGTCGTGGTACAATATAGGGAGCAGTATATTTTTAAAATAATTTTCAAAACAAAAACATAACCTCTGAACATAAAGTATTAGTAAATTATTGTTCAAAAACAATATTATATCGGCTTTTTTGAAGATTTCACCCTTATATTACACACTCTATTTATTGAAAATTTTCTTAGGCAAAACTCAAAAATGAATCCAGTCCAAAAAAGGTTTAATTTTGTCAATATGTTGTATCTGTCGGGTGTCCTTACAAAATGGTCGAGTGTTGTTAGCGCTGTAGTCGAGTTGTTTTATGTTGCCATTGTAAAATAATGTCAATATTTAGTAGGAAATTTAGAGGTGGTACAATTTAGAAGCCGGTACAATATAGGTTACTCTCCCCTACATGACAAAGATTGGCTGTAACGTATACAATGTTTGTTTTGGTGAAACGTAATAATATCGTACGAAGGGCTCAGGTATTTTTTTTTGTACCCTTTTGAACAGAGTACATATTATAGTTGATTTAACGCCATATATATAATAAAACGAATAGGATATTTAAATTTAACTAATGACCCAAGGCACAAGGAGGAGCTCCTTGTGCCTTGGGTCATTAGTTAAATTATAAATCATCATCAAGTTGTTTTGTTTTTAAGATATAGCCACAAATTAACAATGTACTTTTTGGTATTTCAATCATAAAGGGGTTAAATATTAGTTGAACTTGCATTCTTGACCTACGTGCTGAATTCGCAGACAGCATCCAATGACTGATAAGACAATATCAAATGATATATTTCCAAATACACAATATTTTTAACGTAATAGTTCTCTAATGCCTGCCTTGCCCTATATGGCGGTAATCCATTCAGATTTTTCAAACATTCACTGTTATAAAATATGATCAGCGTCTAACAAGAGGCGTGAGAAAGAGAACCGTCGGGTGTCATAATTATGTGCGAAGATTCTTTTACAAAAAACATTAAGTAGTAGATAACTAGGCATGCTACGCAATCAAGTGGAATTGCGTACTTGTCTACTTGTCTTAAAGTAACTAGGTAATAGAGCAGTGATAGCCTAATGGTTGAAACTTGCCCTCTCGATCGGGAAGTCCGAGGTTCAGACCTAAGCAGGCACCACAGATTTTTCTAAAATTATGTGCGTATTAGAAATTAATTATCACTGCTTTTCGGTGAAGAAAAACTCGTGAGGAAACCAAGAGTTCTTTAAAAAAAAGTTCTAGGAGGTGTGTGAAGTCCTCCAATTCACACATGGCCAGCGCGGTGGACTATGGCGTAAAACTCTCTAATTCTGAGAGAAGCCACATCACTACCGTATATTTCTACCTTTTGTTAGATACCAATTACTATCATATTGCTGGGATTGGGTTTCTTTTGAGTTAAAAGGGTTAAGGGGCAACGCATGTTTAATTAACTTTTACATGATCCCCTTTTTCTATCTGTATAGGGTTGATTACAGATATCCATTATTTGCCATTAAGTAGACTGCAAGCTCGTTTGTTACCTCAATTTTATAAAACAGAACATTCATAAAAAATATACAGCGTAACATAGACCCACCTCCTTTTTTTAAGTTAGTTAAAAATATATCGCACTTATTGAAAGTTGTACAAAGATGACAAGTAAAAATGGCGGAGTAGTATTCGCGCTGTTCCACATAAGGTATTGCAAATATACATAAGTTTCTTGCCACCTTTCGGCAGCGCATTAAGGTATGGTAACATAAACAGTATCCCCAGTATCCCCATCACCAACAGTAGATATTGAAGAAAGGTATTCGAAAATGGTGCTAACTCAAAATGCATAACTCAAAATTTCATTTAGTGGGGCTTGTATCTAGGGGTGCGATCGTGCGATATGTAAATCTAATAACATCGCACATAGCACCATCTATCCGATAAACAATGAAACAAATACTATCACATAGAAAAGCGTTAACGTATTCGGGCCTATTGTTCTAACCTCTTCCATGATTAGTGTAATTGCCGCCAGAATGCGCTGATGTACATATAACAAAAGCATCTGGCAAGTACATATAACAAAACCATCTGGCAAATACTTATGTGTTTGTAGTGTATTAATATAATGTAACGTACCTAAATTGTGTCTCCAAATATTAGTAACTCAATATCGATTGAGCATTAGACATGGTTTGATTTCGATAATTTGATTTGTTTCGATAATAATTGTACATGTTTATTTATTTTAAATTCTTAATTTAATGTAGACTTAAATTAACATTTGCTAAAATTTTGTGGTTCGAAAAAAGGTTCTATAGTGTAGGTATCACCGCTACAACTCATCATATCATAGCATTTCTTGAGTTCCGGTGAATACATCTGATTACTATTTCACTTTCATATGAGGTGACCATCTTAGTCCTTAGGAGTAGCAACGCAACTGTGTTTGACATTAGATAGACCTCCTTCTCCATATGAAGTTGCCTATAGACTTAAATGGGCAGCTGTGACTACTTACCATCAAGTGAACGTTATGTAAGGAATCTCTTCACTAAAGCTGTGCGTTCATTTTTATTAAGGTAACTTTTACTAGTTCAAGACCGGTGACACTACCAGCGTACCTCCTTCTACCTAGTGGTAGTATATAGTGTTGTCAGCTGGTTTGAAGGCTGTGGTTTGGAGACGTTCTATTGCAGTAAGCAAGGGTAGCATTCTCGTTCCTGTAGTTCCGGGATCAGCATAGGGCTGCGGACAGCGGACAGAAGGACAGCGGTATGTGTGATCGCATACCGTCGTTAAAACCAGACGGGGTGGTGGTCCCAGGATTTTGGTTGCGTTCCTTTGGAGATCCCGGAATCCTCTTTGTAGCGCCGAGGACGGCCACCGGGGCGTTTTAGTGTGGTTAAAAAACAAAATAACCCTGAGATCGGTCCCACGGCGTCGGGAACCTCTTGAATGATTCCACCTCGAAAACAAAAAATGCATGCACCTGTGGCGACCCTCAGGTAAGGCTCTAATGCTATTTAGGGCTCATTAAATGTCCATAGGTGATAGTAATTAGGTAATTAGGAATGCATGATCACTTACAACTTCGTTACTAAAGAATAACTTCCAGTTATGTCTACTCATTCCTGTAGTTTTTCTGAAAACACATTCTAAAATTGTTTGATTGTAGATAAGTTGGTTGGGATCCAAACGAACTTTCGTAAGCTACAAGTACGTAAAGTCATTTTAATAAGTTATGTAGAGAAATTAATAATTGTGAAGGTTTTAAATAATATCAAGCTGATTAGTTTTTATTCATTTTGATCGATCGTTCAATTAAGTATTTTATCTTTATCCTTATCTTTAAAGAATAATAACAAGTATGACCTCGTAGTAAGTAGTTGTAGTACTTGTAATTTCTCTGAGGTGTCTGAAATGTACGTGTATGGCCTAAATCTCTCTCGTTCTGAGTTACCTTAATAAAATCTTCAACTTCAACACATTGTGTTGACGACATGACCTCTTAGCAAGTCCGTGACATTGATTTCATACTCACTTATTGTAACTACCGAGGTAAGTGATAAGTGTATATCTCAGATAATAGTTTATAGTATGTAGAATCAGGTTAGCAGGCAAGAATTTGTGTAGATTATGATTCGTGTAGATATGATTATGACTATCCAAATAAAATGACAAACGGAGTGACTTATGAATCCGACGGAGCAGCCATATGTAACCTATTTGCTAATTCATTTTCTAAATCTTACGTTACCGCAGACCCAGGTGACAAAAATATGATCAATCTGAATCTCATTGACATAGCAAAAAACAGCTTCTGTCTAGGCAATCCAAATATATCTGAAGAAACAATTCTAAAAAAACTAAAGTCACTTGATGCTCATAAGGGTTCGGGTCCCGATGGAATCCCACCAATTTTTATCAAAAACTGTGCTATAGCGTTAGTCGCACCCCTATATTATATTTTTAATTATTCATTGAATACAGGTACATTTCCCAGAGACTGGAAAATTGCAAAGGTCGTACCTATCTATAAATCAGGGGACAACAGTTCTGTGAAAAATTATCGGCCTATTTCAATCTTGTCCACAATGGCAAAAGTATTCGAATCAGTTGTATGTCCCTTAATTCAAAGTCACTTTCAACAATTTATTAGTGATCACTAGCATGGTTTTGTAAAATCCAAATCAACTTGCACAAATCTACTCACCTTTGTTGAAGGCATTGCTGAAGCTCTTGATAAGCATGATGAAGTAGATGTTATTTACACAGATTTCAGCAAGGCCTTTGACAAGGTTCCCCACTTACCTCTTATTGATAAGCTAGCCGCATACGGCTTTACAGGAAACTTTAACAATTGGATTCGCTCTTATCTGACTGATAGGTTTTTCTTCGTAGTTGTAAAGGGCTACGAGTCCAAGCTCCATAATATAACCTCGGGAATCCCACAAGGTTCCCATTTGGGACCTATTCTTTTTAATATTTATATTAATGATTTGCCTAATAGCTTTATTTCATCAACGCCTTATTTATTCGCCGATGACTTGAAAATTGCCCGAACTATAAAATCTGAAGCCGATGTTCTCATGATGCAGCACGATTTAAATAGGTTATGTAATTGGTGTCTCATTAATAGAATGGAACTAAATGTAGATAAATGCTTCTTTATAAAATTTACACGCAAACATCATACAATTACGTCCAAATATTTTATAGACAGCAAGGCACTCAAAGAAGTTGACAAAATTAGGGACTTAGGAATAATATTGGATAGAAAATTAACCTTTGTGCCTCATATAGATAATATTGTTAAGCGTTCGTCTAAAATGTTAGGTTTTATCATAAGAAATAGCAAAATGTTTAAACGATCACAGACACGTATTATTTTGTATAACGCCTTAGTTCGCAGCCTATTAGAATATTGTTCTGTTGTATGGAGGCCCCACTATGCTACCCATACACTAAGAATAGAAAGGGTCCAAAAACGATTCTTAAGGCATTTATCTTATTTTGAAAAACTCGGAATGAATAAATCATCATACCATGAAAGACTAAAACATTTTAAAATGTCTTCTTTAAGTAAGCGTAGAACATTTTTGGACCTTTTATTCATGTACAAAATTTTCAACAATCTTATTGACTACCCTCTGCTTCTTAAACTTTTTAAATTTAATGTACCTCTAAGGATTCCCCGACGCCCGATTTCGATGTTTCAACCACCCTTTCGTACCACTGTATTTGGAAAAAATTCACCAATACCTCGCATGTGTAATACATTTAATACATGGCTCACTAACGAACCTAAAGATATTTTCTCCCTTAAACTCGGCCAGTTTCGTGCACTCTCCATTAACAAAATTCCCAATTAGATGTTGTGTTGCAGGTATGTAGTTCTATTGCCTATTGTATATTTTTTTAGTTAAAACCACACTAGTTTTAAATTTCTGTAATAGCATATCTTACATAGATTTAGTGCATGTTGTACACGCCTGTAAGTGGCATACATATTAGTGTTTATGATTTATGATTAAGAGTTATTTGTGAATGTTGTATATGTTATGCTGTTGGTGTGTCTAAATAAATAAATAAATAAAATAAATAAATTATGTTTATTAATGCACCATATTCAATGACATTCTACTCAAATTATCTTTTTTACCCCGATCTCTACTTATTCATTTCAATTGGTATTCTAATAAAGAAATTTAAAAAAAGAAAGCTATCAAAGCCAAATTTATCATTATACGGGTAATCAAGTGCCCGTATAGAAAAATTGTGAAATTCGGTAATAATTTATAAAGTTAAACTTTGTATTTTTACGGGCTTATACCTTATTAGGTATTATACTTTGTCCGATTTTTTTTAAATGCTTTTTATAACGTAAATGTAAATAACTAAATAAATAACCAAAATTAATATAAAAATATAATTTATTATAAAACAAATATTACAAAATTATTTTACAGAATCGAATCGGGCGCACAGACTGTCGCGCACAAAACTGTTTACATTTTACACTTACCACTATTACTAGATTAACTTTAAGGTACTGATTAGACACAGCGTATGTACACTCGCGCCCTGCATAATGTCCGGAACTAGATATTCTGCACGACTGTACTCTGTACATCGACCCATAGACTACGGATATATGGCCGAATGGACACTGGTATAACAGCTAGAATGCCTTAAACATTATTACAATCAAACATTTTTATCTGAAGCTTACTAATTTTAATTACTTAAATAAGGCAACTTTATAAGATAACACTACAATCTTAAATCGAGTACCTAAATTAATAATTTACAGTTACGTAGAATTACACGACAAAATGAATAAGTGGTCTAAATATTATAAAATTTTTGAAAACAAATCGAAGGTGCTACTAGCGTCTGTTATACCAGCTGTAACGGTCGACCGTGCCATCTAGTTCAGATAATTCACTATTCACACTAGAATTGGATGCCGTGGCCTCTGAGGAAGGCGTCGATCTGCCCCGACGACGAGGACTCCCCGCGCGGCGCCACGAAGTAGTACTGAGGTGACTGCGCCCGTTGGGGCACCTGGTTCTGGGCAGCGATCGCTAGTCTCTGAGCCTGCGCCCGCGCTGCGGCCCTGTCCCTCTGCAGCTGCGTCTGCTGGAGCTGTTGCTGCTGAGCAAACAGTTGCTGCGAGTTCTGGAATTGGTTCTCGGCTTGCTGTCTCTGGTAGACCTCCTGAGGATTCTGCTGGACTTGTTGCCTGTACAACGGACTGGGAG